>CM060852.1:12815100-13503940 GCA_030737835.1 Acorus gramineus | reverse complement strand
TGTGGAACCTTTGAGCTTGAAATGTGAATTGGCCTCGTTTGGCAACACCCTAAAAAGTAGCTTTTAACTTTTTTATAAATTAAAGCTAAAAGTTGTTATTAAACAGATCAATTTAAATACATTATCATTACTAGATTCAATCTCTGAACTGTGTTCTGAAATCTGTGTTTCATAAAACAGTTATCATCATTACACTCTCAAAAGTTGTGCATAAAGCATAAAAGTAAAAAACTGTTTTTCAAACTGTGTTACAAATGAGATCATATATGTTAGACAATTGATTTTATAAATAGTAAATATCATCTGATAAAATGTGTTTGGATGAAAAAGTGTATATCGTTTTATTGAGCACATTTTTAGTAATTGTTAAAAAAATTTAATAAGGTTAGTCGCTGTACGTGCAGAAAGCATTAACTTGTTCTTAGGTTTTTAAACAGTGATCTTAGGGTGTTGCCTGCTAACAGGTCTATTTATTAGAAGGGCGCTTTGGCTTGTATACCCGTTGAATAAGTCTGTCAATTATTCAAAAAAATATACATATTCGATTCGAATCTGTATTTGAAAATGTAGAAAATATCTGATATCTAAAAATTCGTATCCGTATTTGAATCAAATAATCCGTATCCGAAATTTTTTTGATCGGATCGGATATAGCTTATATCCGATTCAAAAAATATATGTATCCGAACTGTTATTTTATTTATATATGTTAGAATTAGTTTCAACCCTTAGATGAAAATTCAATGGCTCATGATGTAGGACAAAACACAAACCTATTTAATCATCTTGAATACTTATTTAACTATATTAAGATTTGTGTTTTTATGTCTTTAGTGGATACCTATTTAACCATGTTAGGACTTAAGATTTTATAATTTTTTTATATTTTAATCTGGTTCGGATATTTCGGATATTATCCGAATCCATATCCGGATTTTTGAATCGGATACGGATATGTGTTTTGGAATATCCATTGGATATTGGATATGAATATTTTTTGGATATCCAATTCGAATACGGATATGGGTCTATCCGATCCATATCCGTCCGATTGACAGGTCTACCATTGGGTGGTTCTATTTGTGTCCTTCAAATATATAAGTACACTCTTCAAAGTCTCAAATACTTAAACCCTTGATTAGATTCATTAATATATCCGTGCTCATAAAGATTTGAGGAGTCTAAATAAAGATACCCATACAAGAGTTTGAGCATTGTCTAATCCATTTAGACATCCGTTAGGTGGATGCTTAATGCATTTGATGCATTTATTATGAACTATTGATATTAAAACAATTAAGTAGCTGAAATATGCACGCTTCTATTGAAATATGTATTGTTATACAAAATAAAATATGTAATGAGATACACTAATATATTTTTTTTGAAAAAATGTTTTTGTAAATTTTTTCATATCAAATATGTGTTTTGTGAGGTCCGGTGAGTTAGGATCGTCCGCGGCATACGACAAGTCTGGTGGTGGTGGTGGTGGTGGTATAAGTGTGCAACATAGGTGGACATGCACCTCTAGAAAGAAAAAAAATTGAAAAAAAGAACGCTGATAAACTCAATTTATTTTGAAGCTGGTTTTGTATCTTCATACACTATAATAGCATATTATATACTAATATATCATAGTTATGTGGTCAGCCACATGGCCTATCCGGTTCACACGTGTCCATGATTAGCCGCCGGCGATTGGACCACCGCTTGTTGGTTTGTCTTGGATTTATTCACACACTAATTTATTAATGATCACATGTTTACTGGTCTTCTTGGCCGACAAATTTTATATGTGATGAAAAGAATAGTAAACATATTAAAAAATTAAAGCTTCACTTGCCCCTTGTTTTATTTTAATTTATATCTACGTTTGACATTAAAACATTAGGTCTGCGTACACACCGTGTGCTCTTTCGGTTTTTCTGTCACATTATACAATGATAAAATTGACTTTGTTATAAGATAATATTATTGTATCGTCAACAATGTTAAAGACGTTTAAGACAACGTTGGGTTGTATGATTAAATAATTTTTGCATTTACAAGAAATTATTTTTATAATTGTGTAACCAAACAGTTTTACTGTAGCAGTTTTCTACAAACAGATTTTAAACAAATTGTATTCAGAAGCTGCGATTTTTAAAAATTAAAAGGTGACCTTCCTGCAAAATTAGTTTTAAAACTCAGATTCCTACAAAATCAGTATTGCAATCGCGCAACCAAACTTAGTTGCACCAAAAAAGAAAAATTGTTAAAAGAAGTCCCTGGCCTTTTATTTTTCTTGGTTTTCTTGACTTTCTTGTCCTTGTTTTTGCTCAATTAAATAAAAAAAATTTAACTATGAGTATTGTTTTGGAAGAAAATCTCTTGTGTGTATGATGGGTAGACTTATATCTCAGGGTTTTTCAACATAACGTTTGATTATTCAGTTATGAATTATCACTATTGTAGAGGTAAAAATCTTCACTACGACACGTGTCACCTCAAGGGATAATGCGTTATATGAGGACGAACGTGGGCCTACCGTAAGACCCGCAAATCCGAGTTCCAATCATTGTCATGATGACTCTCCCAGATGTGCTGACACGACTAGATCCAGTGTTTAGTTGGGTGGTTGGGCACCTGAAAGCGAGTAGTCTAAGGCATGACCAGACATGAGGTCTGGTCGGTCGACCTTACTCTTCAAAGACGAGTAGTTTAAGGCACGACCAGACATGAGGTCTGGTCGGTCGACTTTACTCTTTAAAGGCATGATGTGAAGCCTACGGGCGAGCACATCAAGAGACCCCGAGCAAGAAGAAGAAACGGTCAGAAGACCACTAACGCCTGTAACTGTCAAGGTAGCATTTAAGGCCCATTATCAACAGAACGTGGATAGTCAAAGACCGATGTGGAACATAAATACCGGGGACGTTTCCCTGGAAAAAGGCCCACTAAGCACGGTTACAAGGGTATTTAAGGAACTACGTGTGACTTGATCTCCAAGGGATACGTAGGCCTATAAAGAGGTAGCGCGCTCAGCACTCTAAGTGGACAGTCAAGCAAGGTCAAACAAGTTATCCATTGAGTCAAACTCAATCGTTGTGCTTCATTTGTGTTAAATCCTATACAGTTGTTGAGAGAATTGAAGTATAGCTATAAGAGTTCATATTGCTTGAATTCTTTTTTCCAAGAAATTTATAAATTTAATTGAAGGGGAAAAATATCCACCTCAACTATTATAGAGTTGTTTATTTTATGCCAGCACTACAAAATGTGATACCATGTGACACTTTTTCTAGCTATTCTTGCTCTTGCATGTCATATCATTTAAAGCAGTATAAAAAATTTCTAATACAATATATTTTATTATGTTGGTATATGATTTATTATGAAAAATATAAAAAAGTATACATTTAAGTATGCAATTCAAGTATAACCTTATGAGATGATTATATACTTCAGAAAAAGTTTCAAAACATGTTTGACATGCCAAAATGACTACCCGAATAGCCAAGTGTAACATATTCCTTTTTAATGACAAACATATAGGTGAAATGTCTTGCATGCAAAACATCCACGACAATTTTTGAAGTTTCATTTAAAATTAAGATTTTTTTTATAAACATTTTGTGCAAACTCTAACCTTTTAGAATTGGGACGACGGAGTGTTAAAGAGTCAATATATTATATTGTTGCTTTCCTAGTTTTCTTAGAACTATTACCATGACATTATTACTTTTTTAATTTTTTTATTAAGGTATTTTAAGGGTTTTTTTATATCATGTATAGATCTTTGACTCTTGCAATACGATAAGAAGAATTATTTTTTTTATTATAACAAAAACAAAAATAAACATAGAATTAACAAAAAAAAAAAAAAAAAAACTCATTGTTCATTGCTCATGTTCCATCTATTTGATTTACAAACTTTTCCATGATTTACTTTATATTTATTTCACAAACATTTTTTCACGCAATTTTCTCACTCTCTCAAATTTTCATACTCTTATAGTCTTATGCATGTTAGCAAATCTATGTGTAGGATTAACATGTTTTTGTTTTTTTAAAAACATTGTATTCATATAGATATAAAATCTTACTTACCTGGTTATGTAGCGACAGACATGATCATTTTGAAGTGTCCTCTTGCAATTATCGCCACCACAATGTCTTGATTTGACTCCGAATTGAATATAATTGCAACAAGAGCTATTTAAATATTCAGACTATAAAATTGAAAAAGAAGTCAGAGAAGAGACTTTTTTTATATATTTTTTTTAGTTTTATGTGATTTCGTGGGATCTCATTCTTCATCTAACCCATATAAAATCAGGTTGCGGCCGATGGGCTCCATTGAATCCAATTGCTCCGAGAGTTATTTAAATATTCAGACTATAAAAAGGGATTGGAGAAGGGAGACTTTTTTTTTTTTTTTTGGCTTTATGTGATTTCGTGGGATCTCATCTATTTATGTATTAATGAAAAGTGTTTTTAATTGAATGTAACACAATTTTATATATTTATCCATAATAAATTTGTTAAACTATATTATCATTCAAAACTACTATTTAATCAACTAATATTATCTTAGGATTTTAAATGAATGATGATGATTGTGCAACATCATCATATTTTTATTGTTATTATTTTTATTAGATTTAGATTAAGATAATCATAGAATATAAATCATAAAAATATAATTTTTGGTTAAATATGAGTTTGAACATTTGATCTTACTTTTCATTCTCAAATAATCATTTCGTGAAAAATCTATTTCACAATCATAAGTACACATTGAAAATATCCTTCCAACGAGCTATTAATTACCCCAATCTGAGTTATACTTGAAAAGTTATGAATTTTTAAAGAATTTCATAAATAATTTAATTCATGTTTTCTTTGTATTTATACATAAATTTGGATAATATTATCTGTACCCACCAAATAATAATTTTTGTTATATATATACCTCTAAAAAATAATATTTTAGTGAAAATCATATTTACAAAAGGAACCCAAAGGTTGGAGAAACCCAACCTAAACTCAACCCAAATTTCTGGATGGGTTGGGTTATGTCAGATTTAATCCGTTCAAGTTGCACAATTAATTCTAAAGCATTTAAATTGTACACAAATATCATTTTTTTTTTTTTAATCTATTTGAGCTATATTATTGGTTTTAGAGTATCAAATTGAGTATTTTTACAATAAAGGGTTGGTGGATGAGTGTATATGTAAAAAACTTATTTTTAATTATAACATATTTCTTTTATGTTTTATTTTAAATTTTACAAATGATTTATTTAATCATTATTAAAAAATTTATAATATCATTTATATATATAACATGATATATTATATCAAGTATAAATAAATTGAAAAAAAATTGAAGATATTAATTGTGAATAATTTTTTTTTAATTTTTTTTTATTTACATACACGTCATGCGTGTTAAAAGATTAATTTTTCATCTAACCTATGTAAAATGAGGATGGGATCCTACAGTTTCAAAGAGGGTTAATTGTTTACTGACATGAGTTTCATAATTAACGTGGTTATAATAATACTTAAAATAATTTTTTCTACTATTTTTTGTCGACTATATGGACCGGCGGCCCTTCTTTGCTATTTTTTTTTTTATCATATCTGTTTTAAATTCTGTTGCTCTTCCTTTTCCCTACATTATCCGCTTTAAAAGTTACTTGAAATGTGAATGTTCAAATTTTACTAAAAAAAAATAAAAATAAATAGTAATACAAAAGACAAATGCAGTCATGCATCAATAAATCTATTAGAACGTTTACCCGAAAATACAGACAGTTAATAGCCATTCGAGAGTTCGAGACATCACATGGGGCCCATACATATAGACAATATTTAGATTCAATGTCCATTAATCTATTAATTGTTCAAGTAATTAAATCCGATTCCCAAAGTCATTATGTCTAAAGATGGCCTTTAAATCGTTAAACAATTTATGCACCTTTTTGTCACGGGATCGGATTAAGTCCAACAAGCATTTGACAATCTCGACAATTATTGTCTAACACGGTTGTGATCATCTGATCTTACTATTTTGAGATACATAAATTAATTGAATCATAAAAGAAAGATTTAAAATTTAATTGCATTCTAAGTTTAGTTTTAAAATTCTATGAAGTATTTCAATCACAACAAAGTGATAAGATCGGACAGTCATGAACGTGTTGAACAATTAAATTATCAAACACCCGTTGAACCTAACCCGTTATCTCATTTTTAATGTTTGCACATTGTTGCACCATGCTTTTTGTATGATCTCGCGTTTCAAGCGAGATATACATTTACGTAAAACATATTTATATTTTTATTATATAGTTTATTTTGTGTAAAAATACATAAAATATATGATTAATAATAAAGATACATCTAAGGATAGTAAAATGTTTAAACATTATTTGAAGGACGTCCTGTTCTCTTTTTTATCAAACCTGACTTTGTTTAACCTAATATACACTAGATTTAAGTCTAGAAAAAGTGCTCATTGTAGCGTATACTTCAACTCATATAAATACTTAAAAAATAAAAAGTATAGCGATTCTTTAAAAAACTACAGGAATAAATAGGCAGACATCTATCCTTATAAAAATTTGACAAATTTAATGACCCAAAATATAAAAAATAGGCCGGAGGTGACCGAATTTTCCCTTTCTGATTTATTTGTTGATTATGGACATTTTCTTCAACTTTGTTGAAACTTCTTGAGATTTTTCTGAAACTTTTTCAAACTTGTTAGAGACTTCTATTGACATTGTGATAATTTGTTTGAACTTCTACATATTTGAATAAACTTTTTACAAACTTCAGGAAACTTTGTTGATACTCCATGAACTTTTTAAAAACTTGTTCAAACTTTTTCAACTTCAAGAAGATGTTAATTTTACGAATAATGTTACTTACAATCCTTTTTACAGCCTTAATTCTAATTTCTATATGTTTTGAATTTTAAAAGGTAGTATACTCCAGGGACAAATAGACAAATGTAGCTTTCCTAGTTTGGCCGTAAGGTCAGCCACGAAACATAGTATACTCATCTAATAAAATACATGATTTTATTAAAAAATGAAACATATACTCCAATAAATTATATGGATGCATTTATAGAAAATGTGAAAAATTTCTATTGATACATATATCCATTAATGTAAGTATTTGCTTCAATGATTATCTATCAATGCATATGATCATGCCTGGAAAAAAAAACCCATGTAACATCACACTAATTGGGGGGGGGGGGGGGGGGGGGGGAAGCAGTTGATTCAAATTTTGATGGATTTATGTGGACATTATTTAAGTGATGGACTCACAGACTTTGTAGAATTTTATAGGCTTTGACAAACTTTTACAAATTGACTCTCATGGACTTTTACATACTTTTGCAGTCTTTCACAAAATTTTTATTCTCATGGACTTTCACAGACTTTCACAGATTTTTCAGACTTTCACGTATTGATTCTTATGGAATTTCACAAACTTTTGTAGACTTTCATAAATGGATTTTTATTGATTCTCGTAGACTTTTGTAGACTTGTTTTTATATTTTTAAAATAAAAAATATTCAAATTCAACACGAATTATTCACACCTAACATAAAATATAATTTAATATAGTAAATATCGATTTTCACATAACTGAAATGTATACTATTACAAAAAAAAAATTATTTAAATTTATTAATGGGCAATGAATTTAATTCATAACTTCAAATCATTTAAATTTATAATATAAATTTTTCAAATCATTTAAACATGTGAGTTGTAATTTTAGACGTATTTACGGGGTCGTTTTTTTCAATTAATAAAAATATGAGAATTAGAGCTATTAATACCGTTTAAAAGTCAATATGGGCCTTTGTGAAGTTATGTTTCTCTTTGTAGATTCTTATATAAAGGTCACTCTTTTTTATATTAATGGATGTCATGTCATATTTTGTGCTTTCTTATATGCTGTTTTATTTGTTGTGTTTGGAGTTTGACGTGTGCCTATAAAGGTGGATGTGGGTTTTCTATCTTCACCTCTATAGGTAGGTTTTTTTTCTTCATATTGTATTCTTTTAAAAACAATGCAATCCTGTGACATAGCTACTTGCGGGTAACTTCAAAATTAAGGGTTCGTTGTATTACAAACATCTATAATACACAGTACATATCAACGTAAGAACAATATGCTTTAGTTTGAAAAGGAAAATAATGGTGGATGATATATGTATATATTATATAATATACAATACTGAATTGATTGATTGCAACACAAACAAATTCATCATTCTCAGATATTTATCAAACATATGAGATGAGATCAATATTTCATACATCTACATATTCATTAAAAAAGATGACAAATAGATAAAATATAAAAAAAAACTATGAATAAAATATGAAAGGCATTAGATAACCATCATCCATAAAAGAAAAGAGTTTTGTTAAAAGAAAAAAGAAGATATTCACAATGTTATAATAAAAGTCAATGAGAATTTGAAATGACATTTTACTTTATATTTCTTTCTCTAAAATCTATAAAAGTTCACAAAAGTTCATCACTTAAGAAAGTCTTCACAAATCTTGCTTAAATTGAATAACACATGACAAAATGTTTACTATGAAGAGTTTCAATTGAATAATGCTAAACTTTTTGTTCACGAAAAAATATCTTAATCGAATAACACTAAATTTTTGTCCACGAAATAATGCCTTAATTGAATAACACTGGACTTTATGTCCACGAAATAATGCCTTAATTGAATAGCGCTGGATTTTTTGTTCATAAACCAATGTCCTAATTGAATAATACAAGATTTATAAATTCGTGGACATGAACATTTTGTCTATAAAAATTCTAATTGACTGCCCCTCTATAATTTTATTAGTAAGTTAGGTCATTGAGGGTGCGTTTAGTTGTGCGATTTTAAATCTGATTCTATAGAAAGCCTACTCCTAAAATTTTTGAAAATTGTAACTTTTGAACAATAATTATTTAAAATATGTGTAAAAAACTGTTATAATAAAACTATAGGATTTTTATTTTTAAGTTCCTGTAAATATGCATATTTAGGGATCAGTCTCTCACTTCTTGATATTTCTTTTTTAGTCCCCATATTCAACCGCCTATTTGGTTTTTGTTCCTTCCGTCAAACGTCCGTCTATATACTGTTAATTTGTGAAATATGATTTATTTTTAAGTTTTTATAAACTATGTTATTTAATGATTAGTCAATCCCTTCTTCATATTTTACAGGGACCAATCACTAAATAATATAGTTTACAGGGACTAATAATTGAATAACATAGTTTATAGGGACTTAAAAATAAAATCACATTTCACATATTAATGGACGGACGTTTAACGGATAGACTAAAAATCAAATAGACGGTTGAATATGGAGACTAAAAAAAATATATCAATAAGTGAGAGACCGATCTCTAAATAAACATGTTTACATGAACTTAAAACTAAAAATCTTTAAAACTATTTAGTTATATAATTACGAAAATAGCTACTATGAATATAAATATAAAAACCGTATAATCGTGCAACTGAACGCTGTATGCTGTGTCAATAATTTTCCTTTCATTAACGTTTCTAAATCGTCCTCTGATGATCTTACAAAAAAAAAAAAAAAAATCTACACGTGTTGGCCATCGATTTCCACGATCTCTCACGTTACGTGCCAAATCGCCATTGAACATGCATTCATCATATATGGTTATGAAATATGTGTCACACAACATCTTTCAGTCACACCCAATAAATAAAAAAAAAAATCTCAACAGTGAAGAAGATGACCACCCTCAACAAAGACCACATCCTCATCTTCCCATTCATGGCGAAAGGCCACACCATCCCCCTCATCGACCTCACCCACTCCCTCCTCGACCTCTCCCTCCGCGTCACCTTCATCACCACCCCCATCAACCTCCCTTTCATCCTCCGCTCCCTCCCTCCGCCCTTCTCCGCCCTCCAAGTCCTCACCATCCCCTTTCCCTCCTCCCCACTCCTCCCCCCTTCCTGCCAGTCCACCGACCACCTCCCCTCCCCCGACCTCTACCCAACCTTCCTCCACCTCACCAAACTCCTCCGCCGCCCCTTCCACGACCTCCTCCAAAACCTCTCCTCCTCCGGCGACCTCCCCCTCTGTGTCATCTCCGACTTCTTCTTGGGGTGGACCCTCGACGTCTGCCACCACTTCCACGTCCCCCGCCTCGTCTCCCACGGCATGAGCGCCTTCTCCATGGCCATCTGCAAGTCCCTCTGGCTCCACTCTCCCTACGACCTCGTTTCCGATGACGACGAGCCTTTCGTCGTGCCGGGGTCATCCCTCCGCCTCACCTGGGCCGACGTTCCGGTGAACTACCGGCTCAGGGACTCCGACGACCCAGTGTTCAGGTCGTTTAACGAGAGAAATATAAACATGCACACGAGAGACTACATCTCTGTTTTTATTCATTTAATAAAGAGATTATGGAGATATATTGATAAGAGTCAAATTTGGATAGATACAAGTTTGAACAACTAAACTATATTTGAGATTTGATCTTAATCAATTACATTATTTCTTAATACAGGTTCGTGGATGAGGCGGGCAAGGCGGACGTGAACAGCTGGGGCGTCATCGTCAACAGCTTCGCGGACCTCGACGGGGACTACGTTGGGCTCTTCGAGTCGTTCTACCGGGCCGGGGCTCGGGCCTGGCTCGTCGGCCCGCTCTTGTTGGCTAGAGGAGGTGGGGGTGAATCTGAAGTGGATGAGCCGGATGTGGCACGAGTTGTGGAGTGGCTCGATCAACGGCCCGGTGGGTCGGTTGTGTACGTGTCCTTCGGCACGCAGACACATTTATCGGACGGTCAGCTCGACGAGATCGCTCGTGGGCTGGAGATGTCGGGCTATGATTTTGTGTGGGCCGTTCGGTCAAAAACGTGGGTCGTGCCGGATGGGCTGGAGGGGAGGGGGTTGGTACTGCGCGGGTGGGCGCCACAGAGACGGGTTTTGACCCACCGGGCCACAGGCGGGTTCATGGGCCACTGTGGGTGGAACTCGGTCCTGGAGGGTTTGTCGGCCGGGAAACCGATGCTGGCCTGGCCCATGATCGCTGAGCAGCACTTGAACGCAAAGTTCGTCGTGGACGAGTTGCGGGCCGGGCTCAGGATCCCTACGGGGAAGCCGTGGGAAGACGGGTTCATTGTCGAGCGGGCCGTGATCGCGGAAGGGGTGAAGGAGCTGATGGGAAGGGAGAAGGGGGAGATGGTACGGGAGCGGGCCCGTGAATTGGCGGAGGCGGCCCAGCAGGCTGTCAAACCGGGCGGTTCTTCGTATATGGGCCTTAGTGGGCTCATCGAGGAGCTACGTCGTGAATCGAGCGGCCCGGTTGAGCCCGCAGAGGTGACGCAGCGAGAGTGGACTCCTAAAGCTGCGTCAGTCTCGTTGTAGTATTCGCTCATAATTTCATATGATCATAGATGGATAAATAATTGAATGTTGTATGGTTGTCACCGATGGTTTACAATCATTACCGGGTGTGATTATGAAATATAGAGGCAGTATTTTCTAAGTACTATTACGTGTAGTTATTTATTTCTTAGTCTGTGCATCATTTGATTGTTTTATAAGTGGGACTATTAGTGAGGAGAGAAATCAAAAGAAAAAAAAAAAGAGAAAATAAATTTTATGATTGAGTAGTGTTTGCGTTTGCAGGAAACTGTTTCTATAATTATATTAAAAAAATAAGAGAGGTGAGTTTCGTATAGAATCAGTTTTAAAATCTAGATGCCTACATAATCAATTTTATAATCGCGCAACCGAATGCACCCTTAGATGATCAAATCATTCCTCTTTTCATCTTAATTTTTACCTTTTATTGTTGGGGTTCAAGAAAGGGGCTATACACCCACCCGTCAAATGAGAACACCATATAAAATGGAAAAACAATGAAAACCCACCTCAACCTATCCCACACCCATGTGTGCACTTTTCACCCCCTCTTATTCAATAAATAAACACAGCCCACCTCAAAACGAAACGGAGAAGTCTCATTCGCACTCTTCTCTTCTCTTTCAGTTGGTCTGTCTCTTCTCTTTCAGTTGGTCTGCAACTTTTTTGACAAGTTTCTTTTGCCATACCTTCCCCTTCATTCACATCATCTTGCACATGCTTAAAAAACATAATGCTCCCAAAATCAATTAACATCTGAAAATGTCAAACCAAATTCAACCTCAATCAAGCAATCGATCTCCAAATCAAACTCCAACCCAAACCCACAAGCCAAAATCCCATTCAACCAAACATTGTCCCCCAAAAATTCAATTTTGGCTCCAAATATAAACACACACAAAAAAATTCCAAAAATAAGGAGAGACCCAAATCAATTCCAATCTCAATCAAACATTCAGACCCACAAAATCACCACTTTTTTAAACCAACAAAACCTAAATCGATTCACCCATCCAAAAAAAAAAACTCCAAAATTTAAGCACAGAAACTCCAAAAGAAAAAGAGACCTAAATCAATTTTAATTTCTCCGCCCTCTTGGGTTCTTAATAGTTCCAGTGGAGGTCGACATAGACGACGAATTAATGCTTGGAGGATGAGATGGTTTGGTGTTTGGAGGGGCAGATGATAGGAGGGCGAGTTGACGGAGGATGGCGCACGGTGAGCAAAGGAAGAGGGGTTATAAAATGGGTTTGGATGGAATTCTTGTATTTATTTTGGGGTGGGTTTGGAGACTGAAAAAATCAATGATTCTTTTTTATGTAAAAAAATGGGGTTAATGTAACCATTCTAGAAATCAGCTCCTTCGTCTTTGGAAATAAACACATTAGCACGAGAAGAAGTCCTAATATTTTTCTAGTGGTGTCAAAATCAGATTGAAAGAATTTTAACGCACCTCTATGAAGCACATACTCTGTGTGAATATTGTTGTACATTTCTTTAGATAACTCGTCATGTGAAAGGTAAGTTATATAAAGTTTTCCTTATTTTGTTAGATAACTTATGATGTGCAACACATACATTTTACAAAATAAAAAAAAGTGAGAATTACGAGCCCCATTGTAATAATAATTAGTAATACGGCCATCTCCCCCTTCACTCCCATTGTAATAGTAATTAGCAATACATTGTTTAAAAAATTATTACTCTCATAACAAATTCCATTCAATGATTTTAAAAAATAAAAAAATGACCGTTCAAATGAATGTATGAAAGGTCAATATGTGACCGCACATGTTACTTTGAAAAATCACGCAAGACAAAAATAGTTCATTTTATCTTCCCTTTTTTCTCTGTGAAAAATAAAAAAATTCGTCATCTTGTTTTCTAGCAACTTATTGCATGATTTGTATTTCCAAAGTCACATTTCAATAAATACATCAATCGGAACTCTAAAACACCCACTGTTATTTTATGTTATCAGCCCATCACATTCATCCCAACTTTAAAAGCCATCCTCCACACTTCCCATATCATCACAGTCTGCTCCTCCCCCATCATTCATGCATGGCTCCCCCCAACAAAGAACACGTTCTCATCTTCCCATTCATGGCCAAAGGCCACACCATCCCCCTCATCGACCTCACCCACTCCCTCCTCCACCTCTCCCTCCGCGTCACCTTCATCACCACCCCCATCAACCTCCCTTTCATCCTCCGCTCACTCCCTCCGCCCTCCTCCGCCCTCCAAGTCCTCACCCTCCCCTTCCCCACCTCCCCCCTCCTCCCCCCCTCCTGCCAGTCCACCGACCACCTCCCCTCCCCCGACCTCTACCCAACCTTCCTCCACCTCACCAAACTCCTCCGCCGCCCCTTCCACGACCTCCTCCAAAACCTCTCCTCCTCCGGCGACCTCCCCCTCTGCGTCGTCGCCGACTACTTCCTGGGCTGGACCCACGACGCCTGCGCCGAGTTCAACCTCCCGCGCTTCGTCTTCCACGGCATGGGCTCCTTCTCCTTAGCCGTCAGCGACGCCCTCTGCGTCCACAAACCGTACGAAGGGTGCGCGGACTCCGCCTTCGCCGTGCCGGGCGCGCCAGAGTCGCTCCGGCTCACGCGCGACGACGTGCCGCGCATCGTCGTAGAGTGGGACTCGGAGGACGACCCGTTCGCGCAGTTCATGAAGGAGGTGGGCGCGCGCGACTTCGAGGGCTGTTGGGGCGTCGTCGTCAACAGCTTCGTCGCGCTCGAGGGGGACTACGTTGGGTTCGTGGAGTCCTTTTACAAAGCGGGCCAGAAGGCCTGGCTCGTCGGCCCGCTTTTGCTGTGCGGTCAGCCCGACAACGACACCAACAGCGGCCCGGACGAGGCACGGGTCAGTGAGTGGCTCGATGGGAAACCAAACGGGTCTGTTATTTACGTGTCGTTCGGGACGCAGACGCACTTATCGGACGGTCAGCTCGACGAGATCGCTCACGGGCTCGAGATGTCGGGCTGTGATTTCTTGTGGGCCGTACGATCGGGGACGTGGGTCCAGCCCGATGGGCTGGAGAGGGAGAAGGGGTTTGTTGCGCGTGGGTGGGTTAACCAGAGACGGGTCCTTAACCACCGGGCCACGGGCGGGTTCATGACTCACTGTGGGTGGAACTCGGTTTTGGAGAGCTTGTCGGCCGGGCTGCCGATGCTGGCCTGGCCCATGATAGGGGAGCAGCAGTTGAACGCGAAGTTCGTGGTGGACGAGGCGCGGGCTGGGCTGAGGATCCCAACCGGGCCTGCCGATGTTGATGTTGGGATCGTTGGGCGGGCCGTGATTGCCGAGGGGGTGGAGGAACTGATGGGCGGGGAGAAGGGGAAGAGAGCGAGAGAACGGGCCCGCGAGCTGGGTGAGGCGGGAAAGCGGGCTGTTCAACCGGGCGGGTCTTCGTATACGTGTCTTACGGAACTCATCGATGAACTCCGCCGTGACTCAGGACAGTTCAGTGAAGCTGCAGAAGCGTAAATTTATGTTTTGAGACTCTATGGGCAATCAATGCAATGCATATGCACGTGGGAGAGAGTATCTCATGTCATTATGTTATCCAGAAAGGCCTTGTAATATGTGAAGTGTTTGGAATAAGGAAAGCATTCAATGCTCATCGTAACTGCATGTTTGGATAAGATGCTATTCTATTACACACAATCATAGTGTGTTTTTTTTATATATATACCAGTCTTCAGCCCTACCGTAAATCCAGTTTACAATTATTTTAATTTTTTTAAAAATAGTATATCTTATTTAATAATATATATATTTTTTATAAAAAAATTATATATATATATATATCATTTATAAAAAATATAAATTTTTTTTCATCAAAAACATATACCTTATAAAGATAAATATATACTCTAACAATTTTTCGTTAATACATGTAGAGCTAGAATTGAAACTAAAATAAAAACCTAGTAACATTCTTTTTTTATATATACACTACTACTAAAAATTTATAAAAATATATGCAATCAATTCATTCGAGTATATACATTTTTTTTAAATATATATATATATATACCCAATATAATTTTTTTAAAAAATAAAACAAATCAAAACATGTTGAAGACTATAAACATTTTCTATTCGATATTTCAGTTTTTAATTCTGCGTCAGACCCAGATTCCATTCCAGAAAATAAAGAACAGAATGGGGCCTCTGAATTGTACATTTCAAATTTTCAATGCTGAGCAGTGAAAAGTTGCATCCTCCAACAGACACAGCAAACATGTACATATCTACTTCATGCTTATACTGCTTCATCGTTTGAGAGGAAACAATCTGATTCATTCTCCACATTTGTCTTGATTTTTATGTGTTGTGTGCTTACAAAACAAAATTAGATAGGCAAACATTGAAACTTCTTCCAACCTTCATACAGAAAAATATATACTTCAGATCTTCATCCAGTGGCTCCAGGAACAGATGCCACACATGGAAACCAGTAGCGTCGTCTCCCATCTCTGTGACCATCATCGATCATAGCAAGACCCTCCTGCATTATTCAGTTAAATGTGAAGGATTTATGCACGGCTCAAATCATTTATAACCCACCCAACAAGGGAAATTGAATGGAAAAATGTTTACTTCTAGTAATGTTTCCAGGGTATCTATAGCTCGGCCGGAGGACCACGAAAGTCGTTTCTCAACCTCATCCACAATAACATAGCCTTGAACCTGTGCAGGTCATGTTTTAGAGAAATGCATGACAAAAAATTAAAAACATCTATGGTTGTAGAAGACATAAAATCACTAGAGAAAAGCATGCTTTTTAGAAGCCTGGCCAATATTTTTGATATGGCAAGGAGTGAGGATTTGCAAATTGACTCAGTAATATATAACATAAATAAATACACAAACTTGAGAAGAAACAGAAACACTCTGGATACTGACCACCAGAAACAGATCTACGCCAAATCATATAACATAACATTGAATGAATTCAAAAAGGAGAAATGAATTCAAAGAGGACGATTATGTGTGGAGTTTTGATAATGTGTGGAGTTTTGTGAGAACAAAGATAACACACCTGAGCGAGCTCCAAAATTTCATTGTGGTCTTTATTCAACTCTGTAGGAACTGACCGCACAAGCTTTTTCTTTCCAACAGAAACCACTTCAAAACCACTGCCAAGAATCTGAAAGAATATAAACGTTGTGAAAGAGAGCACCACCACAAAAAAATAGGACTGCTTTATAGCAATATCTACTTTAATTACTGTCCATTCATTAAATAAGTGGTTGATGATGATATTTCTATCGGAGTCAAATGACAAGCATAGAAAAATACTTTAATCACTAAATAAAAAGAAATTACAATTATATAATACACTTCTACTTGACAGTACCTTCAGCTTGTTTATAGCACGCAAGCAGTCATCTTCAGACACCGAATCACGAGCAACCTTGTGCCTTTGACACAGTAGAGAACATAGTTCCTGCAAGTTGATCAGACCTCCATTGTGGGATCTAGTAGCCAGGCAAATGTCTACAATTTGCACCCCTGCCTTATACAGAATACATTCAGTAAAAGTAAAACACATGTTTCTCACTATGCATGCCATTCTGCATTTAAATAATAGAGATGAGAAACATTAAATAAACCAACCCATTAACCAAGAATTGTTGAGTGTTGGTGAGATTTTGCGGACAGGAGACTAAACATGCTGAATCTTATTCGGTTGCATGAATTTCTAATGACGTTTACAGTCTACACAGATCCTAGTTTTCTTGTTGTTCGGTAAGACATAGCAAATTTCAGACATATATCAGCAGTGAGCAACTCAGTCACTTTTGACTTGGCCCATATTCAGCCAAACCCTCTCCTCTTCTGCCACTTCTTTCCTGCCCTCATCCGACTTTCAGATGGTAAAGACAATGTTTAGTCTAACATGACAGGCATAATTACTCTCAAATTCGCCAAGGTCCTACTCGATGAATCCTTTGAATTTCTTCCAACAAACTACAGGCTTGTGCCAGAGGTACGCCAATGGCATTTTCCGAAGTCATGAAAACATACAGAACTCCTAAGCTCATGCAGTATGGCTGAACTGCAAGGAAGGGCAATATGACCCTCAGTATACTCATCCTCAAGGCTCCCACTGGGAGATTATCAGTAAACAGGGCGGTCCGAGTCAAGCTGATTGGCTGGTGGGTCCAAACTAGCTGGGCAAACTCGGTGATGGCAGAGGAGTGGACAGGAGCATTTGATAGAAAGATGGGCATGGACAAAGAATCGGGATGTGGAGATGCCGAAGCCGTTGCATATGGAGGAGATGTTTGAGGCACATGCTATTGACTTATATCCAGTAAGAAGGTTAGAAGATTTATCCAAGTTAGAGAGATTCAATTTGATTAGGTGCATAGTAGTCAAAGGCTGTTTAAGAAGGATTTTCTTTTCTTTTTGTGTGTGTGTTCTAGGAAGGAACTATTTATCTTCATTTTTTTTAATGTTTTTTTTCTCTATTCCTCATGATTTGGTTACATGTAGTACTTAGGATACCCAAGTTTAACAGCAAAGCTAGTGAAGATCATATCCAGGCTGTTTTCATCCATCTCTGTCGTTCTTCCATTATGTCTATTGCTAAAGTTCAGATTGTTTTAGTATGTTCAATATTGATGAAGAAAGGCATCCACAACACCATAAGCCATCTGATTTAATTACAAAAATATTCTTCTGCATCATGGAACTTGTGTTGATTAGTTTTAATTACGAGCATGTCGAACCTGACATTATATAACACAGCTGGTTCAGTACCGTCCATTCCATTGGGCAGCAATAAACCATCCAAATTGAACTCTGCTGAGAATTAGGGTTCTTAAATCCAACAATTTTCTTCAACCAACTTGGCATCTATCCACTTGTACAGTCTCCAGCCACTCAAGTATTCTGAATTGGAACACTTCTTCACTTACTCTCAACAATTCATTCCTTCTCCATCCCATAGATATGCTTTTAACAAAAGAGAAAAGAAAAGACCATAAGATTTAAGTCCATCAAATTATCATATAATAAGAATCCAAATTTTCATTTGCAGCCGAAAAGTTCTTAATAGGAATGGATACACAATGGGGCAGTAAGATATTTCGCTCAAGAATGTCATGTAATTAGTGCATACACAAGTATTGGGTTGAGGTTGTGGAATGGATTTCTCAAGGGAGGGTAAGCTGATTGTAGGGTCAGAATTTCTGTCTAATGTATTCCATTTCTGTCATTTCTGTCATGGGGTAGCATGACATGTAATGTATTCCCATCTACTGCCCTGAATTTTGGGCTTTACCCTGATTAATATAAACAATGGTGGTAAGACTTCCACATAATTTTGTTAATAAAAAAGGAGTATTGTGCTTGAAAGAAAAGTAATTCCTCAAATGAAGATAAGATTTCAGAAAATCTAGAACATACTCAACATAAAACTAATTTATCATGATTTGAATTATAAATAATGTGGATATCGTTTGATAAGCAGCCAGTAACTGATATGTTTTGAAGGTCAGCCATTCCACTTGAATTTGAGATCATGCTATTAGAATGTTCATTGTATGCCTATCCTATTTCTCATCACACAATAAGATGAGGAGTGGTCAGTCATGTCAAACCTTTCCCAACAAGAAAAAATCAATTAAACCTTCATCAAAAACCAATATTTTCAGTAGAAATGGAAATTTAACAAAAGAATTGTCCTACCAATAGTGATATTTCCAATAATAGAGTATATCAAACTAATTAAAAAGTGGAGGACAAAGAGCAATACCAACCAAGTTCATAGTAGAAGTCACCAATCCCCAACAATTCCGCCCAGAAACCCTTGTTTGAGGCAAGCGGATCCACCCCAACTTTTGCACACATCTCATGAAACTGTGCTCTGAATGCAGGATTCTTACGGATGTCATTCTGCATCAAGTCAATAAAACAAAGTTCATTGAAATGAGTACAAATAGATCTTCATGGCAATTCCATCATCACAATTAACCCAAGCAGGTCAGACCTTGTGCTTGCGAGCAAAATCTTCGAGCTGTGACCTGAACGTCTCGAGCTGCTCTTTCATCATATCTGTACGAAGCTTCGCAACATGATCCCCCACCAATCGATATTGATCCTATACAAGAACAACTAAATCAACTAACAATTCAGAGACGGAAAGATTTGAAGGAACATGAAAGACAAGAGCATACACGAGCGGCGGCTTGGTTCTGCAGACCGGCAATACCAGGTCGTCTCCTCATTGTGCTCTCTTCGTTCCACAACACTTTCCCTTCTTTTTCTGGTTTTCTAGATCAACATGAACTCTCAGTTTCATTTTTTAGAAAGAAAGATGACGAAACTTATGGAAAAGCATAAATTCAATTGACAACAGTCAAGATTGATAAAAGGCGACAAATTCACATTGAAGAACCATCAAGACACTCTGGCCTCCCCGGGCTCCGGCATGCACTGCCCTGGCCTCACCACACCCAATGCATTCTCGCAAACTTACTAAGAGCATCTCCAATCCTATACCCGTGTACCCAGATTTATTTAAATTTAAGTCACCTAAAAAGCTCTCCAACAATTTATCCAGACCCATACCAAATCAAGTTTTTACTCAAATCAAAGGAGACTCAAACTTTTACCCAAATATTCATTTTTTTTTTTCAAGTCCACATTTTTAAAAGATTTGAATAAAACACAAAGTGATGGTTCGAGACACACCATATCAAATGAAGTTTTTTCAAATTTTTCGATTAGGAATGAAAAAAGAAGCACATTTGCTAGTGCCATTAAATGATTTTAAGTGCATTTGAATCAACAGGTTCAGGTACAAGTTTCACATGTTGTCATTACCAAAGCCATGGTCTTCTACAGAAACGTCACAAAGGCAAGAAAGCTGACAAAGAATGCATTCTCACAAACAACTAACATTCATATAAATCTAAAGATTAACGATTCAATCAGTTAGAGCATTTCCCACAAACAAGAATCGAATTTCCAACGTATCAGACAAATCAATCATAGAACACACGTTTTCACGAACAAAACATCAACGGGGATAAAGACCTTATAAATATCGGATCCGCAGAATCCGGTGCTTTTTCCGCTGACGACGCAGTACCTGAGGGAGACGTCGAGCCTCCGTCGTTCTTCCCGTCGATGTACCCCTCCGACTTGAAATCCCGGATCAGTCGTCGGGAACTTCGAGCGTCGATCAGGCCAATCCCGCTCTCCGCCAAGAGGAGCCTCTCGTGGTAGGCGTCCACGTCGTTCCCTAAGACGACGAGATTCAAGGAGAAGAGGAGGGGTGTCGATGCCCTAGTTTTGAGGTTTCATGGGGATGTTTAACCCTAGAAATAACTAAAGCGCTCCACAGTTCTTTTATAATTAAATGTTGGGTGATCGCTTTGATTACATCATTTTATTTTGAATTGAGTCTATTTATTTTTATTTAATGTTAAAAAAAAATTTAACCATACATACCATATATATGTTTCACCCTTGTGCTAAACATCCACTTATTAGAATTTGACTAGAAAATCAATTGACCCTATCCGAATCGGTTGATCCACAATGTTAGATTTCTAATATTTAGACAAAGCATGTATACCATGAAAGTTAAAAATGAAATTAAAATGAGATTAGATGTTTCTTCATTAAATTTAACTATTTTTTCATTCAAGATACAAACTCTGAACGAGATTATAGACTAGTTAGAATCTAAATTTTATTTGCCATATATTTCTATTAAAGCGTTGTTATACATTATCCGTACGGATAATGTATTATAATATATATAACTCGACTAGAAACAAACTGATTAAAATAGTTTTTTCAATTTGATCGTAAAATCAGTAACAACAGGGAGTTACTCCAGTATAAAATATATATATATATATAACTCGATAAACATATTGAAGTGGAACGATTAAGAGAAGATTGACATGAGACACCTAGAGAAATGATTCAAAAAAGAAATTTCTAAAAAAAAATTTCAGTATATTTGTATAAATATATATATATAATTCATTAAAAGTTATTTATTATTTTAAAAAATTAAAATAGAAATGTCACTTGAAAGCTGAAGTCACAGGTATCAATTATCATCATCCCGTGAACAAGAAGAATCATTGGATCTTACATGGGAATCATTCCCACTTTGTGTGTGATATTGAGATACCAGATAAAAATTGAAACGAAAATACAAAGACAGTGAGAGAGAAGAAAACAATTAATATCAGTCACAGAGACTACACCATATCAGAGATCTCTAAACTGAAACAGCTCAAGTTCCTCCCTTGCGCGGCCATGGTTTCACTTAGGATCTTCCAAAACCCAAACCCTGCAAGAATCCTGGACCGTTCGACCTCGATCTTCCTCTTACTCCTCCACCCAGTCTCCCTCCTCTCCACCACTCCTCCCCTGCTCAGCTTCATCTCCAAAGCCTACAACTTGCACACCAAATCCCCCCAGGACCCCAAAAACCTCCTCCAAGAGTTAACCCAACACGTCAACCAATTCATCACGCTCGAATCAGCCTTCGTAGTCACTTCCTATCTCCTGTTGTTGTTGATGATGCTCTCCTTGATCCACATGAACCGTTTAACTTCAATAGAATCACTTGCGAGGATGGGTTCGTCGTGGAAGGCCTTGACAGTGCTCGCGCGCCTCAGCGTGACCCTCCTGAGCGCGCACTACCTTCTCATGGCGGCTGCCTCTGTCGCCGCTTTCATAACGATGATTGATGGGGGGCTAGTCGTGTTCGCGATGGGCGTTTCGACTGCAATCATTGGTCTTCTTATCTACCTCTACCTTGGCATGTCGTGGACGATGGGGCTGGTGATTTCGCTGACCGACGATGGGTTTCGCAGTCCGGAGGCAATGGTGGGAGTTGGAGAGCTCATTAGGAGGCGGAAGATGCAGAGGTCTTTGCTTGTGTTTCTTATGGTGTCGGTTCTGAATGCGGTGATTGGTGTGTACTATACGAAGAATGCGAGTGTTCGAATCGAGATTGCGGTGAATTACGCGATTGGGATGGCTTTGATGAACATAAATTGGTTGTTGAATGTGTCGAACTTGGCCGCGTATGCGATCCTCTGTTGTTACTGTGAGAAGAATTATTTGGAGGTTGATGTTTGTGGTGAATGGGTTGCTGAGACTGCAGATTATGTTGATTCTGGGCTTCCATGAATGGATTGGTTGAATTATATTGAAGGATGACTTGGTGTTTCAAATGTAGATAAACAAACAAACATTGATTGAATTCTTATTTATTGTTGATATCCTGTGTTTGGATTTCTCTTCATTTCTGTTTTTGATTTTAGTTGTTCTTCTTTTGGGTGAGCAGGGGAAATGGGATCCTTTGATTCCTATTGAACGGAATATTCCATGATTCAATCATTTCATGTATTTGTTTAGTTTGAACGGATACTATATGCCAAACCATATGCTTTCAGATTGTGGGGTCTACTAAACCAATAATGCATACAAGAAAATGGTGTGTGAGTTTAATTTTTGTGGTCCTTTGATTGATTTAATGTGTTTCTTCTGTTTGTTATTTCTACACTTGAGGCTTTGTACAGCTACCTCAATTTTATAGTATGGTGTGTATTGGGTTGATGGTCTTCCCATCAATTTTTTTTCATTTTATCAGCCTGTCCAACTTTGGAAATTTGACCTGCACCCAATTTTATTTGAGGGTCCTGTACTCTGATCAGTGTTAGAAAAAAGGGATTTCTTTAAAATAAGAGAATTGATTAAAGTTCCTTTGACTTTGACTGAGAGTACTTTCTGAGGCCTTTACATGCATGTAGCTCTGTCAAAGGAAAAACTTGACTTCATTCACCCCAAAAAAATTCCCCCTCACATGTTTTTTTTTTTTCTTTGAATAATAATTTCCTCTCACATGTTAGTCCAGCTAAGAATGTCAATAATAATAATAAAAACTATTCCAACCTTTCATATCCGGATACGTGTACCGATGTCATGCACTACATATGAATAAAAATCAGATACAGACCCAGAGATTTTGGTTTCCAATCCGGACAAGATCTATATTAGTGTAATATTATATTTTACTTATTTTCCATAACTAACTTAATTTTATACTTATAGTATAAAACATTATAAATATGATTTTTTTAAAAAAAATTACAATATTAAAAATACAACCAAATTTGGATACTCACATCATGTGAAGATTTAAATATAGATATTCAATAATATATACATGTCTCGGATCATAAAAACAAATGACAATGAAATAAACACATCATAATAGGTTTATGGTGTCTTTGTAGGGGGGAACTTCTCCCATCTGGAGAATCACACACTGAAAAAAGGTGTGTTGTGTGACTGCTGAATGTGCATTGTACATATGAATGTACAATCTATTTAAAAACTTGCTATCTAAAATCAGTGGATCAGTCGATCCAGATTAGATCAATTGTTAACCTGATTTGATCAACTTATTTACTCTACAGACATGAATAAATTTCTCACAGTGGATCATCCGAGTCAAATCAAATAGATCAGTTGACTCTTATCAGGATCTTGATCTAACTTTGTTAACTCGACGATTAAAAAAAAATCATATACGGTTCGCTTGATTAACAATATCCAATAATCTAACTTTTGATTAAAAAAATTAATGATTAATACATAACTTCTTTTCTTGATTTTGTTTATCTAAAGTTGAATGTGATTGTGGTTGTATTTGGTTTACATTGAATTGATATTGAAATATAAGTAAAATGTTACATATTCCAATGCATGTTTCATATATATTTGATTATATTTAAATTTAAAAATAAATTTTTGTATTAAACTTTATTCAGGTGATCCACTGTTTGGGCAATTCAAGTGATGAAAACAGTCATCCAAGCAGTGTTTTGGGAAATTTGGTGGGAAGAAAAAGTGTATCTTCGCATGACAACACTTCTATGTGGAAAATGTTTGAGAGGAGGCTTTGATGTTCATTTCAACTTGGGGCTGTGCACTAGGGGGAGCAAGTAGTGTGAGATTGGCAAGAGGGGTGCTGCGGATTGACCCGGGCTAGTCGACGGCATTTTAAAGCCCGGTTTACTAATGGAAAATTGAATATTATTACATAGGGTTTTTTAGTTTTCAGTCTCTGTAAACATATCTATTTAGGGATCGATCCCTCACTTATTCATATTTTGATTTTAGTCCTTAGATTTAAAGGATACGTTCCTTTTTAGTTTTTTCCAGAGACTAAAAACGAAACAAAATAATTTAGGGATATGTCTTTTTCAGAGACTAAAAAAAAACATATCTTTTAAATCTAAGAACTAAAACCAAAATATCAAGAATTAAGGGATCGATTACTAAATCATCTGATTTATGGAGACTTAAAAATAAAAATCCCTATTATATAATATATAGTTTTTTGGGAGGGTGGGTCACTAATGCTCGATTACCCCTCTGATCTGTTTAGTTTTTCTATTTATAAAGGAACGCCGTTGCATAAAAAAATAATAATAATAATTAAAAAATTAAACTCCACGTTTCATTATAAAAAGAAAACGGAAAAAGAGGAAGAAGAAACGCATCACGAACAAACATGAGCACGACCGCCGACCAATAATATAACTCCATTGAAGTGATTGGACCATAAAAGCCAATCAATGACGTGGCCAAACAAAAATTTCGTTGACCATGGATGAGAGATATCATGTAAACCAGCTGTCCTTATTCCATATGTAAAGTAATACATATATAATCATACAATTAAATATATATATATAAAAAAAGTTTCTTCACATTACACTGTGCTTCCCATCTAAGCACACTTTCATCAGTTCAATTTCAATGGAAACATCGATGGTGATGAATCCCTCCATCACAGCCAGAATCACAGACCTCACCATCTCCCTCTCCCTGCTCTCCCTCTTCCCCCTCTCCGTCTTCGCGGCCGCCCGACCCCTATCACGCTTGATCCTCAACTCCCACTCCCTATGGACCGAACCCGCCGCCTCCATCGAACACACGATAAGCCATGACGTCGATCTCTTCATACGCACCGAGGCGATCTTCGTCGCAGTCTCATACACCGTTCTAATCCTCATAATGTTCGCCATGGTCCGCCTCTCCGGCCGTCGCCCACCCTTCCTCGAACAGTTTTCGAGGATCGAACGATCGTGGGACGCCTCGAAGATCGTCATCCGCCTCTTCCTCTCCGTCTTGATCGTCCTCTTCATCTTCGTATCAGCCGCTTCGATCGCCATCATGTCCACGACCGCCGACGTGGCATGTCTTGTGGTATTGATTCCTCTGTTTGTACTTATTCTGGGTCTAACATGGACGACCCGCCTTTTGGTCTCGCTCGTTGAGGGGAGTTTTCGGGGAAAGGCCGTGCTGAGGAGGGTCAGCGAGCTCATAAGGCGTAAGCGGCGGGTTTCGCTTATCAGGTACCTGTGTTTGGTTTCACTATGTGCGATCGTGGGGATTTATGTCTTCGGATATCTTAATAGGAGTTTTCCATTTGGAAGAACTAGGATGATAGCAATCGAGTCGCGGGTGTTCATGTCTGAAGGTTATGGGACTGATGATGACCGGAAGAGCTCCGTGGATTGGTTCGCGCTCGGGTTGGTTGTTGTGAATGTGAATTGGATTTTGTATGTGTTTAACTTAGCGGGCTACGCCGTGTTCTGCTTTCAGTGTAGGAGGAACGTTGGTTGGGATGCGATGATGGTGTCGCTGCCGCTTGTGGTGCAGAGTGAGAGTGTGGGGTTTACTGAGCAGGATTTGGGAGTTTGATTTTAAGTCCTCCTTTGATATGATCAGTGTGTTCTCTTCTTCTTCTCTGAGTTTTGCTTTCAAAGTCTTTCTTAAGTCGGGTCTTGGTATCCTGAAACAGAATATATGGGTACAGCAACTACAAGAAACAAATTATTTAGTAATAACTCTTGAATTCTCAGCATGTGTCTTTTGCCCTGTTTTTGCTATGATTTTGAGGGTTTGAGGCTGTGCGCCTTACATCAGAATGGGGAGTAACGAAGAGAAAATTTGATAGTTTTAGATGTAGAGGATTTCAAAGTCAAGGTTTTGATAAGATTTTAAGAATTTTTGGTTGGGTAATTACTGTTTTTTATTTGAATAAATTTGTTAGTACCTTTTTTTGAATTTTTAGGATTTATTTTAGATTTTTAATTACAGTGGTGATACCCAGGCCCCAAAATATAAGCCCCACTAACAAGCCCCATGAGGTGTCATCAACTTATTGATTGTTATTAGTTGACTTGTTGACTTTTTAAAAATGGTAAAATACAAATATGTCCTTCATTAAAAATCTCTCTCATTAACCCAAATCCCTCCATTTTCTCTATTCGGTTATGAATATTGAAATCCATTTAACCATTTCAAATTTTGAATTTTAAAATCCTTACCTAAACTATAATTGAACCTAAATTACACTAAAAAAGTTGGATATTTATTGTATTCAAATTTAAATAAAAAAACACATATGGTTACTATATGAATTAGTTACATCAAATACCTTTATTAAATATTTACATCTCTCACAGCGATTTGTTACATTTACATCAGAACTGTTACATTTACATAATATAACAAACAATTTCATTTTCCTACCTAAATATTTTACATTCCATGCAATGTTTAAACAATTTAGAAACAGATTATATTTTCAATAGTCAGTTACATTTTATAAAAAATGTCAAACACTTTTTTTTATTGTGTGATACATTTAACAAACATATGTATTTGACTGTTACAGTAATAAATGTAACAAATATAAATTACTATTTACATTGAAACAAATGCAATACACGAATGAATGTTACATTCATAAATGTAACAAATATAAATCAATACATGCATGCGGTTGACTGTTACATTTACGAATGTAACAAAAATATAAAACAGATTTGAAAAATTACATTATCAACAATGTAGCAGTAACATCAAACAAACTACTCATATATAAAATGTAACGATATCGAGTGTTACATTTAGATATTGAAACAAAACAAATCAAAATGTGATAAATGACATTCAATACATGAAAAAAAATTGTGTTTAAATATTTAAAACAAAAAGCAAAACACAATTTTTTTACGAATCTAATAATGTCAAACCTGATCCGAGAGACATTGATGTGAGATCCAAATCGAAAAAAAAAACGATTTCGTGCCTTCTCCTCAAAAATAGAATTTTCGATTTGCTCCCATGTATTCTTCATAAACAAAATCAATTCCGTAATGCAAAACCTCCTCATTTTGCATACAAGACAGATTTTCAATTGTTTCAACATCAATGGTTTCTCCGGTCCCTCTCAAATATTATTGCAAGATTTTAAGAATCCATTAATGGTGAATAAATACAAAATTTTTAGAATTAAATGATACTCCACAATCATAGGGATACATGTTAAGGTAGTTATCAAGTAAAGGGTATAATAGACAATGTATACTTGCCACATCATGGGGCCTGTGATGGGGCTTGAAAAATTGGGGCCTAAGAATCATTATTGTTTTAATTAAGATTATGTTAAGTGGTTTTAACATGTAAATTAAAATGTCACTTGTGGACATATTACCATTCAAGGATTTCAGAAGAGAGAGTTAAGAGAGAGAATACCTATTGGGTTTTTTTCATTTAAGGCTTTAACATTGAAGCTTAATTAACCAGGTTTTAAGTGTTGTTAATTAGGTGAACCACGTAGGTTTTTTTTTCTCTCTCGTATAAGGGACCGTCGGGGAATGCGGCGTTTACTCTCGTGATCCAAAAAATCTTTGGTTTGAAACCCAAAGAAGCGGATTCTAAAACACCGCCTATTTTATGAATAAAACGCGTGAAACGATGTCTTTAATTTGGATCCGTAGTCATTTTACCTAATTCTCCACAATGGAATCCGCTTCACCACTAATCCAAATGGGCTCTAATAATGACAACGGATCTACTCAATTTGACTCAGTTGATCCGATCAGAAAACCTACTGATTTGCTCCATCTCCGTTGGACAGTAAGTTTTTATACAGATGTTCTGATTACTCCTCTTCTTCTTTTTTTTCTTTTCTTTTTACTTGATCGTCGAAAATCGTTCTCCCATTGCTACATCAACAGAAAAAAATGATTGAGACTGCATTGCCTGATAAGGACTGGATTTTATACCCTCCTTGGATTTTAAGTCTACACGAAAGTTTTTGTTCACATGCAATAGGAACACATCAACTAAAGATCCATGGTATGCATCCATCGAGCGTGCGAATCTGATTTACCAAAAAAAAAAAAAAAGTAGGCGAATCCGACAAAGTCAATTGACTTCCAAAGCATTTTCCATGGCAATTAATTCTATTTAAATAATTCAGACATGGTAACACGTTAACTTCTAAAAAGGATGTTATCACCAAAGTCTCATGACCACTAATTTCTTGTGATTCAAGTTTTGGGTCTTGGTCGCATTCGATTGGGTAACGATATATAGAATATTTTAGGATAAATAAATATTTTAATATAAGAATATTTTATTTAAACATCGTGGTCTACTTATTAATAGTTATTTTTTAAACTTATTTAAAAAATACGTATTTATTTGACTTATCACTTAAAATAAGTTAAGTGTTTGTTTTAAATGTTTATTATAAGTATTGATTGACAAGTAAGTATTTTTTAATAAGTAAATAATTTGACGCATTTTTAAAATATAAATCTTTCCATTTTATAAAATGTAATAAATCAAATCTCAATGAAAAAAAATATTTCATAAACTGAACATAAATATTTTTCTATAAACACTATAAATAAAAAATTATTTTTCTATTGAATCAAACCATTTTTTAAATAAAATATCATTATTTATATTATCTATATTTCTAAATCAACACTTAAAATCAATAGTCCGCATAATCAAACACCCTAAGAGAGGATCCCACAAGCTTGAAGACCATTATAAATTACTACTAATGGTGAACAAAAGAGACCCTCATAACCAAGACTAGTTGGGGGAAAAAAGAAAAAATGAAACCAAAAAAGATCACCTCGGGAGACTCATCTCCACCACTCCCAACCTCTTCTATCCTATGGGTTGCTCTCACCCTTCCTTTCAAGAACCCAAAACTCATTGTCTCAAATATGCTCCTCGTGCTTACCGTGTACGGTCTCCTGGTACTCGGGTTCAACCTGACTCTGAGTCCAGTGGAGTCCGACATGGAATCCAAGGCAGCCCTCCTCCCCACAGAGGATCCGAACAGCCCAGAAGCGGAGGAGACCATAAATGGGATCCTCAAAGACGTCCGAGAGCTTCTCGGGATAGAACTAGCCTTCATGGTCCCATTTTTCATCATCAGCCTGTACAATCTAGTCTCAGTGGTCTACTCCTCCGCTGTGACGTACCACGACAAAGCCCTCACCCTCGGCGCCATGCTTTCGGACATCAAGTGGGCATGGAAGGGGCCCGCCATCACTTCGCTCTACATCGCTGCGTTCGCCATGGCATACATGTTTGTCATCGTCATCATCTCCATGTTAATCATCAAAGGCGCTGCAGGGGCAGTCGTCCTGATCGCCGTGGTGGTCATTCTCACGTCGCTGTACTACCTCTACTTGATGGCTGTTTGGATGGTCAGCCTCGTCACATCTGTCCTGGAAGAAGACTGTTATGGCATGGAAGCAATCAAGAAAGCAAGGGAACTCACCAAAGGTAGGAGGCTTCAAGGGTTCGCGCTCGTCCTCATCATCTCTGTTGTAAGCTTTGTTGTGGTAGCTCTCGTGAATCCCAAACAGGCCTCAGGATCCATGGTCCAAACAGTGATGGCGATGTTCATCGGCTGCTTGTTTAAGATGATCATATTTATGGTCTTCACAGTGTTCTATTATGACTGCAAGAAGAGCAGTGGAGAGGAGGTGGTGGTGGTGCCAGGGACAAAGGGGTACACCATGCTTCTTGCCGGTGAAGCGGTATAAGTTCAGTCCATGTTATAATCATCGTATTAATTATTACCTGTAAGATATATAATGTGCATTATAACCTGTAAGATATCTTTAATTATTAAGTGTTGTTAATTAGGTGAACCACATTGAGATGTCTTTAGGTTTTTAGCTTGGATCTACGATGATGTTTTGCCTAATTTTCCATCGTGGAAATTCTACCGCTAATCCAAATGAATTAAATACATAATTTTAATATATAATATAAATGTGTACTATTTAAGGAGATAATATGTTATTCACATAATGCTAGAATGACTAAATAACCCACCCGATACCATTAAGAGGGAATATCTCTCTGGCGTTACAAAGCCATAGAGCATATACCAATCTTTAGCGAATTAAGATAATTTAAACTAATAACCAACTCTGAAGATAACCCAATCTTTCCTTTCTATCTAGTGATCACTACACGAAAAGGATCCTTTACTGACGGTCAAAGCCGTCGCTAAAGGTAACCAAATCCGTCGCTATAGGTTTTACAGATGGCCGGCCTAACCGTCGGATGTCGTCACTCAAAATGTCATAGCTAATATCTACACCGACGGCCTTGACCGTCGCTAATAAGGTAAATAGTAACCATAGTTAATTATGTATAGCTTTTAATGACGGTCGATGGCCGTTGCTAAAAGTTTTCAAAGGTTTTGTAAGCTTGGTTGTTTTATATATTTACCGACGGCCATTGGCCGTCGCTAATGTTATTTATTTTATTTTATTTTATTTATTTGCTGATTCTTATCAAAATTTCTATTGAATAATTCAAAAGTCATTCAACAATCATACTCTTGGATATTTCATTTACAATCACAATTTAAGAATTATTGAATTTACTAAAGATTGAATAAAACATCTTCAGAATTCAAAATGTAACAGAGCTACATCAAAAAATTCCTTATAACTCTAATGAAAAGCTAACTCTCCGCAGAAGTATTTTTTTAAAATAATCATCCTTGTTTGAGCTTCCACTTTTTTGCAACTCTCCTCCAACATCGACTTTCCATAGAGGATTGTGCTTTATCCCTGTATAAAAAGCATTGCATAGATTGAAATATAATTAAGTAATGGAAAATGTGTTCACTTTCAAAACAATAGAAAAAAATTATATTCTAGTATTGAATTCCCACAACATAATCAACAATGTTGAATAAATTTAGCAAAGAAATATATATTTCTAAAAAAAAGAATTACACTTATCAAGATAATGTGGGTGGGGGATCATGTATTGCATGAAATTGAACGACTCCTGTGTTGAGGCTATCTCCCTCAAACGTGACTTTACAAATTGAACGAATCCTCTTTGTTTGTAGCTTTACTTCCTTGCAGTTCTCCTCCCACATCGACTCTCCATAGAGGGTTGAGATTCATCCTTGTATATAAAAGCATTGCATAGTTGGGAATATAATCAAGTCAATGGATGGTATATTCACTTTTACAACATCAAAAAAAAATTCATGAATGAGCAGTTTGGCCATGGAAGAATATTTTTAATATATTTATAATAGTGATAATGATTATAAGGAGTCAAGAGAAAGACATGCTGACAAAAACACAAAGCATTGTTAGAAACAAGTGGGATTCAAGCAACCATCATCACTCTCGATAGTAAAAGAAACCATCATGTGTTTATAGGCCATCATGTGTTTATGGTTCTTATTTGCAAGATTAAGACTATCAAGTTGTTCAGTTTATATTCTAGTTAATTCCATCTAGCAGCTCTAGCTAGCATTTGAATATTGGAATGCATGATAATTGCCACTCATCTTCTATGTTAATTAGGATATTTAATTAGTATGTTAAATTTGCTAAGTTCACCCTTTGCATATAGTTGTTACCTGTTAGTAAACTAGAACCTATAGTTGTAGCTATATATATTTTTTTTGAAATAAAGTTATAGCTACTATTAAATCCAACATCTTTTTTGGTAAGGATGTAAGTCCAACACTTAGGAAAGCTTATGATAGTACTACAAAGGCAATGGCAATTTTGTGCCTCCTGGGTTTAGGTGAATTTTAAGTTGTGAGGGGTTCAAAAGATCTTGTCTCATCAACTGTGGAAATGGAGTATTAACACTTCAAATAAAAAAAAACACTTTGGTCTTGTTTTTTGCTAATTGATGCACCATATCTTGTATGAGACTTTAAAACATTGATACCTGTCTTATCTGCATACAATGTTTTTATGTATAGGTTTTTTAAAGAATGGTGGATACACTTTTAAACCACCCAATTTTTTTGTAAATTCAGCATAACAACATTAACACCAACATGTAATTAAAACATTTCAATTCTACCGGGCAACATGCAGACATAAATATGAAATGGATGATATGTGATCATCTGATAAGCTCAGATCTCTTAAGAAAATTTGACCTAGAGTTATATTATGGGATTATTAATGTTCATTTTCACTCTGTCTTTCCCCTTTCAGACTGAGCTTGCATTGTAGTTATGTTGGGCTATCGGAGAGCATGGAGATGCACATCCAAGTGATCCAACAAGGAGGCAGCAAGGGAACTATTTGAGAGCCTAGAATTACTTAAAACAAAGAAAAAATTAATTAGAGGTCCTTGTGAACTCCTGTCTATTATTTTTAGGTCTCTAAAAATTTTAAAGTTTTTTCTAGATTCTTAAGACGATGAAAAATTATCTTCAGGTCTCTCCACCTGGATGTTGTTCAAAAATATTAAAAATGTCATTGCCCAATTATGCGAATGTTAATAATGTATTAGGGTGTAATAACAATGTATTGAATATACTTAATATGAAAAAATAGTGCGAAAGGCATTTTATGCAAATGCTAATAATGTAATGAAAAATGTTAACAGTGTACTAAAATAATTAGACGACGAGCATTTTCAGTATATTTGAACAATATTTGATTGGAGAGACCTAAAGATAATTTTTCATAGCTTTTAGAGACCTAAAAAACTTGAAAAAAAACTCCAGGGAGGGTGACCAGATGACCCTAATTAATTTCCCCATTAACAAATTATTTTGTTCAACATAATAATGTTCAACATAATAATAATCCCCCCAAAATGAGGATGAACACGCGCTTTACACAATGTCCACTTTTCCACACCACCCAAAACCACCATCACCAATCGTTGGATGATGGACCTCTCATGGTGAAGGCAAGGTCACAAGATAGTTATATCCACCGTGAGTAATAGATCACAAGATTTTTACATTCACAGGTTTATTTTTAAATTATTTAATTTTTTTTAATTTCTAAAAAAAAATAAAAAGAATATAACTTTTAAATCTGAAGACTTAAATCAAAATATAAAAAAATAAAAAGTTAATCACTAAATTATATAGTTTATAAGAATTAAAAAAAAATTAAAAAAAAAAAAAAATATGTGAATTCCGACAAAGTCCATTGACTTCATGGAAATTAACTAGAAATGATGTTATCACCAAAGTCATCATGACCACTTATTTGTTGTGATTCAAGTTTTGGGTCTTGGTCACATCCGCTTGGGTAACGATATATAGAATATTTTAGTATAAATAAATATTTTAATATAAAAATATTTCAGTATAAATACCGTGGTCTCCTGATTAATAGTTGGTTTTAAACTTATTTATTCTTGTTCATATTTGGTTCGATGAAAAATAAGTATTCATTTGTGTTAATTTTAAATATTTATTATAAATAGTTATTGATGAATAGGTATTTTTAATAAGCAAGCAATTTGATGCTCATTTAGAATATCAATTTTTCCATTTTATATGAATTAATGAACCAAATCTTAATAAATAAATAATTTATAACCGGACATAAATACTCTTTCATAAACACTACAAATAATAATTTATTTTTCTTATCAGACCAAACAATTGTTCAAATAAAATATTATCACTTATATTATCTATACTTATAAATCAATACTTTAAGCTTAACCAAAGGTTTCCAAAGACGATCCTACTTGTCTGAAGACCATTATAAATTACTATTAATGGTGAACAAAAAAAAATCATAATAACCAAGATTAGTAGAGGGTAAAAAAATTACTACACGCTAAATGTTATGGGTTGGGTCAATCTAGGCCTAGACGGGGGATTAATCAGGCACTAGGGATTCATTAGAACATTGATTCTAATACATACTTCATTAGGAGATAGTGTACAAATGAAGGGTTGTACAATTAATTGACTTTGCCCATCTTATGAACTAAAACATTATAGCCGGCATGACATTTTCATCCCATCAACTAAAATATACACTATTTTATTGTCGTCACTTCGTATACGACGTTTTTAGTTTTTTATTTGTATATTTATTAACTGTTACGATGTATATTGATTGCTTAGCCGAATCTAACGAAGTCAATTGACTTCCGAAGGGTAATTAATTCTATTTGAATAATTCAGACATTGTAACACAACGTTAACTTCTAAAAACAATGTTATCACCCAAGTCATCATGACCAATTATTTCTTGTAATTTTAGGGTCTTGTTCGCAATCGCTTGTAATCCGAGGATAATTATTTAGATTATTTTATTTTAAAATAAATAAATATTTCATTATAAATACCATGGTATCCTGATTCATGAAAGGTTAGAAGAATTTTTAAATTTATTTATTCTTGTTCTACATCTAATCTTCTGCCCATGTGCCTAACACTTGAGTTGCAAAATAATAGAAATAGTTAGCTAAGTGAGACTTTGGACAAATTCTTAAAATGGAGTTTTGTATTCACATAAATTTTCTTATGGTTATTATCAACATAAATTTTTTTTTTGAAACTTTCAAACATTTTGATTGACTTTTCACGGTTCATCATTTCTTGGATCTTGAATTCCAATTCTCTTAAACATTTTGATTATATCAAACCATCTTAAAAAAAAAAATTAAAAAGGAAAAATTTCTGGGTTTTCTTCCTATAGTCATGTTCAATCCATCGAACATTACAAACTCGTCAAGGAACACAGGTTTGGATCCTCTGTGGAGGAATCACAGAGGGACTCTGTGAGGGCGAATGATATGTTGACAGCTGCCTCCAATGACACGTGAGATCACGTGATAACTAACAGAGACGGGGTGGTCACAACATTCACTCCGTCTATTTCTGTCAGCTCATCTCAACCGTCCATCTCTATATCTCTCTCTTTTTTTTTTATTTGGGTACACAAATCGATTTCATCCTCTCCCAAATCTTATCCAGAGAATAAAAATAAGCCCAAAAAACTCAATTGTCACCTTCCGATGAGTTTGTGAATTTTTTTTTTTTTTTTTTTGTGATTTCTATCTAGATTTTGTAAATCTGATATAGGTTTTTTTTATTTAAGATAGTCCAGTGTTTAATAAAATCGTGGTAGCGTTGTCTACCTTTGTTTAAAAAAACTATCTAATATTTTTATTTTTTATGTGCATAAAGTCCATTTAATATTGAATCTATCATGTTTGTTAATTTAATGCCAATACTAGTTTCTTACACGTGCTAAATGAGGTAGAATTTATATATTTATATTCTAATAAATTTTAAATTAATAAAATCTAACACTATGAGTTACATCATAGTTTAGTACACACAATAAGAGTATTTTAACAAAATTTATTACTGTCCAGAGCGAATTTATTTTAAAAAATTGATACCGTCAAGAGCTATTTTTCTCAACAAACAAAATAAAATAAATGATTTTTTATTTTTAAGTCCCTATAAACTATATGATTTAGTGATCGATCCCTTACTTCTTCATATTTCGGTTTAAGTTCCCAGATTTAAAAGTTATTTTCCTTTTAATCCCTCTCAGGGACTAAAAAGAAAACCAAATAATTTAGGGATTGGTCCATCACAGGGACTAATAAGAAAAGTACCCTTTAAATCTAAAGACTTCAACCAAAATATGAAAAACTGAGGGATCGATATAGTTTACAAGGACCTAAAAATTAAAAACCCTAAAATAAATTATATTTATAAATTATTTCTTGTAAACTTTTGTTATTAATTTATATTCTATATTAATTAAGATCATAATTCTAACAAATGGTCAAAAATTCAAACAAATGAACAAAGTTATTGACATATATTTGAGAAAGAATTTCTATTTCCAATTGATTTTTTTTAAAATCTTAATTTTTTAATTAGAAGTGTTTTCTCACGGTCTCACCTCATAACATAATATCATATCCTCATAAATTTAATTTTAATGAAAATTCAATTCAACCCCATTCCTTCTCAACCCTCAAAACCTACATTATGAAAAAATATATTAAAACAAAACCACTCAATTAAAAAATAATAAATAAATAGCCTAACTTTGAATAACATGTAAAAGTCATTCCGAATGAAAATGCCATTTTATATAAACTATAACACAAATATATATGTTTGTTTCAAATATTCATAATTTAATGAGAGAAAAACCAAAAAAAAAAAAATATTATTAGATAAAATTGTATTATTGAATAATTTTAAAATTTAAATAAATCTATTATTTTCATTGAATAATTTTAAATTTTAAATAAATCTGTTACTAATCATAATCTTATTAGATAAGACTGTATCATTAAATAATTTAAAATTCTAAAAGTTTAAATAAATCTATTAGTATTAGTAATTAAATAAAGGATTAAATGATAAAAAAGAAAATGAAAATACTGAATCACGTAATTCTTTTAATGAGTAATACAAATAGATATATTTATATTTTAAATTTTTTTTTTTTTTTAAAGGTGAATAATGTATTAGATACTGAGATGAGCGGTTGTGATCAGATGGATGGTTGAGATAGCGGAGAGAAATAGACGGAGTGAATGCTGTGATCCCCTCTCTGTTAGTCATCACGTGATCTCATGTATTGTTGAGACCAACTGTCAACATATCATTCGCCCCACAGGGTCTCTACGTGATTCCTCCACAGAGGATTTGAACTAGGCTTGTCAATGGGTCGGGTTCAGGTCGGATCAGGTCGGGGTGGACCCGGACCCGACCCGTGGCAAGACCCGGCGGGTCCAGGAAAATGTGGACCCGGACCCGTCGGACCCGGGTCGGGTCCGGGTCCGACCCGACCCGGATGGTTGGGTAAAAAAAAAAAAGAGAGAGAGAAGAGCTCATGTATTTGTTTGCCTTATCATTCTATTTGAAATTTTTTGTAATAAAACATTATTGTTAATGGAACTATGCTTGAATATAATTTTATACAATTCAAAAGAAGTAAATGAATTATTAAACAACATCCAAAACAAAAATCACTAACATAAAAAACATATTAACCTAAATAATAAACATAACTAATTATACAAACATTCAAAACAATATTAACTTAAACAACATTCAAAACAATAAACACTAACATATTAACCTAAATAATAAACATAAATCATGCAACAAATTAATTAATCATACAAATTCAAAAGCTAATAAGTTAATTGTCCAAAACAAACCGACGACAATACATTACTAAGTTTATTATATATTAAACAATCAAGTTCTTGCAAGTTGCAACATCAACACAACAAAAAAAAATGTTATGATTATGATTATGACTTATAATTTATAGACTTGTTATGATTATGACTTCCGCTTGGGTAACGAGATATAGAATATTTTAGTATAAATAAATATTTTAATATAAAAATATTTCAATATAAATACCGTGGTCTCGTGATTAATAGTTGTTTTTAAACTTATTTATTCTTGTTCATATTTGGTTCGATGAAAAATAAGTATTAATTTGTGTTAATTTTAAATATTTATTATAAGTAGTAATCGATGAATAGATATTTTTAATAAGCAAGCAATTTGACACTCATTTAGAATATCAATTTTTTCATTTTATATGAATTAATGAACCAAATCTTAATAAATAAATAATTTATTACTGGACATAAATACTCTTCTATAAACACTACAAATAATAATTTATTTTTCTTATCAGACCAAACGGTTGTTCAAGTAAAATATTATCACTTATATTATCTATACTTATAAATCAATACTTTAAGGCGAACCAAAGACCTCCAAAGAGGATCCTACTTGCCTGAAGACCATTATAAATTACTACTAATGGTGAACAAAAGAGATCCTAATAACCAAGATTAATAGAGGATAAAATAGTTAATTACTTGACGCTAAACGTTATGGGCTGGGTCAATCTAGGCCTAGACGGGGGATTAATCAGACACTAGAGATTCATTAGAACATTGATTCTAATACATACTTCATTAGGAGATACTGTACAAATGAAGGGCTGTACAATTAATTGACTTTGCCCATCTTATGAACTATAACATTATAGCCGGCATGACATTTTCATCCCATCAACTAAAATATACACTATACGACGTTTTTAGTTTTTTATTTGTATATTTATTAACTGTTATAATGTATATTGATTGCTTAGCCGAATCTAACGAAGTCAATTGACTTCCGAAGGGTAATTAATTCTATTTGAATAATTCAGACATTGTAACACACGTTAACTTCTAAAAACAATGTTATCACCTAACTCATCATGACCAATTATTTCTTGTAATTTTAGGGCCTTGTTCGCAATCGCTTGTAATCCAAGGATAATTATTTAGATTATTTTATTTTAGAATAAATAAATATTTCATTATAAATACCATGGTATCCTGATTCATGAAAGGTTAGAAGAATTTTTAAATTTATTTATTCTTGTTCTACATCTATTCTTCTGCCCATCTGCCTAACACTTGAGTTGTAAAATAATAGAAATAGTTGGCTAAGTGAGACTTTGGACAAATTCTTTACCCATCTGCCTAACACTTGAGTTGTAAAATAATAGAAATAGTTGGCTAAGTGAGACTTTGGACAAATTCTTAAAATGGAGTCTTGTATTCACATAAATTTTCTTATGGTTATTACCAACATAAATTTTTTTTTTAAACTTTCAAATATTTTGATTGACTTTTCACGGTTCATCATTTCTTGGATCTTGAATTCCAATTCTCTTAAACATTTTGATTATATCAAACCATCTTAACAAAAAAAAATTAAAAAGGAAAAATTTCTGGGTTTTCTTCCTATAGTCATATTCAATCCATCGAAGAACATTGCAAACTCGTCAAGGAACACAAGGATTTTGATGCACACGATCTTATTTGCAGCCCCATCTACTATCCAAAGACAGTCAGTCCCCTAGCCAACTATATGCTCAATCTACACTTAATAGTTGTGTATGTTTGATTAATTTTTTTTTTCATTATTTTATAAAAATAAAATTACATACTAATATGTACTTCATGATGAGAGGAGGGTGTACGTACAGGACTGTACAGTTCATTTTCCAACGCGGAATTGACTTTTCTCCATCTCATAAACTAATCGACTAGTCTCCATCACCCCCAAAGTTGGTTTCCATGAAACTGACCCTGAAGGCCACTCTATAAATTAGAGCTAATGGTGAACAAAAGAGATCCTAATAACCAAGACTAGCAGAAGGAAAAAAAAAAAATGAAACCAGAAAAGATCACCTCCGGAGACTCATCTCCACCACTCCCGGCCTCTTCTATCCTATGGGTTTCCCTCACCCTTCCTTTCAAAAACCCAAAGCTCATGATCTCAAACATGCTCCTCGTGCTTACGGTGTACAGCCTCCTGGCACTTGGGTTGAACCTGACCCTGAGTCCAGTGACGTCGGACATGAATTCCAAGGCTGCCCTCCTCCCCAAAGAGGATCCCACCAGCCCGGAGGGCCAGGAGACCGTGAACGGACTCCTCAAAGACTCCCGAGAGCTTCTCAGGATAGAACTAGCCTTCATGGTCCCACTTTTTATCATCAGCCTGTACTCGCTCGTCACGGTGGTCTCTTCCTCCGCCGTGACGTACCACGACAAAGCCCTCACCCTCGGCGCCATGCTTTCGGACATCAAGTGGGCGTGGAAAGGGCCCGCCATCACTTCGCTCTACATCATCGCGTTCACGGTGGCATACCTGTTTGTCATCGTGTTTTCCACCATCGTCTCCATGTTGATCATCAAAGGCGCTGCTGGGATCGTCCTGATCGCCGTGGTGGTCATTCTCACGTCGCTGCACTACCTCTACTTGATGGCTGTTTGGATGGTCAGCCTCGTCGCATCTGTCCTGGAAGAAGACTGTTATGGCATGGAAGCAATCAAGAAAGCAAGGGAACTCACCAAAGGTAGGAGGCTTCAAGGGTTCGCGCTCGTCCTCATCATCTCTGTTGTAAGCTTTGTTGTGGTAGCTCTCGTGAATCCCAAACAGGCCTCAGGATCCATGGTCCAAACAGTGATGGCGATGTTCATCGGCTGCTTGTTTAAGATGATCATGTTTATGGTCTTCACAGTGTTCTATTATGACTGCAAGAAGAGCAGTGGAGAGGAGGTGGTGGTGGTGCCAGGGACAAAGGGGTACACCATGATTCTTGCCGTTGAAGCGATATAAGTTCAGTCCATGTTATAATTAATCATCGTATTGATTAAAATTATTACCGGCCTGTAAGATATATAATACGCATTATAACCAGCTCTAAGATATCTTATATATAATATCAATAATGATTCATTGGCCCTCAACTTTTCAGGCCCCATGATGTGGCAAGTGTACATTGTCTATTATACCCTTTACTTGATAACTACCTTAACATGTATCCCTATGATTGTGGAGTATCATTTAATTCTGAAAATTCTGTATTTATTCACCATTAATGGATTCTTAAAATCTTGTAACAATATTTGAGAGGGACCGAAGAAACCATTGATGTTGAAACAATTGAAAATCTGTCTTGTATGTGAAATGAGGAGGTTTTGCATTACCGAATTGATTTTGTTTATGAAGAATACGTGGGAGCAAATCGGAAATTCTATTTTTGAGGAGAAGGCACGAAATCGTTTTTTTTTTTTCGATTTGGATCTCACATCAATGTCTCTCAGATCAGGTTTGACATTATTAGATTCGTAAAAAAATTGTGTTTTGCGTTTTGTTTTAAATATTTAAACACAATTTTTTTTCATGTATTGAATGTCATTTATCACATTTTGATTTGTTTTTGTTTCAATATCTAAATGTAACACTCGATACCGTTACATTTTATATATGAGTAGTTTGTTTGATGTTACTGTTACATTGTTGACAATGTAATTTTTCAAATCTGTATTATTTTTGTTACATTCGTAAATGTAACAGTCAACCGCATTGAGTTTTTTTTGCTCCGATGTCTTTAGGTTTTTAACTTGGATCTACGAGGACGCCTCTCGGTCGTGGAAACTCTACCGCCGATCCGAAATAAGGGATCTTCTCAATTTGACTCAGCTAATTGATAAAAAAAAATGGATAAATGCATTTGGACCCCCCTGAAATTTTCAAAACCTACATAAACACTCTCTAAAGTTTAAAAACATGTACTTACACCCCATGCCATTATATTTTTTTCATTAAGATGTGATAAAAGTAATTTAAAATTACTATTTTACCCTTAACTATCTAAATATCAATAGAAAAAATCAATTAATTAATTTTAGATATGCTTTATGAAAATTAACTTATACAATAATTAATTCTTTAAATACTTCTTGGTGCATTTTTGTAAGAATTAAGTTATATAATAATTAATTAAAATGTGAAAACAACCAAAAAAAAAAAAAAACATAATAAAGATTTAATTCAAATGGTAAAATAGTACTTTTATCTTATCTTAATAGAAAATCAAGTTACAGAGGGTGTAAATGCATATTTTGAACTATAAAGAATGTTTCTGCAGGTTTAGATAACTTGAAGGGGTCCAAAACGCATTTTACCCTAAAAAATCTATTGATTTGATCCCTCATCTTCGTTGGCCGTTAGAAATAGCTCTCCTACATTAATTTTAATAGAAAAATGAGTGAGCCAGCTTTGTCTGATAAGGACTGGATTTAAAGATTCATATTGACTTCTTTTAACAAAAGTCATCTTGGTGAATTGAATGACTTTGATTTTTTTAAAAGGATACTTCGATGAAGCTTCCTCAGGACGGGACTTTTATACTCTCCTCATGGATTTTTTATTTTTATTTTTATTTTTTTGGCGTGTCACCTTGGATTTATCTACACAAAATTTTTAGTTTTAGGACGAATTTCTGAAATTATTCATATAATTTGATTTTTTAAGAATTTTTTTTTACATGAAAAAAGTTTTCCAAAAAATGAAAACCATCTTCCACGTTTGGTTGTAATGATGTTATTTTATGGAAAATGATTTTTGTCGTTTGTTTTCCTGTAAAATGTTAACATGAAATTGTTTTGCAGTGTTTGGTTATATAAATTTAAAAATATTATTTTTCATATATATGCATTAATGTCAAATTATGAATATAAAAAATATAATAACCATAAACAAATCAAAATCATTAATAAATTTTATTACAAGAATTGTTCTTGCATTACATTTATTTATAATAAAGATACCTACATTATTTTATCTTACTCATGGAAAATGTCTAACAGGAAAAAAACTTCAAGTACTATTGTAAACCCGAATTTCAAAATTGAATTTAAAATTTGAATTTTGAATTTAAATTTCAAAGTGGGATCCAATTGAAGTATATATGAGATATTTAGATTTCCTATAGTTACTTTGTGTTATTCCGATATAAATTTGATGGGCTAAATTTACATTGACATATTTTTTAACTTTTTGAATTTTGATTTTTAGTTAAAAAAAAACAATTCTTAAGTAAATAATATTTTAGTTAGGTGTTTTTTAATATTAAAAAAATTCATGAAAAAAGTTTTTAGTTACAAAAACTCTTATTTATGGGATATCAATCTAATTTATGAGATATAAATCATTTTATATATTTTTCCATACCTATATCCTAAAATCTCTCTAATTCAAACCAAAACATTTATCATAATTCAAAAAATCTGTTAAGATTTAATTAAATCTAGATATTTTTAAGGTTTTGCATTTTATTTTTAAACCTAACAACACAATGTTTTCCATATAATATCAAAATTCTATTAAAATTTATTATAAGGACATATTATAATATCATATGACATAATTTTTAAAATTTACAAAATCAAATTTATATGAAAATTTTATTATTAAATTATAAATAATAATTTTAAATTTTTTAAAATATCATTTAATTCAATGAAATGTATTTTTACATCTTTTAAATATTAAAAAAATTGGTTTAAAATATTTAAATCTATAATATTCATGGAAAAAATAAGTCACATAGAACTTTTGAGAAGCTTTTAAAAAATATGGAGTTCTTAACCCCTCAAGATGCCAAAATAGGGATTTGAAAAGTTACAGAAATAGTTTTCTATAACCGTTTCTTTCAATCCCTCTCGAACATCCTTATGTAATTAAAAAGTAAAGTTTTTAATCAATTTTACATTGAAACAAACGGACCCTTTGTTAGACACAAACCCACACCCAGTAAGAAAAACAAATACAAAACACAGTCCGAACGCAAATGTTTGAATGTTCTATTCCCATGATTAGGGAATTGGAACCCACCCTGTCCTACCTAAACTTAATCCTGATTTTTCAAAAAAAATAATATTATGCTTTCCTTTATTTAGAAGCTAAGTAATTTTGTCAAAGCATCATATATGTAGATTTTCAATTGTAAAGAAAAGAAAAATTTAGATGAGCTAAAATTTAGAATAGATTGTGTGCTCCTTATAATAATTATAAAAAGCCTACATTCATCTTAAAATTTTTTGAGGATAAACGAACTTGACGTAATACATTTTTTCATGTATCTTAATACTTCAATATTCAAATAATAATAATAAGGGAAAAATCCATATAACCCCTTAAATCTGTCTGATATTCATATAAACCCCTGACTTTTATGATAGTCTATATAATCCCCTGTAAACACAATGAAAATTCTAATACCCCCTCTATTAGTTAAGTTAACCAAACGTTGACTGGCCTTTAACCCCACATTAAAAGTTATCGTTGGGGTCATCTGTGTTTTTTTCAAGTTTACATGAATTTATTTGAATTATTTCATTATATCTAGGTTAGGGTAATGAAATATTTTAGAAATATTTCAATTTTGTCTGTGGTTAATTAATTCAGAGGATTGTTTTTTATTTTGGTTATGTTTGTAGAGGTTATTTGAATTTCAGAAAAAGATAGGAGGTTATCTGGATTTACGGATGTTTGTAAAGGGTTATATGAATTTTTTCCTAATAATAAAGTATTAAAATTAGGGTAAAATGCATTTGGACTCCTTGGAGTTTTCAAAACCCACAAAAACACCCCCTAAAGTTTAAAAGCATGCACTTTCACCTCTTGCTATTATATATTTTTTGTTAAGATGTGACAAAAGTAATTTAAAACTATTATTTTACCTTTAACTAGCTAAATATTCATAGAAAAAATTAATCAATTAATTTATTATATGTTTTATGAATATTAACTTATAAAATAATTAACTCGTCAAATACATCTGAATGCATTTTGTGAGAATTAAATCATGTAATAATAATAATTAATTAAAAGGTGAAAACAACCTTTCAAAAAAAAGTAAAAACATGATAAAGATTTAATTAAAAGAATAAAATTGTACTTTTATCTTATCTTAATAGAAAATCAAATTATAAGGGGGTGTAATTACATTTTTTTAAACTATAAAGAGTGTTTTTATAGGTTTAGAAAACTTTCAGAGGATCCAAACGCATTATACCCTTAAAATTTAACATGACCTATTTTACATTATAGTCAGCACGACCTTTTCTTCACATTGACTAAAAAATACACTATTTTATCGTCGTCACTTGATATACAACGTTTTTAGTTTTTTATTTGTATATTGATTGTTTAGGCGAAATTAATTCTATTTGAATAATTCAGACATTGTAAGACACGTTAACTTCTAAAAACAATGTTATCACCCAAGTCATCATGACCAATTATTTCTTGTAATTTAAGTTTAGGGTCTTGTTCACAATCGCTTGTATTCCGAGGGAAATTATATAGATTATTTTAGAATAAATAAATATTTCAATATAAATACCATGGTCTCCTGATTCATGAAGGTAAAAAGAATTTTTAAATTTATTTATTCTTGTTCTACATCTACTCTTCTGCCTATGTGCCTAACACTTTGGACAAATTCTTAAAATGGGGTCTTGTATTCACACAAATTTTCTTATGGTTATTATCAACATAAATTTTTTTTGAAAATTTTAAAAGTTTTAAAAAATATTTTAGGTAAGATAAATACAAATGCCAATAAAATGGGAATAAAATTAGACAAAAAAAAAAATATTTAAAAAAAGATTTAAAAAAATCTCATGTGTTTAGAAAAATATAAAAATTAAAACAAATAAATTGTTAAAAAAATAAATAAACAAAAGCAAATATGACAAAAAAACGTGAACCCAATCGGATAACATTCATTGTAAATCAAATAATGAATGAAATAAAATCACAATAAAATAAACAAATAACAAATAAAGAGGAAATGCATAAATTTCTAAAAACTAAAAAATCTAAAAAGAAAATTTAAAATCCCAATAAAATATGCACCATCAATTGAGGTCCGACATAGATTCCAAGGCTGCCCTCCTCCCCACAGAGGATCCCACCAGCCCGGAAGCCAAGGAGACCGTGAACGGACTCCTCAAAGACTCCCGAGAGCTTCTCAGGATAGAACTAGCCTTCATGGTCCCATTTTTTATCATCAGCCTGTACACGCTAGTCTCGGTGGTCTACTCCTCCGCTGTGACGTACCATGACAAACCCCTCACCCTCGGCGCCATGCTTTCGGACATCTCCTGATCGTCGGGTGGTCCTTCTCACGTCTACTTGACAACTGTTTGGATGGTCAGCCTTGTCGTGTCTCCCATGGAAGAAGACTGTTATGGCATGGGAGCAATCAAGAAAGCGAGGGAACTCACCAATGGTAGGAGGCTTCAAGGGTTCGCGCTCGTTCTCATCGAATCTGTTGTGAGCTTTGTTGTGGTAGCTCTCGTGAATCCCAAACAGACCTCAGGATCCATGGTCCAAACAGTGATGACGATGTTCATCAGCTGCTTGTTAAAGATGATCATGTTTATGGTCTTCACAGTGTTCAATTATGACTGCAAGAAGAGCAGTGGAGAGGAGGTGGTGGTGCCAGGGACAAAGGGGTACACCCATGCTTCTTGAAGCGGTATAAGTTGGTGTTTCAGTCCATGTTATAATCCTCGCATTATAACCTGTAAGATATTTAATATGCATGAGTGTTTGAGTGTTTCGGATGTTGATGACTCAATGCAGATATATAATAGAAAAAAGTGTTGGTGCGAATAACTGACCTGTAAAACAAAAGAGCTTCCTCTCTCTAATAAAAAATATGGTGGCGTATGAATTGTACCCTCTCAAACTCTGCAACAGCATAGATCTTTTCTACTTCTTATGCAAATTTTGTGGCGCAAATGCATAAACTTGAAAAGTAAATAATCAAATGATAGTTTCATAGAAAGGCTAGTCATGATTACATATGGAAGATCTTGTACAAATCACAACCAATGAAACAGTTGGATTTGCTTGTCGATCACATACAGGAAAGTTGTACATTCTTCTAAGCTTGGTCATTGAGAATTACAAGCTAATGGTCATGATAATTCTGAGATGAGCCTGTGAAATCAAGCCATCATGACTGCTGAGGCAGATAAGTATTTATAAAACCTGATGTATGAGATACATGGATCTGTAAATCCATAATTGGAAGCTCATTTAGACTCTGATCGTGTCTCAATTTCTGTGCAAGATCGAAGATTCAGGAGTGTATCTTGCCCACATGCTTTGAAAGAAAGTCCTGCATCTCCAAGAAAATAAAACACATTAATTCTCTGCATCGGTAAGAACGAGTCAAAGAAGGAAATTGAACTTGAGAAATGATGCAGTTGTAAAGTTATATGCACAAGAACAGAGTCAGAAGTCATGCCTTAGTCCTTTCATTTATCTTCACTGCAGTCAGTATAATCCTTCACCATCAAAATTTCGCCGCAGAACTTCTTGGGCACCTGTTCTAATTCTTTACCTTCCTGCCATGCTTGTCCAACTAACACTCCCGGTCCGGCATGACGAATGTAAATAACCAGATGATCATCGAACGGGAAAGGGTGTTTTTCTGGGCATATAAAACCAGAAAGAGGAAAATGATTTCAGACAAAAAGCATTTTTGCATCCTGATTGAAATGCTCCAGAGAGGAAGGTTGGCTATATGGGTACCATATGGAATTTGCAGGGAAGGGTTATGCTTGTGTACCCCAAGTCAATGACAAGTTTGTTTAGTCATTCCATATGAAAACAGTGGGAGAAAATATCCAAGCATTTTGTATGATTGACCACGCGAAAAGAGGGGAAAAAGACCATGAACTATTCAGATTGCAAGCGCTGAATATTAGCATAACAGTCATGAACAGATACACACAAGAAGATGAGCATTGCAACCTCTAGACCATTTATATCAGTAATCCAACATGCATATTAGAACTATACAAATCATCAGATATCAAAAAAGTCCAAATTCATATCAAATGTAACATACATACTGCCTATAAAAATGTGCAAATAATTTGTATTACATTTAAGCCAGCCATTCAGACTGGCAAAACAGCTTGGACTAGATCATTGGATGACCTCTGGAGTTTACCATTTCACTAGATGCCTTTGAATGGCTAGGAAACGGTACTACAACATGATCGGTTCATCAGATGTTTATTTCTTGAAATGTGTTCATTGGATGTTTACTGCAATGATTTAGGGTCAAGGATCCCCCATGCAATGAGCCCCCATATAAGCCCATGGATTTTGGGGCATCAAGTATTCTATCCCAGAGATTGATTAAATATTGTGAACTTGGATCTCTTGATGATTCATTCAAATACAACTATAATAATATCCATAAAGGGAAAACAAAAGGAAACTGCATCGCTTTCAATTAATGTATAATACATCTTGAATTAATAATAACAAAGCTTTAGCGGCAAGCTTACCAGGCTTTGGGAAGCCCTCTGGGTAGTCTTGGAGATCAAGAACTCCATCCCCAAATTCAAATGCCAAATCACAAGGCTGTTCTGTTGGCATTACTTCTTTAAGTTGGCTCAGTGTGAAATACAATGGACTGGAGGAAGTGAATATGCTTCCAAAAAGTGATGCACCTGAACATATTCAAGAATGGCCAAGAGTTGGACAGGATAAAGGAAAAGAAAATAATGTCACCAGAATGTGTGTGTGTGCACGTAGAGAGCTAAAGAGAGAGAAAAAAAAGGCATAAGAAAAAGGAAAAAGAAGAAAATTGTCAACATAAAAGAACAGAACTTTACAGACCAGAAAGAGAGAGAAAAAAAAGGCATAAGAAAAAGGAAAAAGAAGAAAATTGTCAACATAAAAGAACAGAACTTTACAGACCAGAAAGTTAGACATGCTGATAAGCAAAAATAGCTTCAATAGAAAAGTGAAAAACCAATTCAAGTCAACCAACAAAAGACCTTTTTCCGCGAAGAGGATGATTGTGGATCATGTTTGTACCGAACAAAAAAATCTAACAAATAACAAAACAAAAAGATTTTTTTCAACAGTTTCGGGTCAACATTATGAACGTTACCATGCCATAAAATCCAGATTAAAGGTAAATATAAATGATAATTTTCAAATCAATATGGCATTTTAATATCCTCTTTGTGTGTGTGTGTGTAGACTTTCTTCTAAAATTTTAACTCAGAGAATAAAGATTAAAGAAGCAGCTCCCCTTCCTTATTGAGAAGATTTGCAAAATCTCAAATATCATCACTAGTGCACCTAGTATTCCACATTTGACCCACAGATCAGATAAATCCTTTAACTTCCATTTAAATTACTAATGCCTTTGGTGATACAAGAACTTGAAGCAACATCATAATCTCAGACCTAATGGATATACTCAACTCAAGAACATAACATAATATGCAATCACTACCTACCATGTATTCCTCACAAATACAATGTAGGGGATCAAAGTTGTCAGTTAAAATGGCATCTGATTTACTACTCAAAATTCATTTAAAACATTATCCTACTGATCATTTCAGAATTAAACAAGGCGAAAACTTACGAGGAATTACTCGTCCATAAGTTTTCCCATCTTTGGCTCGAAAAATAGCCTGAAACATAAGAGAATCATAAGAACAATCTAACAAGCTGAATAATGTCCATTCCAATAATACATAACAAACAGAAAGTCGGAAGAAATCAAGTTGAGACTTGAGACCAACCACATTGAAGGCTTTCATCCAAGAAACAGTTGAAGGTCCTAGACAAGGATGTCTAATTAGTACTCCAAAATCCATCAGAAATCCTAAAGATGTAGTAGGAAAAATAAAACTCAACGCAAATACCTTTGCTGGTTCGACAACTCCACATCTCAAGCAGCATTGAATCATCATCTCTTGATAGCAAGCTAGACCCATTTAGCTTCACTAAGTTGGGATCATCATACCGCATTCCAGTTATTTCCCAGGCCCTCGATATGAGCCTGCATCGCCGCACAGCTTGCAAAAGCTCAACCACTTATACCATTGCCTAAAATTTCACTCTAAGCACGTAATTTAAAAGAAAAGCATGAAAAAATAATACCTGTCCTTCAATAAATTCAGTAGCCGGTGCCGCCTCTCCTCCGGAACATCTCCAATTTTCTTCCTACAAAGATGTATGCACTACAATTAAGTAAAATCAATCATAAAACTATGAAAGATCAAATCATTTGATCCAAAATATTTGACAGAATGCGCATTGGTGGTCGTGGTAAACTTATCAACAAATCAAATACAGATGGGATACCTATATATCTGTATCTACTCTTAAATATTTCAGATATGACTTTTCGGGTTTAGAGCAACTATGGATATATTTTTTTTGAAAAGATATAAGAACTTTTATGGATACATCTACTCTTAAAACCCCCCAAGCAAGAGGAGACGAGGGATCTCCAATAAAAGTACAAGAAAAGAAATTCGAAAAGGAACAGATTCCTAATCGAAAAAAATACAAATAGGATAACTCCTCACAAACCAGGATAAACCCATAATAGATGAAAGGATTTTCAACATGAAGAATCATCTTCACCCAGCCTCGAAGCAAGAACGAAATAAGAGCCCAAGTATTCTCCACATACACTCTTTTATTTTTAAAGATTTCTTCGTTCTGTGTCAACCAAATACTCCAACAAACCGCTTGAGGAATGAGCAATTGAAATTTAACATCATTACTAAGATCTCCTTTTTTCCTTCTAGAATAAACTCCACATTTCTTCAATGTCAAGAAAGCAACAGAGAGCCTTGCCTACCAACGACCAAATGTTCAAAGCAAAAAAGGACATCTAAAGGATAAATGTGCAATGTTTTCCTCTGCTCACCTGCATAGACTACACAAGACATCACCATCAGAAGACCATTTGGAACGATTAACCTTGCTTAGGAATTTATCTAAAGACAGCAGCCACATAAAAGCCCTTATTTTCAACGGCGACCCCCAAATTAGATTATGAGTTCTTGTCAGAATGGGAAATAATGCCTTATTAAGCTTCCTATATAACGACTTTATCGAAAACCCATGTTGAGGAGCCATCTGCCATGTCGGCACATCATCTTCTTCCAAATTTAAAACCACACCTTGAAGTAAAACCAAGTAAACAAGAAAGTTCCATAGCCTCATCATGAGTAAGGTCACAAAGCAATCGAGGGGACCAAATAATCGAATTCTCCCCACATGTGAAAAAATCACATATCATATCATCCACAGTAGAAGCCACCCGAAATAGGCATGAGAAAAGACTAGCCGAAGACGAACCTTGGAGTCAAGCATCTTTCCAAAATTTAATTTCAACACCATTACCCGGAATGAAGGTAGCTTCCTCTTTTATTGCCAATACACTGTCCAGGATATCTTTCCACAAAATAGTGTAATTATCTATGTATTTTTACCATAACCCATATGATTTACACGTATTTAAGTAATGTAAAACACTTGCATCTGTTATACACGAACTTTGTGACTATGATTGAAGTGATAAGTGACATATTAGGAACTGGGAGATATTAATTTGAATAAAATTGAGAATTCAAGGATCGTAGAAAAAAGAATGCAAGTGTTATAATATAATCGGATACGGATGTTTTTCGGATAATTAACAGACTTATCGAGCAGACCGTGGAGGATCACCATAGATAGGCGGCCGGATTGAACGAGGAGGGATCGAGCGGGACGAGCTCCTTGGGCGGATCAAGGAACGTCGCGACGTCCTCCTCGTCGAGATAGGACCTCCTCCCGCCGGGGAGCGGCTCGAACGGCTTCTCGTCCCACGCCGACAACGACGCCGACGAGATCACCTGAGAGCGCCCCGGAAACCGTGGTGGACGCCGTCCGCGCCGGGGGTCCAGCGCGGCCTCGCCGAACCCGAGGGACCCGAACCCTAGAAATCGGGAACGGTTTTGGCGGGAAAAGATGATGCTGCGGGTGGAGATGGTCGGGAAGTCGAAACCTATCGCGTTCATCTTTTGTCGGGGTAGACAGAGAAATGGAAGGGTTTTTGAGTGGGGTTTGCAGAAGAAAAGTTATATGCAGGATAAACGGGACAAAAGGTTTTATCTTTTGTCCCGTTTGCGATGGCAGCTCTCCGTTAGCATCACTATCCCGATAATATGATTTATTTTTAGACATACACTTATTCTAACATAAATGAATATAAATAAGGATAAAGTGATTTTATGTTTGGTTGTGTTTTGAATTATTCTTGTTGGAAAACATAAGAATAAATTTTTTATTGTTTGAATAAAATGTAAAATAAAGTGTGGATAAGGATTTATAAAAAGTGAAAAAATAATGATAGTTGATTTGACATGTGATTTATTAGAGGTGATGGCAGTTGATTTGATAGGGGATCCACATATTCTTTGAATAGAATAACATGGAAAAACTTTAATTCCATGGATTGATTGAAATCCATATACCAGTTTATTCTGTACAAGATATCCCAAAGTATACTAGGCATCCAAACAAGAAAAAAGAGCTATTCTACCTAATTTTCAGTTATTCTAAGGGTTATTCTCGAAACAAACAGAAGCTTTGAATTCTTATAATTTTAAGAATAGATTATATATATTAATTAACAATTGAATTTTCATATCAACAAAAAGACATTTGAAAAAAAATTATTTATTACATGAAACCGAAATATCGGTACCTCTTTTGTATTGATGTGTTTTGTCTTAATCTTTAATTTAAAATAAGAGAGAGGGAAACACATTCAAAATCAACTATAAAAATTATAGCAAAATCAAGAGAAACACATTCATGAACAAATGTTATATTAAAAAAAATTCAAGAGAATCCCACCACGTTTTCTGGGGTGAGACTGGGAAAAGAAGGGGGGGGGGGTAGATGGAGGAGGGGGATAGAAAGAGAGCAAGAGAGAGACGGTGATGCTAATGGAGAGCGGCCATCGCACACGACACCGATGAGGGGATGGGGGTGAGCAAAAGGTCAGCCCGCCATCCTTAGGTAATATATATATATATATATAAACCTCTCAAATTAATATAATTTATTCTTAAAATCACGTTAGTTTAGAGGGTTTTATCTTGCACTCTGCTTTTCCCACCCCATAAAACGTGGTGGAATTTTCTTGATTTTTTTTAATACAACATTTGTTTATAAGCGTGTGTCTTTTAACTTTATTATAATTCTCATAATCGATTTTGATTGTCATCCACTTTTTTTAAAAAAAATATCGTGACAAAACACATCAACACATAAGAGTTGGTGATATTTCAGTTTTCTGTAATAAATAAGCTTTTTTAAATATCTTTTTGGTGATATGAGAATTCAATTGTTAATTTTGAATATCTTTCTTCTTCTTTTTCTTTAACTTTAGAAGACACACAAAGAAGAGATGCTGACACACACACACGCAAGAACTAAGACTACCACAGTTTGGGACAAGGAGGAGAGAGCAGGTTAGGTTTATTTTCATAAACCAATCAATCATTTCCATAAATCATCTACAACTAAGTTTAAAGAAAAGATATGATTCATCACGACTATGTTAAAAAAATTACAAACCCCTAAAAAAAGAACTTAGAAATCCGTTAAAAAAACCAAAACCCTAAAGTAATCAATCAAAGCCAGGGGCTTCAGTTGATGCTTTTGGGGTGAGCGAAAAACCACATAGAACGAAAGGGAAGATTTTTTTTTTTTTTTTTTGGGGGGGGGGGTGAAAAATGAGAACCAATTGAAGAGGTCAACCGGTTGTGGGTTTTTTTTTTCAAATGGTCTTTCAATCGATCGAACGGCCCATGTTGCATCCTGCACGATTTTATGAAAGCCGCACGCCGCCGCAACATATCATGACTTCACAATTGGAGTACATGGCCTCTTAAGGGGGTTCCTACATAGTGTATCGGCAGCTCATATAAGCCCGTGGGCCTGTGAATTTCTCCCAGCATGGTCCATTGGCATGGAATTAGCAACTATAGACCACGGCCCACGGGCTATGCCCATGCTTGTCTAAGGCAGCGTTTGATTGTATGAAATTGATTTTTTTACCCACGTTTGGTTTAAAATTAATTCTGTAGGAAGCTATCATCCCTTAGCTTTTGAAAAACACAGCTTTTGAAGATTATTTGTCTAAAATCTGTCTGCAAGAAGATGCCCCATTTTTTCTATTTGGTCGCATGATTGTAAAAATAGTTTCTTGCAAACACAAAAATTGGACAATTGTATAACAAAACGCTGCCTAAGGAGTTTGATATCTTGTAATCACTTTTACAGTCCCAAAACATTTTAAAAAGAGAGATTTGATACATTTTTCTTTTAGAAAAAGCATTGATACATTAAGTCCGTTTTGCTGTCTATTTTATAAACCCCAAACTCTATGACAGCAAAATATATAATTTGTTATTATAGTATATGTAGTTTTATTATAGTGTATGAAGTAAAAAAATGTATTATTGTATCTTAATAAATTATGTATATATCATATCATATAACAATATGCGTTAATGTGTAATTTTACAAAACATAAAAAAGAGTGTGAATTGTAAATGGAATTGCAATGGAACTGGGCATATCATGATATATACTCGATCGATATCATATGCTGAATTAAGATTATCATTGAGTGTACGAGCGACCAGTTATATGTCTTATATCTTTCAGAATATATATTGTTTACACGTGAGATCTGGTGCTTGTGATTTGAATGATTGTTTTACACCCAAAATTGGATGATGCATATAATGCACAATCCATCAAAAGAACAACGTACATAAAAAAAAAATAAAACCTCAAATAAGAAAAAAATTGAAAACTAGGAAAAGCTAAGGAGGTGTTTGGCGCGGCAGAATGCGGATTTTAAATACTGATTAATAAATATAAAAAAAGTTACGCTGATAATCTTTAAAGAGTTCAGAAAAAAAAAAACTGTTTAATTCAACGAAAATTATAAAACTTATGCAAATAAATGTGTTTGGTTTACCACTAAACAGTAAAATTTATTAGAATGGTATTTTGGTCCATTTTATAAGTGTTGAATATTATTTTAATGTTTGATTGAACATGTCAAATAAAATACTTATTTATTTTATAAAATACATATACCGGTCGTTTAGATAGAGAAAAATGGAAAAAATGGGGGGGGGCTGTTTTGCTTAGGAAGAAATTCATATATCAGTGTGTGTGTGTGTGTGTGTGTGTTTGTGAAGGCTGACCGTTCAGTGATATTCTCTAATCAAAGTTTATATGCAAAGCAATTTATGGAACCAACTTATGATGGAACTACCCATATCATTAGACTGGATTAGTGTAAGCCAGGCATCAATAATCTTCCATTGTAGATTAAAGGGAAGATTCATATTAGAGTGAATAGGGAAAAATACTAATACCACAATCAATCACACAAAGAAATGCCTCCTCAAATCCAACCACCAAATAAAGCAAGTTTCAATGCTGGTCTTATACAAAGCAATCTTGAAACTATAAAAAAGCCAATATTATTAAATCACACAAATTTCAACCACAAAAGACCCCCAAGAAAGAAAAAAAAAACTGTCTTTTAAAAAAACAAAAATAAAGAACGCATGTCCAACAAGTCAAACTACAATAATCACACCCTAAAAACCAAACTTTCCATTAAAGATTTAAAAGAAGTAAAACTTACCAAGAGACCCAATTCACCAAACCCATTAAAAACACACACACTTGAACCCATTTCAATCCAAAAAAACCCCAAAATACTCATAGAACACTGACATTTCACTGAAGCTGCAGCTCTCTTGGGGACAAAGAAGGGAAGTGTAGAGAGACTCACAAAGAGGAAGCCCCTCCTCCCACCCCCCTCACTTGTCGGGAGGGAAGCTATGGCTGTTGAGGCTCTCCTCTTCCCTTTCTTCAAACACTCACTGAATCATTAGTAAAACAGAAGACTTGTTGGGTTTCCCAATAAAAATCCCATTTTTTCTTCCTTTTTTGTTTCTCTCTCTTTCTAATTGATTCATCCCAAGCAATAACATAATGAATTTTTTCATAACATATGAAGCCCAACTATCATTTTGGAAATTGTTAAAAAAGCTCCATGATCTATCAATTGGCATTGTAATTGATTCATCCCAAGAAATAACATAATGACCTTTTTCATTCATATGAAGTATAACTATCATTTTGGAAATTGTTAAAAAAGCCCCATCATCCATCAAGTGGCATTGTAATTGATTCATTAAGTAATTGGCATTGTAATTTATTCATCCCAAGTAATTCATCAAAAAAGGCTGCACCTTCCCAATAGCCCAATAAATTACAAAATCCAGACTTTAATTATAAATTTTTGATGAAACCACATGCAAGTTTACTCCTTTTCAAATATAATGCAAAAACTTCGTGTGCCTGACGCAATTCATCAACTCACATGAAATATTGAGGGAGTTCCTGATTACATGAATGACAACAAATTACATCAAATGATATCATTACACAATATGGAGAATGCTTATCTGATTTACTTCAGGGAGACATGTCTCTCCTCTCCTAAGGATGTTTACAAACTTTAATAAATTGCATGCAACCAAACCAAACAAATTACACTTCCAAGGAACTATTAAAGATTGCTGCTCCACAAGGATCGCAGACAGCCAATAAAAGCAAAATCACCTATTATTTAGCATGCCACAATCTTTCAAATGCCCTCCAAAGTATCATCCTTGAATAACCCACAACTTTAACCAGTGACTCGCCTAAATAAGAACTCTACAGTTGCTTTCCCCTACATGAAACATTTTCCTCCTTTCATATTCAAATCTTTTAAACCAAAGTCATCTACAGATTCGATCAAAATAAATTCTATGTGAAACATCATTAGCAGGTCAAACAATAAACGATGTGACTCTAATTTGAAGATGTATCGACTCCATTTCCCTTGTAAGAGATACAACATAACTATCAAGGCAGTTATATGGGGGGCTCAACTGGATTTAATCAATTTTGATTGTTGACAGTGAAGCATTCTTGGATTTGAAGCACAGGGCACCTCTGTTCTTATCCCTTTTAAAGTGGACCCAACAGTAATACATATACACTGTGATTTTCTTCATGATATTTCATCCCAAAAAAGTCCAGCAGTTTTGTTTTCTTAAAAAAAATTGCTCAAACTATGAAGATTAATTCACAAGTGATAGAACATATAAGAATTAACCATTGAAGATATTTAACAAAACCAATTCATCACCATTGCTCAAACTATTTAGAAATAACCCATTATATGACCCAACCCTAAACAGTGGTTCTTCAACATATCTGAAGGTATACCAGATGGTAGTAGTAGATATGGGGGGGTTTACCTAGATCGTTGACCGGAGAGGAGATGCAAAGAGGAGGAAGCAGATCTGAGTGTCAGAAGGCGACAGAGACGGTGAGAGGGGCAGGGGATCTCGTGAATGAGCAAACGGCGAATGATTCAACTCTCACTCAACTAGGGTTTCGAGAGAACTCCAATCGACGGGGTTTGGTTGGCTTTCATCAGGTGTGCCGCGGCAGTGGTGTGGATCGGGTGCTAGGGTTTCATTTCTTCGAAATCATAGAGAGCTCGGAATGTATTTTGACGTTGAGAGGGGTGAGGAGAGAGAGGAGATAACTTGATAGAGAGGTTTAAATACCCTATGTAAATTGTTTAGTTTGGCAGGGGCGGTGTTGTCATTTCATGTGCTGAGCCAATGAGCTGAATGCGAGAGCCGGAAAAAAAAGTAACTTTGGGGAGCTGAAAATATTTTGCCAAAAATCACTGATTGAGGGAAGTTATATGAGCTTAATTGACATCCAACTAAACGGAATTAAAGCAGAAAATCAGTTTTAAGCTGAATAAGCATTGATTTTAAGTGCAACCAAACAGCCCCTAAGAAAAATATGAAAAACAGAAACAAAGAAAAGAAAAATAACAAACTAATTAATCTTTCATAACATAATAAATTATGACAGTTTATTTCATGATAAACGATTAACCATAGTTTTTTTTTCTATTGAGAATGAGGTCAATTCTTACTTTATCCCACTCAATTATTCTCCAAACAGTTATATTATGAAACTGAACATTAATTGGATGACCATGAGTTAAGGCTTTTTTTATTTTTATGGAAAATGTTAAGTATAGCACATTTTTCAGCTTTAATTCTAATCTCCTCATATTTTTAATTTTTTTTAAAAAAATATACATTATCTAATAAGATATAAAAAAAAATCTGTACTTCAATACATTGTATAGAACCATTTATAAAAAATGTAAAAAGTTCTAATAAAATGTATGTTTCATCAATGTAAGTATATAATGTTAATGAAGTATACGAGACTGCAATTAAAGCTTTCTTCTTTTGCCCTTTCAAATGAGGTTGAGTATCGTTATGCTCAGTTTTTTTTACAGTTTCATATATCTCATTAAACCATTGGAATGACTTACGAGATACGTGTCTTGTTCAATTTTTTATTTTTTTTATAAATGATATTATTTAATTTATTAAAAATATATATATATTATTTTGTATAAAAATATAAAGAATATATGATCTTATTAAAAAATAAAAATATAGGTAAAATATACTTTAGAAAGTAGAAATGGACTGAACGTGTCATTTTCCAGAGAGTTTTGACCAAGCACATGTAATGTGGTCCTGGGCTTATAACAGGGTTGGGCCTACCACAGCACAGGCCCCCACGGAGATTGGAAGGATCTGATGATGTGATTTGACCACTGAGTTTCACTTATCTACTGTAGCGTTTGATAACCGGATTGGAAACTGAATTTATGCGAATTATAGGTTTAAAATTAATTCCAAGAACAGTTTTTAGAAATATCAAGGATTTTTTTTTTGTACTGTTTACTTAAAATTTTTCTATAGAAAGTTATTAAAATAAAATTGTTTAGTTGCACAGTTATAAAAAAAGCTTTTTACGAAAGAAAAAATTGTTCAATTGTATAATCAAATGCTGCCTATGTTTCATCCATCAAAACCGGCCATATACAATATATGGGATACAAATAGAATATTTTGAGAAAAATGATATGTTCAACCTTCATTATTGCTCTGTTTATTGTTCACACTATTTTTTTTTTAAATTATGCACTAATTAAAATACATATTTTTATATAAAATGAAATATATATTGAGATACTATAATGTATTTTTTCTTTAAAAAATATATAAAAAAATTATATCATACACTATGATAGAACTTCATATACCATGATTGCACAGTATATACAACACTATAGTGTATGGGGTTACACAATAGACTGAGTGTATCAACGCTCATATCTTAATATTTATATGTTCCTAAATTTTTCAGGCACATGTAATTAATTATCAGGTTAAGAACACACACGAAACGTTTGGGATGGAAAGATCATGTAAAGTTTGATGATTCTAAATCATATAAGTATTCTATCCACATTTATGCCCTCTGTCTCTCACCACACACAAAAAACAAAAGTTGGGGCCTGGTGGCATGGTATGTGATAATAAAATGCCAAATTCATCTATCCGATCAATAATCAAAGACATGTTCCCCCCACACCAGACCTTATTACTTGGGTCATCTCACCAATGAGTCACCATCACCCATGCACATATAACAAGCCTTTCAATTATCAATAATGATAATAATAATAATAATTGTATCTGCTCTGAAATTTTATTTTAAAAAATAGTTAGTAGAATGATTTAATGAGATATATATGAATGTCAAAGTATTTGTTCTAAAAAAAAAAATAGAATCATGTATTATATACTATTTAAATTCAATTATTTTGTATAATTAATTAATTACAACCACCAAATTCTAATATAATTTTTTTTCAAGGTATTGTTCCTATGACAAAAAACATGACTAATATTTTTAACTCAAAACAGTTTAAATCAATCACATGTCATCACATATTTTTTTGGTGGAGCTTGAAATTGTCATGTTTTTATTGGTTTATGTTAAATTTTTATCATATTTTCTTTCCATGATATTTGAAAGAGAAGTCATATAATTCTCATTTTACATCTATCTTATTCCTCCTAATCATATTTAGATACATCAGTTATCCAAAAACTATTTGTATCTACTCCAAATCTAGAAAAATCATAAAGATTTAATTAAGAACGGATACAAATATTAGAGGATCAATACTTGGCGAGAGTAGTTCGATGAAAGCAAACCATTCTTCCTCTCCTCCGACCTGCACTCAGATATCTCAACCACCATCATCACATATTCACATGAATCACTCTGAAAAGTGGTCCTACAGAGAAAGAGAGAGAGAGAGAGAGAGAGAGAGCACTCTAACATTGTGAAGGGCATAAATGGCTGATGTACACCCTCATCTCAATCAATAGCTGCAATGTACACAATACAGCACCACAAGATGTTATAGCTTTAGTCATTTTTTTTATATATATATCAAGTAAATGTGGTGGTCATATATAACATTAAGTAGGATTTGTGAACCGAGTTTTGGTTGAGTCGCTAAGCACCTCTCACCTTTGTGAAAGAGATTAAGGGATCAAATCTTGAGGAGCAACATTCTTCGAAAAAAACATCTAGAAAAGTTGGCCAAAAAAAAAAGTTCCAGTATATACTTTTTGTATGTGCAGTTGATGCTTGAAGAGATGCCTTTCTTTGTCCCCACTTAGGACACTCTACAGCCTTCATTATTTAACCATAATTGAAGGTCATGGAGGTATTGTTATCCCCCACCAACACTCACCCTCTTATCCCTGAATACCTGCCGACAACCAAGTTTATATACTATCTTTATAAGGGAACAAAAAGTGCCAGATCTGAATGACAAACAAACATAAGTATCTATAACATGATTTATAAACAAACCTCCCATCTCACTTTTAGAATAACTTGAATTTGATTCCAAATATACAGATAAACTGTTACACAAAATCTCAGTATCTGAAAAGAAAAAACACAGCTCTTCTTACAGCTTATAAGTACAGAGCAACAATTGTGCACACGCCAAACAAGAATGGAAGATTATAAGTTATAACCACCCATGATTGAATTTGAAAAGAAGAATATCTAACAATGAAAATCCTAAAAAGATAAAAAAAAAAAAAAAGAAGAAGAAAGAGAGGCTGATAGGATTCTTATCTTGGGAACCTTGAATACCATGAACTTTATTGTCTCACCTATTTTCGGAGTCAAAGAATCAGAGCTCCATCCAAATAATACGTCGAACAGAACTAACTTGAACAATATAAGCACACATATATACTGGGCCAATGATGATTTCTCATAATTGAGAACAAATTTGGTGATGGGTATTGCTCCTCCGCCATAAATCATCAGCTCATTTGCTCCCCAATCAGATCGAGACCGACAAGGAGGAACGATGTTCCTTGGAAGAGCAAGAAATAAAAGTGGATCCCTTGTGCAGATAGAAGGCTCCGAACGGCTGCAGTGAGGAGGAGAAACGCCAAAGCGAGCTCCTTTTTATAGATTTTGTTAGTCTTTTTGACAGGAGAAGTTTCATCTTGTCTTTGTTCCTTCAATTTGTTGAGCTCTGCGAGCTCGCTCTCCGAAGCTCCCCTATGGATATGTGAGAAGCTAAGGGCCTTTGATTCCCTCTCTGCCGCAGCCAACAAATCAGACTCTGAAGATCTGCCCGCCTTTTTGGTTACCACCCACTCGTACGAGCTCCCAAACAAGCCAGAGACCATCGCGTTGAATTTGGTCACTGACATGGTGTTCTCGAAGAGAAGGTAAGGGACAATGAAGGGGAAGGATTTTGGAGCAGGGAGGATGTTGAGGAACGACATGAGCACCGGAATGTAACATATCACCCAAATAGGCAATTCGGCTTCGGGAACAAACATGGTTAAGGGGAGGATTATGCAGAACAGTGTGAATGAATAGAATGGAAGGATAAGTTTCCTCAAAAGAAAGAACAGCAATACTAAGTTCGCTTTCTTCCATATCGATATCTGCAATTAAAATGAAGTATTTACTCGAATGAGTTGAATGCATAGCTTTTTGCATTTTTTCCTAACTTGGTATATATTAGCCTAACGTAAATATACTCGATTAGAGAAAGTATATACTATATTGGTACTGCAGAAAGTATTACTAGAATTAGTATATATTATCGATATATGCATTCAACTATGACATGTATCAATTTGGGATGAACTGCAAAACCTTGGATTTGATGATAGCGGGAAGACACAAGCGAAAGAGGTGCATTGGGCCAGAATGCCATCGGTGTTGCTGCTTTCGATAGGCCTCATAAGACTCTGGAACTTCACATAGAACCTAATAGAAAAGCAGTACTCGTAGCTTAGACATCCATTGATAATGGTTTTCATGAATTGATGATATAAATAAAGAATATGGCATTACCTTGACATCATTAAGGAAGATAAACTTCCATCCATTGAGATGAGCGCGGACTGCAATATCCATGTCTTCCACTGTTGTTCTCTCAAGCCAACCACCAGATTCCTCCAAGGCCTTAACCCTCCAAACGCCCGCAGTCCCATTAAAGCCAAAGAAGTTCAAGAAGACACCATTGACCTGTTGTTCAACCTCAAAATGAAAGCATAAGTTGATGTTTTGAAGGCGGGTTAATAAGTTCTCATCTTTGTTTACATAAGCCCATCGCGCTTGAACCAAACCTATTTCAGGGTTGCCCTGCAACAGTCAGACAAGTCGATTAAACCAATTCAAACACATTGAATCAAAACAAAATTTTCTTTATGAACTTTTACCTTGAAATGCGGAACGGTCTGCTTGAGAAAATCAGGATTTGGTTGGAAATCTGCATCAAAGATGGCAACAAATTCATAGGCCTTCACATAGTCACAAGCCATGGCGGATTTAAGATTGCCCGCTTTATAGCCCGTCCTGACTACACGATGTCGATAAACGATGTTGATACCCCTCTGGTTCCATTTGGAAACCTCAGACCTTATCAAGGATTGGATGCTCTCATCATCAGAGTCATCAAGAACTTGAACCAAAAAATTGTCTTTTGGCCAATCAAGCTGACATACAGCCGATATGGATTGCTCATACACCTATCAAGCAAAAATAATTTAACTATAAAACATCAAAAGTCCCTCTTTTTGGGGTGACAATACAAGCACTCTAGTGAACGAAGCAGCCCAAACTATCAAAATTTCAAAATTAAGCATAATTGAAGCACCTCTCTTTCATTGCACATCGGGATCTGAACTAGAACCATCGGATACTCATAACCTGCGCCTTCAATGTCCTCGAATTTCAACACATCGTCTTCGATCCGGGGCTTGATCTTCTTGAATTTGATCCAGAAACAACCAAGGCAGAGCACCAACCGATCCGCGGACTGAATAAGGAAGAGCAAGACACAGAAACTCGACAAAGAGCGAATCAAAGCAGCAATGTAGTTGTACCGGAACGACATCCAAGCTTGGTATCCCCCATGGAACCAGCCCCGGATCTCTGTCGTCTCCGGTATCCGCAAATTAGGCCTTTGGAAGTGCCACCCATTCCAATGAGCGACTACTTCGAGAGCTAATGCGACTACAGAGACCGCCAAGAAGGCTCGCAAGAACCCGAACAACAGTCTCCCCTTCCCGGGCTTATCGGTCTCCACCAAGACCCCTTGTCGGAAGATCAAGCGCTTCTTGACCGCGCTGAGGAGCGCCCAAAGCCCGGTTGCGAGCCATGTCACGCAACCGACCGCGCGATGGGCCTTCAAGAGGAGGACCCAAGTGAATTGCTTGGCGTTCCTTCCCCGCCCCTTGTCGATGGCGGACCCGATGAACTCCGACTCATCGGGGCCGTCGATTTCGAGGACGGAGTAGTTTGGGTTCTCCATCGTGACCACGACCGGCGTGCCTTTTCGATCCTCCCTCGCCCACCACTCGGAAAAATCCAAGCTTGGAGCCATCTTTGGTTCTAAGAAGCTTTGATGGAGAGTTTGGGGAGACACAGTGAGAGTTCACTAGAAAGATTTCAAAATGGGGAAACTGAGACAACCCATTTGAGGTTCTGGGTTGGAAAGAAGAGAAGAAACCCAGTTGGAAGAACAGGATACACTACCAGACCCAATGCAGCAAGTGAGAATCCATGAAAGGGGAAAAGAAGAAAAACAGTGTCTTTAGCTACTCTTCTGAAGCTCTACAATGCTGCAATGTAGGGAAAGGTATCTGCAGTTGTAAAGCCTTCCCCCCATAACCATGTGAGCATTATTCAATACGTCTTAAAACATACAAGTTCCACCTCACTTTCCCTTTGTTTTAACCTCTCTTTTTTTTTTTTTTATCAAATGTTACCACTGGTTGAATATGCTTTCATCAAATGCTCTCCTAAAACATCGACAAACAGTGTTTTTGATGGAAACCCAATTCAGGGAAAGGACAAAACTGAAACCATTTTTTTAAAAAAACAAGTGTTTGGGGTGACTGAGATACTAAAAGGAGGTGGTCTATACAGGCAATGCAGATGGCTAGCTGATCTCTTTCATGAGAGCCAAGCAAAGTAGGTTGAGAGCTTATCCTCTCTTTGATCTTTCTTTAGATATAAAGTGGGAACCATTCCTGCAGTAAAATAAAATACTTTTTTTTTTCAGAGAAAAGTCCATATGGAATCACCGAAGCAAAATGTAATTACTAATTCTTACAGTTAATTTTTTAAAGATAATATTTGTCTTATAAAATATATATATATATATATTTAAATAAATTAAATACATATATTTTAACGTTTTCATATTTTAGTATACTATTATAATAGGATAAAATGTGTTAGATGATTAGATGACGTTGATGCCTACCAGAATGATCATACATAAGTGTTCGATGAGTCACCGGTATCTTTTTTTTGGTACTCTGAGTTTGGTGGGAGGTCGTTTTTTTGGTACTCAACTCTTAGTTTCTCACTTATAGCATGGCTCACACTCTTTCCCCTAGTTATAACCTGTTGTGGAAGGTCAGAAAGGTTGGAATTTTCTCTAATGAATGTCACAATATTCAATTGTCTGTGTTTTTGTTGGATACTGTATATGCATGTGTTATATACATACCATTCTACGAAATTCAGATGCAATGAGATGACAATGTTTCAAGAATGTATAAACATAGAGCTAATCTTCTTTTCTATTGTCACTTTAAACAATGGTTTTGGTGTTTGTTACTTTGGATTCTTTATGGGTTTTATTAATTTTTTACAAGCAAATGCAGCCACAATGAAGTTTTCTTTGAAAGCTTAATCAAATGGAGTATAATAAGCATGGGATTATTTTATGAGACTTAAAATAACACAACACCTAATGAAGTGACTAGCCCCCCTTGATCTTTACTCTTTAGTGCCTCTTGGTCAATAAAGTTATAAAACCTATTAACAAGTACTACTAAACATGATTTGTGAATATCGTTTTGAAGCAGTGAAATTTATTTTTAAAACATATGAAAACATAGCATCACCAAACTATATATTTGACACTTTAATTAGAATTTGTCTACATTAGTAGTAGTGCCACATTAACTTCTTTTAAAAAACATTTTGGATATTATTAGTTTAATATTGAAAAAAAAAATTTAAACTATTTAGATTTGACTTAAATTATAAAACCATGAAAAATAGCACGTATTCATATTAACGATTATAAATGGTATGAAGGCACTAAATTAGTGTCAAGACATTAAAATTCGTAACGATCCATCAACGTTCTTAGAAAACATAATGATTGAAAATTTTAATTATTTATCATGAACTGGAGTAGTTTTTAAAAACTTTACTGGATCTAGTAATATCAGATATCATCATCAGTTAAAATCTCATTCAGTCACTGTGGGGGTAAGAATTAAATAGATGGGAGTGACGATAGCAATCTCCTTGACCACATCCCACATGATTCGCCGATTCGTTGACCCGCTGAGTGAAGAGTCAGCGACCGAGACGCCGAGGCCGAGATCGGATCGGCAGAGCCAACTCGGCAAAGGCCACCGACACCCCCCCAAAACGAGCCGACATTGGTCATGGATGACGTGGCGACTGCGAAACCCCGGTTTTACGAAAACCGGTCCGATGTTTTCACGAAACCGCCTTTGAACCCGGTCCGGGATCGCATCGTATTCAGTATGACAAAAGGGAATTTCGAATTCACAAAGCATCGTATTTGATTGTTTATCGTACATCGACCGTTCATTTTTCGATCGGACGGTCGTCCTCCACATCTGTCTCTACCAGATTTCCTCTTTGGGTTTAATAGAGCTTTTTTGTTTTTTTTTTTACCAACAAATAGTTGTCATTGAAGTTAGCAACCACTCGTTTTTAAATTTACTTTGCCGCTGATCATGGTGAAACAATACATTGAGTCAATGTTTTTGTTACATATATACATTGTTTGAGTTACTGCACGTGTTTAAAATTTTTATTTATTTTTGTAAAATATTTAGTCTTTTTTTTGTATAATATATAATTATTATACAGTCACATGTTCACATAATGACAGAGTATATGTTCTTTTAAATAATAAAAAAGATTATTTTTTTTGGGGTTAGAACTTAGAAATTAGAATCATAAGTGATGGCTGATAAAAGAAATTTACAATCAAGGTATTTATTTTAAAAAAACATGTGATTTATTATTTTGCATAAGATTTAATTTTTTATTTATAAAAATACATGTGTATATACTTTCAAATTAAAGTATGTAATGACTACGCGATGGGTTCCATGTAGGACCATTCCTAACATTAACCAATTAGGATACATCAATTTAACATTTTTAGATGAAATTAAAAAATTAAGGGAAAAGTAATTACAAATATTTTTTCAAACCCTTTTAGGTTGTGAAATTTTTTGGGCATATGAGAACAACTGCAAATTAGTCGTTACATTTTTTTGAGATCCTTTCATCCATTAATTTATCATTGTTTACTCATTTGGATTCTACATTGTTATGTTCTTTGTGTATAATGTTACTCGCACGTGTATTATTATCCATCATGTGTATATTATTATATTAATCTTATATAGTGTTATGCATTATGATTATGATTCATAAATTGCACATATGGACTTGAAGAAAATATAATTACTAACTTGGAGGTGTATTAATATACTAAAAACAAGGGGGAAAAAAAAGATAAAAAGAATTAACTTTCATAAATATTTTTTGAAAAACATGGCATAACATTTTTTGTGATCGGATGAAAATCATGATGTGTTGTGTTCGTTGGAATAATGGATCCAGAATATGCTCTATTGATAGTACAAGATTTAAGTTTGTTTTAAGTGAATAATAGATTATTATATGAAGGAAAACCACCGACACCATATATCACTCTATGCACGAGGCATTAATACCATTATTTAAGTGAAGTTCCCATTCCCTCTCCCCCCCCCACCCCCAAAACGAACTCACTAAAAACTAAAGTTATACCATCTATGGCATTAGTTTGTTACAAATATATATATATATATATAACTAACTAAATGATATATTAAATAATCTTAATTATATGTGCAGCCATTTTTACAATTCTCACATGCTTTACTTTTTATAAAAAAAAGTTAGCTAATAGATGTAAAATGTCATATGCTTTTTAACATTTAAAAAGCAAAATTCCACAGTGTTTCATGTAATTGTAACATCTATGTTTCAAGCATTTTTATGTTTTTTGTAATAAAGTATTTACTAACATATATAGTATAATATATATTGTAATATGTACTTTTTAGAGATATCGCATATTGAGTTTGATGATGTAGCGCCTATATGAATAACTATAAAAGCGTTTGAATATATCAACATGCTATTTAAAATAAATTTAAGTTTTAGATAGGGTTTGTACATTCATACCTAGGAGTGAATCTAAGCCGGCTAGCAAAGCTGTCATATGGTCCCAACTCCCAAAAGGGCTTATTGGGAATGATATATAATTCCATCAGAATAATTATATATGGTTGGATCTTTGTTGTTCAATAATAAATAAACCCCCATTAATACGAGGAGAGTTAGGCAAGCATGTGTTGTAGGGTCACGCAATCAGGACTGAATGATAAATAAACTGTAAAGATTGTTTTTAACACGGGAAATTATCATAAGATTTTTTATTGAGACATGAGAGAAGTAACCATTTCTTGGATCTGTATAACAAAACCCTAATCATACTCAGACAAGGAGTCAACTGTTCTACTGTGAAAAAGCACGTGCATTTCTCAGTGACCACTAGATTCAATATTGTTTGATTTGATTACATATTTACATGAACATTAATTGAACAAACTTCGCTTTCATGGAAGGACCTTCTTTGTTTTTTTTTTTAAAGGTCAAATATTAAGCATGGAAATTTCATGAAAAACAGCCTTCAATCAAGGCCGATCAGATGCTTAACATATGTGATTTCTTTAATTTAAAATGATTCATTGTGGTTGCTGACCTAGGTTTTCAATTAGTTGGAGAAAAGCCAGGCATGCATTAATTATATTTTAATACTAGAATGAAAAACGACTAATGTTGCATGACATTTGCATAAAATGCTACAGGAACAATAATTAAGATGTGTGTATAAAAATTTATGAGATGTTTGATGTTCTAACATGAGGAGCTATTCTCTCAGTAATGCTCCTGATAATATGAGAAAATAGGTCTATGCCAATTGACTGTAGGGTTTCCAAACAATGCCATCGACCTACATTTATGTAAGGGCTGTTTGTACTTTTATATTTCTTTTATTCTATTGTATTACTAGTTAGGATTGAAAGATTTTTTTTAAAAAAAAAATGATATACATACGATCCTAAAAATTGTCACATATAATCTGTGTGAGGATATATTCATTTATATAAGATTTTTTCCGTAATGTATAAGTACATACATATGACCTCTGAAGAAGTGTATATGACCCAGAGATTATTTTTAGGATGATTCTTAAGGTTAGGTGTTTACTGTTTACATCACTTGCATAGTTAACCTATTCATCATGTTCTTCCTAAATGTGATCAAATTATGTAAATCAGGATTCTATTTGTATGCTTTTTTTTTCCACACGAGTCCTAAGGTTGAAACCTAATGATTAATTAATGTTGCGTCTATTATTAGATTTAGCATCTTCTAGACTACCTTCAATAATGATATCATGTAGTGGTCCATGAATTGCCCATTTGGTTGGTGAAAAGGAGGTTCAACCAGATGGTGAAGCTTACAGAAACTTCTCTGCCACACCTCACAGCACACCCTTTCTTCAATGCTGCTACTCAACTGGGTGATTCAAATATATATAAACAAATTCAAAACAAACACAACAACTACTACTACTACTTCTCCTGCATGTCACACTCTGTATACATTAATACACCCAACTCCATTGATGAATAGATGAACCTGCGCGCTCCTTGTCATCCCTGTCGATCTCTCTACATCAACCACAAATTCGATAAAGGGACAGTTGCCCGAGCTCGCCCGCACTTCCTCATTATTGAAAGGACAGCCTAAAGCCTGCAAGCTATACCTGAAGGTGAAAGTGGGGACCAACATCCACACTTTGGAGGCAATGCTGGTCCAATATTGGATCTAATTAAATCCCATCAATTTTAATGAGTTTTCAATGTGTCACATGTTTATCATGTAATATTTAAGAATTAATTGTTCAACTACCACTACAGTAAACCTCCCATCATTCATGTGTCCCCCACCTTTTAAAAAAAAAAAAATTATACTTCTACAGTAAACACCCAATCATAGTTTTTTCTCTGTAAGTGCATGTATGTTTTCTGTAACTTACAGAACACAAAATGTAATTTAAGTAAATATTATCTGTAAGTGCATTATTGTACATGTCATATAAAAATGGTAACTTGCAAAACATTAAAGAAACATATGTTAATGCATAACACCTGAAAATATTTTATTACAATAAATACATTAAAGCATTTGAATTCATCGAATGTTTGCATTCCGACGTTCTTTTCCTATCCTAATGAACTGAGTTGTTGTCTTCCCCTGAATTTTCTTCATGTCATTTTAGCTGAAATTGGATCCATTGTTATATCTTCGAGTCAACAAACATACATCATTAGGAAGAAAGCATAATTCAAACTATATTAGAGATGCGACAATCAGTCAAAAACCTAAATAAATCAAACATCAACAAGTGTGTACTTCGTAACATTATAATAATCACACATACATTAATGTTATGCATTAATGTATATTTCTCTAGTGTTTTACAATTTATTATTTTTACATGACATAATAATGCACTTACAGATAATATTTATAAAAATTACATTTTGTGTTCTGTAAATTACAGAAAACATATATGCACTTATAGAGAAGAAACTGCGATTTTGTATGGCAGTGGGAATAAAAGGGAGGAGGGTAAAAAAAAATTGAGTTTTTGTTGCAGGGGGTACACAAATTTTTTTTGAAAAGGGCGGCGGCAGAAGAATAATAGGGGATTGGCTGCAGGGGTACTTGGACAATTCACCCAATATTTAATGATAGTTTTAGACGTGTCAACCACGTAGCACTGCCTCGATCTCATTTATTTCCTCTTCCCGATGTTCAACAAGTTATCGGAAAAATGCCCAATAAAATCTCTCAAATGTTAGAAATATTTAAATCAGTCACTTTTAAAAGTTATACAAAAAAAATTTCATTTTATATTTTTAAAAACACAAAAGATTAATCTATCCTTTTTAAAAACACAAAAGATTAATATACCCTTATGTAATTAGATATTTAACATATTTCATATCTCTTAACTTTGTTAAAATATTTCACCCTCTTAATTTTGTTAATGTATTTAACATATTTTCATGTATAACTTTTTTTATTTTAAATTCTTTGTGATTAGGTGGATTTTATGAGATATATGCCAATATAATTTAAGTTTTTTATGATGAACTCCATTAAATGTTGATGCCTCTAGTATATATACTAATGCCTTCATTAAAATATATGAATAGTCAAGCAAAAAAAAATATGAATAAAGATTTAGAATACTAAAATATTACCCGCTGTATTGAGGCACAACACATATTTAAATTACATATTATGATTATACACAATAAAAAATGATAAACATCATCAAATAGGATATATATAAAAAACACACAATATGATATATAATGACAAAGCCTCTAAGGGGATTGATTTGAGCCTTACAGATAGAGATTGTTGTTTTGTAAGAAAAATAAATTTTTGGTATGGAATAACCTAACAATGGTTAGAGGGATGTTTATGATCTAATTATGTAAGGATAAATTAATCTTTTGTGTTTTTAAAATTGTGAAATAAGACTTTTTTAGATATAATTTTAAAAAGTAACTGATTTAGGTATTTCTAACTTTTAAAAGATTTTTTTTTCTTATTTTCCCTTATTTGTTTTTGGCAATTTTGATTGACATTATATGTAAAATGTGACTAACTGTGTTTCTCTTCTTTTTACATTCAAGACTTTGTCGACCACTTCTGAATCTTTCATAAGCCTGTAAGCAATTTTTGGAAGTATCCAGAATTTCATCTTTTATTGATCTACGACCAGATTTCCCAAAATGTTAAAAGTATATACTTAATTAATTTGAGTATATATTTTATTTTATAAAAGTTACGTACCCCTTAAAACATGTACATATAATATAGCTTTTAAAAAATTTCAAGGCTGTTGGAGATAAGTCATGACCCAACCAGAGGTTGGATTTTCATTTTCTTTGGGTTGGGCATCCGCGGGTTCGAGTGATCTGATAAACCTACAATTTTGTGATGATTATAGTAGTATTGATAACATATATTACATTTTGAATCATAATCTGATTTTGAAAGAGCAACAGTTCTCTTCTGAATTTCAAATTTCAAAATTTAAAATAAATTTTTAAATTTAATGTATTATTTACACATGGACTCACTTATTGTGATTGTCAAATTCCATTTTTTCAGAACTTGTATCACTTCTTAAATACTTGTTGGGAAAAAATATCTGAATATATGTTCTGGATATTAGGTGGCGTTTGGCAGCAGCAGAATGCGGATTTTAAGTACTGATTAATAAGTGCAGAAAGAGGTTATGCTGATAATCTTTAAGAGTTCAGAAAAAAAAGTGTTTGGTTCAGCAGAAAATATTATGCAGTTATTTAGATAAGTGTGTTTGGTTGACCACTTAACATATGTGCTTATTAGGAGGGTATTTCGGTCTATTTTATAAGTGTTGAATGTTATTTTGATGTTTGGTTGAAAACATGAAAACATGCTTTGAGATATTAAATATTAATGCTTTTTTCCATTAAATACATCAACCACAAATGCCCTATGTAGAACAATTAAATATTTTTGTGGATTGGTATACACATGAAAAACAAATAATTTTCGTTAAAATTCACAACTCAAACAAACCTATGCATCATTTGAACCTGTTCAAACCTATGCCAAACACAAACACATATCCAAAATTAACAATTCCAACCTGTTCAATGATATTAGTACAAAAAATAAACAATTCCCAAAACACAAGCGCCAAAATCCAGTGAAAACTCTTTCAATCAAACTTCCGATGCAGTCGACGTTGGAGGGGGTGATGCGGGCGGAGGCGAGGGCGGAGGAGAGGAGGGGGTGGTGGGCGGTCTCGCGGGAGAGGAAGCCGTGGCCGGGAGAGGTGATTTAGGTGGACCTAGGGTTGGAGAAGATCGCGACGGAGGGTTCGACCACGTTGATGCCGATCTTGTTCGCGGTGGATTCTCTGCTGCGGCGGGTGGTCCAGGTGAGCGTCGACGATTTCAAGGAGAGGAGGAGGTGATGGGAGACGACGTCGGAGGGGGGAGGCGGAGGAGGCGGTGTCACTCGATGCCGGAGCAGAGGACGTCGCAGAGGGCGGCAAGGGGAATGAGCTCAGGGTGGTTCAGGAAGGCGGTCCGAGTATGCCGCGACGGGAGACGTCGCTTTCGATCAGGTATGCCGTGAGGGTTTCTTTTTTTTTTTGGGGCAAGAATCGCAAACAGAGAGAGCGAGTGATTTCAGTGTAGAGAGGGGTGAGGAGAGAGACGATCACATGAAAGTTGTGTTTAAATACCCTATGTCAATAGTTTATATGTGCAGGGGTAGTGTGGTATTTTCACATCAATAACCAATGCGCTGATTTTAAGAGCGGAATAAAAAGTGATCTCGTGACGCTGAATCATTGTGGCATTTTTTCACGGAAGGAAGAACATTATTAGCACTTATAAGACAGTCAAACAAACAGAGATGTCAACCAATAAGCACTGATTTTCAGCTTTCAGCTGAATAAGTGCTTAACACAGGTCCAACCAAACAGCCCCTTAGAATCCGCTTTGAGAAATACTTAAATTCTAGAGATTTTTAATCTCCAATGGAAAAACTCAAAAACTCAAGATTCCAAATGTCTAATTCTCAAATCCTGCTTGGAAAATTCCCCATGTAAATTGGAATGTGAATCCTGTAAAAACTGATATATTTTTTTCCAAAGAAAAAAGTCTCATTAGAATGGCCATTTTACAAATAAAACCACAATACTCATCCCCAACGACTACAATCCAATTCCATTTGCCGATACTGTATACTGATGTGAGAATACACTAAATAAAGCTAATGACTTTGCCAAGCCTCAGGAACAACAATACTAACCCATTTGAATTAAACCACACAAAATTTATTTCCTGTAGATCATAATGAGCATTTACTTATTTTAGCCGAGATTTACCTGTACGGCTATACTCCATCCCAAATTTTCAGTTCATCAATGAAATTTATCGACACATCTTATCTTCATTACTGCTAAATTCATTCCGATGGATAATCCCATACTGCACTTCGATTCTTCTTCTGTGCTATTTCTTGATCTCTCATGGTACAAACATGTTCTACTCAGCTTTAAATTTCTATTATAAAAAGATGATGACAGATGGTTTGGTTTTGTTTCCCCCCTTCTGATTCTCTTACCCTTCCATCTGTGTTTCTTTCAATTTGAAGTTTGTCAGACTATGAAGAAGACATACCATAAGAAGGTACTGGAATTTATTTCTGACGGGCCTCTTCGTCTGAGATTAATCTTCTCTGCTTGCTCATCTTCTGTTTATATTTGGCATATGAGTACCATACACCACCAGCCGTGTTTATAACCAGCCCGGTAACATTTAGCGTGTGCACTTTCACGCCGCCCAGCAAGACAAAGCCAAAGGTCTAGGCAGACAAAGATATGAAATGAAAAGTTCAATATTGCAGAATGAATGGCTTATGCAATTCATTAAAAAAAAATTAATTTCATATAAAAATATTCAGTCAAGTTTATGCAAGGTTTTCCAAGCAAGAGGCATGTCCTTCGAGTTTGAGAATCCACAACCATGGAATAAGACTCAGATCATCAATGTGTGCTCCTCAGCGCATTGATATGTGAAGCACTAGTTAAGATGAAACATTAAGAGTTGTTCTAAAATAAATATTTTTTAAATCCAGTAGCCTTTAACAAGTTAATCACAGTGAGAATCAGTTAATGTTGATAAGTGCTACAACAATCATGATTTAGCACCCCATTCTATCACAAGTTCGAGGCTTATTGTCTTATTTGTATGATTGTATCCCTTTATATCCCTTTTTTGGCTTCTCTCAATCAAAGAAAACTCTCCTCTCTCAAATTCCTTTTTTTTTTTGAGGTGGAGGGAAGGTGGGAAATTCTACTCCTTAAAGCCCAATCGATCACTCTCTTCTGCTTTTAGTTTGTTTTGGTTATTACATCTTCTCATTCTAAATTTATGTTCATCAACTCATAGTATAAAGTCTTCTAGCTACTGCCAAACTTTAACTGTATGTTGTCTACTTGTCTTCAGAGTTCTTTCTTGTGTTCATTGAAATATCTCAATGACTGGCCCTCAAGAAGAGTTATAGTTATAGCACAAGACTTTAAATAAATAATATACATTCTAATTGATGTAATAAATATTATAAATATTATGAGAATCTTCTGTTAAGGTGAATAAGCTACAGGGCTATAGAATCTATAATAATTATTTTGTGGCTTCACTTAACACTGCCTCAAGGCCTACACCTCAAATCACATGACCCAGCTCCCTGCTTATTTTCTTTGCTTTCAGATTTGGATGATATAACATAATAATAAAAAAAAGGCTTACCGTGGAGCCCACACCCTTAAGAACTCCCACAATGGTAGTTGTGAGGGCTGAATTAACTATAGTACACAAAAACATGGTGTAGTTGAGAACGATGCCCATCACCAATGAAAGAATGAGTATCACTGAAAATGCTAAAGAATTAGCCTGCCAATGAAGAAAAAAAATCATATTAGGAACTGCTAAAAGATTTTTTGTCCAACAACAGAATTGGAAATTGTGAGGTAATTAAAAGCTACAATTGTAGATACACCCATATAACTAAAAAAAATGGAAAACCATTATATGGGTGTATTTACAAAGGCATGGTTAACAGGTAGATTACTGACCTTAGCAAATAATAAAGATAAAGAATCTGGGAATTCTCCCGTGGCTATAATAAGGAAAAGCAGGAACGGAAGTGACAAAAAACCATTATAAAACATCAGTTCCACTGATGAAAGACCATCCTCTGCACCTGATTTCTCAACAAGTACTAGATACATGGTCTGCAAGAGTAAACCAGAATCAATTCCATCCAAATCATATAAGAAAAGGTTTTGCAGATACCTGAAAACTCACAAGAAGGAACTCAAAAGGAAGAAAAACTCTGAAACATGACCTAACCTGGAAAAACACAGAAGTGAGAGCTAAGCTGTAACCAACAAGATCAAAGGAAAAATCCCCCGCTGCTGCAATGATGACCCCAACAGCTGTAAACATAACTGAAAGTGAAACCTGGGGAAAAATGAAGCAAGAAAAGAATAAGTACAAGTTAAATTTCTTACAATATACATTTATTTACATACACGGATAAACAGTTGCCTTTTCTTCAACATTTAATATATGACCAAATTTTACAATTAGCAGGAGTCAGTACTTGGTTGTTTTGGGATAGGCGATGGTGCCAGAACATTTTTTAAATAACTCATTTAATTAATTTGTTGTGGCAAACAAAAGTGACCAGTCCAAAATATAAAATCATCATCAAATATTATGTTTCTGATTTGGGTCTGGTATTATTTTTCTGACAGAAGCATCCCTGTCATGAGTTTGTTATGTTTCACAACCTTGCAAATACATCAATACACAGCTTCTAAGATATATCTCCTGATGCCAACACCGGTTGATCCTGATCTACATATCGCACAAAATACAAAATTTTTGTCGCTGCATGTCAAATTAGGACCATGTCAGTCTCTGTGCTACATGGGACTGCTCCGATGATGGCATTTTTTGTAGGTCAGCCTATTGTGGTTCACGTGCAATTTCTCTGGTTCAATTTCACTCTGCCTATACTTCTCACTGAATGGATTATCCCAGCTGATGCATACTGCGAATAAGGTTTTTTTTAATCAAGTGAGGTGATGGCAAGTATTGCCAATGTCTAAACCACCTCAAGAAAAACATTTTATCATTATCCTTGTCTTAAGAGATCCCTCGTCTCCATTTGTTCAGAGGTGCATTTCTTATAAGAATGTTACAACCTTTATTCAAAGAGAAAAAAAACGGTTGTTCGACAGACTTCAATTAAGACAGACCTCGAGCGAAGACCAACAAACTTGCTTCATGTTAACCATTCCCAATGCAGTTGTTTCAATTAAAATGCCACGCATGACAAAGGAAATTATTTAGTTCCTGCTACTAATAAACAAGAATCCCAAGTCTCAAACTAGTATAGAATCCAGTTATGTATTAAAGAGAATTATATAGACACACACACACACAAATACCTGTAGAGATGGTCTCCCTTTACCCATAAAAAATCCAGCCACGAGGACAGCCAGTGGAGTAAGTCTTTTCAACGCAATGTACATTGGAATATTGACCCCCTTCAAGCTCGCCAATGCAAATGCAACATTTGCATTATAGAAAATTGAAACTGGCAGAAGCTTCTTAGCAGTCGTCATATTCACATCTTTGGATTTTGTATATCCCATTACCCGGCTGAAATGTATCAATAGTGTAGTTGCCAATTGCTACATGGTTTGAAAAAAGAAACCGCCTCAAGATACAAAAAAGAAATACTAAGAAAAATAATTCTAGTAGTTAGATACTTTAGAAATTAGAATGATTGGTGTCACCTGAAGAGTGAGAAGAGTCATAGAATGACGATACTCCATGAGAACTGCCTTATTGATAAAAACCATGGCCATAGAAGCAACTCCATAGGAAAAGGCAGAAGACAAACTGAATACAACAATATGTCAATAGAAAGTCAAACCAAAAAATGGTACAAAAATGACGTTGCCACTTCAATAAAAAAAAATGAAAAAAAGGAGAGACTCCCATAAAACAACACATGCACAAATTATACATAATAAACCTCAAAATCAAATAAGCATGCTGTGTGTCACATAAATTCATCTCTTTAAGCTTCTTGTGCTCATCTACAAGCTTCAACTAATCGACAATTCTGCTATTTTTGCCAAAATTATGACCAATAAAAAATCATCATTCCACACCCCCACCGCCATTTTTCAATTCTGCCAAACTAATTAAAAGGTGAACTTGCCACTTGATGAGATAATCTAGTAGAGATGAAAAAATGATTAAATAGGTGTGCAAAAGAAGATTCATGATTTACACCTTTGCATTAGCATCCATGGGGTAGCAGGACACTCCACCATTCATGTCAAAAGGATAATCTTCTTTCTGATGCTATTTGAGAAAATCAATTTTTGTTATTTTTGGTGCCCCACCGTGCACAATTGCCATGGTGGGGTTTGATCCCCTGACCTCCTATTCGGAAACAAGGAGGTGTTAACCGGTCAACCAAAGCTCGATTTATGAGAAAATAAAATTTTATGTTATCAACATCTCAAACACCAACAAAATGAATCAATTATCTTCCAATGCATGGGGCTGCGAAGATATACAAGCCTCGGATCACTTATATAAACTTCAACCTATCATTGTCAAAACTCCAACTGAATATATCCAAAACTCATTTGCATGACCATACCCGTTGAAGATTCTGTATAACTAGCAGTTGCAACCAGTATCACTACATAAATTCCCCTGGAAACCACACAGCTAACCAGAAAAGCCAACGCCAAACAAAAACTCAACAGACATACAACATAACATGATCAAATTTCGTTATCTTGAAACACATAGAAGTGAATTCAGAACAGCCGTTCAATTCATACATACAAAAAAGGGGAACAAAAATCACCTCAACAGTGGACTTGCTTCCGTATCCCCGCTGCCGATCTCCATCGTCCCCTCTCAAAAACAAATATCAAATCCTGCAATTAAGAGATCCAAATCAGCAATAAAAAAAAATTAAAAAATCTTCAACGGCATCAAGTCCACCGGACGTAATTCGATTGAAAACCTAATAAATCGATCGGTCGGAGATCACATCAGATCAAACGGAGGTCTCGAAATTAGGGTTCGCGATCTGTGTTGGGGAGTGAAAAAATTTGAGGCAGGTGAGAATAATAAAAAAAAATTGAGGGGGGGCGGGGGAGAGGAAGGGTCGCGCGAAGGGAACAGCTGGCGTGGAAATGGTGGGGAGCGAGACATCGCAGTCAGATGCGGCCGTTTTGTTGGTGAAAATCCAAGCAATTCTTCTTCTTTTCAACGGTTTTCCTTCCTTTTTTGAGCCGTTTATTTAATTGTTATTATGATGCTTGGTACCTGTCTGGCTGTTTTACAGGGTGTGTCACGTGATCAGATGGAGTCTTGCCCGACCGTCTCATGTGCTGATGTGGACCGCGAAGGAGTCCCACAGAAGTTAAAACACACGGGCCTCGTACGGATCCAGTATGCTCCGTATCAAATTTTATATGATATTAATTAAATTACACAATCTATAAATTCAATTGTATAATTAATTATTAAAAAAATATGTTATTTTTCTATTGTATATTAATGTTGTTAACTAAACAATATCAGTATCCAACATGAAAGTGACACATTTGCTTGACAATTGAATGTGCACTACGATTTATAGGCATTTAATTCAATTTATAAGTTATGTATTTTGATACTGATCGAATTTAGACTCCTCGTCCCTATCATGTGAAAGATACAACTTTCTACATAAAAAAATGATATGTTCGGTCTCCTCATTCACAATGTATTATGATTTTTTTTCTAAAAAATATATGCTTGCTGTATATTGTTATTTAGTGAAATATACAATGAGACATACTAATATATTTTTTAAAACAAATGAAAAAATTGTAGCCCTATACACTATGATAATTTATATATTCAGTAATAGTGCAATATATAATGTGAGACAGTGTATCAACGCTCCTTTTTATATATTTGTCACTTTAAAAATGTTAATATTCATTTATATATTTGAAACTAATTTAAAAAAATATGCAATGTTATGTATATGTTAAAAAGTTATTTTCAATTAATTTTTTTCGTAAAACTTAATTTGTTGTTAAAAAAAAAACATATGAATTAAATTTAAAACTAGAAGCTGAAATTGAAGAATATCCATTGAATCCAATCGTTTAGAAAACAAATTTTGATATTTTTTTTAAAAAAAATGGTGCTCCCCGAAAATTAATTTTACAAAATAAAAAAAAATGACGATGGGTTCCTAAGATGGGCAAATTAATACTTTTTAATTGACCTTCCAATACGTGAAAAAAAAAAAAAAACACTCACAGTGATGAAATTCATGTGCAAATTCCTAACAGGTACACATCAAACTAGTATGTCATCATTCACATTCAATGTTATATTTTAAATAATAAAAATTAATTTGGGTCGTTACATCTTTATTTATGATTACTATTGATACTTCATATTTGGTTGAGCTCCACGTGATAAAGCTATTAAGCAGCCATGTGGACGAAATGAAAATGATACATTATTAATGATGCCAGCGAAAGAGTGAGTGATTTTGGATCTCTTTAATGTTCACTTTCAGATTTAATCGTCTATGCTTGTGGCAGACATCATGGTAATATTTTTTTTATTGGTACATCATGTTAATATTGCTTCTGGTGTCTGGCTTTAATGCCAAATCACCTTGCCCACGTTGGTTAGTGGGTTACGTAGCTATTTTTTTTATTATATAATTTTCAGAAAAGGTTAATGGGTTATATAACTACTTCATGCTATGTTCTCGTAGCCTTTCCAAAAAAATAAATAAATAAATAAAATCATTCAAATTGTTATGATTCAAAATTATTAAAAAAAAAGAGTTTCACCACTTTAAAGTAACATGATTTTTTAAACATGTATAGGTATTAAACCAAAATCTCTTATCATGTAACATGTAAAATAATGATCAGCATCATATCTAATTTGAAAGAGAGATGATTTCGAAGACAATTTTATCAATTTTTATTAAGTGTGATAAACTTATTAATTTAATAGAAAAATAAATATTATTCAACCTTCTCGTCGAACAAACTGTCGTCGCCTTCCCACCGATTATGTCTACTGTCTACGTTGAAATCACAATTTATATTCGCCAAAAACAGATTTTCAAAAAAAAAAAAAAAAAAACTCAATAAAAAAGGAAAAGGTACAAAAAAAATTTATTATATATTGCCCTTGTTTTCCCCACTTATCACATGCTTTTTTTTTTTGTTTTTTTTTTTGGGTAAATTTTATTTATTTTTTCTTTGTCAAATCTTCCCCTATCAGCAAGCGGTAAAACTCGAACACAAATCCTCTCACTAAAGAGAGGGTACCTCTCACCATTTATCATATGCTTTTGTTTTTTCACTGACGGGCTCCTATCCTTTGTCTATTTATTTTTTAAACGTTGTTACACGTAATCTTTTTTAGAGCCTCAAATGCAATATCATATTATTCAAGTATATATCTCTTTAGGTGATGTATTATTTTCAAAAAAATATATTTGTTTTTAAATGAAGTGATATGCATTTTTCATCAAAGTATATAACTTATTAGATGATGTTTATCGATATTTATTATTTTTTAATTTGTTCGTGGGACTGCATTTGAAGCTATACCTAACATTATCCAATTTGTTTTTCATATGAATAATGGTAGACGTATTTATATTATCCTATATTATTCACCAAACTATTACCTAATTTTACTTCTAAATAATACTTTTTCTTATGATTTTGGTGAAATCTAGTTTTTTTACATGAACTTAACAGATAATTAAAACCACGATAATTCTCCAACAGTGAATGAAATTAATTTTAATAATCACCCTATTTTTTGGTGAAATAGTCAGTATCGGTTCCAAAGTAATTAAGTTTAAAAAAATATTCATATATGTACCAAGTCAATATTTAAAATTTTAAAATCTTACAGTATTTGATTATTCAGAGTGCTGATTCAGATATGCATGTGATCTAAAAAATATCTTACTCAAACATATATTGTTAAAATATACAATATATATACACACACATACCGTTGAAATTCAATTATTTACATTGTGAATTGTAATCTTAAAAAGTTAAATAATCATTATATTTTTTTGTATGATTTCTGAAGAATATAGCCTGTTTGGATAGGAGTATTGGGTGCTTGGATTGGGATTGAGAATCCCAATCTAGGTCAATAAGTTGTTTGGATAAATTTTAAAAGGGGGATTGGAATTGAGAGAGTGGGATTGAGAATCCTTGATTAGGAGGATTGGGAATCCCCCTCAAGAGGTGGTATTCCCTCAATCCCAATCTAGGTGGATTGAAAAAAGACATTTTTACCCAGGCTCTTCATCTCCCTTAACACATGTTATATATATATAACATAACATATTTAATATAAATATATGTATATATATATTTAATATATATTTAAATTTATAATATAAATATATTAAAAAATATACATACATACATACATATATAATATATATAAAACATAATATATTTAATATAAATATATGTATATATATAATATAATATAATATAATATAAATTTAAATAAAGAAATATATTTAAAAATATACATACATACACATATATATATTCAAGCATTAATTGTGATGCACACGTTCATAAATCCTCTTGATTTACTTTATTTATATAATATATGAATAAGGAAGCTTTCATAACCTATTGATTGGATGATATAAGATTCATATAATTTATCATAACTAATTTGCTATGATATATATAAAAAATATATATTATATTACTATCATAACTATTTTGCTATGATATCATAACTAATTTGCTATGATATATATATCATAGCAAATTAGTTATAATTTTGCTATATATATATATATATTGGGTATTTTTAGAAATATATATGTTTTATATTTTAATCTATGCATTACCAAACACATGATTGAGATTGAGAATCTCAATCCTGTTTTTTGAATCATGTTCTTTACCAAACAGGTTGACATGATTCATAATCCCAATCCACCTGGATTTAGAATCCCAGGATTCACAGAATCCCAATCCCTCTTGTCAACCAAACAGTGCATAAGAATCTTTGAAGTCTCCATTTAAAACTTTTCGCTCTCTATATGTTATTTAACCACTTAAACTAATATGCATCTGAAAAATATGTGTGTTGGTGTTGACCCAAAAAAAAAAAAATTAATATATGTATCATAATGATTTAAAGACATTATTGAACTTAAAAATAAGTGAATTTATGCGAAATGCAATGTCGATATTGATTCAAAGCCCTCGTTTTGACAGCAACATAAATTAGGATAGATATGTATTTCATTATAGATAAAGAATAAATAATTTTTTTATTTTATTATGTTTTTAATTCTTTTCATTAGTAAATATAACAATAAAATTTATGTTGTTTAATTGATACTGAATAAGTTGTGAATAAAAATGAATAAAATGTAAATAATGCTTTATAAAAAATGAAAAATTAATTTGACATGTGAGTCCCATGATTTAATAGAAACGATGATAGGTGATTTAACATACAAGTGAGAATAGATTTGACAAAATAACATAAGTTTATAAAAAAACTTAAAAATACCTATATAACCTCCTGTAATCTTCTTGATATTCATGTAACTCCCTGTAATCTCAATAAATTCATATAACCCCCTGTAAACACAACATAAAATGCAAATAACCCCCTACAGTTCAAAAATTATTTAACAAAGTTAAAATATTTTAAACATATTTCATTATCTAAATCATGATTAAGAAATATGTATTCTTTTAACCCTCTAAAAAAAACCCTAAAAGAGTGTAAAATTAGAAATATGAGGGTTTTTTTTTTAACTATTGACTGTTTTTCGGGGGTTAAAAGAATACATATCTGTTAATCATAGTTTAGATAACGAAAAATGTTTGGAATATTTTAACTCTATTAAAGAATTTTTAACTGCATGGAGTTATTTGCATTTATGGTGTATTTAGAAAGGATTATATGGATATATTGAGATTATGTGGGGCTATATGGATATCAGAAAGATTATAGGGGGTTATATGGATTTTTCTCCTTATTCTCTGCATGTCAGGCCCATCCCCCGAAAACGCTTCCCGAAGAGGTGAAGAGTAGTCTCTCCCGCCCAATCATAAAAATCTCGAATCCTCGAGAACCTCTTCACGAGTTACATGACTTACTTTCCTGTCCGTCCATTTTAAATCTCTTCATTTAGGGTTTCCGCATCCGCCTCTCCAATCGATCTCTCTTTCCTCTCAAAAAAAAAAATCCATGGCGGAGAAGGACCCCGAGCTCTTCATGGATGGCGCCAGTGATGACGGGGGAGCCATCGAAGAAGACAAGTCGGACAGCTTCATCAGCAGCGTCGGTGGCCCGACCGACGGCGAAGATGACGATTCGTCTTTCGTTTCTCGGCAGTGGCCGCAAAGCTTCAAGTAGGCCTCTCTGCTTTCGCTTCTCCGTCTCTCTGTATGTTTAATTGAACAATTGCATGTGTTTTAGAAGAATCCAAATTGAATAATGAGGATTTTGTGACATTGTTATACATCATTGCTGAACAAATTTTTCTTTATCATTTTCTGGGCAATTCGATTCCATGTCTAGTGAAATCTATCGCATCGGGGATAGTCTTTACCATCAATCGCTCTGGGGAGACCTACTTTCAAATACAGACATCAATTAAAATGAATGGATTCATAAAAATCGAGCAAATGTTGTTATCTTCTCAAGGATTTATAGATACAGGCGCGAGGACCTCCGTTGCACGAAATGTTTACTGCAATTGCAATTTTATCTTCCGAAGTTGATATTGAAAGAATATCAAACACAGATTTGACGTTGGATTTTTTCAAGTTTTTGGTGTTGAAATATTGAAACAGGGTACCCTTTATGGAGGCTGATTACTGATTGGCATGAGAGATCATGATATACTTGGTCGATATATATTTGGAAAGATGTTCGATTTTTGAATTTGATGATTTTTTCTTGGATTGTGACTTGTGACTTGTGAGGTCTTTTGATCTTCTCCCAGTTGATAAATAGTTTTTCTGATCAACTCGTTTTCTCTGTAAGTGCTCTCCTTTGGTTTTTCACTAAATAAGAAATGCCATCATTCCCGTTATTGTCAACTTCTACTCTTACCGGCATAGTATATCCACCACTTCATTCTACTGTGCACCTGATTTTTTTCATTCAGTTTAATCGCTACTGTCGAGAATTGTCTGAAACGGTTACAAGTTCTATTTGATGTATTCAAGTCCATGATCTTAGATTATTATTATTATTATTATTTTACTAAAGTTTCTTGACTCCTTGTGAACAGAGAGGCAATCGATTCTTACTCAATCACTGCGTCACCAATCTTTGGATATCTTGGACGTGGACCTAGTCTCAGATACTCTAGCTTCGACGTGCAAACTCAAAGTGGTCAGGATTTAGACATAAAATCGCCTCTGTTGTGTGAAGGCATACATGGGAGACAGGAATCGGATAAGATATTGAGGACATCTCTAACCTTGCAGCCAAGCGAACTGGTCTCATTGCATGCACAACACACTGGAGAGGTCTTCATGGGACAAGGATGCAGCCTCACTCAGACTGTCTTCAATGGTAACTATGTAGAATAGTTATTATGTGTTGATTACATTCTTTTGAGTTTGTTTGGGACAGATGTTTTTTTGTTTGCAGTAATGAACTAATCCATTGATTTCTTATGCAACTTGTGTGTCTGTTATTGAGCTTGAAGTGATTCAGGTATACTCATTCTGTTATCTTGGAGCAGGGGTTAATGTATTGGCTGGTGTCGGGATTCTTTCCACACCATATACAATCAAAGAATCTGGCTGGGCAAGCTTGTTACTGTTAGTAATATTTTCACTTGTTTGTTGCTATACTGGTGTTCTCATGAAGTACTGTTTTGAGAGCAAAGAGGGTATATTGAGCTACCCAGATATTGGCGAAGCTGCATTTGGAAGATGTGGTCGTCTTTTCATATCTGTGAGTCATTTTGGAAGCTTCGTATTGATGTATGGTTTGTGTTATGCACAATTAATTGTAACAGGCATTGAGAGGTAAAAGTTTTTTAAGTGTTTCTTTAAATCCTTTAAAAATGGAAAGTAAAGGATGAAATTTGTTATCACTTTTTAATCAAATCTGGATGTTTAATTGAACTGATGATCTCACAGTTTCCTCATGCCGTTTAATAATGCAGTTAATTTACAAAAAAATCATATCTGGTTTTGGTACAGTGGTTATACAACTTTTATGTTAATATCTAAATTGATCACTACTTTCCACGTGACCTACTAATTGTCTGATTCACCTTTCCTCTGTTTATTTTTATCTCCATGGAGTGCGAGATGCAGTTCATGGATCTAGAATTCTTCGTTAGCATTGCTTTTAACATAATGAACTCTTCTGATGTTGCTTCATGCTTATACATCACGACTTTCACTTTTTCTCTGTTCTGTATGTAAATCCCATCAAATGTAAGCTACAATTTGTAGATTTGTGTATTCTTCTTTAGCATTGATTTTCAACATATCAAACTACTCTGATGCTGTTCATGTTTTCTGCAGATAATCTTGTATATGGAATTATATGTAAGTGAAATGATGCGATCCATCTCTGGAGAGTAAATCAACTCAAAGGAATTTATTTAGATGGTTTCTGAATTTCCTACAAATTACTATATGCTTTCTTAATGAGTGCAGGCATACTGCGTGGAATTTATTATTTTGGAAGGTGATAATCTTACAAGGATATTTCCTGGAGTTTCTTTTGCATGGGCTGGTATTCAACTTGATTCTGTCCACTTCTTTGGGATGTTAACTGCATTGATTGTTCTTCCGACCGTATGGCTTCGAGATCTTAGAGTTGTATCTTATCTTTCAGGTTTGCATTCTCAGCTTGTTCCATGTTCTTTGTTTTCAATGGGATAATTCTTAACTTGCTTTTGCGGCTTTCCTCCTTTTTCACAGCTGGTGGTGTTTTTGCAACTATTCTGATATTCCTTTCAGTCCTCTTTGTTGGTACAACTGATGGAGTAGGATTTCACCAGAGTGGTAGAGTGATAAACTGGCGCGGTCTTCCTTATGCCATTGGGGTGTATGGGTTTTGCTACTCCGGGCATTCAGTGTTTCCGAATATCTATCAATCAATGTCTGATAAGAGAAAATTCAACATTGCGTTGGTGATATGGTAGGATACCATTGTCTTAGTGATGAGCTTTAAAATTGTCCATTTTGCCTGCACTTCAATAATCAGCAATTGACACATTTTTCAACTGAGCAGCTTTGCTTTATGTGCCACAATTTATGGATGTGTCGCAATCATGGGATACCTTATGTTTGGCCAAAGAACTCTGTCGCAGATAACATTGAATCTGCCAAAGCATGCATTTGCCTCAAAAGTTGCAATATGGACAACTGTGAGCATCCAATTCTGAATTTAATATTTACTGATGCTATTATCTTTAAAATTACATCAGTTTTCATTACTTTCTGATTTTGATTTTCTCTCCAGGTGATCAATCCCCTTACTAAATATCCTTTTGGATGAAAGGACTTGTGATTCTCATTTTCTATCTTTCTTTTCATTTTTGCCCAATGTAAAAGATTGCTTCCTTGACACCGAACAAATATGCTTTATTGCTGAATCCACTGGCCAGGAGTGTAGAGGAGCTGCTCCCTGTGGGAGCTTCAAATGAATTGATGCGCTTTGTTCTTATCAGAACAGTGCTCGTCATCTCGACTGTTTGTGTCGCATTTCTTCTGCCTTTTTTTGGTATGCATTTAACTCAGTCTAAAATAATATCATCTCTCATTCTAAGATTCGGTGAAGTAGTTTTTCAGTATTAAAATTTTCTAATATCTTGTCTGTGTTTGTTCTTTTTCTATATGAAACTTAAGGGATAGCTTCATTTGCAACTCATTGACTTTCCACTTTCCAGCTTACTTTATTTAAGTTAACTTGCAGTTTATGTGGATTTTTTTTTTTTTTTTTTTTTGCTATCGGAGGTGTCCCAAACCCTTTTATGCAAGGACTAATCCTCCTAATGTCCACACTGACTCACTCGGAAGTTTCCCTATGGACACCTGGGTAGAATGTTTCTTTTATCCAATTTCTTTTTCTTCCTGTTTGGTTCTTGAGTTTACTTTTTGTGTGTGCCCCCCCCCCCCCCCCCCCCCCCCCTCTCAACTGGGCTCATTAGGACAAGGGATCAACACATTGGGAGGCAAACATGAGCAAATTGTGACCTTCTTATTGAGTATAAATTTAAATTGGAGCGGAGTGGCATCCCTTAGCATGTTTTACCTATTACTGCATGTTCCAATAAACGGGCACCATGGTGTGCATTTGTTAGAGCGCATACACATATTTTGGTTGTATCACGTTTTTATATTAGCATTCTTGAGTTTTTACCAACCAATAGAAGGGCACCATGGTTGTGCTTGTGCTCACATATTTTAGTTTTATCATGTTTTTATATTGGTTCTTGCTTTTATATGCATATCTGTAACCGCAACTTCATCTGGCATGCATTTTCTGCACAAATCTGTTGAAGCAGCATAGAATATAGGCTTTCCCTAGTGTAATTCTAATTCTCTATTATTCTCTCTGGTTATTGCTCCCTGTTTAGTTTTATACTGTTTTTACATTCCCTGTGATGATCTTATGGAAGTTTTAATAAAAAGCATGAAGTATCTCTCCATACAGGTGGTTTGGGTAATTCTGTCGTAGTTCTGTTTTTTATTCTTCAATGGTATAAGGTAGATCATATGTTAGTGCTCTAGGACCTTTTTTTATTTAATATTACAGGGATGTTCCAGTTATACATATAGCATAGCTGGACTTGAATTTCAGTGATTAGCAGGCTATGTTAACTTTGGACTAAAGTGCGAGTGACTTTCGATAGATGCAGATTAGATTAGATTTATTAAGGATGAGGATTCTAGGGTTTTGGAGAAGAATGAAGAATGAAAGTGAATCCCTGGCCAATATGGTTGTATGTGGACGTCAGTGAGATTCAAATTAGCAGAATAATTTCTCTGAATATTTTTCATTTATTGATCCAATTTTCATTGCAGTTCAATCAATCCATACTGTAGAAAAATTGAGTTAACTGTTTTTTTATGTAACTTCAGGTCTCGTCATGGCTTTAATTGGTTCCCTCCTCAGTATACTTGTGGTAATACTTCTTACTTTAGTATGGATGAAGGCATGCATGAATGCAACTTCAGTCTTTTCAATCTAAGACATAGTGCTTGCATCAATTAAGGCTGAGACAACCTTTTATATTTTTAAAAAATTATCCGTAATTAGTATCCAAAAAACAATATCAGGACTAAGAGCAGATCATCTATAATCTATGTCTAATGAGTCATGAATTTGTCAAGTGTTAAAAAAGCTTTGATCTCAGTGAATGGTGTTCTTGTTGGTGCGATGTGTCAGAATGCCGATGGAACTGAACTGAATAAGTGAATCACATTGTGGCAATCTGCTTCAGGAAAATATCGCATTGTCTCTATTACTGTCACTTAAGCAACACTACTCTGGATATCCAGGATACGAAGATTTGAAGTGGAACATTCCTCAGTAACTCTATCTCATCAACATTATTCGTTACCATGGAATTAACTATTGGCTGGGAATACATAATTCTTGAAAAGTTTTATTTCTTTCTAAAGTACAATATGGTTTCAAATACAAATAAAATCCAGTTGGCTGTGGATAGCCATCTTTCAGAAACCGGTTGGTTTATATGAATCACTGGTTTTTCCCAGCAGTGCCATGATGCTGTTACCAATCTTGATTCCACCGCCCAGTTCATTGTGTGACTTTGTTCCAATGCCTTAATGTGACTGGATGTTTATTTTATGATACTAAACTTGTTCATGGTTTCCTTACAATATTTTGTTGATTTATAAGTTCTTTGCTCCCATATCCAATATAGTGCAACTGCAACAGTACAACCTAAATATATTTCACGGTTAAACAAAGATCTATATATATATTGTGAATGAACTTCTGAGTCCATCAATTGTATGCTTTTTTGCAGGCAGTCATAATGCCGGCTCTCTGTTTCCTAAAGATAAGAAAGAACAAGGCAACTACATTGCAGGTAATCTTCATACCTGTAAATATGGTGGTTATGACAGTTATATATATTTTTTTCATTTATTAATTTATATATATGTTTTATTTTTTATTTTGTTATAATCTTTCAATGTTCAGGTTATTCTATGTACTGGAATAGTCACACTGGGAATCATTAGCGCAGTTCTTGGTACATACTCCTCGCTACTGCAGATTGTAAAGAGTTACTGAGACACACAGCTGACCCAACGAAATGATGAGAAATGGTATTTGCTTCCATATCATCCATTCATAGCCTTAATTATTCATTTATAAACATAAAGAAAAAAAATCACTACTTTTTCCATTTTCCTTAATTTTACCCTATTCGGCTTTAGATTAGTGGATGCGGATGATCCCATGAGCATATGCATCTACCATTTCAGACCAGAATAATAATAATTATTAATATTAGTATTATTTTTGAAGATTATATAATGTTAAAAGAGACACATTTGCTTTAGCTTTGTTCATCCTTTTCAATCGTTCTCCATGTGTGTGGGACTGTGGATTGAAGTTCATCTAGAATTGGATTGGGTTGCGTTTGTTCTTCAATTCCTTTATAGGAAAACGAGACACTATGTGCTACTGAAACATTGGCAAGTGAGTTTTCTTATACATGTATAATATAGAAGGTACATTTATTAATAAATGATGTTCATATGAAGTTATGTATCTTTAAAACAAATAAAAATGGGATTTAAATATGTCACGGCGGGTGTATATGATATTTTTAGAAACTGATTCCATCGGAATTGAGGTTCAATGTTTAGTCAGATGATCAATCTTGCCCGGCGTGGTTGAACCAGCTTGTTTGTGCATTATGATCAGAGATCACAGCCTATTTGCGATTTATGATAACGAATTAATTCATTAAAAAATTTGGTATTTATTTTAGGAAAAATCATAAAAAAAAGTCTCTAAAAGTTAAAAATATTTAAATCAGTCACTTTTTAAAATTATATAAAAGAAAGTTTTATTTCACACATTATGTTAGGGAATTTTTTTATTTTAAATTCTTTGTGATTACGTGGATTTTGTGATATATGTATCAATATAATTTGAGCTTCTTATGATGAACTTCATTAAATATTTGATGTTTCTTTAAAAAAAAAATGGATATGTATTAATAACGTCATAAAAATATGTGAATAGTCAAAGCAAAAAAAAATTATGAATAAAGATTTAGAATACTAAAATATCATTTGTTATATTGAGGCATAACATAGATTTAAATTACATATTATGATTAGACACAATGAAAAATAATAAACAACATTAAATAGATATATAGAAAAAACACACATTATAATATATAATAACAAAACTTTTAAGATAATTGATCTAAGTCATATAGAGAAAGATTGTTGTTTTGTAGAAAAATATTTTTGATGTGGAATAATAAAATATTATGGATCTAATTACATATGGAAATATTAATCTTTTATGTTTTTAAAATTGTGAAATAAGACTTTTTTATGTATAATTTAAAAAAAGTGACTGATTTGAGTATTTTTAACTTTCAAGAAAAAAAATTTAGTCATTTTCCCTTTATTTTATTATGGTTAATAAAATATGAATCTTATTTTTAATCAAAATTTTAACTAATTAAATATTTTGTCTCAGTCTAATTAATATTATTTGTTTATTTGCTGCGTTGAAAACAAATCATTGATTTTATTATTTGTCTTGTTTTGATTGTTTTCATTCTCCTTCGAATGAAGGGTATACTTATAAGTTCTGTGTTATATTCCATGAAGAGGCTATGATATTTTTTTATGAATGCCGGAAATAAATTATTATTTTTGTCAATCATATCTTTGATTTGATGTGATAATATAAATTGGGCTATCGTGATAAATCTTAATAATGAAATATTTTATATTTCTATATGCTGAATTTATTCTTAGTGTTAATTCATGTCATCTTTTTGTATTTCAATGAAATCATTTTTTATTTTTAGTTAAATGTATTCCATATAAATATTTATATATGTAAATTTTTGTTTTAAATTTTGGAGAAAAAACATAAAATCAGTTAAACAAAATTAAAATGGTGGCTAACCAAGATGGACTAAGGCTTGGTGGTTAGGAGGCATTGTCACCTTTTAAGGGTCACAATTGGTTCAAAAGTTGTGCAAGTGAAATAAGTTGTCCAATTTTATTTGTTAGGTTCCGTGGGTTTTGGTTCACATTTTATTCTGGACTCGTGTTTATTCAAGTATCTCTAAATATTAGTAGTAGTTTATAAATGTATGTTATGAATTTTATAACCCACTAAGAGCTATTGTATAAAAAAATGTTAGGTACAATTGATAAAATTATGATATATACTATTCAAAGCAAGATGTGTTATACATGCATAGCATATACCATGAGTAGGGAAGATTTGCCGTATATTTGCAGTGAAGACCATCTAGGTAGTGTTATTTGACTTGATTTCATTTTGATCTGATACAATCGATCTTTTAAATCGAAATAGGTGAATTTAAATTAAAATATATTGCATCTACGGGTATGAAAAGGAAATGCGTTATTGGAATATAATGTTGGTAGCCATTTTGATCTATTACTTCATATTATTTTTTGTATTAAGATATACATTTTCATTACATGAAATATGCTTTAAAAAAAAATGTAAGCATGTAAGGACTTCACGTAGCTCATGTAAGGTTTTGTAGATATATAAATTTTTAAAGGGTTATTTAGTTTCTACCTCTCTTAAAAACAAGTCAATTATTAAAAAAAACCCCTCCAAAACACAATATTATTATGAACCCCCTTTAAATGCTAACTGGATTTATAAAAAAATCAAATAAGTTATTTTTTGATGGAATAGGTTATTAAATGATGGATTAACAATAATACCCTTACTAAAAAATATCCTAACTTGATAGAAAAAAAAACCCTTTCATTATCGTCAAATTTTTTTTGGGAGTACTAATTTCTTTTTGTTTTGTTGATTGTTGGGTTTTACAAATCCAGTTAACATTTAAAAAGGGTTTATAATGATATTGTGTTTTATAGTGTTATTTTTAATAATTTCCTGTTTTAGAAGGGGTAGAAACTAAATAACATTTTTTTTCTATCAAGTTAGGATTTTTTAGTAAGGGTATTATTGTCAATCTATCATTTAATAACTTATTCCGTTAAAAAATAACTCATTTGAGTTTTTTACAAATTCAGTTAACATTTAAAGGGGGTTTTATAATAATATTATGTTTTAGAAGGGGTTTTTAATAATTTGACTGTTTTAGAAATGGTGGAAACTAAATAACCCATTTTTAAAATGGTCAATTGCAATTCATTTAGCTAAAAGAAATAGGTTTTTTGGTCAGTATCAACCCCCCAATGATCAAGGCAGGGCGGCGCCACATATAATATGGTAAGGTCAGTTGACCCAAACGCATTTAAAAAAAAAAAACTCAAACTACTATTGTCATCTTTTCAAATCATGACAACCTAGCGCACCGGTTGATCATATCCGACCAAGATTTTATACTTAAAATTTTCAAATTACCCATGTTACAGTGTTTATCTTAAAAAACATTAGATTTGAACCATTATTCATCTCCTTTCTTTAATGGTATATTTTTTTATTAATGTAAGTTATTCTATTTTCAAAAGAAAATTTTGTGTTTTTGATAAATATATGATAGAAGTATATTTTTTAAAAATTTTAAAAAATTTATTTTTTTTAAATAACCTCATCTATGAAAGCTCATGGAGCCGTCATTGGACCAAGATACATAACTTTCCTGATAGAAGTGGAAATTTTAAAAAGATGAAATCTTTTTGTTGATCTAGTTTCCACATGAAAAAGAGAACCACACAATGAGTACAAATAAATTTGGTTGTTGATGAGACTTAATAGTTTATGCACTTTTTGACTAATGGTGCCTATGTCTTTTAAGTTGGGCAATATTTGTATTTATGTGGGGAAAAGAATGATATCACTCTGATACTTCCATTCATATAAAACTTTGCTTTTCCTCTTTTAAACAGTTCAGTCCAATGAATCTGAGCTGAAAATCTCTTTCTGGATGATTTTTTTTAAATGAAAAACATTCAATAAAGTATCTGATTGCACTGCATTCATGCATGTGACTTTCCAAGTCTTGAAGAACCTAAAAACAGAGGGAGTTGAATTGATTGTTTAGGGTAACAATGTTCCATTTATTTTACTCATCAAACATAGTATTCAAAGCTTGATCGAAATTACGGAAGTGATTGTTGGGTTGGGTTCGCCGCCCACAAGGGCCCACGTTTTTTTTTTCGAACTTCAGAACTCGGACTAGTAGAATGACACGTGGCCCACTTCTAATTGTGGTCCTTTAGGATCTAGTTGACAAGGAGGATTAGGATTCTGTGAATCGATTTTAAATCCAGGTGGATTGGGATTGTGAATCATGTCAACCTGTTTGATAAAGAACATGATTAAAAAAACAGGATTGAGATTCTCAATCTCAATCATGTGTTTGGTAATGCATGGATTACAATATAAAAAATATATATTTCTAAAAATACCAATATATATATATATATATATATATATATATATATATATATATATATATATATATAATATAATATATATATATATATATATATATATATATATATATATATATATATATATATCATAGCAAATTAGTTATGATATCATAGCAAAATAGTTATGATAGTAATATAATATATATATATTTTATATATATCATAGCAAATTAGTTATGATAAATTATATGAATCTCATGTCATCCAATCAATAGGTTATGAAAGCTTCTTTATTCATATATTATATAAATAAAGTAAATCAAGAGGATTTATGAACGTGTGCATCACAATTAATGCTTGAATATATATATATATATATATTTAAATTTATATTATATTATATTATATTAGACATATATTTATATTAAATATATTATGTTTTATATATATTATATATATATATGTATGTATATTTTTTAATATATTTATATTATATATTTAAATATATATTATATTATATTATATTATATATTTAAATATATTTATATTAAATATGTTATGTTATATATATATAACATGTGTTAAGGGAGATGAAGAGCCTGGGTAAAAATGTCTTTTTTCAATCCACCTAGATTGGGATTGAGGGAATACCATCTCTTGAGGGGGATTCCCAATCCCCTAATCAAGGATTCTCAATCCCACTCTCTCAATTTCAATCCCCCTTTTAAAATTTATCCAAACAATTTATTGACCTGGGAGAATCCCAATCCAAGCACCCAATACTCCTATCCAAACAGACCCTTACTGTCTACTTTAATAGCCGTTGGTTTTTCAAGAGAACAAATGGGGATCTGAACCGTCGGAAGAATATCCTATGGAAAATGTATAACAGGGATGGGTTAGTGGAGTTCAGATCGAATCATGATTGATTTTGATCATTTTTGTCAGTACGGAATTGAACAATCTATTAATCAAACTACACAGTTTATAAATCAATCTGTACAATCAATTATTTGATACATGTTCACTCTCTTATGGAATATTGATAATGTTTAAAAATTCATGTTTTATTCAATAGCTGACTCGATCCAATAAGAAAATGGAACATGTATCTAACAATTAATTGTACAGTTTGATTTATAGACTATCTAATTCGATTAATGGATTGTACAGCTCGACACTGACAAGACTGAACGAAATCAATATTGACTGAATCTGGACTTGAGTTTGGGATCGAAATTTATGGTGTCGGTCGAGTATGAGTTATATTATATCAAACTTTATATGGATTCTTTTTTAAAAACAGATATACACGAAATAAAAGTATGCATTGAGTTACATTATTTTATTTTTTTAAAAAAAAATTACAAACAGTATTCACCGTACTATGACAGTGTATAGAGAGCAGATGGTCGAATGTATTCGGAGCTTATAAAATAGGTCGAATGTATCGGAGCTCATCGGTACACGTGTTTTCCATCCACGTGGCACGTGAGGATACGAGGGGGAATCGCTATTACGTGGGAGATCTATCACGAACAAAGGTCCATGTACATGTCTTGATAAATCCGCCACTACACGTGTCCCAATCATGGTCCAGACTCTGACAACCCTCCAGACCGTACGATTTGATGATCCCCACCGCAACTGCCGTCTCCCGACTGTTCGATCGATGTTGTCCCTTTTGATCTTGCACGTGTCCATATCCTGAACCACAAGGTACCGGATGACAACGGATAAGTTTGGAGATTTTTATTTATTTATTTTATTTTATTTTCTCATAAAGCCCAAGACAAGTTATTTACACGACAATATATTCAAATATGCTTTACCTCTTTATTTATAACTAAAAACATGAATTCATTGTGTTATTAGAATGTTATTGTGATAGTACATTATATATTTCATTAACAAATAACAAAGTTATAAAATTTTAATTTATGTTACTGTTTAAAAAGATGATTGGTGCGAGTCAGAAGTTGAGGAGAAACTAGACATTAATCGACTAGGTGGAAATTAATCAATCACTTTAATTTTTAGAATATAAATATAATACATATACATATATTTGTTATATAAATAATAATTTTAGACCATACAATAATAACAAAATAACAACAAAATAAAATTAATAATATAAGTATATAATAGAGATAGTATAAAAAAAATTAATATGTATATAATATATAAAGTAACTTAATAGTTTATTAGTCAACTAATGATTAATCAAATAAACGGTGGGCTGTGGGTTGGGTGCCTAGGCTTAGGAGGGAGATTAATCGGAGGATGGAAAGGATTTTTAAAACATTGATTTTTGTTTTCTAAAGAGAAAAAACCCATATGCTAGTTAATTTAAGTTTTTTACTTTTAATTACCAAAAAAAACTCTAAATAATTTACTTCACTTTTTATAACAATATGTATTTTAATGAATGAGTATATATTTTTTCATTCCTTCTCATTCTCCTTCTGTCTAAACACCTACAACACTAAATTACAATTGAAATCCTTCATTTATGATATAGTAGTTTCTCGACATTCTAATAAAATTTTCTTTTTATAAAATCTATCAAGATCAGATTTTTAAAAAGAATGAATAATGGACCAGGGCAATTAAGTTTGCCCTAAATGGAGGACAAGAGGTGCTCATTGTCTATTACGACCAATGGAGATCAAGACAGGTCATCCTAAACATGAGAAGACTTTGCATTATTGGTTTTGACTGAGAAAAGAAGATATATAATTCACACTTTCCATGAGCTCATTCATCTTGGGAAAATTAATTCCGGGCCTCCAAAAAAATCATTAAATCATTTTTAAATTCTTAAAACATCTTAATTTATTTTTTAGTCCTTATATTAGTTAAAATATTATTTTTAGATCTTCTTATCCAACGAAATTCAGAATTTATCTTTTATCCATTTTTTTTATTTTTAACCCTACATTCATCTTTTATTTATCCTTCTCTCCCTCCCATCCACTTCAACAACCCTCCCCTCCTCATGCTGCCAGCTGCCTCTCGTCACCACTCCCTCCCGTCACCCGCTCACTGGTGTTTCTCTCCCTCTTGCTACTCCCTCTTCTAGTTTTAACAATGTACACAGATCTGTAAACAATGTATACGTACCTATTGATAGTGTTCATAGACCTGTTAACAATGTACACAGTTGGTGAAGAGGGGGGATAAAAATGAAAATATTAATGATAGATTTAATAGATGTTATTCTAAAGGACTTGAAAATAATAGACAATAGGGTTCGAGGATTTAAAAATAAATGTAAATATTTTAAAGACCTAAAATTAATTCAGGGCTCCGGATAACAGGCAATTAATTTCTCTTTTCTTTCTTACTATGTGGACCAATCAAGTGCCTACATTTGGAGGAGGGTTGTCTTTCATCCCCACCTTTTCCTCCTATTTAATTAGAAGGTATTAGGTATATATGTTCACATGCAATCCGGTGACCTTTTAAAACACTACTACCATGACTTTCTTTTTTATCATCTCATTTTATCATCTTCATGTACGGCCCCACACGTTTATATCATTTGATTGTCCATGTTAAGACAGAGATAATATCTTTTGAAAAATTATATGTCTGTGCTGTTTGCACCCCATCCACAGTCATTATCAATAATATTATAAAAAAAAACTAATGAAAAATAATAAAGCTAAGCATTCCATTTAAAAATATCTAGTGACCATAAAGAGCCACATGATCCCTTTAAGCAGTACACAACTTCATTGAACTAAGAAAGTGTGTCCTCTTGGGATAAAAAGGCCTTTTGCTCGTACCAAAACTGCTTTACTCTTTTAAATAAGAAAAAGGATATGATGATGAGGGTCAGTCATGCATACAGCCCTACAAGTTTTGTTTTTTAAATTGCATATCGATCTCATATATTAATTTTTATAGAACGTGGAAAATCTATTCTATTAAAGTATATATCTTTTTAATGAAATAAGACTAGATATAAGACAAGTCGATCTTCAAAACACCAAAGAAAGGCGCTCTATCAAGTCCCTTCATTCTGGGCAAGTTTTAAGGAATCCAAAGCCCTCAAAGAAATAATTAAAAAAAGTCTAGCTAAAGAGAACATGAGGTGCCCCGTGCCAAACCATTGCAAAAGGCCCCTGTCATCTCACAAGATATAGAAAACGCTTTTAGCAAAAGTGAGAAGGATAGTCTTCCTCGCTTGATTGGTATTCCCATGAAAAAGCAATGCCACTATATGTGCCAATAATACATTGCAAATGGGCTTCCTTTTGTGACTCCAAAAATGCACTTCCTTTGGGTGCAAGAAGTTATACACAACATTTCCTCACCTTTTGGTGGTCATTGAGGTGTAAACTTATGTTTGTTGCGTAAAGTTTTGCTTTCGACGATATCAAGCATTATATCTGATAAGATATGATGTGTGAGGGAGGAGGCGGTGGTGGTGGTGGTGGTTGTGACGGTGGCTTACACCAATGAAATGGAGCCCTCGTGTGCCCCTCATGTCCTATAATTTCCAATCAATTTGGCACCGACAAGGCTCGAAAAAAGTCCAATAAACGACACATGTAGCATTTGTATAACTCAATAAGATTGCATCATGTTTGATTTTTACGCAAATCTTCAATTAAATTGAAAATATTTCACCAAAAATGATTTTATGTCCTCTATGTTGACACAACATCTCTTAGAGTTAGATCTTAACTAATGCAACAAACTTTTAAAAAAAATATTTATGTGGTTCAATAAATTCGAATATATTTCATTCAATCTCTCTTTACTACTATACTCTCTCAGAGTAATTATATATGGCCGCCTCTCTAAAAAATTACTCTCTTAACCTTTAACCAGTAATAATTAAGAGATTCATAAAAGACACAAAAGATTAAAATACTCTTTATAAAAATTTAATTCTGAGATATTTTTTCAAATCCTCACTAACTTAATGTAGGCTTGATGCATAAATATATTCTCTACACCCGTATAAATAAACCTTTGTGTTATAATGCAAGACATATCATGACACTTAAAACCATTAGGAAGGCTCGAATCATTAATATCATCATGCCTTGCCTTGAACAAGGATTTACTAGAGAGGGTTCATTTAAGCATATAGTAGAGGGATTAATAAGAAAGCATTTTTTTCTTTAGGGGGGCAAAAAGCAATAAAAAGCAAAAACAACTCTCATCTTGGAGAAGCACATAATGGTCCCAACCAATCCAATTACCCCTAATAAAGGTCGATATCTGTTGCCATCTTTCATAATTCAATGTTCAGTTGGTCATCACATAATCTGCATTCCCCAAAATACCTAAAATGCCCCTACCTTTGTAGATTTGATTATTTCTCAGTGAGATCTCGGCATAAGGGATGGTGAACGAGTTTTTGTTAGGTAAAGAAAAAACCACACTGTACTTCACTTTTTATGTAACTAGTTGGATGTAATCTATAAGTAAAAATTAAATTATATAAGCTATTTTATATATATTATAATTAAAAAATAAACAAGAGTCCACATTATTATAAGTAATTATTTTAAAATAAAAACAATATTTGATAATTAGAGTTCTATTATGTATATTTTATATTTTTGAAACAAAAAATATATTATTATATTTTAGCATATATTTATTTTTATGTTACAGTTCCTTTTACAATTTGAAATACACCATCATATACTTTTTTAATCATTTAATAATCATCTAACGATATATATATATACCTCCGTATGTGAGATATATATCTTGTTAATTTTTTTAATATTTACTAAAAATGAGTTTAAATTCAAAACGGTGCAATGTTGACTATTTTAAAGAATTAAAACATGTGATAACTGGATTTTGGGTTGTATTTGAGACTGTACCTAATATTAAGTGAAGATCCACTCAAATTTATTTTAAAAATAAAACAAAAAAAACATTTATTCCTTCTATTTCAGGGACATTAATTTTTGAAAAGTTTTAGACTCAATCATTTTTATCAACTAAAACTAAGACAAAAAAAAAAAATCACCATTATCTTCGACAGAAGTATGCACAGTTAACCACATAATCCAATTTTTGACTACTACCCATTAAAAAAAATCAATTATTGAACCCCCTAAAAATAATATAATCAATGAAAAAAACACTGCCCCTGAAAAAACTAAAAATATATTTATTTTCACATCTAAAGAAAAAGTGATACATATGGATCCAAAATCAATAAAAAAAAAGAGAGAAGAAATAGAACAAATTTTAAATGCAGAAGTAAGACATCAATAATTTTATAGGATCAAATGAGTCTGATTCTATTTGTAATTTTTATAATTATTAATGTGACTATAATATTTATATTTTACAGTTTTATGGGTTTCTTAAAGGTCTGAAAATTCATTGAATAAATATTAGGGACTTATTTATAACACATATCATTTGCCTTTGGTCGATTTATTAATTAAAGAGACCAATAAAACTAGAAGAAATAATCAAATCCTCCTGCTATAAGAAATGTGTTGGGCTTTATTTGCACTCAGATTTAATAAACTGAACTTATTAATGATAATCCTGTGAAGAGATTCATTACTGATAAGATATTAATTTTGGATTTAGATCTCTTTGACATATTAAAGATAAATGAGAATTAAAATAAAAAATTTGTGATTCATTATCTTTCAAAAATTTCATGATTGAGATTAACAATCTTGAATTATACATATATCATATGTTCAATATAAATTTATATAATTTTATAATGTATATCATATTCAAATACATACTGAATAGAAAACATTTGCGCTTCTTATTGAATTTTTTTTATTTTTTCAGATACTGATATTTATAACATGTTAGAAGCCGACCCTTGTATTTTTCGGACAAATTGATATGTTCATCAGTTTCTGGCGAATCCAAAAATCTCAAGAGAAAACGCCCCAATTTATCACCTCACGTAAAGCCTGGAAGATCAAAAGAGCGAGTGGGGACAGTGTCGTCGTTTCCAAAAACGAACCAAACCGGAAAAAGTGAAGGCCGAAACCCATAAAAAGTTGATGATGACATAGCTAAAGAAAAAACAAACAAAACAAAAGGAAACAGAGAACTCGAAAAACGCGTAAAAGTGAAGAGAAGGCGTGCGTTATCTATCGTTCGGAGTTGTTAAAAAAAAATTAATAATAATCATTTCGTTTTTCGTTTTTACCAACTTCACTGACCCATCTTTTACAAAGCTATCACAAATAAAGTGATGCACAGAAACAACAACTGCAAAACATGCCTTCACAAAAGTTTCTCTCTCTCTCTTTTTTTTTTTTTTAACATTATTATTATGTCAGGTTCGTTCAGAAAAGGTTGCGTGTGAAAAGCAGACATTTGGAGAGATGAAAAGAAGGGTCAGTCAATAAGTCACTCTTATCTTTGGGGGATAGCAAAAAAATGTTCTCTTTTGACTGAAAATTCGATGTTTTGCTTATTAAAAATATCTATCTATCTGAGATTTTTTTTTTTTTTTGGGAGAAGATTCTGTTCTGTTTTAGTTTTTTTTATTTTAATGAAAAGCCAAGTCTCAATAAATGTTGGTGGCTTTTGTGGCTTTTTTTCTATTCTTGGTTTTTATTTGTTGAATGACAAAAAGGGGTGCTTATCTTCACAAGCTCTCTCTCTCTCTCTGTCTCTGTGTCCGGTTAGGGAGTGACCCAATTTTCTGTTCTTAACAGTTCTTTCAATTCAGATGTGAAGAATTTTAACAGAACCGCATATAGATCTCCCAATCAAAATCAAAATTTTGTCTTTGCTTTCAGATCCGAATCTAAAAAAGTTGAATTGGGTGTCGGAAATTCGATGAGGGCGGGCCTGAGCACGATCCAGCAGACGCTCACGCCGGAGGCGGCGAGCGTTCTGAACCACTCGATAGCGGAAGCGAGGCGGCGCAACCACGGCCAGACCACTCCCCTCCACGTGGCGGCGACCCTCCTCGCCTCCCCTTCCGGCTTCCTCCGCCAAGCCTGCGTCCGCTCCCACCCAAACTCCTCCCACCCCCTCCAGTGCCGGGCGCTCGAGCTCTGCTTCTCCGTCGCCCTCGACCGCATCCCCTCCGCCGCTTGCGGCGGCGGAGGAGGTGGTGGATGCGCGGGCGACCCACCAATCTCGAACGCGCTCATGGCGGCGCTGAAGCGCGCGCAGGCGCATCAGCGGCGCGGATGCCCCGAACAACAGCAGCAACCGCTGTTGGCCGTAAAAGTTGAGCTTGAGCAGCTTATCGTGTCGATTCTTGATGACCCGAGTGTTAGTCGGGTCATGCGCGAGGCGAGCTTCTCGTCCCCGGCGGTCAAGGCCACGATAGAACAAATGCTCAACTCCTCCTCTCCATCGGGTGTTCGCCCGTCTCCGCCGACGCCGCCGAGGAATCTATACTTGAATCCGAGGCTTCAGCAACATCAGGGAAGTGGCGGCGTAGACCGAGGGGAGGAGGTGAAACGGATTGTCGAGATACTGATGCGGAAGAAGAAGAGGAACCCAGTTTTGGTCGGGGATTCTGAGCCGGAATCACTCGCAAAGGAGGTTCTTTTACGGGTCAATAAGCGGGAATTCTCGGAGGTGCCGCTCCGGGACGTCGGGGTTGTGTCGATTGAGAGGGACCTCTTGTTGGGTTCGTCTGATCGGGGTCGGATTCCGTCGAAACTGAGAGAATTGGGCGACCTGATCGAAACCCGAATGAAGAGCGGTGATGGTGGCGGCGGCGGTGGAGTGGTTGTCGATTTGGGGGACTTGAAGTGGCTCGTCGAACCGGCGGGGACTGCGGGTGCGGCGATGGAGGCGGGGCGGGCGGCGGTGGCGGAGATGGGGAAGCTATTAGCGCAGTTCGGGCAGCGGGTCTGGCTTGTCGGGACCGCAACGTGCGAGACGTACCTCCGGTGCCAGGTCTACCATCCGGCGATGGAGAACGACTGGGATCTTCAGGTCGTCCCTATCGCTGCTCGGTCCCCGGCTCCGGGCTTGTTCCCAAGGTTTGCGTGGACATTGAAAATCTTTGATTTGGATACTACTATAATTAGCTTTACAGAAACCATGGTTTTGTGAATTGATGAACAGTGTTCATTGGAAATTCTGCTTTTGATTGGCTTAAACAATACAAATTTAAGTTTGATTGGGTTAGTTTGGATTGGTGGTTATGGAAAAACTGTAACTTTATTTCTTTGGTATTCAAGGATCAAAGGAACTGGTATATTGAGCAGCTCTGTTGAGTCTCTGAGTCCACTGAAGGGGAGCTTCCCATCGACGACGACGCTCATTCCAAGGCGCCCATTGTCGGAAAACACCGACCCATCTCACCCACGTCGGAGAATCGTTGGAGGGAAGCTCTGCCCGCTCTGCACGGAGAACTACGAGCGCGAGCACGCCAACCTCATCGCAGAGGACTTCGAGAACTCCTCGAATGAAGCCAAGCAACAGCAAGATCTCCCGCAATGGCTACAGCTCGCGAAGAAACCGTCCGCTTCGCCTCAGGTTTGACCATCTCCGCTTCTTCGATGAATCAAATTGGAGAGATTTCAAGAACTAATTGTACTAGTAGATTCATTGCAGAGCACAGAAGAGCTTCAGAAGAGATGGAAAGAGACCTGTTTGCGCCTCCACCCAAACTTCCACCCATTGAACCCAAACCTCCTCCAACCATTCCAACCCAAACTCGCATCTTCCCCGCGAATCCTCGGCCCAAACAACAACCGCCCCGTGAGTCCGCCCGGAAGCCCCGTCCACACTGAATTAATCCTCGGCGTCTCGGAGCGCGACAAGACCCACCAAGCCTGCGTCAAGGACTCCATCAATCGGCCCGTCGTAGACGCCGATTCGTTCAAACGCCTCTTCAAAGGCCTAGTGGAGAAGGTTCCCTGGCAAGCCGAGGCAGCGTCCGCGGTGGCGACGACCGTCATGCAGTGCAAGTCAGGCCAGGGCAGGCGGCGGGGCGACGTGTGGCTCCTCTTCATCGGACCCGACCGGGTGGGCAAGGCGAAGATGGCGTCCGCGCTGTCGGAGCTCGTGTGCGGGTGCGGGCCGGTCACGATCCGCCTTGGCCCGCGCGCGGGCAACCTCGACCCGGTAGAGGACCAGAGGGGGAAGACCTCGCTGGACCGGGTAGCGGAGGCTGTGCGGAGGAACCCATTCTCCGTTTTGGTGCTGGAGGACGTCGACCGCGCGGACGCGCTCTTCCAGAGCGGCATCCGCCGCGCGGTCGAGAAGGGCCGCCTCGTGGACTCACACTGGCGCGAGGCCTCACTCGGCGGCGTTGTATTCGTGCTGACCACAGACTGGACCCCGGACGACCTCAGGAGCTCGTTAGACTCCAATGCGAGTCCCGGCTTAGTTTCGGAGGAGAGGCTCGCATCGGTGATCCGGCACGCGTGGCGGTTGAAGCTCTTGGTGGGCGACCGCAGCCCGAAGAGGAGGCCAGATTGGAGATTTGATGATGATCGGCGGCCCACGAAGCCCAGGAAGGAAGGCACGACCGGGCCCGGGCTAGCTTTGGATTTGAATTTGGTGGCGGGAGCGGATGAAGACTCCAGCGACCTCACAGTGGAGAGCGGGCCGTCGGTCTCGGCCCGTGGGCTGATGGAGTGTATTACGGACACTGTTGTTTTCAGGCCCGTGGACTTCGGCCCGATCCGGACTAAGGTGGTGGAGGCGATCACGGGGAAGTTCGGGTCGATCGTGGGGATTGGGAATGGACGGTCGATAGAGATCGATGAAGATGTGGTCCATCGAATTGTCGGTGGAGCGTGGTTTGGGGGGGCTGGGGTTTTTGATGAGTGGGTTGAGAAGGTTTTGGTCCCCAGTTTATATGCGTTGAAATCAAATCTGACGGTCGAGGGAAGCACAGTTGTGAGGCTTGTGTCTTGTGATGACGATTCTACCGTTCATACCCGGATGAACGGTGGAGATTTTCTGCCGACGAAGATATCTGTGGATGTTATTGGTAATTAATGTATTGTATAGTTGTAAATATAGGTTGGCTGAAGTGGTGGTTTAGAGGGGGACAGTGAAAGAGAATTAGCAGAAACTTTTTTTTCTTTTATTTTTTTTATATATATTTTTGGGATTGCTATATATTTAATTATTAGAGAATTGTTTAGAGAAAGTTACACGGGTAAATCTATTTTTGCTGCATTTTATTTTCGTAAAAGTGTGAAAAAAAATGGCATTGGAGTCCGGAGAGTCAGATTATGTGGGGGCACGTGACACATGTTAAAGATCACTTTATTAAAGAGAAACCACACACATTTTAAAGTGGAAATCAGTGAATGTCCTTTCAATTGTTTCAAAGTGTTCACATTTTTTTCTTTCTTGTTTTCTTTGAACAATCAATCTCGTACAGAAACTGTGAACGATCAATCTCGTACATTTTGTTGCTGTTTCCAGATGAAACAGCAACAAAATGTACGGATTTTAAAGTTTTTTTTTTAAGCTCACACATTATCAAGCAAATTATCACGTATAATTTGGTATTTGAATATTTAAAATAATTTAATAATGAATATGCATATTAAATTATTCAGTTTAATAAAATATGTGAATTTGATATAATTCAGTTGTAGTATATACTTCTTAAATTAATTTATCTTGCATGATTAACCATGTATCCATAATCTTTGAATTTATATTTACATGGTATGTGAATGAAACATGATTCCCATCTAAAGTTTTTTTTTATTATTACACGGTCTCTTGTATAACATATTACTCAAAAAATCTAATTATTATTTATATTTAGATATGTCAATTACTCTAAAGATATTTATATATGTTATAAATTTGAAACAATCTAAATTTTAATATTAATTTGAATATTACTCTATCTGTTTTTTACACTTTTTCTGGGGTGTGTTTCATAATTAATTCTCAAAAATCAATTGAAATCAAAAGAACATGCACATTATTATCAACTAAGCTCTAAAAGTTTTTCTGGGGTGTGTTTCATAATTAATTCTCAAAAATCTTTTTATTTTATTTTTTGCTTTACAAATTTGATTCCTATAAGACACTTTATTACTTTCAAAAAACTTACTTTAAAGTGATAATTATAACTGAGAAATTGTGTCATTTTTTTCAATTAATCATTTAAAATTTTAATTTTAATCATTTGAAAACTCATTTGTAATTTTTTAGTTTCCTATAAAAGCATAATCAATCAAATGTCCCCCAAATAAAATGAGAAATTAAATTGGATTGATGTGTGGCCACAAGAGAGTATCTATCAAGTGACACAATGAAAGACACGGCATTGTGCCAAGAGATACACAGAAATTTTAAAACATCCCATATTTATGTGGACTTTGATACACCTAGTTTAATTTTTAGCTCTCTATCAATGTATTTAGTCGCTCAAGAAAATAGGTTTTTTTTATATGTTTGTGCATACGAAATCTTACTATTATCATTAAAAGAATCATTACTCCCCCTCAAACTGACTATCAAACAATTCGAATAAATTGAATGCATATTGATTTTTTTACATATTTTCTAATAAAATGAGCTTAGGAATATGAAAAGACAATATATAGGAATGATTGATTGTATCAGCGTGCCGTCCATTATCAAAACCTTTTTCTTTGGTGTAGATCACATGCACTCACCAGTCCAAAGCTTGCATGCACATAGACTTCTTCTAGATGTTAATGAAACCCTAAAGTGAATCAGCTGGCCAAACAAGTTGGCCATTGACATTGAAGTAGAAGATATTCAAAATGTGAACACCTCCAACTTTTGGATGAACCTAAAACCACTCATGTAGATGACCACAAACTTATCCCTTTCTGTCACATGGATTTGGAGCTCCATTTGGTCGTATACGAAAAGTGTGACCACCATATATGGTGTATCTGACTTTAATAACTTTGTATTTATTGAATTGTACATTGAACATGCAAGTTGAATGCATTGAAAGTTGGAAAGGGTCCAGATTTTCCAAGTTAGGTCAAGGAAAAAGATGTGGAGGTGGAAGATTTATTGCTTTAAAAGATCTAATTTTGTCGTCAATGTTAGGGTTTGTCATCATAAAAGCAAGAAAAATGTTATATCTAGTCCCATTGTAATTTCATTTAAAATCTCCATAAATTTTGATTATTAAAAAAAAAAACCACACACACACACACACACACACACATTTTACTGTATGAGTAGTGATATGATGCGGTTTGTGTGGTATGTATGAATCGCGTATATACATCACTTATCGAAGCATATATATGCATTAATAAGGAAAGCATATGAGCTCATTGAAGTATATACTTCACTGGACAATGTGCATTTTTTATCGATACATATACTTCGATAATAAATGCATATACGTGGTTCTCACAAACTACGTAGACAGCATATTACCATTTCACCGTATATATATAGGTGTTAGATCTAAAAAAATGATTTATGCACAATATTTTTTAGCTGTGTTTTTTCTCATTTTTTCCCTCCTAAACGAGGCATATATACAACATATATAATATCTGTAAGATGAAAATTTAAAAACACGTTTGAAAAATAAGATTTTGAATAAAGTAGTTTAAATAAGTTTTGATTGATGAGAAATGCACTTTCTGTGTTTTTTAAAAAGTAACTATTTTACACTAAAAGTTATAAATAATTTTTTAATTAAATTAATTTTTTAAAAGTCATTTGATAGCAAGTCTGAATTTTCTGTTTAATAAAAAACAGAATCGTCTTCTACTCGTATTACCAGTCAAGGTACAAAGGGATTCTAGAAAATCATTACAAGCACCGCCCATGTCTCTATCTCTCTATATTGCCAATTAATGCATCAGCTTTAAAGGGACTTGTTAGGCTCACATAATAAAAGAAAAATGGAGGGGGGGTGCGATACGACAAACACTGCTTTTACTTCTTTTTTTGAATACAAAAAAATGGATACAATGAACAAAGGAAAGGATGGATAAATGAAGACAGGGACTGGTCCCATCTCCAACCAACAAATTTATTCCAAAAAAAAAAAAAAATTCTCCAACCAACAAATGCATGTGGTTCCATATATTTGCATTTCATTTTTTTTTGTAACTAGTGTACAACAACATGTTGCACTTCATTAAAATCTTCTCAATTTATTGTTGGACATAGAATCTCTAAAATATTGATTATTCAACGACCCAAGATGTTAGAAATTATTTACACCTGAGAGATATCAAGATTTATATTATTTTTTTATCTGATGGTACAGATAGATTCAAAATCACTAATTTTTTATTTTATATTATTATAATTTTTTTAAAGAATAATATGAATATTTCAATATATTCACATGCACGAATTATATGGAAAATCAGTTAAAATAGATTACAGTAGTAAAAATTACGATATAATAAAATACGGTATAAATTTTGGCCCGGAGGGAGATAAGGAATAACCCCTCCTAGCTACCTGTTCATTTAAGATTTAATTATTATAGATTTCACTCACTTTGAATATTTTACAAGCAAACAAAAGAGACCATGTGATTCTTCTAAAAGGCTCTCTCTCTCCACGTATGATTTGCATGTATATGACATGTTTATCAAGAAAAGGCCTATTCTTGGCTGTATTCAAGTTTTCTAAACAACCCCACTTCATGAAATAATAATTATTAAGAATAAGAGTTTGACCGAATTGTATTAGATAAGATTAAATCTCAATTAAATGATTTAATTAACAAACTCTATTGAGATTTGAATCTATACAAACTTAAATCATCCTATCTATAAATATGATCCTTCTTTCTGATTATCCAGAATATTCAAGATGTAATATTTTCCGTATATTTGTATTCCCCTTTCTCTGTTTCTCTTCTTCTTTGCATCTTTTATATTTATCTTAGATTTATATTTATCTGAGAGATTTAGGTTTTTTTTCATGGTATCAGAGCCATATCAGATCTTAATCTCATATGATCCTTTCTTTTCTTAGTTTAATAAAAAAAAATTAGTTAATTTAACCACCGACTCTGACAGACTCAAGAAGAGCGGGAAACAGACTCATGAAGAGCGGAGCGACTCCAACAGACTCATGAAGACCGAAAGCAAAATGATGGATTCCAAAAGACAAACGACTATTATCATATTATGTTTTTTTTATTATTATATGTTACAATCACGTTATTTTATTATTAAAACATGTGATTGGAAGAGAGTATTAAGAATAAGAGTTTGATTGAGTTGTATTGGATAAGATCAAATCTCAACTAAATAATTTAATTAACAAACTCAATTTGATTGAGTTGTATTGAATAAGATCAAATCTCAACTAAATGATTTAATTAACAATCTCAGTTGAGAATTTGACTCTATCCAAACTTCCACATATTTATGTTCTCATTTCTTTGTCTCTCTTCTTTTGTGCATCTTTTATATTTATCTTAAATTTAGATTTTTTTAATAGAATAAAATAACGAATAAAATAAAACAAAAGAATCGCTGTTCTCATTCATCATGTGTTAATACTTTGGCTAATCCACTACAATTTGTCTTATCTGTCTTTAATCCCCTCTGACACACCCACACTAATACAGTAACTAATTAAATTATTTAAATAATGGGTGTTGCAAAACTAAGCATTTTTTTATAGGAATTTGATGGAGTTTTGGAAGACCAAGCCTTTCTTGTTGCTTTTCTTCATGTTATTACAGATTAGCTATTAATGACCTAATCCACGATAATCTCACATTTTAATAAAGTCAGGCATCCAATGCTTTTGGCATTGATTCAAGCGTACATCATGTGCAGATAATATAAAAAAACATGAATCATAAACCAGTAAACCACCTGCCTCATTTGATAATGAAAGTTCATGCATGCACTTCATCACCAAAAAATAAAAAATTAAAAAAACACAACACATCATATGCCAACTTTCCACACATATACAAAATTGATTAGAGAGAAAAGTGAAACAGATTGTGATGTTTTAATTAACGGAGGACTTGAATTAGTGATAGTTAGCTGCTGAATTGGGAGTCTTGACTAATCCAAGTTAAATTAAGAAGAAAAAAAATGGACAGGGTAGGGAGGGGGTTTGTAGCGTTGGAAGAATTCCAATCTAGAGACGATCAACATCCCTCTAAATCGTTTTCTTTTTGCTTGTTCTTTTTCTATTTCTCTCATTTTCAATTTAAACTTGTACTTTTATTTTTCTTAATAGAAGTGTTGGTAGCAAGTTCTACCTTTTTTTTTAAAAAAAAAAAAATGGAATAAAAAAATAACTCAAAAGGGAATGAATTATTCCACCTAGTCCCTCTGACTCAGATGGCTTTGTTGAATGCTTTTTTGTTTCAGACTCGAGTGTCTGTATCATGCATGCCAAGAAAGCAATCCAAGAAGCAGGAATATAATCTTTTGAAATATTGATTATTAAACCGAGTGCCTTTATCATGCACGCTAATAAAATAACAGACTGACTAAAAATCACATTAAACGAGAAACTTTTGAACCAAAACCTTCTTTCCACATCAAAATGAAAAAGGTGACATTTAACCTGAATCATAGGACATGGATATTAACATATCTCATCTAAATCCGTCAAATTGACAGGTTTAGAAAAAAAATATAATTTTTTTTGTAACTAAGTATAAACAATACACAAGAATATATATCTCATTTTTTTTTATTGGAAAATACATATTTACTCGTAAAATACTTTATAATCAAAACATATAAATTGCACACAAGTGTTCGTAACATTATCCTTCAAAATAAACAACATCCATCTCATCCCACCAACGAAAAAGTATCTCAATGAGTGTGTGGTCCAAACACCCCTCTTATTCTTTCTCAAAAAGTCTCCCCCTCGGATGTATCTGACCAAGAGAATCAAACATAAAATATTCTTCTTCTTCTTATTATTATTATTATTATATATATATTGGAGCTATCAAGCATGCATGCATGCGTGTAGGATATGTATTGATTCTAGATGAAAAAGGGAGTTCAGAATAAATCTTATGCTCTACAGAAAGGCTTTCGTAACTCTGTTCAAACTTTGCATCATTGTTCATGGGTGTTGACAAGGCAGTGATTCTGGGAATAACGGTTCCAAAAGCATAGAACTCCGCTAAGATCGGAATTATATATAATATTATCCACAAGTGTAAGAAATTTACATGGAACTATGTCAGGGTTATAAACTATTGCCCTTGCTATATGCGCACCGTCAACAATATGCCCCACATAACAAATTAAAAGAAAGAAAAAATTAAAAAGGCATGGATAGAACAAGTTATTCTAAAGTCCATTCTGACTCAGAAGTATGAAAATCACCAGTAGATTCTCCACAAGAGTTGGAAAATTATAAGATTAGGCCAGTGCGAACATGGGGTTACCCTATCCTAATTCATAATCATGTTAACAAAGAAAAGAAACGAGAACAGACTAAACACAGGGAATAGGTAAAACAAGAGATGAAATGTTGTATGATACGGACCGTTAATTTGACTGTAGACATAGCTCGAGGAGCACCAGATGTTCTGAAAATAAATGAAACCTGGCACAGCCCTTTGCGCCATGCAAGAATTATCTGAATTCCAATAAATAGATAAAGAATGCGCCTTCGAATTATCAACATATGGAAGAGGCAATGCAGCTTCACTCTGCAAAGTTCAGCCCCGGCAGACCTGCTGTCTGTGCTTCTTGCAATTTATATGGATACCCGATTCACTTTCACAACAATCCTCCCGTCTATCGAGATTATGAATCTTGTTCCCACCTCCATCAGAAATATTAGACTCGAGGAAACCATTACGTTCGGATGTACATCTCTTCTCATCTTGGGTAAGCAACTTTGCTTTGGGCGTCTTGTCCAAAAACCCACGAAAGAACAGCGGTTTCTTGGTGTCATTGGATGGAGACGATGACAGTCCCAACCTCTGCTCTATAATCCCACAGCCATTCTTATTCATGAAACCAGAAGATCCATTACAGTTGATCTCAACACTGCGAGGACGGTGGACAACTTCGCCCATTTCTTCATCAGCCGTTGGGCTCTCCTTCGATGACTCTTCCCCAGACGTACTTCCATCTATAATGTGAGAAGATGACAATGGTTCTTCACACTGGGTTGGAAGATTGGATATTTTTCCAGCATAAGAATGGATCTCACCATTGATGTTGCTTTTACTCAATAAATTATCTCCACCCGTTTCTTTCAAAATTTCAACACCATTGGACAAAGTTATGCATGTCTTATCAAGATAACCAGGAAGAATCACAGGCCTCTCACATTCCAAGTGATGAGCACTTTCCTCATCAACGTGGCCTTTATTTTGTGAAGTGAATACGCTCCCAAAGGTTCCATTGCACTCAGCAAATGATAAAAACTCTCCATCTCCTGTCTTGGTTCTTTTGTTCCCATTCAAAGGCTTCTTCCCTGGAGGAGTCTTGTCAAGAAAGCCAGGACCAAACACTGGCTTCAGTCTGTCTCCAGAACGGAAAGCTGAGGCTTTAGTTTCTGCCCTTGTATTAGAGGGGATATCCTTTTCACTGCTGACACATCCATTTTGCATTTCACCAAGGACTTCTGTTTCGGAGCCTAAACAATTTAAGGAAGTGCTGGAAGATGCCCTTTCACTGTCAAGGTCATTACTTGAGTTAGATTCTTCCAAATGGAAACCATGATTGCTCATTGAACCACTTTTTCCCTCTGAGTGGCAATTCCCACATGAGCTATTCCAAGGCTCTCCAGGTTGTATCTTATCATCCCCACCAAAGGAAATTACATTGGATGGAACCCCATCATTCAAATTTGTATGGATAGGGCCTTCTGACGCGTGGGTGACAGTATCGTCCATTTTTATATCATCCGGATTTTCTTTAATGGTTTCTGAGTTCACCTTGATCATGAGTTCTGCTGAGTGCATACCCTCTAGTTCCCGTCTCACATTTTTGGGGTCAACTTTGATAAGCACATCCTCTTTCTCAACTGATTCTGTATCCTTTGAATCATCTGTCACAGATCCAGGGTCAATTTTGTTCAATAGGTCACTTTTATGGCCAACACCTATCATCGGCTGAGAAATCTCAATAGGATTTTCCTGGAGAGCATCTATCGTTTCCAAGAAGCTATTGGAGGACACGCATTGAGCATTCTTAGATTCAATTGACCCAGAAATGCTGGACGATTCTGTAGATTCAGTTGAGCACTTCACTGCCTCTCGAGCAACTTCCACCAGTTGACATTCATTTTTCTCAGTAGATTGGATGGGCTTGATAAATGGCTGCTGCACACTATCCCTGTTCAACAAAAGTTCTCACAGTATGAATAGTTTGGGCATTTTGAAAAGGGAAAAAAATCTAGTATTTAAACATATACTGTACATCTCTACATTTACTGGGTACAGATAGACATGGAAAGACAAATAGATTGACAACCAATTTTATACACAGAACATGGAAGAAAATTTGAATGAATTTTTTTTTAATGAGGTCTCTCATAAATGATCTATATAATTAACAGATAAAACAAATCATCAGGTTGTTAAAGAAGATTAAATATCGAATAAATCCCCCTTGGATCTTAAAAATTTAGCAGTAAATTTAGAAAGACAAAATTTTAATCTGTCTATCCACATGTACAGCTGATTGTTTATAGTTGGCTGAATTCCTGCAAAAAAACCAGCGCACATACACAACCATACACGAGACCCAAGATAAAATGTAAAATGATACAGAAATCAGATATTCTCATAAAATTCAAGCAGAAAACATTTGGGATGCCGAAATCCTCTTATGTTGTAATGGTATGACCAAGTCTTCAGATTGTTAATAAACCAACTATATCTGTTATTAAAAATGGATAGTATATATTCCATGATGGGTGTGGTAATTCTTATTGTGCAGTTTCAGTATGACTAATTTTCAGATTATTGATAAACCTACTACATCTGTTAGAAATGGATAAAATTACACCAAACATCTCATACCTGCTATACAAGAGCATATAGGCTCCCTGAGCAAGTACCTCTTCCATTTCAACTTTTGAGACCTGAGCAAAATATTAGTGAGATTGAAGGATCAAGTTGAAAACCTCACATTCAAGAAGCATACATTTACTCACCATGCAGTCATCAATCCTGTACCAATTTCCATAAAAATCCTTGGTGTAACAAATATAATGACCAAAAAATGATGAGTTTAGCATGTCCACATGGACAACAACGGCATAGAGCGTGTACACGTCACCATTGCCTGCTTCACTCATGTATGGACGAAGGTCTAATTTCTCAGGATAGGTTACTCTCTTATTCAATTTCCCAAACCTCCCACTCTGCATTGCCAAAAAGACAAAATTTATTAGAAGGCCGACCTCAAGGAAGATATGCAAGGTGAAGAAAAGAGTAATAATTATAACCTGAAATCTCTTGAGGGCAATTGTGAGGATATTCGGTGCTTGATGTATCGTTAATCGCTTCAATGCCTTGACATATTCATTGCATCTGTAGAGATGGATGCCGATATAGTCATGAACCAGTCCATAATTATTTCATCAATGTGCCCTATTTTATAAGGTATCATTCGACATAGCATGTGTGCAAGTAAAACATAGATATATAAACCCAAGAGGCCAAATGATGGGTAAAAGTGTAAAACAACATTCTCTTAATATGTACCGTTGCATGGTACATTGGTACATTATAAGAATTAATGCAAAACATACGAAAACTTGAAGATATCTTAGAGTGCCACTGTTATCAACCTAGGATAAAATGATAAAAATAAGGGTTAAAGACATTTGCATCCCTGCAAACATGGATAATCCCATATAAGTCTTTGTAAAACTTGGAGTAGACACGAGTTCTTAAAACTCACAAAAACCTAATTATCATCATCGGATTAGAATTTCATTTAAATTTGACATAATATTTTATTACCACGTAATTGTGTAGACATTATAGTCTCTATAAATAATCATAAAAAAAAAAATTAATCCATGCAAAAATCATATTATCATTGTAAGACTTTTATATTTCTTCATTTCCATTGAGGTATTGATTGAAAATGGTTAACAAATTGAGGATTATTTAATCATTTCATGGTTATAGGTTAATTTAAGTAAGGTAAGTTGGGTTATGATTAATTTTTGTTGAAACCAAGGATGTATATGGGTTTTGGTGAGTTTTCACGAACTTGTACGTCTACCCCAACTTTGATAAGGACTTATATGGGATTATCTATGTTTGCGAAGACTTGGATGTCTTGAACCCTAAAAATAAACACGCCATAATAGAAACTGGAAATACCAAGTAGCATTTTGTGAACTCTGATGCTCATCATTAACAAAATATAACTTACCAACTACCATATAAGATTTGATCAGCATGTCCCATGATATAATAATCCCCTTTCAGAATAGATAAAAACTCTACAAAGCAGGATGACTAGACCATAATACTAGAACAGGCACAATAATATACGGAATGCAAACAATATATTCATCCTTCCGTGTAGTTGTACAATATGAATTACAAGGTTCAGTGGCCAGTAAATGGCAAGAAACAAATCCTAAAATATTCTCTATAGATGTCATACTAGTGTTTTAAGTGTGGCTGCACATACTCATTGAACACACAAATTTCGGCACGTGCGCAACATGTGCCGAGCATATGTAACGCATGTGCGCTGCCCATGGTTCCATTGGGGGGATTTTGTGGGGCGTTCTCTATATAGAGGGGTACATCTGCATCCAAAATGCATTACATAATTCAAAGAAACTCCCAAAACTCTCTTTCATAGATCTTTTCGTACTGTCTTAATTTTTTTTCATTTCAAGTTATCGTTATTTTGTCTAGCCCTTTCAAATTTTTTAATTGGATTGTAGGAGGTTCATGAAAGCTCTCTAAATAGTTTTTAATATCTTTTTTTTTTCAAGAAAGGTAGGCAATCTACCGCGATTCATTAAAATAAGAGAACATTTTCAACACACAAACTCACACCACACAACCAACCGGTAGCTGAGGTTGTTACAATCCCAGCCCACCAACACACTCACTCTATAATCAACACCTGACCCAGTTGATAAATTCAATCCACGATGCATTATCAACAAATCTATCCCAATGCACAATGGATCTCTCAATTGCCAAATGTTAATCAAACTTGGTGTAATCCCTTTGACAATGGCTTGATTCCTCGCCAACCAAATCGCCCATGTACCCGCAGAACCAAGAGATTGAGATATCTTTGCTTTTTTGCTCCTTCACCTTTTGGTTTTAACACCCTTCCCTCTCTCCATAGTTGCTCAAGATTATCTGGGGCACCGTTGAAGCTTGTCAATCTACTAAGCATGGCCCAATCTCTTTAGCCATGGGTTTCCAGCTCCCAGCTCCCAGTTGTACATAACACATAGAGTGGGCTCGCCAAGCGCCACCTCACTCTATGGATCCTCGTGAGAAGACGATTTTGGTACATGAGCCAAAGAAACATTGCACTTCAAGGAGATTTTAATTCCTGAGATAATTGAGGCCTTCTCCTTCACGAGTTGGATAATTGCCCTCTCGTTTCTCCACCAATCGTAGTCACCTTACTGTGAAGCCCTCCCCTCCTGTCGGTGTCCATTTGACTGCATCAAGTGTCTCCTCCCTAACCCGCACCCCCTGCAGGGAAACAAGGAACAACACATTCTCATCTGCCTCCTAGTCCTCCAGGTTATGCCTCAACGTCGCCTCCAAGTTTCGTTCTTGCCCTTGATTTTCCAAAAAAATCCTCACCCATCCCATCTTACGTACTGCCAAATCAAACAGCCTGGGAAACTTAACTTTCAAGGCTCTGTTGTCACATTAAGTGTCGCTCCAAAAATGCACAAAATTTCCACCCCTGACCTCCCAGGCTAAGAGGGTGCGAACTAAGTGCACAGCAGGCAAAATGCTCTTGATGAGCAACGACCAATCACCCATCCCGTCACATAACCAGACTTCAGCATGAGACTTAATGCGTTCGCGGCCATGATGAAAAGAAGAGGTGATAGAGGGTCGCTCAGCCTCAAGCCTCTGTTAATCAGAAAACACCCACATGTTCTCATTCACCACCACCGACGTCTTTGTTGTCCCATAGCACTGATGTAACATCAGTAACCATAGAGACTCGAGCAATGAGCCAAAAAGTCCAAGTCAACATTGTCATATGCCTTGGAGAACCAACTTCAAGATCACACCCTTCCTTTTGTCCTTGCGAGCCATTGAGACAATCTCCTGTGCCACCATGAAATCAACATGAAGCAATCTCCTCGATATGAACGTTGACCAGTTTCTTATATAAGATCACCCATTACCAACTTTAGGTGGTTCGCTAGCACCTTGGCAATCATTTTACAGATCCCATTAATCAAGCTAATAGAACAGAAGTCCAAAATATCTTGGGCACCTTCCTTCTCTGGGATTAATGCAATGAAGAGTACAATTGAGGCCATGCACACCTGTAAAACTCGTAGAACATCTAGATGAGATCATCCTTTACCATTCCCCATAAAGCTTGGTAAAACTGCAACCCAAACACGTCTGGGGCTAGAGTTTTCTCCCCATCTGCCTCAAAAACTGCATCTTGAATCTCCTCCGTGATGAGGCCTCCAACTTTTCCATACAAGTATCTGGTCGGCGCTTGAGATATTCATCGCACCAATCCGGTTTCCACCTGTTTGGCACATTCCCCTTTGAAGTGCTCCACCATAGTTTGTTGAATCTGATCCACCACCTCCAACACATCACCATTAGCCCTAATACACACCATTCAATTGTGTCTTCTTCTTTGACTTAGTCGTCTTGTGAAAGAACTTTGTGTTATTATCTCTTAAGCCAAGCCTTAGACTTTTGCCTCCCTTCCAGCTCTTCCATCCGCAAAATATTCATCATGTCCTCTTTCAAATTTTTCCTTTCCTCCCTTTCCTCCAGATATAGAACCGCAGTCCCTTTTTTCAGGTCTAAAGGCTCAAATGCACTGTGCAGCCCCCTTACCTTGGTTCCTCCTTGATCTCACTTGCCTCCCCTAATCCCTTTTAGAGATCTTTTTGGAATTTTTGGAGGCTTTAAGATTTTTGAAGGAGTCACTTAAGGAGCTTAAGTGCTCATCAATAGATTGCACATCATATAAGAAGAAGCAAGAGAAGACAAATTCCATTGGATGGCTTTGAACAAAACACAACCAGGTATTACTTTAATGAAAGATTATAATGATGGGGATGGGGATGGAGATGGAGATGTCCCAATAGTTTCAAGAGGTGAACGTTTGAGTATATGACTTCATCACTTAGATATTATAACCGGCGATTTTTGTGGCAATAGTGTGTGTAAAAATTGAAGGTGGATGCATTTCTAGTAGAATACAACTGGGATTCCCTCTCATCAAATTTGAATTCCCTCGAATGCTAATGTTACCTAGACGTGCTTTCATTTATAATGAATTATGAAGATGCATTTTCATACTTTTGAAGTTTTAAACATTGTTTTTCTTTATACGATGCAATTAATTACTCTATTCATAATACATTCCTAATTGCCTACCATACTATTCATTTTAAATTTTTAGAATTAAAAAAAAATGTCCAACCGCATGTATCTTTGACAATGCTTGACAACTCTGGTAATTCAACTTTTGCAAAAACAGCTAAAAACCGCCTCCAAAAGCTAATAGCATGAAGAATTTTTAAATAATGCACTCTTAAAAAGCACATAGATAAACAAGAAAGCAAAGATCTACCACACATAAAATCATAGAAACTAAATAGTCATGTCATTTCTCATAATAATATGATAAATGAACACATACCCATCACATTTGTACATGTTTTCCCCATCAAGCCATTCTTTCATAGTGAACTTGTTCAAGCACTCCTCCAAAGAGCCAGCATCACCTTGGATTTCAACCGTCAGATCCATCATATTCTCATAACGATTTGATATTTTGTTGCACATTGTGCATATAATCTGTATATAACAGAATCAATAATGAAAATTACAACTGGGATACAATGCATCAAACATATCCTGGAGAAGTGTAGAGGTTTATAGAAACAAAACATGATTTTTTTCTCTCGAAAAAAGAATAAATGTTCAGAATGCATCTAAAACAATAAGATTCTCAAAGAAATATAAGAATGTGCTTAAATTTGATAACATTTTTGAGCTCATGCCTAAGTAACAAAAGAAATACTGCAAGTTGGACCAACTATTACAGATTTAAGAGCATAGTACACTGCAAATAGTACTTCATCTGGAAATTTAAAAATCTTAACAGTCCAAATCTAAAAACTAATATATTACTATTCCCAAGAATTTTGTTTTTGAATTAGTTTTCCATTTAATGTATCTTAATCAGTGTTTGCATATGCGATACGAAGTTTCTGTGCAGTTGTGATACCACACAAAGTATATGCGATATGCGGGAGTATATGCGGTTCTGTAATTTTTTTTTAATAAAAATATAATTTCTAAACTTATATAAATGCTAAAGACATAAATACAAAGAATTTGTTAAAGACCCCCAAGATATTCTATTTTAACCAAATTGTCACAATATAAAGGATACACCTTCGACATTCTAGATCACCAACATATACATCCAACAAAATTAAGAATAACAAAAAAAAACTCAAAAGTCCAACTGTAAATCATTTATTATAAACAACACCCAAGACAGGTGTCACAATTGTAAAAACTAAATAAAAATAACAATTGCAAACCCAAAAAAAAACACAGCTGTCAATCACAATGCATAAATACATTGACCGTCCCCTTCAACTGCTTATTTAGGAAAAAACGGTGTGTGTGTGTGTGTGTGTGAGAGAGAGAGAGAGAGAGATCAGAAGGCTTGTGAAGAAGAGAGTCTGGTCGATGAAGAAGAAGAAGTCGATGAAGAGTGTCGTCGATGAAGAAGAAGAAGAAACCGCAGGTCTGAGTGTCGTCGATCGAAGAAGAAGTCGATGAAGAAGGTGTCTACTATCTAGTGTTGTCGATGAAGAAGAAGATCGAAGACTGGCATCAATTAGGTTAGAGCTGGCATCGATTTAGGTTTGCTTTAAAAAAAAAAAAAATGACCCAACGGGCCGCATATCCAAACACTGATTTTAATCACCACGTAGTCTTAACCAGATCAGAAATCTTGTGAACTCTATAGGAGAATCACAAACTGATTCACATGATCCTTTTTTGAACTCATGATGCTCCTACCATATGTCTATTTTCATTTGAAAAAAATCTAAGTTTCTAAAGTATAATATCCAGGTGTTACATATTATGTTCAGAAAAGAGAAGAACAAAATGTGAAAAAAGATAGAACTTATCAATTTAATTCTACTTTTTTGCAACTTATTGATCTAATTCATTATATGACCTTCAAAACAGAAATCTTATATAAAAATACAGAGACACACACGTGTATGTCTTTCTCCCTCTGTGTATTATGCATCTGTAGAGGGCGGGGAGAGAGATTTTTGGTGCGACACACTTTCTAATACTAATATAAACAGAGAAAACAAAAACATAGAGAAAGAACATGAATCCTCTCCTTTTAAAATAAGTAACAGATATATAAATTAAAATATGTGGAAGAAGATGATGATAAATTAATGAGGTCCATTAGTTTGCAATTGCATGGAAGTCTTGGAAGGCTAACCAAAATAAGCCTCGGAAGTCATTAGATGACCTTCAGGTAATACAGTAGCAAGTGACCTACTACAGCGGTTGTTTGTTACTATGTAAGACGGGAAGGTAATCAACCACATTTATTTCTTTACGTGGATTGTACAAGATCATGTCATTTAAATTGATTTAAAAAGACACTAGTACCAGGTTACTAGCATGCATGCATACAACATCTGCATGTTATAATCAACCTGTCAACACCAGTTGACTCCCCTTGAACAATTGAAGCAAGATAAGGTGCAAAAAGAAAAGTGAAGGGAGGTCTTTTGATCATCAGATTAGACAAACTTCACTCCCCCTAAGTGACTTACTCATCTTTTATAACGAGCCCACAATGCAGCTCATGTGTCCTCAATTACCTGATCAACATTTCCTTTACAAGGAGGTATCATATAAAGGATTTTTTTACAAAAAATGATACTATCAGATTTAAAAAATATCAACTGGTTTTTAAACGATTAGATGACCTCCAAGGACGTAATTCAGAACAAATCATCTTTAAAAACTTGACCAAAATTAGAACAAACTCAAATGTGGAGCTCCACTCAACGTAACCCACCTACATCAACTTCATCCTTGTGAAATAGTTCAGGTGACCAAATAGTAGGAGAAATTCAAAAACAAAACCAAATGATGAGATGATGCTAACTTTAGGCATCTTGTTCCTTCTTGAAGTGGGATCATTCTTGCATTTGGCTTCCTCAGACAGGTAAATTATTAGAAACCCCGTCCAAAAAAATCATTATTATTGTCAGAAACCCTTCAAATGTGAACTGCCTTTTTTCAAAAATCACAGATGTCCATTTTGTTACACAATCTGTTTGAAAACAGTGGATGGACAAAAGTACTCCCCATTAGATGTAAGATCCCTAAATTCTTTGGATGGACAAAACTAGCCTTGTCAATGGTCGGATCCTGACCCTGGTTCAACCCGGAAGAAGGGGCACGAACCTGATACTATGGACCTGAGACCCATTTTGGACCTGGACCTGACTAACCCATATCGATCAAGTTTTGTGTCCACCACAACCTGCTCCCATAGATCTGGACTCGGACATTCCTCTTCGGTTGATCAGGAACCAACACTGGATTCTTTTGACATATTTTTATCTAAAGAACAATGATCAATAAAGGCATATCACCTAGGTGTAATTGCAGAAATTGAAATCCCTCAAGCAGGACTTGTCGACGACATCAGGTCCCTTGTTCGGGTCCATGTATGCAGTCCCGATCAATGAAGTGAACCTCCACACCCACCTCCCTGAAAAACCATCTCCCCCACCATATATAAAGGTCACCATATCTGATCTGTTGACGAAGAAGTGAAGCAGCCATAGAGAGAGAGGTCGACGACGCGAAAGATGAAATGGCATCTTCCGCTGCCCTAGATGCAGAGGATCCTCCTCCTTCATTGGCGGAGTCTTTGCTTCAGAACAATACCCTCTCGTGCTCCCCTGCTGAGACCTTCACACCACCACCACCACCTTCTCCTCTGTCTCCTCCAGGCTTGAGGCACTGTTTGACATGAAGCACAGTTCCTTGCCCAAGTCGGGATGAAATCCAAGTTTATCTTGACAATCTCTCCTCCATTCTCAGCCCTTTGAGATTTCGATCTACGTTTTCAATCATCTTCACTAGTTTTTAATCAAACAAGTCCCAAAAAGGATAAAAATAAAATTAAACAAGTCTCTTTATATTTCGGGATTGACTTGGGTCCGTTGGGTCCAGATCCAAGTTGTCTTCGCCTAGGGTCCGACAGATCCTAGACAAGACCAAGACCCAATGGAGCCTATATCGGGTTGGGCCTGGGTCCACACCCTGATCTGACCTGAAACCGATTTGTTGACAGGTTTGGTCAAAATTGTCAAACATTAGTTTTAAGACCCCTCCTGCTCGACCTAGACGACCCAGACCCCTCCTCATTTATTGTGCATCTGATTTTGTTTCCTTCTTCTTTTTTCACTTTTTATGGAGTTGTACCACGTTGATTTTCTATATAATGGTGGTAGGATTTCTACTTATCTCTCTCAAAAAAAGTTTCGGTTGGAGTATTATTTTACAAATCAATCTATTACTGACGAGAAAATATGAAATTATATAGATTATTTATAGGAACTTGCTCTTGGTCAGGACAAGGAAAGAGCAAATGGAGGATAAGTGCTTTTGGTATCAAATATAACTGAGATTTGAGAATTTCAATGTATCTCCATTATTGCAAAAATAACTCAAAATAATTATAAAAAAAAACAAATGAGCAACCCTTCCTTGATATCCAAAATTAATTTCACAATTTTTTTTTTTGGGATTAAGCATGTGTACTGCAGTTTATAAACTCAGTACAGTGTGGAGGGTCAGCAAGAAACATTGAAAAACCTGTGTGAGTCCTAATAATTGTTTCAATCAGGCTTGGGTGTTTCGTACACCTTACAACAGGAATGACCACAAACAGTCACTTATGGTAGAAAATAGAACACAAGCCCTAAACAATTTGATCCTGATCGAACTGAAATTGGATGTGCACAAACATAGGTTAAGCGTACAGTGATGCACCTATTTACTAATATGAAGATATCAGATAGTAAACCAGGATAATGAACAGTATTGAAAGAATGCTTTCACATAGAAAATAAAACAAAAGTTGATAAAATTTATGAATATCAACTGATAGCCTGATACTTAAACGTCTATCACCATAAACAAATATAGTACTTTTTAATACTCAGCACACACTGCACAATATAAAATATAAAATATAAAAAACACTTTCACAGTGTAAACTAACACCATGAAGCATCATCATGTACATCTCTCTATCAGACACAACACCTTCGAATTCCAAACAATGAACGGTTCCTTCAAATAGAAGATGTGTAAAAAAGCTCATTAGCATTTGAAAATGTCAAATCAAGTGTATTAATAGAATTCAGCAGCTAACAGACACCCTAAGTCGCCCTGTTACACTTAGGAAGACATGTGTCATGTGTTACAAAGGGACAAGCTATAGGGGACTATACTTAGGTAGTTGGAGCATGAACTTCATGTCATGCAAAAAACGACAAGACAAATGCACCCACCTACGGATTGAAATTTGCAAAAAGCCTTCATTTTCTGCATAGGTTATATAAGTTGTATCATCATTTTCATCAATTTCAAATCCACAAAACATCATAGACACACCAAGATCTAACAATGTTAGAATTTTGGAGAACAACAGCGTTCCAAATTCAAAATTGTACTAGTTGCAGTTGGATGACCCAACATCTTAACCTTGATGTATCTTTCACCAATTATAGTTAGTATAGTCGTCGCAATTTTTTTTAAGAATCAGAAAGGTCTCCACTCAAAGAGGATATTGAGAGAAATGAGGTTGCTAGCCAACTGCTTTATGTTTCTAGGCATATGGAAAAGAAACTCATAGAATTCATAACAAAATTATAATGCAAGATCAACTTCAGTATATAATGTAAGCTAAACTAATTTCAATAATCAACTCTTGCAGAGTCATGTTAGTAATAATCAACATTAGTAGACATAGAATAATGATGAGGTGGTTGTTAAGCAAATGGAAGAGGGATAAAAAAAAATTGGCAATAAGATTACATAATACATACTGAATTTAGCAAAAATTTTATATCAGATAAAAGGAATGCTGCCCATCAAAAGATCGATAAAATGATCCTTTTAAACCCAATAACAACAATCAATAATCATCAAATCAAAACATAAAAAGAAACACACTAGAATAAAATGATGATAATAAAACCTGAGACTGCAAGTGACCACCAAATATGTATTGAATAAGGGTGGTCTCTTGAGTGCTAGGATCCAAAGATTTTTCTCCTCCGAACGCATCGAGACAAACCGATTGCATTGTATCAATTGCCAACCTATAAAATAATATAATATTGAGAAAAAGTATATTAATACCAGAATAATCAATTTGAAGTATATTCAGTGAATGGTAACCAGCTATTCTTTTGGAATGTAGAAAGCAGAAAGAGATTAACCTCATGAACTCATGTGCATCTTCTTGTTTTCCGTAGCCAAAATTACCATCGATGTTGGTCAACCGCAAAAGAACGTTACTTGGTGAGAAAGGATGTGGATTTTGGCTCACTTTTTGTATGTGGGACTGAAGCTCACACAAGAAGCAGTTTGTCCGATAACCTAAATAAACAAATGATAGATTAGTGACTGTCTTCCTGTTAAATAAGTAAATAGCAAAGTAGAATGACCATCAACTGTTCAATTTTCAACACTAACATTCTTGAGAATGGCCCCTTTCCAATAAATAGGCAACAAGTGGTCGAGTGCAGGAAAGACACTGAAGAATCACATTAGCATAGCAGCTGCAGAAGAAAAAAAAAAGAAATCAACTGAGAGACATGATACATGAAAAATTATATGATATATTACAGAACATGCAGAGAGGTTGTCTCTTATTGCAAAAATATTTTTCTACATGAACCTGTTTCCATGGTTTTGAAGTCCACAAGGAGGGAATCCTAGCTTGTCCCAATTATAAAGCTTCACAAATTCATCATATGGGAAAAGAATCTGCACAATTGCAATTGGATGATGTGTAATTATGTGAGAAAGAAACCACCAAAAATACCAAGCACTAGTTTGAAAGATAAAATAATGGATTACCTGTGACACCTTACAGGATCCACAGGGGACCAACTTAATTGCACTGAAAGATAAAATAATGGATTACCTGTGACACCTTACAGGATCCACAGGGGACCAACTTAATTGCACTGAAATTGTCCCCCCACTGTGAAAATTCTCTTCTTCTATGAGTATTTGCCGACTGAACAGGAACAACATTATTTGATGATTTGAGTATGTTGCATTTCATTTTATGCTCAGATTGCCAATGCTTCGCCTGGCAGGTTTTTGAGCTGAAAATAGTTCCGGCAAAATTGAATTGTGAGGTGTGAACATTTAGAATCCCCACAAAATTATGTACAACCCAGGAAAAAAATATCAAAGGAAGAAAAACAAAAGAAGATATTTATTAACAAACAAATATCAGATGTCACAGAAAATATTCATGAAACTGATGTAGGTAATATCAGATGTACATGGTTAAAAATCAGCATAATAGTAGTTCCAAGGATAGTAATGGAATCATCAACAAGCATGCCATAATTCCTAGAACAAGTGATACCAAAAACGTAAATTATTGTAAGCAAGTTTCTGCAAAACAATTGCCAAAATATAAGAAAGCAATTGAACGGCTAGAACTCAATCAAATTCATAAAAGACCTCTTGCTGCATAAGATTGTAAAAAGTGTGAGGGTTGCCCAATAAAAATATAGTGCCTGAAAGCTTCGGTTAGGCATGATGTGTGCACTACCTCATAGGTGCTCCATAGGGATGATAACTTTATTGTTAGATAACCTAAGAGAAAAAATATATATTTTTCTAATTTTTTTTCAACTTTGAATAAATATCTTAATTACTATTATTCCTTGGATATTTGTTGGTTCAGTCAAACAAATATGATACCAGATCAAAATCAGTACAGTGCGACTCTTCACAGACGAACATTGTGCATCCATGAGAAGCACTTAATTCAAAATAATGCAATTTATTGATATTTAAAAAAAACAGAGAAAATATAAATTAACATCATATTCTCTTATATGTTATTTGCTTGATCCTCTGGGTTTATTCAAAATAAGGAAATATCAAAACATTCTGTGTATGCTTTCTAAAACAATTATTGGCCATCATTTTACGAATTTATGGTGGCATGCATGCTCCATGATCCATTTTTTTCTTCCTTTTTTTGGAGGAATATAAGACTTCACCACCTGAATTTTTTGTTTAAGAATAGAAAGTCCTTGAGGTTCACGAAACCTCGTTAGGAAGATTTTGCTCCTTTTTAAGATTTTGATTTTGCTAGGAAACATAGGGAATAAAAGTTAAATATTCACGATAGAACATTCACAATGCAATTGGATGATGCACTATTTTTCTTTATTTCTACACAGATTTATTTACAATCATTTAATAGGTTTTGGGGTTTGGTCTAATCTCTTTTTTTTTGGGTTACAAATACAATTGTAAATTAAAATTCTTGTTCCCGTACGATTTATGTGTCGCCATTGTTATGTATTCTCGATTTAAAAAAGGTTAATTAAAGATCTACAAAGGTCCACTACTATGTATCTTATATGTGATCCCAGTATGAGGTCCCCTTGCATCAAGTTTTAAGGAACGGAGCCTTCCCTGGTTTTTCAATAGTCAATTTCATTCTTAAATGCCGCAGGGAGTTGGAGATGCATACAATGAGCAAAAACGTCATCGGACAATTTAAAGTGTCAAGCATCAGAAATGATATTGGTGCACACCTATTTTGCTTAGTTCTTTCGATTTAATTATTGCTATATTGAATTTTGCATAATGAGAGCCAAGCACAACCTTATAGAAGTTTGCATTTTTATATTAGCACACTGTACAACAATCCAAAGGCACAAATATCCCTTTGTTTTGTTCAGTAAGAACTTCCTATTCTCCTCATTCTTTGGTGTTTTCAATCATGATAATTCAGTTTAGGATAACCCTTTTTTGAGAAGACATGAAAAAAGGATTTTTTTTTTTTATCAAATCTGATTATTGACTTGTCCATAAGAACGACAACTTTAAAACAAAAGGGATTCAGTTTCTGGTCATGCTTCAACCAGTCAAACCTGTCTTCTCCTCTATAACTATGATGATCAAACATGCTGTCATGCTCAGACAACTATAGAGAATGATGGATCACTTTTTTCAATTCTAATCACTAGATATAAATTTCAACAGCCCAATTTCCCAATTGACCCTGATAACCTACTAGATCCCTCTTAATATTCAAACTTAAATTCAATAATCTTCTTCATTGATTCAATAAACAAATCAATCAAGAAACTCAATTTACACCGTTCACTCATCATAATGTACCAAAAAATCTTGATCAAGGAAAATAGACATGGGAAACTCACCAATAGAAGACAAGCTTGCACCGAGAGCACCTCATGGAACCACCCCGGCCACAGACGAAGCAAGAGACGCCGCCGCCGCTGCCGCCTCCGCTGGAGGAGGCCGCCGCCGACGCCGGGCGATTGGCCATCATCCGCCGATCCCTGGCCTCCTCGAAAGCGTGATCGTCGCCGATGACGAAGTACCTGGAGGCGGCGTTTCTCAGGAGATACAGGAATCCGGCGGCAAGGGCGAGGGCTGTGAGGGCGAACTGGAGGAGCGAAGGGAGGTCCAATGGGGGCGGAGAGGGGAAGAAGAGCATCTAACAGGCCTAGGGTTACGACGGATCCGCTTTGTTTGGGGTTTTCATCGAATCGATCGAGGACGAATTGGGTTGTCGCGAACCATGGATGGGCGATCGAAGGGTTGTATCGCTTTCGGGCTCTTCGGAAGTGAAAGACGAACTGGGGTTTTATTTGGACAGATTCTCAGATTATATTGAGAGAGTAGTTCGTTTTTTTTTTATTATTATTATATTATTTGTTCCCGATATATGGAAGGTTTACCGATTCAAACGTATCAGTGGCCCAATTTGATAAATCTGATTTCAATTATAATATATATATATTATATGTAAAAACTAAGAACGATAAAAATTTATTTTAATGTTTAAAAATAAATATAGGAATTATTAATTAAGATCAGTAAAAGGGGACAAGGGGACTGAGAATGAATTTTGAATGGATATTGTTCTTATATTTGTATAATTATTATTTTATATCATTTATGTGATATTAATAAAATTTAAGATGGTATCTCATAATGGAATATGATTTCATCTCGAAATTACTAGAAACTTGTGAAAATTCAACTGTATGTTAGCGGAAGTTATGGAGCCCACTGAATGGAATGTTCATGTAGGTGGGGAAGGGAAAATATGGTAAAATGTGATTTTGTGAATCCTCGTGGATTCTCATTTGTATGACCATTATAAGCAGTTATTGATGACATGATTTAATCAGATCACAACTTATTTGTTAATTGAATAAATCATTTTTTCTCTCATGGGTTGAAATAAAAAATTTTCTTTTAATTGGTATTGTAATATATATTTATGTATTTACAATTTCATTAATATATAATTTTTAAACTGTGAACAATTCAATTAATTTGGGTTGTGCCGAATATTCAAGTAGATACATGTTTTATTATTGGTCTTTCAAACTTTAAAATGATGTCCTGCTTTAAATACTATTACCATGTTATGGATTTTGATGTTTAATAATTGATAACTGGCAACTCATCCTATATTTAATTATACATGTGTTGATTTTTCATAGTGTTTTTTATTTTATGAAAAATATCTATTATTGTTAAAGTAACTAATTTTGGATGGTGTGGAAAGCGGACCATCTATGCCTTAAAGATTGCCAGTGGAGTCCTCGGAGAAATGGAGCCTGAGATAAAGAAAAAAGACAATCACGACCTTGTACTAGTGTAGTATCGTTTTTCTTCTGAAATATAAAAATATTAATTTAGAAAGTGAAAATGAGATGATGTATTGTTCACCACGATTTTAGTGTTATATACCTCTATTTATAGGCGAAAAGCGTATCATATGTTTCTCTTAATGACATCATCTTTTTGTACGCATGTCACACTATGATGAAGTAACATATTTTAGAATTTGAAAGATTGTTGTCCACATGTTAAAATGACTCGATCGTAATATTCAAATGATTAAATTCAGTAAGAATTATTGTGTGAAGAATTATATACATGTTTATAACCCGTTTGGGACCACGACGATGAGCTTCACATTTAGGAAAGTGTGAGGGCAATAGAGAAGTGTTGTTTCTGAAACGTCTCCAAAGCAAAAAAAAATATATATATATAAATAGTGTTTTATTGTTTAAACGCAAATGTCTTGTTTTTGTTTGAATCTATAACGACATTAGGCGGAGTTCTTCACCGTAGAATCCATCTCATCATATATCTAAATAGAGTTTTATGAGGGCTGTGGCATTGACTGTTAATCGATAAAAAAAAATTCCTCTTAACAAATTTTAATTTTTAATGAGATGGAACAAATAAGAGGAGGTAGTGGTTCTCTTTATTTGGTAAAAAAAAAAACTTAGGTTTAGTCTTGTTGCGTGTTGATAGGGAAAAATTTGACAAAAAAAAAAAAAAAAAACTTACCAATAACAAAAGGGAAAATGTATATAACCATATGAAAGTTTGCTTATATCTATATCAATCTCTATTTTTTTATAAATCTGTATAACCTCCTGATTGCTTGGGTTATATTGATATATATCCCCCTACCGTTAATATTTTTAAACTAGAGTGTGGTTAATTTAACCACACATGGTTAAATTATCTTTTTACCCTCATTTTCACTCACACTTAATAAAAAAATTACATATAATCCCTTAAAAGTTTGCAAATATCTATATTGACCTCTTATTATTCTAAATATCCATATAAACCCCATGTTTTCTCATGAATAAATATTTAAGCTCCTGAGTTGGTTTTATATTAAAATTTAATGAATATTATGTTTATTTTCTATCAAATTTTAAAAAATATATTATGGGTATTTTATATCCATCTAAAGGTATCACATATTCGTTTATCTAAATAATCTCATGAGATTTATGAAAAATTCAATATAATATCTCTAAATGATCGAATGCCCTCCATAAAAAAAATACTCCAATATGTTTCTTTCTCAATGTATTAAAAATAAATTATTATTTGTTATCATGTTAATCACACATAAATTTTAAGGATAATGGTAGGGGGTGATGTGAATTAAACATGTAATTTCAGAAAGTTACATGGATATTCTGAAAGATGAGGGATTATATATATATATATATATATTTTAAAGTGACGAATATTTCAACGGTTATTATTATTATTATTTTTTTTGTTAAACACCCTCTTCTTAACAAAAAAAAGTTCCGACGGAACACGATAACCAAACTAATAAAGAAAGGGATTTTTATTTTTAAGTCCTTATAAACATGTCTATTTAAGGATCGGTTCTTCACTTCTTCATATTTTTTTTTTTAGTCTCTATATTTAACCGCCTGTTTGATTTTTAATTCCTCCGTCAAACGTCTGTCTATACACTGTTAATTTGTGAAATATGATTTATTTTTAAGCCCTTATAAACTATGTTATTTAGTGATCAGTCCCTGTAAATTATGTTATTTAGTGATTAGTCCCTGTAAAATATGAAGAATGAAGGGACTAATCACTAAATAACATAGTTTATAGGGATTTAAAAATAAATCACATTTCACAAATTAACGGCGTACGAATATTTGACGGAGGGACTAAAAACCAAATAGGGGATTGAATATGAGGGCTAAAAAAGAAATATGAAGAATTGAGGGACGGAGTCTTAAATAGATATGTTTACAGGGACTTAAAAATAAAAATCTCATAAAAAATAACCAACCAAACAGTGAAACTCCCCTTATCGCAGACGAATCGGCAAGGCTCCTCCTGCGAAGAAGAAGAAGACGATTCGGTGAAAAGCAAAAAAACAAAATGGCTTCAAACGCGGCGGCACCGTTTTGGAGGGCGGCCGGGATGACGTACATAAGCTACTCGAACATCTGCGCCTCCCTCGTCCGCGGCTGCCTCAAGGAGCCCCACAAAACCGAGGCCCTGACCCGCGAGAAGGTCCACTTCTCCTTCACTCAGTGGAAGTCCGGCAAACCCGAGAAGCCCTGTCAGTCCCCCCCCTCTCTCTCTCTGTTCTCCATCTCTCTCTCTCTCTATTTTGTTTTTAGGGTTTCTATTTTTGTTCATTCTATCGATAGATCTGAAGTGATTGGATGTTGTTTGTTTGCGATTCCTGTAATGATGCTCTGGAACTGGTACATTCGAATTTGTGTTGGACTTGTGTGGTCATCGGTCTTGTATGTTGGGATCTAGATTTCTCTTGTTGATTTTAGTGTTTCCTTCCTTTGTCCGGTCTTACTGTCGTGGTGGATTTGTCGATATCTTTGATTTTTTTTTCATTGATCACCTTTGCTGAATGAATCTATATCCCTGTTGATTGGTCTTGTTGGATGTCAGACTTCCTTGATTTCTGTGGTTACGTTGATGATTAGGATAAGCCTCTGGCATGAAAGATTTTTTGTTTTTCTTTGAAACAAAAATGTTGATAATTATCTGCAGTGGTCGTGGAAGGTTGTATTATTGTCATTGGGTTTTTGGTGTTTATCTGGTGTCTTTGAAAATTTAATTATATTTACCAATCAGATGAGAATTTGCATGTAGTGATTATTTTTGGTTTGGGGGGGAATTTTTGTTTATCTGAATTCACTTGAATATGAGTTTGGGTTTTGCATGACCGATGTATTCCGGAGAGCAATTGAGTTGATGAGAAACAAATTTGGGGTTTGGTGTTTTTAATATTTACTCTCATAATACACCTGTTGCTGTTTTGTTAATGTAGGCAAAGTATATATAAATCTAGTTTGACGTAAATGGTGGGAGGAAGTCTTCTGTTAGAACTGATGCTTGTGGATTAATGGAGGTTGCAAGATGATTTTATTAGATATATTTTGGTCTGATCTTAGACAGACATGTGGATGTAGACATTAATAAACCAAAATTGAAGTTTACTGGATGTGTGGAGGTGTTTCCAGCGGTCTTTATGATAAAAGCGATACAAGTAGTTGAACATTTTTTATGAGAATCGAATCGATCATGTTGTATGGATCAAAATGACCTGAAGTTGGTAGGAACTTGTAGAGAGTAGAGGCATTCTTTTAACAAGGATGTTAATATAATATAGACAAATGAGGAAAGGCAAAATTTGAAGTTACTGTATTGGAAGAGTCTTCTAAGTAACTCAATCCACTATGCATGTTGCAGAGTTTTTGGATTATTATATCACATGTGAAAGATGGCACACTGAGAGTATTTTGAATAGATTGGATTGCCTTCTTCATGAAGAGGGATAAAGAGAGCTTGAAAAACTTCCATGGAATAATTGGTAAGCTTCAAGGGATCATAAATTCCCAGTTGGAAATGATTTGGATAGAAACATTTGCCTAATTACCTTAACATATTTGAGAACTGCATGGGGATTTAATGGGATTTCCCCTTTTTTTTATTTTCTTCTTTTCTTCTTTCCATGATTTGTAAGGAGATCACTTGTCTCCTTATTTGTTCGGGGGCATTTATTCTAATAAGATCGCTTCTATTTTATTTTCCACAAAAAAAAAAAAAAAACTGAGATTTTTTTTTGTTGCTTTTTAAGAGTTTGGGGATTCATTGTATTGGGGCTGGGTCTGTTAGCTTCTCTAGGGCAGTGTTCTTAAGAGAAGAGGAAGAGAGTTTCCTAATAATCTACTTTCTCTACTTTTTTTAACTTTTATTTTGTGGGTAGATTTCCTTGGATGCTAACCTTAAATTCACTGTATGCTAAGTGCTAACCTAATAATCTACCATTATTCACTTGGACATCAATTTGCATTGTATCATGATGCACTAACATGCATGGTTTTGATTTTTAATCTGGATAATAATGGGTTCTATCCTCCCATTGAGACAAATCAACTGGATTCCAAGTCTCCTTCAAGATCTATACCATGCAAATTTTGTACAAGATTATTTTTACCTGAATATATCTTTCTTTTTCACTCATTTTAGTTCATGTGTGTGTTGAAACTTGGGATCTACTAGCAAACAAGGGTGCTGTTGGGGGACAGCCAGCTGCCAACACAACTGAATTCAGGTGGTGGGTAAAGTTACAGTGAAGTTTTAGCACTATTGCGCCATAGTGGAAAGAATTTCCTCATTCCCTTTCTGATCCTACTCTAATTTATGTGTCACAATATATATATTTTCATGTTCCTCTCTTTCTAATTGAAGCTTCTAAATGTGTTCTGAAAATTGATGAATTTTGCAATCTTTTCTGTCTCTGTTTCTTGCAAACCACACCTGTCTCACATGACTGAGGGCTCAATGTGAATAGCCAAAAAAGTGCTTTAGTTTATTCTTCTACCTTCTTTTCTTGATAGCTGTTCTCACTGCTCAATCGTAAATAAAAAGTGTAAATGGAATGTTGCAGAAGCATGTTACGCTTTATTTTTTTTAATATTTTTTTTGGGGGATGGGATGGGAGAAAATTAATCATGTTATATCTTGAAAAAAAACGGAAACAAATGGATAAAAGGTATCAAACGTGTTTAGTTATGGTTTATTATTTGCATAATTATGTGTACATTTGAGTTATTTGCATTTTATTGTGAAACAAGAAAAACTGTAAGTGACAGCGAAATATATGAATCAACATAGACCAGGTACTTTTTTCTTTTTATATAAGAATTTTACGTATTCCTGAACCAATTAAATGTTTTAAGTGCAAGTTGTTTATCATTGATCCAAGTTTTGCAAATTAAAGTGCATATGTACTTCTATACTATTACGTTGTGTAGGAAAGGCTCATTGCTGGTTGGTAACTGTTCTCTCCTGTGTGTACTCAGTTGTTTGGTTGGGATGTCTCAGGAGTAAATTTTTTTTTTTTTTTGAGAGAGATAAAGAGAGAGTCATCTCAGGTGTAACTGTGGACTATTTGAAGAAAGGTTATGGGTAACTGGCCATAAAACAGGTTATCCAACCAGTGGCCTTAAATCATAACATCTTTTTCATAAATGCTTTAAATGTTATTCTATGTAATAATTTTTATTGGTACGTTTTTTCTTCTTGCTTTAGCTGGCCACATAGTGGTTTTTTCCCTTTTCAGTGAATGTGCAAAGCATGTGCTTATTGCTAGTTCTAGTCTCTATGAGTGCAGAATATGCAATTGTCCATCTTAAGCGTTGCTTTTGCGACTGCTTGCTATCAGTCATATGCTATAGTTTCGTGGTCTGGAAATGTGGACTAGATTACTTTTGAGCAATGATGACTAATGAGTTGCTGTGGGCCACTTGTCCATTTTGTTTTCTGTTTATTCTCTGTCTCTACCATTTCCTTTGCTATCAGCAGATTACTTATGGTTTCTTTGAATTTTTTATGCTGTTTTTCCCTTTTTATTCTTTTTTATGCTGTTTTTTTTTTCTTTTTATGCTATTTTTTCTTAATCTATAGAGTTAGTCCTTGAAAAATGAAGTTGTTGTCGTCGTCTTTAAAATTGGCTGCATAAGTATTATGTCTCCTGTGATTATTCTCTATTTTCTTTGCCCTGCCAAACCCCCCACCTTTATTCTCTCAAACATCCCATATTGCTTAATTTTATTTATTGGAGATATTTGATATTAATGGCTTCCATTTCATTCCTAAATTAAAGTCAATGGATTTAACCTCTCTATGGGACATGCCATTTTGTTCTTTCTTATTTTAAATATGAAATTTAACAAAAAATGATGTTACTGCTTCTTTGAATATTATTTCATTCATAACTTTGAGGGTTTCAACCTTTTTCATTGCTTGTAACTTGTATTTGATTATCCTCTTTGGCATTAGGCAATAGATGATCTATGGTTTGAAGATTCAAACAAATATCTTTACTCCGCTACCTCTAAAAAGCATAAAGAGAAGATGAGAGAAAATATTGAATATTGACATATGGATATGATATATCCATATTCCATGCTCATTTCTATGTGATCTCAGATTCTTTCATATGCCGAATGTAAGTGGAGATTATCATTATATCTGTCGTGGGACAGAACAGGGGAAAAGAAGAAAGGGTTTGAGAGGAGAGGTCTCTCTTCATGTGGGTTGGTGGGGTTTGTGGTAGTATGATCTACTTACATTTTTTGTACACTCATCTCATGTTGGTAGAACCCATAGCTACATTGAGTTACACTACAACAGAAATATGGGAAATGAGCCTAAAAGCAGTTTGTAGCCCATTGCTCTTATACTAATTTGCTGGTACTCTTTTACCTTCATAAATGTTACTTCCCCTGAAGTGGAATCCTTGTTTATCTTTTCATTTGTTTCAAACACAATGTTAATATGATAAATTCATTGATTTGAAATTTTTTAGACTGTTCATTCAAATTGACAATTTATATGATACAAGAAATTGTTCATTGTGAAAATTGGACTTTCAGGTTTGCAATATATCCAACTTTTTAAAACAATGCAGAACTGTTCTTCCAAAAAAAAAAAAAACAGAACCTTGGATTTATAGTGCATAACTGAAATAAGATAAGTTTTTTTTATGACGGTCAACAGTTCTGATTTTGATTTATTTCAATTTTATATTGCATAACTGAAATAAGATAAGGATAAGATTGTTCAAGTAAATCAAGCAATTTCCTTAGTATACCTATCCTTAATTTGCATGGAATGTCATCATCATCATGACAATCTTATTTAAGTGCTTCTTTTAGTAGTATATATTGCTTTGGCATTATTTTCTTTGAAAGATGAGAATTGAAGTTCAGTGACTTGCTAATTGGTCAGTGGTCTTGATGATGGTCTGGTGATTTAAATTCCAACTCATTAACAAATTGTCTGTGTTAACTGAGGAACAAATATAAGAATTTTAGCGTATCGTATTCAACTCCTGATATCATAACCAGATTAGTGTTGATATTATATTGCAATGTTGCCTCTAATTAAAGTATGATGGCTCAGTGTATATAAAGACACCATTTGCTGAGAATGAAAGTAGTTACTTGTCGCTTGTAGTCTGCATCCTTTGATCTTCACTATGTGGTTTCCTTGCTATTTCTTAGCCTATTTCTATACTGATGAAGCCTTTTAATGTTTTTGTTTATAGCTATTATCTCTGATACGGTAGAATGAGAAGATTCAGCGGACATTCTGACGGTCAGCCATGGTGGACATCTCCACCCAAAACTCAGATTTATTTGCCTTTTTTCCCCTTCCATCATTCCTATCCGAAGGACTCAAATGTCTGTTCCCAATAATGTGAATGTGATGCACTGTTAATGCACACTTTTTATCGGCCCATGTTTTGTGCTCTCATGAAATGTGGTGACTTTGGTGAATTTTCAGGATGATGATAAAAATCTATCCACAGATTATGCCTGTTAGTAGATTTATAGTGTTGCTTATTATGTCTTCACTTGAGAATTTTAGGGAAAGCTGGGATCTGTCTTGTTTTGTTTTGTGTTGTTGTCATGCCCCTCCATTAAAGTATTTGAAGTATTGATGGTGTAGGAGAATGTTGTGCTGGGCTTCACATTTCACATGGTGAATTTGAGATGAGAAAACATAGAGCCACTGATACTCTCCGCTGTTGTGGGTGTGACATAGAGTTATTCGTCTCTGATAGCTATATGAGATAGATAAAAATTTAATGTTTTGGTGCTGCATCAAACAGTAAGACTGATTATAACTTTGTATGGTTATGTTCTTAGGGCTTCCAGAAAGGACATGTATGATTTGTTCATATGTATGTTGAATAATGGGTTACAGTATGCGCATTCATCAGTGGAACTTAGAGTTGTCACACTGTTGTCATCTAATCGTGGTGCATTGGTGTCCGAGTTTTACTCGCAACTACACCTTTTGCATTGCTTCACAAATGGTTGTAAAACAGACGTTGAAGACAACCCACAACTTTCTTAAGTAGCAATATGGTTGAGGCTCAACATCAGTATGCACTACATTAACACATTTAAACAATGGACAAGCATTTATTTTAAGTATAGATAGTCTCTGTTGTTCATATCCATTAAGTACTTATGAACTTTGAGGCCTAAAAGTGAAGAAGGACAATCGATGGAGTTCTATTGCTCACACTTCCATGGAAGTTTAAATAATTTTTTTGTTCCATCTTTTTGAGCCATGTCCCTATCAAAATATAAAGACAGCTGATGACAGTAAATTTGATTGTGGTTTGTGATTATTTAACAGAAAATATATCGTTTTTGGGTGAGAAACCATTGACAAGGTTCTTAGTTGCAGGGAACTCCTCCATGTAATGTCATTGATTGTTCAAGCAAACCCTCAATCTGCTTTGCCTGCAGTATACGATAATTTTTTTTATAAATAAACTTTCAGTTTAGTGATGGGATCCTCCACGGCATGAACACAGAGGATCCCCGTGGGATACAATCAAAATGATGTCACATAGGTGGTGTAAAAATGAGTTTGGTTGTGCATGCATTTTTTTTAATATAAATATTGCTTGAAGTTGGGACAGTTGGTAAAACATGTCTGTCAGTTAGGGTACGTCTGGATGTGAGATTGGAACATTGAGATTCTTAAAATTTTATGTTTCAAACTCAACTTTTGAAAAACTATGTTTTATTAAATTTTCAATCGCAAGATTTTTTAATCTAAAGAAAAAAATTGTGATTTGAAAAGCTAAACGTCGAAAATGTGTTTGGAATATGAGTTTGAGAATTTTTAATTTTTCAAACGCATAATCTAAAACTCATATCCAAACAGATCTTTAAGTCAGATAGTGAGTGCTTTTTTTGGATTTCACAAGGATTCTCAGTGGTATTTTAAATTCTCCAATTTGCACACCCCACCAGTTATACTGCTTTGCGGAAGCATCAACATAACCTATTTTCTAAACCCTGATCCGGATTCATGCTATGAATGCAAATTGTATATAAAAATTCACTAAAAAAACGTGTTGTTCAAAGTAAACTTGACTTAGCGTATAGATGTAAATTTTTTTCAGAACCAAAAATACAATCAGCATATATTTTAATTTTTTTATAAAAATAATACATAGATAAATTATATATTTTAATATGAACCATGTAAAAAATTTATTTTTAATATATTCTAATATAAATTTATTTTTAATAATATATTTATGGGGTTATAAAAAGTATCACGTGTAACAGCGCCGTTATTTTTATTTTTGCTTTGGAGAGAGAAAAACCAAAGAAAGGAGTCTCATCCACCGTTCGATCCTCTTTGAAGGTAGCCTGCCCTAAAAGAAAGCCTTCTTTTTTTAGGGTTTCGACATCGTTTTTTTTGTTCTTCAGGACCAAATTAGGGTTTTAAAGGGTTTTTTTCATAAGGCCTCATTCCGTAAGTTCGTCTGATCTTTCTGTGTCTAGTTATCGCAAGAGCAGCGGCAGAGAAGGGAAAGGTCTCGCAGCAATGGCGACCACCAAAGTCCAGAGGATTATGACCCAGCCCATCGTACGGTCTCGATTTCCCAAAACCCTAATTTATGTATTTTTAATCATTTCTTCCAGTCGTTCATTCTGTTTTTCATGTCTTCTCTGCTTCATGAACTGAATCTCTGGCGATGACTGTGGTGCAAATAGAATCTCATCTTTAGATTCCTCCAGAGCGTAAGCTTCGTTTCTCTCTTTGGTTGGCTGTTGGTATCATATACAGTGGAAAATTAATCTTTTTGTTGGGTTTGCTTTGTTACATCTCAAATGGTCCCAGAAAGCTCGAATTCAGATATGGCTTTTCGAACAGAAGGATCTGAGGATCGAAGGGCGTATCATCGTAAGTCCTCAATTTCTTTGATGTCTGGGTGAGTTTTAGGGTTTAGGGTTTTAGCGGCATTGAAAATTTATATTAAACTTGTGCATGTGTGGAGCTTTTTTAAGCATGAAGTATTCATAATGTTGCTTATGGCAGTGCATCAGAAAGCAATTATGTGATTAATTTGATCTCAGGTCTGATTTGTTTTTTGTTTTTCCTTTTTTTTGTGATGTGATTTGCTATTGTTCTTATACTCGATATGAAATCATGCAGGAAGCACTGTGTTGGAATTTGGAAATAGCAGAATTTTTTTTTGAATGAAAGATAGGAGCAATTCATATTAGAATGACACTCCTTGAACAAAAAGGAGATGAGGGATCTCCAATCACAAAAGAAAAGAAAAATTCATGGAAGCCTAAAGGTGGCTAATCACCTGACCCTCGTACAGTGACAATTATCCTCTCCAAAAAAGCCCCCATGAAGTAGCTGAATTTAGTCCGCCACTTCAACCTTTTTGCATTTTCAGATCTTTAGATGGAAGCTATTGCTGAACGGATGTTCAATGTCAAATTATTTTTTTTATTAGGAATATATTTTTTCAATCACGGTTATTAAAGGCGTTGCAGTCTCTTTGTTCAACACCCCATTCTTCTCTTCTTGTGATCCATTTTGAGTAGAAGGGTAACAATATTTTAAAATATTGGATAGTGATAAAAAAAGGTAATTGAGATGAGATGGATGCTGTTAGTGATGATGAATAATACATTATTGTATAAGATGGTGGTAGTCCATTCTGATGCTAATCCAAGATTTGATAAGGATTGATTCATATGGTTTTGTCATGACCATAAATGAGGAGAGAGTTTTCTTGAGCTGTTCATGTCATGTGGTCCAGATGTTGTAGAAGTGGTGATTGGATTTTGATATGTTGGTCTCAACAGATTTTGTTGTTGATGAAAATGGGTGCATACCATTTCACCACTTGGATTCTATGAAAAGAAACATGTAGTACAATTATGCGGGGAGGAAGGCCAACGTATATGATCGTTCGGGATCCATAATCCATCTTTCCAAATGGTAGTGGTAGATTGGTAGCTTGCTGAGGATGGGTTTAGTTATCCTTGTGGCCTCATAAAGGAATGGTGGGATACACTTGTATGCACATCTTATTCATGTCAAATTCTATATATTAGGAGACCTTCTCAAGCATCATTTTAGATGAAATCTGGTGGTAGGATTCCCACCAACTTGCTTAAAAAAAAGAAGGAAATTGGCCTTAGTGGTGACTGGGACATGTGAGTGAGATTTTCCTATAATACTTACACATAGGAAAATCACATGTTTCTATAGCATGGCACTTATAAAAGTTGAACTTTCTAACCATAATTAATGAAAACCCAACATAGAAAATAATGAGAAAGAGAAATTAAAAAAACTTTTAAGAAGAAAAACTCGTCCTCCTTTGATCGCCCTCTCTCACATCTTACCGGATCATTGGCAATCTCCCTCCTTGTAGGGTGCTCAACAATCTTCTTCCCCATGGGCTTCTATCTAATGCTTATCTCATGATCTCCTTTATGTCATCCTTAGTGCTGCTATTGACGTCCCTCACCAGTGGGATGCTGTCTCTCCTTCCTCTAAGAAGAAGTCGATCTCACCTCTCATGAGTTCCTTCTCCCTCTTCATCAAGTCATTGTCGATCATCCACACTGTAGGTAGTCATCAAGCCCTTGTAAAAGATCATCCCACCTCACAACTGGGAAATCATCACTTCCCCCCTTTATGAAGAAGTCAATCTGTCCTCTCAAGTGCTTCCTTCTCCCTCTCCATCAAGTCATTGTTGATCATCCTCCTTGTTCCATTGTCCTTGTAAATTATTTCCCATCCCATCAGGTGGTGGTTGTTTCAATTCGTTTAACAAGCTCCTGTTGGAGTGTTTTTTCGTCCAACAGTTGATGGTGTTCCGATTGATGTCGGAGAGGTGACCAGCCAAAAACAGAGGGCAAATTCTCCAACGCTCAAGTCAGTAGAATTCATAATAAAGAAGATGTCTCCATGTGCACCCTTTTTTACTCTTTCTTGCATATTTATAGTGGTTTGAGGGATGGATTTGAATTCATCCAATCCCTAAAATCGTGGGATCTCCATTGATTTGGGGAGACAAATCTTCACATTGATTGAGGAATTCAATTGTCTTTAATTATTGAATGTGCATTGACTACACCATTAATTCATTGTTTATTTTCTTTAATTGTGGTTTCCTTTTTCATATTCTTTCAAACCACCCGCTCATTTGTGGGATCTCACTTGAATGGTAAGATTGGATGCTTGATGGATCAGATAGTCGGGTAGATCACCAATGATCGGACGGTCAATCGATCGCATGGTCGGATCGGTGCTTGTGGTCGGACGATCAATTGATTGTACGGTCGGATCGATTGTTAATGATTAGATGGTTGACCGATCGATCGACCATCCGATCTTACCATTCAAAAGAGATCCCATAAGTGGTGGGATGGTCTGAAAGCATATGGAAAATGAAACCACAATTAAAGAAAATATAAACAATGATTTAATGATATGGTTAATGCAGATTCAATAATCAAAGGATAATTGAAATCCTTAATCAAGGTGAAGATTTGTCTCCGCAAATCAGTGGAGATTCCACGATTTTAGGGATTTGATGAATTCAAATCCATCCCTCAAGCCACTATAAATCCACAAGAAAGGTAAAAAAAGGGTGCACACATAGAAATATTCTTCTTTATTTTGAATCCTACTAATTTGAGAGTCGGAGATTTTGCCATCTTTTTTGTAGGTCTCCTCTCCGGCATTGATCGGAACACCATCGATAATTGGATGAAAAAAACGCTCCAATAGCTCCCTTTGAGAAACAGTTGAGTTTGAGCTTCGATTCTACATGTATGTTCCTAGTACATAACTATTTTATGAAAGAAATGTTGGAGCCATCTTATTAATTAGAAAGCCCCCCAAAGGAGATGAAGGTTCTCTGATCAAATTTATATGTAAGGAAAGGGATAAAGAAAACAAAATAAGACCACTCCAAAGCTTAAAATCAAATGCTAAATGAACCTACTTGAATCATGCATTACCCATAATGGTGGAAGGTGTATCCACGCCTATTGTCAAATGAACCCATGCTCTAAAGTTAGAGGAGACGACCGCCCAAGTGTTCTCCACATGAATCCTCTTATGTTGGAAAATGCATTCGTTGCGCTCTAACCAAATGCTCCAACACATTGCATTGGGAACTAACCCTTGGAGTTTTGCAGGATTAGTTTGACCGCTACGCTTGCATGCCATTGAAGTCTCTAAATGATCAATTAGACCCTAAGGCCAGACCAACCTTTTCCTTAATCCAACCGCTAAAGGAACACCCAAAGAAGAGGTGGTCCCTTGTTTCTTTGGTTCTTCCTAATACAAATAATTGTTTAATTCTGTTCATATTTTTTGAAAAGTGGTAATGTCTCCAAATTTCATTAAGGAAGCAAGTAAAACTACATGGTTTCAAGATTAAAAGGAAGGAGAAAAGGAAGAAAAGGAAAAAATTGGGTAAATCATGAATGTTCCTGTTAGATATGTTTCTTATGAATTGAGTCTTGCTCCGCAATAAAAAAAACGCTATAAAGAAATACTGACTGTATCAACACTCTAAATGTGGGTAGACTTGTCTATTAGGAAGCACCTTTCTACTCACACTCTTAACATAACACTCCCTTTCAAAATGTTTTGTATTTCTTGAGAGTCAATGACCAACACTGCATATGGGATTATTGAACAGAATATGTTTTATTTTGCTCCAGCTTCCGTTCTGCTTTTGAATAAGAAAAATTCAACAGAAGCTATTTAATGAATATCAATTTGAAGGGCTTGCCCCATGCAAGTGTGACATTTTTTTTCCCACACTGCTTTGTTGAAAGTGCATTTGAAGAACAAATTTTCAGAGGTCTCAATCTGTGGTTCCCACTCATGTCACAGCATAGGAGTCTCCATATCTTTCGAAATGGTAGTGGTAGTTTGGTATCTTGCTGAGGATGGGTTTAGTTATCCTTGTGGCCTCAAAGGAATGGTGAGATACACTTGTATTCACATCTTATATATGTCAAATCCTATATATGAAGAGAGTAGGAGACCTTCTCCAGCACTATTTTAGATGAAATTTGGCGGTAGGATTTCCACTAGCTTGCTTTAAAAAAAAGAGAGGAAAGTGGCCTTAGTGGATTGGGGCGTGTGAGGGAGATTTTCCTATTATTACTTCAGATAGCAAAATCACATGTATTTGTAGCATGACATTTATAAAAGTTGAACTTTGCTAATCATAATTAATGAAAACCAAATATATGAAATAATGAAAGAGAATTTTTTTTTAAAAAAAATGTAAGAAAAGAAACTCATCCTCCTTTGATTGCCCCCATTGACATCTCACTAGGTCATTGGCAGGTGCTTGTCAATCTTCTTCCCCATGGGCTTCTATCAAATGCTTCTCTCTCAATCTACTTCATCTCATCCTTAGTGCTGTTGTTGATGTTCCTCACTCCCTCCTCTAGGAAGAAGTTGATCCCTCTTAATCAAATACTCATTGGTCATCCACACTATAGGCAGTCATTAAGCCCTTGTAAATGATCATCCTCCCATCAGGTTGTTGTGCCCCTCACCACTGGGAAATCATCCCCCCCCCCCGTGAAGAAGTCAATCTTACCTCTTATGTGCTTCCTTCTCCCTCTCCATCAAGTCATTGTTGATCATTCACCTTTTGTCCTTGTAAATTATTTCCCATCCCATCCGGTGGTGGTTGTTTCAATTCGTTTAACAAGCTCTTGTTGGAGCATTTTTCGTCGAACGGTCAATGGAGTTCCAATTGAAGCTGGAGAGGAGACCTGCAAAATAGAGGGCAAAATCTCCAACGCTCAATTTAGTAGGATTCATAATAAAGAAGATTTCTGTGGGGTGCACCCTTTTTTACCTCTATCGTGCGTATTTATAATTGCTTGGGGATGGATTTGAATTCATCCAATTTCCATAATCATGAGATCTCCATTGATCTGGGGAGACAAAGCTTTACCTTGATTGATGGATATATTTAATTGCATTTGATTATTAGATTTGCATTGACCACATCATTAATTTATTGTTTATCTTGTTTAATTGTAGTTTTTTTTTCCATATTATTTCAAAACACCCCATTATTTCTGGGATCTCACTTGAATGGTTAGATTGGATGATCGATTGATGTCATAGTAAGATCGATTTCCAGTGATCGGATGGTTAATCAATTTTTTTTTGAGGAAAATATAGGAGAATCTTATTTTAAGAAACCCCCGGATTTAGGAGACGAGGGATCTCCTTACAATAAAGGAAAATGAAAAATACAATTAGAAATTAGACTATCCTTTCCCCCATTTGTATCCCATGATGGAACCGGGCGAAGGCTCCTCTAAAATGAATTTAACCCAATCCGATAACATTGAAGAAATTGTGAACCAAGTATTTTCCCAATACACCCTTTCATGCATGAAGACACCTTTGTTGCGTGTTAGCCAAATTGACCAACAAGTAGCATGAGGAACCAACCATTGGAATTTTGCTCGAGAACTTCTATCTCCTTTCTTCTGACGATCCCGAAACCACATCCACATATCCTCTGTATTCGAAAAAGAACAAGATGCCTCAAGAGCCTCCCCAACTTTCTTCCAAATTTGGGTGCTAAATGAGCAAGTAAAGAAAAGATGATCACGTGTTTCTTCTCCAATGCCACACAAACCACAAATTTTATCCCCATCATTAGACCATTTTGCCCGATTCACTTTGGTGAGGACTTTATTCAAAGAAAGTAGCCACATGAAACCCCTGATTTTCAATGGAGAGAGCGTACCCCAAATCATATATTCGAATCGAGCCGAAAGGAGGTGAGGAAGTGGACGATTGTTGAGTTTCCGATACCATGATCGGACAAAGAAACCATTCCGAGGAGACAACTTCCAAATAACTGAGTCTTCCTCTTCTAAATTGAGAGGAAACTGATGAAGACACCCAAGAAGAGATGAGAATTCTTTCAACTCCTCATCGCTAAGATTCCGACGAAGCCTTAGCATCCAAATTATAGAATTGATCTCACACGTGAACGAATCACGAATAAGATCATCCTCGTCAATAGCCACTCTAAAGAGATTAGGAAATAGAGATGCCGGCGATGAGCCATTAAGCCATGCATCCTTCCAAAAGCGAATTTCCACAGCATTGCCAGGAACAAATTGGAGAGACTCCTTTATCTCCTCGACCCCTTCCAAAATATTCCTCCAAAAGTTAGAGATAGATACTCTTTTCCTCGGGATAAGGTTAAGTCTCGAGCAAGCCGGATAGTATTTCTCACGAATCACTCTACTCCACAAGGCCTTCGGATCAACAAGCAACCTCCAAAGCCACTTACCCAATAGGGCCTTGTTCATATTGTGAAAATCAAGGACACCCATACCACCCTCCTTCTTGGAACGACAAATAATGTCCCATTTCGCAAGATGAGGCTTCCTACAACCATCCATGGACCCATTCCATAGAAAACGCCGCCGAATTTTCTCCATCTTACCAAGAATCCCACAGGGGACTTTGAAGATTGAGAAGAAGTAGAGCGGAAGACTCGTGAGCACTGCTTTTAGAAGCACTAACCGACCACCCAAGCTTAGAAGGCGTCCTTTCCATCCGTCCAGTTTCTTATCAAACCGTGAAAGAAGAGGCTCCCAATCAGATTTCCGGAGACTCCTGGTATGAAGAGGAAGGCCTAAATATTTGATTGGAAACTTTGATGCTTTACACCCAAATCTCAAAGCCAAGGCTGTCACCTCATGAAACGGAATGTTTATCCCCACCAATGTACTTTTGAAGACCTGAAACCATCTCAAAGCATTTAATAGATAATTTGAAGCCCTCCAAGTTGCTTTCTTTTGCATCACAAAAGAGTATAGTGTCATCAGCATATTGAATATGAGAGATCCTGGAACCACCTTTTGTAACTTCAATGCCATATATCCAACCACCTTCCACACCCTTATGAATCATTCTGCTTAACACATTCGCCACAAGAATGAATAAAAATGGAGAAAGAGGGTCCCCTTGACGAAGACCCCTTCCAGAATCAAAATAACCAACCGCGTTCCCATTAACAAGAACCGACATCTGACTTGTAGCTATACATTCTTTCAGCCACCATCTCCATTTAGAAGAGAATCCATATTCCTCCATGAGTTTCCATAGAAAGTCCCAACGAATCGAATCATAGGCTTTTTCAAAATCAAGTTTACATAGGAAACCTTTCCTCTTTCCGATGTGGGCCCCGGATGCACATTCTTGCGGTATTAGAAAACCATCAAGAAGAGACCGGCCTTTAATGAAAGCCGATTGGCTGAGATCCACGAGATCCTTTATCACTGTCCGAAGACGGTTTGCCAATATTTTGGCGATGATCTTATAAGCACCGTTTAGAAGACTGATTGGCCGGAAATCTTCAATACACTCTGCGCCACTCTTTTTTGGAATCAATGCTATGAATGTTGCGTTGAGGCAAGCACAACCTTGACGACCAGCATGGAATTCATTCAACATTTCCACCACGTCTTGCTTGACAACATTCCAAAAAACTTGGAAGAACCTCATATTATAACCATCGGGGCCGGGTGCCTTGTCACCATCCATCTGAAAAACAGCAGTTTTAATCTCTTCCTCAGCGAATGGAGCATCTAGAGCCTCAATTTGTGATGGAGATAAACGAGGCAGCTCTTCGTCAGACCAGTCCGGAAGCCACGATCTGTCTTACTTGAAGAAAGTTTTGAAGTGCCGCTCAATATTTGCTTCTATATCTGCCACCTGATCTGTCCTCTAACCGTTACTGATAATGGAAGCAATGTGATTGATTCGTCTTCTGGAACTGGCAGATCTATGGAAGAACTTTGTATTGCCGTCACCAGCCTTAGAGCCACACTGCTCTAGATCTTTGCCTCCAAGCTTCCTCCTCTTGTCTTAGTATACCCATCAGATCCTCTTTTGCTTTTTTTCTTTCATTCAGCTCCAGCGATGAAAGATCTCTTTCTTCCTCCAGCTTGTCCCACTTGCTAATGCTGTCCTCTAACAAAGATTTCCTTTCGAATCTAGCCGTAGTTGCCGCCTTATTCCAATCAACTAGCTTCCTCTTAAGACTTTCAAGTTTCCCAGCCAATTTTCTGCCACCTTTGCCATCCACTATAGTTGAGGACCACCAGCCTTCAACTAGTTGATAGAAGCCCTCCTCTTTGAGCCACCAGTTCTCAAATCTGAATTTTTGGACCGAGTAGATGTAGAATCCGTGACAAGAAGAATAGGAATGTGATCTGAACAGGATCGAACTAACCCCTGCAGATGGCTAAATTGGAACAAATCCTCCCAATTGACATCTACATAGCATCTATCCAATTTGGATAGAATAGGCTTGTCACGCAGATTGCTCCAAGTGAACCTGTGATTGGACAGTGGAATTTCTATCAAGCTCGAAACCGATACCCACTCACGAAACTCCCTAACTTCCCTGGGAGACCAGTTCTGCGAGCTGCGATCCATGTGTAGTAATAGTGTTGAAATCACTAAATTCACGAATGTCTCGGAGCTCCCCCCAAAATGCTGGACGAGATTCATGTAAAGTCGGTCCATAGACACCAGAGAGCATCCATAACTGACCAGCCACTCTTCCTTCGAGAATTACTGTAATAGAAAAATTGCCAATTTTACTATTCACCATCTTCCACACACTTGACTTCCAGCTGACAATTATGCCACCTGAGGCCCCCTCCGCCGGGAGAATTAACAAATCAAATGAGCTGCCCCCTAATTGTCGTTTGGTGCTCGAACTTACATATGAAAGCTTGGATTCCTGTAAACAGAAAATTTCGACCCCGAATTTTTGAACTAAGCCATGAATTGCTGCTCGTTTCCTAGGGTCTCCCAGACCCCTAATATTCCATGACAGGACCTTCATTTAGAAACAATAAGGGCCCCCGAACTATCGCCGCCAGAATTTTGGCTACAATTAACCTTTTGCTTCCTCCTGCGTTCTGTAGAGCTGTTCGAACCCCACCCTAACTCATACCTTAGAAGGTTAAGAAGCTTTCTGGAACCTTTCCTGGGATTGACTTTCTTCATTGGTATGCCTTCAGAAGGCGCCTGTAGCATTGCCGGAATCAAATCTGATCTTGATGATGCCTCCCCCACTTCCACCAATAACTGCTCAAGCCTCGATAGAAACTGAGACGCTGAGGCCCCCAAGAAGCCAAGGTCTTTTGCTCTTGCTATGATAGTCGGAATCCTCCAAGATAATCCTCTTAGCAGTTCTTCATCCGCAAGACCTGCGAATATGTCGCTCAATATCTGAGCTGCGAAAGAAAGACTGGGAATTTCAGCACCTTTGTCAAAACCGATAGAACAAGGTAAAGAGGTCGTCTGCACTGCTGTGGAAACAATCCACTGCTTAGGATCTGCATTCGGATGCTGATTACCGTCAATGGAAGGAGTAGAAGTTCGTAAATCGGAGCGAATTCTATCGAACACCCTTGAAATCGAAGGGTTTAGCTTCAATTGACCCTCTTGACGTTTACGCGGTAACCATTTTAATTTCTGTCCCACAGACGAGCTCAAACAAACTGACCTTGTAACACTATTTAAGACCTTCCTCGCACCAGATGTGGGTCTACCCGCCTTGTTTTTATGAGACCACCGTTGATCTTGCTGGCCCTCAAGAAGGCCCATAACAGTTGGCTTTCTTCCATGGGAATAATCGGAGGCCCAATTGGCCTCTTCATTGCAAATCCCAGAAGCATTGTATGGGATATTTTGCACCGTCTGATTGATGTGATCCACTGCCTCATAATCAGATAGGTCAATCTCTGGACTATTAATCAACGGATGATAAAGCTTGGACACAAAATTTCCATTTAGAAGGCTGGGCATGTTGATTCCTTCCACGTGTCCAGTAGTAATAACAGCTGGCTCAACTAAATCAGCAATACATTGTGATTGATTTTCTCTGTCTCCTGCCGATTGGACCATAATCTTTTCCATAACTGACTCTTTGCAAATTGAACCACGATGATGACGCCTTTTAGTAACAATTTGCCAGTCGGATTCCTTAATATCACCCGGATTTGGAGTCCTCACATTTTTGAAATTTGAATTATTCCGAAAGGGACGGTCTCCATTAAATGGGTGTGATTGAATGCCATCTGTCAATACTGATGAGGAATTCGCGTTGACACGTGGCTGGTATGACAACCGTTCGATCGGAACCGGAGTACCTTCGTGACCCGCTGTAATCGCTGATTCGGTAACTGAGGCAGACCGAGTTGCAGAACGACTCATATGTAACTTGTTAATGGAGGAAGGACCAAATGAAGGAGGAGCCGCAGTCGAAGCTACATGCGGTTGCGGGTTTGAAGAAATGTTCTTCTTTAAAACGTCCACATATTTCTCCTGTCCGGACAGCGCAGTAAACATAATGTCTACCCAGAAAAATTCATCATCCCCAGTAACAGCAATTCTCGATGGAATCGGGTGATCGATCACCACCTCCATGTCCACCTTGACTAGAGGATAGGACTCACCATTACTTTTTAGTTCTTTTGCATTCCGAATCATCCTGAGCGAACCAACCATCATACGGAGAGAATAGCTATCACGCCAGTGCAAAGGAATGCCTTTAAGAAACAATGTTTTGTGGACTTTTGGATACCGAGACAACCCCATTTCAGACGACCAGCGATGAAAGTCAAGCGTCCCCCCTTGAAGGCACAACTTACGTTCACGGAGAATCAGATTCCGTGCAGTAATCGACGGAGTCCTAATCAAGAAAGAACCATGGCTTAGTCTGATGAATCTCCAACCCATGATACCCTTCCATCGAGCTTGGAGACCCCCCCTAATCTCCTTCAGTTCAATTCAGTGGTCCCCTTCCATCTTCCTATTACACATCTCTGCAAAAAATCCACGCTTCGCCAAAATTCTTTGGATTTGGGAATCACCACAAATAAAGTAGATGGAGAAGTTGGATTTGATGGATCCCGTTGATCATTATGGCCATTCGAGAGAACCTTGGGATACCTGGTACATTGGGAATGGCGGTGACCGACCTTACGACAGTACCAACACATCACGGGGTCTCTGCAATATTTGGCCCAATGACCAAAACCAAGACATCGCTAGCATTGATTCGATTTGATCATAAATGTTTTGTGCCTATACCCCACAGACGTCCCTCCTTGAAAATCTTTCCCACAATGAGGTCCAAGAGGGATCCCTGGCCGAGCCGGAGTGCATCCTTGAAACCTCGGAAAAGAAGGGAATCCAGGAAAAGAACAAGGTTCTCGCGACACCTCTCTCTCCAAATGGGGACCAAGAGGGATCTCAGGTCTAGCTTGAGTGCATCCTTGAATCCCCCAGGATAGGGAGGAGCTAGCGAGAGCAGGGAGGGGGTTATAGGCCGAGCCGACGGAGGTGACGATCACCATTTCCTAACGTGCAAACATAGCTTAGCAGAGGACTGAATTTCTCTTGCAGTCATATCCAGGGCTAGTGCATAACCTGTATCATTCATATTAGTGTTGAATGATCGATTGGATGGTTAGATTAGTGTTGATGATCGAACGATTGACTGATCGCCCGGTCGGATCGCTCGTCGATGATCAGACGGTCATGTGGTCGGATTAGTGCTGGTGATCGGACAATTGATTGATCGCATGGTCGGATCGATCGCTGATGATCAGACGGTTGACTGATAGTATGGTCGGATCAGCTAGATCTTTCCATCCGATCACCGGCGATTGATCGATCGGTCGTCCGACCCAGCACTGATTCGACCATGTGATTAGCTGACTTTCCAATCACCGTCAATCGATCCGACTTTGTGATCGATTGGCCATCCGATCTGATCATTCAAATGAGATCCAAATGGTGGGTTGTTTGAAAGAATAAAAATAGGGAAACCACAATTAAATAAAATAAACAATGAACTAATGGTGTGGTTAATGCAGATCCAATAATTAAAGACAATTGAATCCCTCAATCAAGGTGAATATTTGTCTCCCCAAATAAGTGGAGATTCCACGATTTAGGGATTGGATGAATTCAAATACATCCCTTAAGCCACTATAATACGCAAGAAAGAGGTAAAAAAATGTGGACATAAAGAAATATTTTTCTTTATTCTGAATCTTGCGGACTTGAGTGTCAGAGATTTTGCCCTCTTTTTGCAAGTCTCCTCAACGGTGTCGATGGGAACACCATTGGATGAAAAATGCTCCAACCCACCATTTGTGAAGATTAGCCTGCCACCCAAACTCAAGCATCTGCCTTTCTGAAATGTGATCCTGCTTTTAAATATGTTCATAGGTGGCCTCCAATCCTGCCTTTTTATGCTGTCAGAATGAAGAGGAAACCTTCAGGTAGTTCATGTGCAGATTTTTTGATGTGCAATGTAGAATGGATGCACACCTGCCAAATCCATCTTCATACATGTCCCTAAACCCATATGCTTAGCAACCATGTGCACATGCTTCAAGCACATTTTGCTTAGTACATTTGCTATAACGATGAATAGCAAAGGGGAGAGGGGGACCTACATTTTTTGCAATGATAAGTGCTAAAGGGAGGGAGACTCCTTGAGATCTTTTACCATCTTCAAGAGAAGCCGTATTGTTCAAGTAGTCTTAATATGTATAGAAACATCATTTTGACCGCACGGTTCGGCGAAATCGAAATGATGTAGAGTAGGTGGAGGTGGTTTCTCTACTCGCAGTCCATGAGGTGAATTGAATGTGGAAGAAAATGATACTGTGTTGTGGAAGTTGTCCCCATGCACTAGATTGTTCGTGAAGACTGTCTATCGAAATCTTAACATGCATCCCCCCTTCTCAAACAAGACATTTTCATTGTATGGCATGAGCACAGTCACTCCATCGAATATCTATGCTTTATGTGGATTCTCATACTTGACAAGACCCTAACAAAGCCAAACGGTTGAAATGGGCAAACGATGATGGTGATATTTGCAAGCTTTGTGAAAGGAAAGAAAAAACACAATAACTTCTCTTCTTCTGTTGTTCTTTTAGCTCACGGATTTGGGAGAATGTGGGTTTGGTACTGGGGGAATTGGTGCTCTTTTAGTGACTTCGAAGGTATGCGGAGATGGTTTCAGAAGAGATGCAAGCGAAGTCATCAAAGTACTCTTGCAAAGTTTCAATTTCTCATTCTTGATGTGGTGTGTTGGAGTATTTGGATCACGCGTAACAAATGTATTTGCCAACACAAAGGGACCAATGTATGTGGAAAATATTTGAGCGGTGATCACTTCTCTCCTTAAAACATGAGTTATTATGCTCCTTGGAGAGGAGACATCATCTACCATTATGAGAAACACAAGATTGGGTTGTGAGGCATAGGGGTGAACCGTCATAAGGGAAGTCTTGCTTCAGGAAGGGTTACTTTTAATTTTCTTCTCTTTTACCTTAACCTCTTTTTATGGAGATCCCTTGTTACCTTTTCTTTGTATGGGGCCATCCTATATAATATGAATGCTTAATATTCAGTAAATTTTAGTCATAAGCATTCTTGAAATTAACGTTTCAAAACAAAGCCTCCTTTTTTTATTTTGAGCCTCATTTGTGGGCAACCATGAACCCATCCAGGAGACACCTTCCTTTGGTGAAGGCAGTCTGGTAAAGTTCAATTAGAGAATTAATTCATCATCTAAGCCAAATAGCCAATATGAGCCATTTAACAAAATGATTGGTGTATGTTCCCCAAATGTATCTCTTTGTGGTCAGAGTGATAAAAGTTGAATTAAGGCAACCATTGCCGTTCTTTCATGGTAGAACTCCAGCAACATCTCCATTGCATCCTTTTTCACTCAGCACTGAAATTATTGGAAAACCTTAGTGGAAAACTATCAAGTCCTGGGGACTCATCTCCATCGAAGACAGCACTCCTTGCCTCCCCTTCCTAGGATGTTACATCCAACATCATCACAGATTAATGAGAAAGTTTGGGTAGCTTAGGATCACTCCAACTGTGGAACTACATACCATTTTTGCTAGAACAAGATTGAAAAATGCTCTTCAATGGATTGATCAGTTCCTACTCATCTATCTCCAGCATTTACTATGCAAAGTAACTCTAGCCGGAACAATGCCTGTCATTTTTAAGGGAGATTGAAAAATGCCTGTTTTAAGTGGAAAACAATATAGTTCATTTGAAAATTTCTTCTGGATGTGCAGTGCTGATGTATTGAATGTGCTTTGAAACCATGTATTGTTATTTATACGTATGGATGGTGATCATGTGACTTCTTTCTTCTTTAATTATCTTCCTTGTTGTTTATAATTGCTTGATGTAATCTTATTATATAAATGTTTCAAACACACAATCTTATTCATAATGTAAAATATAAAATTGGTTAATTTTGTAGATATGTTTGCATACCATTTCAATTATGTTTGTCTGTGCTTAATTAACAGATTCACATTCAATTTCTATTATTTGTGGTCCATGAGAGATGTACCTTCAAGAATCCATTGTTTACTGATCTTCATATTTGGACAGCTTTTTTTATTGTTTGTTATGTATTAAATGCTACGAGAATTGATTCCTTGGGTGGTTTGTCAGGGCTTTGATGAGTATATGAACTTGGTTCTTGAAGATGCTGAAGAAATCAGTGTGAAGAAAAACACTAGAAAGCCGCTTGGTGGGTCTTATTTATAATTGATACCCATGATCAACCGCAATCAACCCACCCACCACCACCACTGTCACGTTTTTCTGATTTTCAGCTTCTTTGGTTTACTCTAAAGTACATCTTGCAATTTTTCAGGAAGGATTCTTTTGAAGGGGGACAACATTACACTGATGATGAGCACGTGAGGGGAACTATTTTTTATATTGGCTTAGGTATAAGTTTTTACTCTATCTACTCTTTAAATATTTTAAATTCTTTCCCTTTCCTTTTCAGGGGAAAATCAGGATAGGTGCACCAATGGCTCAGATTATTCAGGTGTGTCCACGGGTTTTGTTGAGAAACTAATGATGGCATACAACAAAAGTAATTAATCCAGGCTTGCATATTTAAGGTTCACCGACTTTCTTTGACCTTTACATCAGTATTGTGGTCATGAACGTTTATATTGACTAGTTGCTCTTGTTTGTTATGGAATTGAGGTTCTTCAACTATCTGCGCTGTTTATAATGGATTTGTTGTGTCCACTATGTTTATGCCAGCTTTATGAAGTTTGTGTCGATGGATTAATCTGATGTCACCCTTATATGTAGAATTACAGAATTGCCTATTGTGACTCGGACTGAAGGATCTGACATGGTTGTTATCCGTGATCACTACATGATGCCCAATTATCATTCTCTCTCATTACGATCTGCTCATCGTTCTAAATACATATATTTGTAAAACATATATGGATACTTTGAGGTTAACCACATACATTCAGATACTGCCACAGAACAAATTCTCATCATAGATTCATGTAGGGTTCAGAAAGAACTCTTTTAAGAATTAGAGGACCCAATGGTGTATCACACTATGATGTTCAGTATAAATTGTGGTTGGTTCAGGCTCATGTCACAGAATCTCTTTGTTGATTTTAAAATCCAAATCATTCCATTGTCTGTACAGTAACTTCTGCTCAAGCCTTTTATATCCTGGAAATTTCAAATTTGTTCTGCACTTTCTTGATGTATCATGAATTCATGATGGAAAGAATTTCACAAGATGATATGCCAAGGGCATGCCATCTGTACAGGTCTGGATTGCTCAGCATTTAGTGTTACTTTGAGAAGACGTCAGACTCCACATCAATATGAGTTCTTTGGGTTTGATCTAGGTAGTTTCCCTATCCTTGTGGACACAAATGCCACCTGTATTTTGAGCAACTTCTGAATTAGTCAGTCACGTCAACCGATCAAGTTAATTTAATAGAGTTTTAAGTGTCCCAAGGACATGCTAGACTAGACTTCTTGATCAGGTACCTAGTACCTACCTCTACCTGACATTCTTACTCTATAAGCCTCTACCATAATAATGCCAACCAACCTGAAATTCTTACCCTTGAAGCCTTTGATGAGTGTTATCAAAACAAGCCTAATTTATTTTTCCATTAATTAAAAAATTGTGCTTGATGTGACAGACCCTGCAAGGCCAAGAACTTAGTCAAGATTGATCTTTTTTTCCTTAGTATTTAACTAACCATCTCTGCCTTTAGAAAGTTGATTAAAATTCACTGATGCATACCTTTGATGACATTGGTCAATTATATATATAATAATAGTTAATGACAACGCAAGATTAATCCTTTATGAAACAATTGTATGTGCCCATAGATATTTGACCCTACCGTGACAGTGTGACGCAGGATTCCAACAAATCCACTCAGATTCTTCTTTTTTCATCTCCTGAAGGTACTATTAATCTGATATTCTTCATCACTAATGATTTGATCCACCTCTATTAAATAATTCAGAGACGTATTCGGCTCAATCCCACCATGTTATCCATCTCTGCTCTCTGCTTTTCTCTAAACAAGTTTCATGGATATGATTAATCATCCAACCCTTTCTCTTTATTTAGGATTCTTTGAGAATTTTAGGCAGGTTAAGCCAAAGTCATGGTGGTATCCCACCCTCTGAATACCAAAACCCAGGCCAAAGTAAACCCCATAGGAAAGTTGTTCTTGTGCTCAAACGAATACGAAGGTGATGTTTTGGTTCGAAGGAACTTGACGTTTGGGAAAGGTTGATATGCTTAGATTCCCACTTGAGAACACCTAGTGGGAAAGGAAATAAAGGTTCGAATGTTTGTCTGACAAGGCGTATCTTAGTGAAAAAGCCATGTATATCTCTACACATATCTGTCTGAACAGGATTGATATCCATGAAAACATATAATCTAATCATGTAGGGTCCCTCACTTGATATGTTTTTTTCCCTCTTGGAGTGGACTTCTTGATTTTTTAATATCTGTAATCCTTATTCCAGGTCTTGCTTTTCCTGGGCATTATCTCTTGTTAGATCAACTCTGCTTGGCTGTTTGTGTTGCGTAAACTTTGGACAAGTGAACAAGGCGTCTATATGAGAACAGGTTGGATTACAGTTGATATAACCTAGCTTTAGCAGAGAGAATATTAGTCACGCATTTAAATTTTGAATTTTTATCCATTTAAAGGAGGAATTATTGACTTGGGGATGACCTGAATAAAAAATGTGAGGTAGTCAATTCTAGATGCGTGCCCACAAAGATGGACATTAAAGAGGAGCAAGAATGGGATGGATATCCAGCTATTCCCTCACCTGGAGAATCAATTTCCTTTGTGTACCTTGCCAAGTTTCTCCAGCAAGTCTCGAGTTTTTCTTTCCTAAATACCTATTATTCACCTCTTTTTTTTGTCTTTCACAAAATGTGGGTTAACAAAAGAGCTCTAACACACCCAGTCTTAAAAATCACCCATAAAATTACCTCTGGGTCATGCACTTATTTGGAGGTCACGCACATACACAGTAGAGAAGAAATTTTCATATGTATGCATTTGACCTAAAAAAAATGTATATGGTGATTGCTAGGGCGATTTTTAGGGTTGGGTGTGCCATTTTTTGCTTACATAAAAACAAAGGAAAAAAAGAAAAAGAAAATAGGTAATCTAGCATTTGTTTTGGAATGTTGAGGACACTCTTGCGTGCAATATTTTTTTACATTCCCCATATATTTTAAATATTTTTATATGTTAATAAAGAATGTAGCTTTATATAAAAAAAAAGTTAAGACTTATGCTTCAATGATTTGTATAACCCCCTTGCTCAAAAAATTACAAAAAATACATATATTTAATCTAATAAATCATATACCTCATTATCCTTATTTGAGCCATATGTAGGCCAGGACAATCCTTCACACAAGAAATTTCCAGTGAAGGTTCTCAGCCTGAAGTCCCAGATTCATCATGCATAGCCCTTGGAAGATCTTTGTTTTGTGTCTTCTTTAAATGCAATTCTTGTTGTGTTAATTAGAAGTGATCCCCTCCATTATTTGCTCCACTAAAAACCTACTTACTCTCCCCAACTTGTAAAGCTAAGTGGAGGGGTCTACAAGGGGTTCTGATGTAACCACATCTCAGAGTGGAGTACAACTTCACTCCCCTTCCATGCTTGGATACCCTCATCCATGGCTAGCCTATCAGAATAACAATACCTTGGATATCCTCCTCTCATTGGCACTGTTGTCAACGTCACATACGTAAATATAGTTCCATTAAACACCCCACAATTAAAGGTTTTAACAAACATTATTAAGGTAGGGGTGGAGGAAGTGTAAGGTGTTAAATCAACCTTATCTAAGGCCAACCTATTATATGGGCTTTTAAAAGAGGTGGGGGAGAGGGTGGTGTGACCCACATGTTTTCTCTGCTTTATGTCTCTATTGGTTTGAGTGTCAATTCATGGAATGATGGCCTTTGGGGAAGAGAACATGCGCTCATACGTCAGGAATCCACCTTATTATGCATTTTGCTGTTGTGATGAAGGTGGTGTTAAACAAATCAAACAAATCACCCAACTCTTGCTTTTGGCAGCCTATGATTTCATGGTGTTGTGACTTGTGAGAGGAGAGATTCCAACTGACACCTCTCTCTCTCTCTCCCTCCATGGCTTGTAAGCATGTGAATTGAATGCCCATGTCGGGACGAGATCTACTCAGAATTGAATCTCATTTGGTATCATTAATTTTCAATCGATATTAAAGTATGAGGATAGCTGATGAGATAGTTAAAATACAACAGTAAATACTTAAATTCAATCATTAGATTTTATAATATTTTGTATAATTTTTTTTTATAAGTATAAATTAATGTTTTTTTTTTTTTTTGGAGCAGATATCCCACTATCCAAATTGTATCTAAATTCAGTTATTCGAATACATCATCCATCTTAATATTCGGATTTGGATATATATTGGATGCGGATTCTCGGGACTTATTTTTATGTGTTTTTTTTTTTTTAATCATTGGTAGAACGAGTGGTGGCCATTAAAAAGCAAAACATGTTTTGGCTAATTGTGATAATGAGCAGCCATTATAGCTTGCTTTGGTCTCTCTTTATTTAAGTATAAAGAATGTACAGAAAACAAATCGCAGATATGTTCCCTTAACTGGATTTTATTCTTTAAAATAAAGAAGTGTGGGTTTTTAATTTTATAAGAGCCGCCGCAACATCATGGTTGGTGCTAGAGCCACCAATGGAGATTGTTAAACCAAAAGTTTTGAATTGATTGGGTTCACAGAATTGGTAAAAGATTGAATTTATAAAGATTGTATTAACCTTTTAGTACCAATCATGCCAGTGGAAGCTGAGCAAAATTTTGAACGTGTCCGGTTTTGGTTAGACATAAGTGAAAAGGGTTTTACAAACTGGAGAACTTTTGGTGTTCCATTTAGAATTTATAATCTATTAAACTCTTAGGTGACATTTATTAGAGAGCTTATCCATTCGTAATAGATTTATGTCATGCAAGTAGAGAAACTACTACTATAAAGTGTAGACATTTGTGTTGATCGATCAACTATTATTTGAGGTTAATTTGATATTCATTCTCATTATCTCTCTGCTGTAATATCAATCTAAAAAAATTGAATTTGGCAATTATTTGTTCTTGTGTTCATTCTTGATTGATTTTTTTTTTACTTCTATATAACTGAATTCTTGGGAATAATGAAACCAGAGTTATCTAATTGACATTTGATTTCATCCATTTTACTGTCCTATTTGCCAGCTTTCTAACTACTAGATACCATGTGGTGTGATCTTGTTATAAGCATAGCCATAAAATTAGTAAATGGTAAATATTCTTCAACAGTTTCATTCACTATGGTAAGTGTATGTATATTATAAACTATATGTCATAAGTAAGATAATTTAATTATTTTGTAGATGTAATCTAATCATTTTGAGAATGTATTCTAAATCATAAGTAAGATATCTCAAATGACCTATGTGGATATGATATTACAAAATATATATCCAATCAATAAAATTTCATGAACTAAATTCAGAATATTACTCACTATGGTTAGAAGTCTCATTCCATGCAGGTTGATAAAAAGAACAAGAGGTCCAAAAAAAAAAAAAAAAAAACTGACCCAATCTGAGGCAGAGCTGAAAACCATAGCGCACCATAATCATTTGGCATATCTTGCAGGTATAACCTCCTAATTCAAATGCATTCCAACAAAAAGCATTCCTTTAATGCAACAAACAATCCAAAAACAATAAAAAATGAAAAGAAGAAAGGAAACCATCAAAGTGAGTGCTACACAAGGGGAAGGCACCCACCCCATCAATTATTAGAATATAGAATGATGTAAGGCAAACTGAATCTGTTTTTATTGGTTCTTCAATCTTTTTAATTGTTTATTTTATTTTTATTTTTGCCTTCTTTTATTGAAATGATTTTCATGTCCTCGCCGTGTACGGCGGACAACCGACGTGGATACTGGGGACCCGTAACCGGTCCACGTGGGCTCATCCGGTTCATTCCGGTTCGGTTCGGCGGGGTGGTTGTAGACCAGCCCTGGCTGACAGGGTGGCCGGCAACCCCACCCCAATATTTTATTATTGTATAAAAAGCTGACTTGACCTGGCTTAGGACGCCGAGTCTGATCCCCACCCCCACTCACTCATCATTGTCTCTGCCTTTCCAAAACCCAAACCCACCTGCGCCGCCGATCCGAGCCGAATTGAGCCGATTTAATTTAAGTGACGTCAGTTTACTAAGTCCGTATCCAGTCATGCCTCAGTATCAAATTGCACTGTCATTTATTATATCTATACTATTTAATAAAATATATATATATATTTTTTATAAAATCATGTATTTCATTAGATGAGATATTCAATATTCTAAAAAATTAAAATATTTATAAACTAGAATTGAGATTAGAAAAGAAATTGTATGTAACATTATTATTTGATTCGCATATTACATATTATAATTTATGCATTATAAATTTATTTTTAATAAATAATATACATATTTGTATTTGCAACTAAAGACTAAATAAATAATAGTTGACGTGTTGTCATAATAATGTGTCAAATACTTTTTATTGTATAATTACTAAATAATAATGTGAAAAATTAATCTTTTGTTTGTATACAAAGGAGTTTAATTTGCTCCCTGTGAGATAAGGTGAAGGTAATTGTTTTTCAAGAAAAAAAATTTATGCGTTTTTTAACGCATTAAAACATAGATTTGGTGGACGCGGAACGCTTCAACGGAGGTTTTTCAAAACCTGTTTGAAAAATTTATAGAAACTCACTTTCTTTTTCTATTTCTTTTTAAATATCTTTTATATTAAAACCTATAATAAATTTTTTTATTTAAGTACTATTTTTGGGAACCCTTTGAATACGTATACACTGTGATTTCTGTAAAAACAAAATACTTGTCAACGATCTGAGCCGTCCAATATGTGGTCCTTAGGTTCAGTTGGGCTTGTCGTCCCAGATGCTCGGCGAGGACTGCCTGCACGGGTGCACCCTGGGGGTCCACTTAACCGACGGCTCACAGCAAGAACTGAGCCGGTTGATGCGGAGGTGATGGACAGCCAGGATTGCACGTCATATATGATGAAAGGCAATCATGGCATCGCAAAATGCGGGGGCTGCGTGGACTCCAATTTGTACACGTCACCACAATCGCTTTCCCCCTCTCACATTTCCCAAAATGCCCCCCTCTCACTTTGGGATTTTTATTTTTTGCCATTCATTAATCAGACGGTTCAGGTTGGCTGTCCCTCTCAAGGGTTCATCTCATCTGAGTGACCCACCGAACCACCCGAGCCACCCTCATTTATTTTCCCTTCACGGGACCAAGCGTGACAATCACGTGATCATTTCAACTTTTATTATTTTAATATATAATACATGAGTGCTGTTATAATTTAAAGTTCCATTTATAGAAAATACTATGCTGTCTTTTACAAATGAAAAAAAAAAAAAAAGGTGTAAATTTAATTTAAGACTAAAAATATAATGGGCTTTATATATATCATGGAAAACATTATATACAATTCCAATTAGTATGTGTTTAAGTTTTTTTATGTTTTTATAAAAAAATATTATTTATTTAATTAAAATAATTTATTTTTTATAAAAAATTAAAAAAATTAAATAGGATGCTAATTAGATATAAAAATTAAAATTGAGATGATGAAAAAGATTATGTTTAACAACTTATATAAATATGCTTTAAATATAAATATTCTTTTAACAATAAAATTGAAAAACTGTTTTCTACCGTAGACAGCAGTTTTAAATAAAGACAAACTCTGCAAAGGGCATGGTGGGACAAAACCCCGACTATCAAAATGATGCAAAACACCAAACTTGCTTACAAATATGTACACACGAAATCTATAGATGGCGTTAACATGTCCCACCCCCAAAAAAAAAGAAAAAACTACAATCAAAACATCAACATACAAACACTGAAACACGTCATAAATTGAGTGCGGTTTCACTGTTTTTGTTTATGTGAGATGGCCACGGTTGGGTCCCGACTCCCCCGAAAACAAAATATACATCAGTAACATTACATAATTTCACTTATTTTATTTTTATGTATTTTAATAAAAATAATATATAATTAAAAAAAAATACCAATAAAACTGTACACAATATTGAACGTATCATTTCCGGTATTAAAAACCCTTCACCACCTTTTTACCTTCCCCCACTATAAATACAACACCAATCCTTCCATCAATCTCCCCATCTTTTCATCTCTCGCTCTCTTCATCTTTCTCAACACCCCCCAAAAAAAAAAAAAAAAATATTATGAGGAGCTCAACAGGACTGAACACGACGACGTCAGCGACGGCGACGGCGGGGCAACACTCGCCGTGGCACTCACCGGTGCCGTACCTCTTCGGGGGGCTGGCGGCGATGTTGGGTTTGATAGCGTTCGCGCTTCTGATCCTGGCCTGCTCTTACTGGAAGCTCTCCGGGTACCTGGAAGGGGAAGGGGAGAGGGACCTCGAAAGCGGAGACGGAGGGGAGGAGGACCCGCAGAAGGCCCGGGCGGACGCGGGGTTCAAGGCGGGCGGGAATCTCGAGGCGAGGGTGGTCGTGATCATGGCCGGGCAGGAGAAGCCCACGTTCCTCGCCACGCCCATGTCGAGCCGGGCCTCCTCGTTCGGCGACGGCGGCGCCAAAAGCCAGGAAGAGAAGGAGGGGGTCGTCGAAGGAGCCAAGGTCGAGAGCGAACCGGATGAAAAGCGAGAGGTGCCTTCGGAGGCTGAAAGTCACAGTGGGTGATTCAGAGAGAGAGACAGAGAGAGAGAGAAAGAGAGAGAAACTCCTTCTGTTGTTCTCTCTTTCATTAATTTTTATGTGGGTTTGATTTGGGGGGTGAGGTTCTCTCTTGATCTTGAGCTCTTTTTTTTTTTTTTTTTTTTGAAGTTTTTGTTGCCTTGGTTTTTTTTTTTTTTTTTGGGTTTTTCCTTCATTTTTGTGTCGGGAAATGTAAATTTTTGGTGAGAAATGGATGTCAACTTTTCCTTTCTTTCTTTTTACTTTTGTTCACTATTTCTTTTCAATCTTGATAAAGAAGTTTTAAACATCTTCAATGGTGTTTGAAACCAATGTGATTTTTTTTGGTTCTGGACCTAAATTCTACTCATACACATCGAATCAAGGAAGACTAAAAATTTCACTAACGAAAAGCTTCAGCTATTACTCCTCTCCAAAAAGAAGATTAGGAGATCGGCACCATTAATGTTTTAGAAAATAAAATTTCAACTATAATTTTTGGGTATTGACACAATTTGAAGATTCCAATAAAATCAAAATCATGATTAATAACATTTCAACAAATTTTAAGTAAAGATTTAAAAAAAGGGTGCATATTAATTTTTTTTTCCTCAAAAATAGATATTTACAGCTGTGTAAAAAATGAAGACCTGGTTTAATGTGGGCCACGTGGAGGGTGGAAAGCCGTTCATGGCCTCGGGGACGCGGCGACGCGAGAGCGTCAGCCACGGTAACCCATTCTCTGTATTATTAAAAACTTTGTCCACTAAAGAAATCAATATATAAAAAAATTAGGGTAAATTGAGTTTGAACCCCTAAAATATTTGAAACATCCAAAAAAACAGCTCCTAAAGTTGCAAAACATAGATTTTTTGTTAAAAAAAAACAAAAGCACGATTTTATTCTTTTAAATTAAATCACTATCGTGATTTCACATTTTAATTAACTGTTATCTGAGCTTATTCTCATTTATAATTATTGTATTGATTGATATTTACAAAACATATTTATAGTTAATTTATTGATTTGTTTTTGGGTATTTATAAAATTAATTAAATGATAAAATACTAATTTTTAAGTATTTTTATCATATTTTAATGAAAAATCTAACAATAGAATGTGTGAATACATGGTTTTGAATTTCAAAGAATGCTTTGTGGGTTTTTAAAATTTGAAGGGGTTCAGATACATTATATCCAAAATATTAATATAAAAACAGATTCACAGTTAAAGCAACCTTTGCTTTTACTGTTTTTATGGAAACCAGCGGCAGCTGTAACGCAGTACAGAGAGAGACCTTTTTATTTTTATTTTAAGAATTCAAGTTAAAGAAATCTGATATTCGTTCGGAATATGCTCCAATCGATCTCGATCGTCCATCTGCCTCGTCTCGCCGCGTGGATCGTCTGATGGATGAGACATATCTTACGTTACGGTACGAGGTCTTGTGTTGTGGTGTCACAGGTTTGTTAAAGTGGATGTGCGTATAAGACAAGGGATGCGCACGTGTAAGTGGGACGCGGCGAATCGAGGAAGTGAGGAACGTTAAATTTGACGGTACGAGTGGAGCAGACCATGCAACAGTTGTTTCCACTTCGTGTTGGAGGAGATCTATATGGAAAGAAAATGTTGTACGAATTCAATGCACTTCATGGAAGTTCCAATTAGAGACCATTTCATATTATATTACATTGGCCATTTTAATCCTTTGCTAATTTTTATGATTATTATCTATATTCTTTTTTACTTGTTAAATCATCATGATTAAAATCATACGATTATATATATATATCAAAAGTTATCAATGATTGATGTTTATATTATTGAGTGGATCTAGAAATCCTATATCTTTTTTTATATTTATGTTAATACCAAATTCAATGGACATCAGATAAATTCTAACGAAAGACTATTTGATATAGAAGTTGACAATAACCACAAGCAGACAGATGATTCGGATCTGCTGCTTTGTATTTTTACATTTATATTTTATTTAGCTTATTGTAACTTGTTTGATTAACTTTAGGATTTCATATCATCATGATAAAAAGATTTTTTTTTTTTTTTTTTGGACTTTGATAATTTTAATGAACAGTATACAAATTCTGATTAGGGGCCATTTGATTAGAAGTTAACAATGACCAATATCACTTAAGGGGTGTAGATCCCCTGTTTATTTTATTATACTTGTATATTGCTTGACTAATGATAGGATTGTTATATTATTATGTTTCAAATAATGTAGTTGCCATCATAAAAGTCGAGTCATATATAAATAAAATAAAAAAAAACAGAGAATCCAAACTCATCACGCATGTTGAGATGTAAAAATAATTTATGTTATATAAATAAAATGCTTATTTTTTATATTTTAAATATAATATAATCCATAGAATTAAATAAATATAAATTAATATGGAATATAGATCATATTATAAAGAAAAAAATGAATATAAAATATGAGGAAATATGAGATTAATAGAATGAACAAAGATGAAGTTGGTATTTTTTCTCATAGATATACTTTGAAACTTGAATCCCCGATCTCATGATTGTAAATTTTATTGTCACTGATTAAGTTATAATTCCAAACCTTATACATCTAACGACATGATCAAAACAAGCGAAAATGTCTCCAATGAGGAAATGTAGTGTTGAGCGCAATCCATGACGAGCTTGAGATTAAAAAAAGAACAAACGTGAAATACAAATTCACTTGAATAGGTCTGATGAACGTATTAAAATCTGAGATCTTGTAAGATACAATCTTATAGTATTTTGTATAATACAAGTGAAATATAAAACTTACAAGAGATTAATAAAAATTTCATGGAATTTCACCATTAAAAAATTCTCCCAGCAATAGAGTTGCAATTCGAACGGGTTGAATTTGGGTTTGAGTCAACCCGAATCCAACTTGAGTTTTAAAATGTTCAACTCTTAACTCAACCCAACCTTTTTAAAATGTTCAACCCTTAACCTGAACTAACTCGGTTTTTAACCCGATGATATTAACTCGTGATGAAATTGAACAACCCGAACTCAACCCGAGGAACCCAAATTTTTTGTAAGGATACACAAAAACATATACCAATCAAAATCAACATCAACCACTCAACAATCAAAACACACTCCAAAGGATCCCAGATTGTGGAAACCAAATGTAAAATAAAATCAAACACAAAAGAAACAATCATCTATTCAACAACCACCGATGAGCGCGACAACTTGCCGAGATACCACCGATCTTTACCACATCTGATAAAGGGGATTCACAGCACGCTAGCACCACAACAGGGGAGGGGGAGAGGTGAGCGAGAGAGGAGGAGAGATGCGACGGGGACAGGGGTGGATGTCGCCAAGGTAATCAAAGTCGCCGCGATCCTGTGTTGGGAGGTGGAGTGTTGGGAACAGAGGAGGGCAGAGAGACATGATTTGGAGCCTTTGAAGGTGTTTTTTGTGAGAGGGTTGAAAGAGATACGTCGGTTAGGGTTGTGAGAGATAGATTTAGGCATTTGTCAAATTAATGAACGGTCCAGATTTAAAAGTGACATTATCAATGGTTCATATTGTCATATAGGTATCCAGTTCGGGTTCGCGGGTTGATTCAGGTTGTATGTGGTGTCAACCCAAACCTAACCCGATTTTTTAAGCTACCCGAATTTGTCAACCCTATTCCGAACCCAAATTTAATTTTTACAATCCAACCTTTATAAAAATCAGGTTCAATCCGTCGGATTCAGATTGGATCAGACTTAAGTTGTAGCTCACTTTGCAATGTGTACTTTTATAACTCAATATTTCGAAAAACTCTAACAATATCTCAATAATGTGTTACACAGTTAATAAAATATCAAGGTAATTAGGTGTCCACCAAAAATCATCTTATCATGGTTATCTGATTATAATACATTGAATCTCAAACGAAACCCAATATGATGCATAATTCCAAACTCTAAAAGTACATTTTGCTGAGACCTCAAAACTCATCCTTAAATTAGTCAAAGTCAAAATGTGATCGATTAGGATTCGTTTAGAATCAAGTGTCAAGTTCACTTTCATATAGCAAAATCGATGTGAAATGGTTAGTCCTCAGTGTTGATGCTTATGGATCTCTGACACATGCTAATTAATCCAATCCCATCGAGAGCTAATAGTGTGATCTAGCCATCAAACATACATGAACATATAAATAGGTATAAGAAAACTACCACCAGTAACTATATATCTATCAGGATGGTTCATTCCAGAATGATCCAACCTAAAACTCCAAGTATGTGGAATAAGATCTTATCCTGAAAAATATCCACCACCAATTCAGCCACCCAATCCCGTCATAGACCGATAAAAAATGATAGGCCAAGTGGTGGTAGACAAAGAAGCCCGTCGTCGACATCCAACCGCGTTAGGGGGACCGCCACGGCAACACCTGTGGGTGGGGTGGGTCTGCCTCTTCTTCCGGTGGTCGTGCGCGAACACGACCGTGCCAGGGACTACTGGGTCGTGACGTGGACGCGCGCACCGTGCCAATCCCCTTCGCTTCGATAGCGCATTATTGAGGGGGAAGGGGGGGGGGGGGGACTAATGGCACGGGGGTGTGTCTGTGCTTTGACAGAGATGGCGGCCGACAACTACAATTCATGATCGAGTGAGTGGTGATGGCCGGGGTTGGGACGTCATTAACAAAACTCTGACCCCATCTATGCTCCATGTGTTCTTCGTGAGTTTCTGAGTCACCGACCGAGGACCACCTTCAATGGGAATTTTTTTTTTTTAATATCAGTATGTGATATTGACATATGATGATATGTAAATATTGGACCACGCTAGACACAGTCCGGCATACAGTTTTACTTAGTAGGCCATGTTTGGATCCGCGGCCCCACGGCTTTTGGGTCATGGAATCCCATAAAACGTCTCTTACACTATATAAAATGAAAAAAATGCACCTAACGTATTTATCGCCTTCAAACAATGTTTCTGAGATGCAGACATCGTAACACAATCATCAGTCTACAAAAATATTATATTGTCTAGTCAATTCTTTAAAATACCCACTATATCTCCTTTTTAAATAAAATCCCATTTGAGTGAATATGAAGGGTATTTTTATAATCATCCAAACCAATAAGCTCAACACATATATGTGTTCCAAACACAATTTTTTTTCTTTTAATTTTCAAAGGGTTCTCGACGCTCTCCACTCACCACTTAGATTGGAGAAGCCACGAATGTGAAATCTTGAGTTGGGCACTTCACATCCAGACGGGCCACGTATGTGAAATCTCGAGTTGGGCACTTCACTTCCAAACGGAGAAACCGATTCAATGCTTCAATAGTAAACAACATGTGGATTGATGATAAACTAATCCTCCACAAGCTAATGACCCTAGAGGGAACCACAATAGTAAGATGGATACCTTGTTTATGATTCCAGTATTCATAACCCCACCAATGTAGTTGAGCAGCAGCACCCTTCTCGGTGGGGCTCGATTTGGGAAAAGTGATGAACTGTATAATGTCCCTGTGAAGCAAGATTTTCAAACTTGATTAATCTATTTTGTGTTAACTGTGTTGGGATTATGTCTTGATCCAGTGTTTCATATCGGATGACCATGATGAAACCATATTAGGTTGAACACCTAATGAGTAAAATATTATTTAAGAATTGATCTTAAATAATATTTAAAATGAATCTTCTAAAATAGGAAACAATATTTATTTGTTAATTAGGAGAGTGAATATCTCCTAATTAATGTGAACAATATTTGTTTGTTAATTGGGAGATTACTTATGGAGGAAGTTATTTATCTCTATAAATATCATCTAGGGTTTTATGGCAAGACTTGATAGACATTATACAATGTAGAGAAGAGGGTAACTCCATGAGAGAGTTTGTAAGTTTCTTAATGTATCTCAACTATCAAAATAGATTCTCTGTTTTTTTGCCCCTTGGATGTAGGCCTAGATCGAACCACGTATATCTTGTGTTCTTCGTGTGATGTGGTGTTTCGTTCTTGTGTTCGATCTTGTGTTTGCTGTTGGTTTGCGTGATCGACTTTTCAACAGTGGTATCGGAGCTTCAGATTTCGACGTAGGAGGGCAAGATATAAAGAACGAGGATCAATAACGACACGGGTCGACGAATTCATACCATCAATGGATGTACTGTTGAAAATTCCAACAACGGTGTGTCGTACAAGGTATCATGCAAATAAGAAGAAAAAAAATCATGCAAGGTTACAAGGAGCTCTCGGTGGTGGAAGCGGCACATCTATTCATGTGCAATGATGATACTAATGTGTTGCGGGTCCAAGATCCACCAAAAAGCAAATGCAAGACATGGATGTGCAGAGACGCTCGGGGTACAAACTTCGCAGTGTCACGCGGAGGCACATGGGCGAATCACGTGAAACGTAGGTGTGGAGTTTGTACAGAAGAAGATGGAACAACACAACACGGTCTAAAGCGTTCTAAATTGGGTATGTGAGGAGCTACACCCCATATGGTTTGGTTAAAAGAGCGAGTCTACCCATCTCACGGGTGCGTGTGTGGCATGTTCAAGGTGGAGGTAAGATCCAGATCTTTTTCGAAGATCCATCAGAAGCGTGAAATAAATGCACGGTTGCTTGCGCGGTCTTATTTCAAGGAAGACATGAAGCAAGGTGGAGATACCAATTAAAATCTTTTGAGCAATTTGAGGAAATCCGAGTTTACAGGATACGAGTCAAGGTGGAGATTGTTGGGATTATGTCTTGATCCGGTGTATCACATCGGATGGCCATGATGAAACCATATTAGGTTGAGCACTTAATGAGTAAAATATTATTTAAGAATTTATCTTAATTAATATTTAAAGTGAATCTCCTAAAATAGAAAACAATATTTGTTTATTAATTAGGAGAGTGAATGTCTCCTAATTAATGGGAACAATATTTGTTTGTTGATTGAGAGATTATTTAAGGAGGAAGTTATTTATCTCTATAAATATCTTCTAGGGTTGCATGACAAGACTTGACATACATTATATAATGTTGAGATCCCAAGGGAAGATTGAGAGGTTTTAAGAGAGGGCAACTCCATGAGAGAGTTTGTAAATCTCTTAATGTATCTCAACTATCAAAATGAATTCTCTATTTTTTTATCCCGTGGATGTAGGCCTAGACTAAGTCATATATATAATGTGTTCTTTATGTGATGTGGTGTTTCGTTCTTGTGTTTGATTTTAAGTTTATTGTTAGTATCCGTGATTGCATTCCCAGCAAATTGTTAACACAAACGTGCCTCTTAAAGTTTAATCATAGAACCCGCTGAAAAATGAGGATAACAGTTATTTAAACAAAAAAAACAAACAGTGAAGCACAAACTGATATCGTTTGGCAATTTTACTTCATCCACGTAGGGAAAAAGAATCCATTCACTGTATCCGGTAATTGAAATAAAAAAAATCTTTTAATCTTTCACCTCACGACCCACTCCTCTAGAAAGTATACTGTATGCTTTTATAAAAAAAATAATTCTCTCTCAATCCTAACAAAAAAAATAAATTATTTCTAATAGTGATACAAATATACAAAAATACTCTTCTAAAAAATTAGAGCCCGGGATATATTTTTTTTATGTTAGAACTAAAGCGATATCACAAGAGCCGGTCTAATCCCACCAAACCAATTACTCTTCCCCCCAACCCAATAAAAAATTAAAACATTTTATATTTGACACTCATCACACCAACCTCACTTGACACAAACTTTGTCATACTGGGACGTCTAATGTGACCCAAGGTGTGTCACCCAAAAATTTTCAACTACAATATTTTAAAAGTTGCGCGACACACCTTGAGTCACCATAAGTTGTTCGATTTGACATACTCGAGTCAAACTAAGATGTTTATTATGACTTAAGGTGTGTCACATAGAATTTTTCAATTACGATATTTTAGAAGTAATGTGACACACCTTGAGTCACTATAAGTTATTTGATTTGACATACTCCGAGTCAAACTAGAATGTCCACTATGACCCAATGTGTGTCGTCAAATACTATCCAATTAACAATAAGTTAATTTTTTTATCTATCATAAATATCATAAATACACAACAAATAAAATATCATAAATAAACAACATTCGTATACATGGTCATATAAGTTAATTCAACATTCACATATCCAACCTGCACATTCACAAATCCAATACATTATTTTTTTCACAAATGAAAACCTACTATTAACATAACAGTCTTCCATGTTGAAAATGTATACATCCAAATTCAATTAATTAACACATCCACGTTAATACATTTTTTTACTTAATACATTGTTCAAAAGCCAAAATATAATATGGATGTGTTCGTTGGTTGAATTTGGATGTGTGAATGTTGAACAAGGAAGACTGTTATGTTATGTCAATAGTATGTGCATAATATGTATGTGAATTAACTTATGTTATTATGTACGTGAATTTTGTTTATTTTTTGTATTATTTGTTATGTATTTATGATATTTATGATAGATAAAAAAATTAAATTATTGTCAATTGAATAGTGTTGGACGACACACCTTGGGTCATAGTAGACATTATGGTTTGACTCAGAGTATGTCGAACTGTACAACTTAGTTTGACCCAATGTGTGTCGCGTTAAAATATTGCAATTGAAAAATTTTGGGTGACACGCTTTGTGTCATATTAGACACCCCCATATGACTGGATTTGTGTCAACTGAAATTGGTGGGATGAGTGTCTAATACAAGATGTTTTAAATTTTTGTTGGGTTGGGGGGAGAGCATTTAGGTTGGTGGAAATAGACGGGCTCATATCACAATAGATCTTCATATTATCTTGTATTCGCAACACTCCTTGAAAATAACTTGTGAGTCAAGGTATCCCCGGCAGATAGTATCAACCAAGGTAAAGGTGCCACTAGCAGTATTTCTATTGTAGAATATTAAATTGGGATTCTGTATTCTTGTATTCACCTTATTGAAAAATAAACATAACACACAAATGCTTGTTCCATTTTTAATCCCTGAAGAGGCCCCATCTTGTAAAGCATTGATGCTTCACCACAAAAAGAAGGGTCCCCAACAGCAAGATAAACGTCACATGATAAATATTATATGTATGTAAAGATGAATTGATATATAAATGATACAAAAATAAATAGCAAACATTAAACTCTATAAATTAGATGTGGATGAATTGAGTTTATATATATATATATATATGAAAAGTGGTGATGGAATGTGGCCGACAAGAAGGGGTTTTGCGGCCACTTAGATATTCTTCTTTTTTATGCTGTGATGAGAAGAGAGTCCGAAACAACAAACACCCAAAAACAGCAACATCGTTGTGGGGACTCCAGCAACCAAAGAACAGTGAATCAGACTCGAGAGGGAAAAAAGTGTATATGTATGAGGTCTTACCGTGGAATATTTGACACTGGTCTCTCTGATCATATGCTTCCAAAGTTTGTCTATTAGGAAGGACAAGTTTCATATCAAATGGGGGCCTTGGAGACCTGGAATTGGACTTGGAATTGACCTTATTCTTTTGTATGGTCACTGTCTCTGAGACATCAGGCATCAATTGCAATTATTAATTTTTGAAATGGAAACGGAATGATGGGGTTGGAGAAATTTTGGTTTATTGTGAATCGGAGGAGATAAGAGTGAATATCAAACACAATTTTTCTTTTCAATTTTTTTTTTAAAATATATATTTTTATTTTAAAATGAATAAATTCATTTTTAATAAATATAGAAAAATTTAACGATATATATACTTCACCTAACGACGTATATATTTCATTGGACTTCTAACAATGCATATATGACGAGGGGCGACAGCAAGTGTAACACTATGGGGTCAATTGACCTCATCAAACTTTTAAAAAAAATTAAACTATCTAATCTATCTAACCTATCCCATATTTACACATTAATCCAACCCCATTTAGAAGAAAAAAAACGGAAAACGTGGGATACTCAGATTGCATGGGGTGAATATTTATTGTGCATTCAATTTTTAAAACAACCATATTGTACCTAATATTCACCACATCATACTTAATATTCATCAAAAAATAAAAAAAACCTACGTCTCTACCCCACCTTACATATATTAAAAAATTTTAGGACTCTTTATCTTCTATAAAGTCGGCAGACCCTCGCCACGGACGCGTCGATCACCCACATTGCCGATCGGCGATCATCGCTTCCAAGTTTAAATAATCTCTGATCACGTCGTCAATTTCCTCTTCTTACTTTGCTTCAGGTATCTAGTCATGAATTTAATTTTGCTTTATTTTTTCTTTTTTGTTTTATTTTTAATATAAAACTCTTCCATTATTACATAATCGTGTATGAATAATAAATAAAACTCATCAATATTACACCCTTTTTTATCCTTCACATGCCTAAGTATCAAAAGCTCTTTCACGACTTCACCTGTCTGTTTTGGTAATTATCAAAAATCATAGATTTGGTTCAAATTTTTAGTTGATTAGTTGTTTGATTTTGTATGTATTTATATTTATTAAAAATTTTAATTTATAGATTTTGCAATTTGTTCAATGGATAAATTTTTAAAGAGAAAATCAACTATAGAGCAAGATTTTTCTCCTACCGAAAAAAATTGTAGTGCTAAGTAAAATCATGTTGATGTAAACAATCTTCATTCAGATCTATAGCTAAGAAAAAAATTTTAACTTATCACCCTAATGCTTATGATAAGCAGAAGTTCATTCATTTTGCTGGGCTTTATCCATCTGATTTTTCTGTAGCAAACCTTTTGGTGCTTGATAATCAACTTTAGAATTATATTACTAATATGCGTTCCAACAATGAGTTTTTAGAATTAAAAGGAATTTGTGACCTTGCTCGAAAGTTGGTGGAGACAAAGAAACACCTCGAATACCCCTTGGTCTATTTGTTTCTAAAGTTAACGTTAATTTTACCGGTTGCGACTGCAAGTGTTAAAAGAGCTTTTTGAGGAATGAAAATCATCAAGAGCCGATTGCGAAATAAAATGGGAGATCAATGGATGAATAATTATTTGGTTACATATATTGAAAAAGATATATTTGATAATGTTGATACTGAAATTATCATGCAACGATTTTAAAATATGAAATCTCGTCGAGGACAATTGTAAAAGTTTATATATTAGAAATCCTTGATTTTTTTTTATGGTTTATTTTTTTTTTAATGTTAGTTTTTGAATGACCAAATCTATAAAAATTCCTAGAGCTGTCACTGTATATGATTATATTTTAGACTATATAAAAAAACTAAGTGTAACAATGCCTTGAAAAAAATTAACGTAAAAAGCTCATAATTTATTTTTTTTATTATCATTTTGTAAAAAGTGGCATTCAGACCATGATGATCCATCACCTCAAAAAACAAATGTTGCATCCAGTCATTCTTACATTTACTTTTACAATCTAAAGACATTTTAATTTTTCTAAAAGAATATACCTACATAATATATTTTCACAAAAAAATAAAACACACACACACACAAATGATTGACTATATTGCTTCTTATATTTTCCTAATGGAGTATATACTCTCCTATATATAATAGTATAAAATATATTAGAGATCTAATATAATGTTCTAAGCCTCTAGAAATGATTGCGTATATCAGAGCCCTCTCGTTAATAAAAAAAAAGAGCGAGTTGATCTGAGTTTTTTTGTTCAATTCATGTAACTAGCTAGGGTAAGCCATGAAAGACAATCACGATTATGTGGAGCTCAAGTAAGTTACAACCAATCAATCTAATAACAGTTATTGCTTACGAAAGCTCACAACAGTTCAAAGTGAAATATATATCCAATAATCTCTAACAATTTATAACCAAATTATTAAAAATAATCTTTGCTATAACAATTTTTAATATTTCAAAAGATATTATTATATCTGTAAATACTTAAGTGTCACTCCAATATGATTCCATCTTATCCACTCGAGATCCGAGACATAATTCTAATTATGTCTACATTGCCTTGGCTCTATCAGTGATCTTTGTTTTCTTTGAGCTTCACCAACTGTTAAGTCTCTCTTATTGCAAAACTCTGTGTTGTAAGGATCTTAGAAACACTTTTCTCCAATCTTTACACCGCCCCCCTAATTCACCAGGCCACACCATATTTTCATGGATATCCACCATTGATTCAGACTCAATAATAATGCGCAACTCTTAGTCAATATTTAAATCATCATGTAGATGTGTCACACGCTTCATGTGGGTCTCTAAAAAAGATATTATTGAACTTCACAATCTAATCAAATTTTTCATACAAAAAAAAAATGTGATATATATCTACAAAGTGTTTCTTTTCTTGATGCGAACAATTAATCAGTTACTTTTGTGCAGAAAATCGGAAGTGTCCAATTGATTAAATGTTATCCGAACAAAGGAATAATATAATGTGCAAGTTTAGCAAGAGATTGTAAGTGTGTGTGTGTCGCTGTGTGTATCCTTGGAATATTTCCTTAAGCAATGCTAATAGGAAACAAAAATGTTCCCTTCCAATACGGAAGGTTCACTCTTATCATAAAATCCGATATTAATTTGCTTTACTATTCCGAGGTGGCTGTCATTTTGATGTAACATGAATATAATATAATAAAAGGGTATCTGATGGTGCTTTTATTCCGGTATAGACTTTATAATGAAAGTTGTTGGATTGGTGTATATGTCAAATGAGAGAGAGAGAGAGGGAATGGAAGAGTCCAGAAGTGTGAATTATTATTCTGTTATACAGAAGGCGCTCCGTACGGGGAATCGTGTTCTCCGATTACTTTAGTTTCTTTTATCATATGTTCTGATCGAATGTCACTCATGAAAAATCTTAAATTTACACTAGCTATGATGTATGCCACGTAGAGCTAAAATTTTCTGAATTTTATAAGTAGGTTTTATTGTATGTCATACGAGCTTATTATGCTTCGAGCGTGGAAATTAAAATTATCTAATAGAAATATTCGATATGTACATAGAGAAAACTGAAATTAATTCCATATTTTGGTTAACATGTAGATCGCACAAATAAGTATGATTGTCTCTGGCAATTGAATATTAGAAGGAAAATTAGACAACGTTTTAAGTAGTGTTTGAAAATGTGTTTTGAAAATTAAATTCTTTTTAATTTATTTTTTCTACTTCTTTTAAATTTTAAAAAATAAGTTTGTAAGAAACATATTTTTGAAAAATTGGTTTTTACAACTAAAAAATGTTTTATTTATTTATTTATTCAAAAGCTAGGTTTGATAATGGTATTTGAAAACGAGTTTCAATTAACTATGATTTATGTAAAGAAGAATTTCGTAAAATTATCTAAACCTGTTTTAAAACAATGCTGTAGAGACGGCTCAATTTCACATTCGGTGAATGTGCTTCACATTCGATCAACTATGCCAATCCTACATGCAATTCTATTTAACTTATAATATGACATATGCATATTTTATTAGATAAATCTTGTATTTTTTTATATTTTGTGTAAGGGGAATATACAATTCACCCATTATCATATGCATTTCATTTTTATGAATGCATTTATTATGTTTCATGGCATTTGCATTTTTTAAAAAGAAAAATGTTACACTCTGTTTTTTTACAGTTTAAAACACTGATCACACATATTTTTATTTTTTAAAAAATAGTAAACATCATCAAAAGAAGTATATGTTTAGATGAAAAATGTATATAGCTTATTTTAAAAAATAGTAAACATCATCCAATAAGCTATATGCTTAGATGAAAAATGTATATAGCTCACTTTCAAATTAAATGAACTACTTTTGAGTAAGTGTGTGAGACTGCATTTGAGACTGTAAAAATGACGAAGTGTAACAACACCCTAAAAGCAATCTTGTTCAGCCTAGTGCCGTGTTCAGCCTAACATCTACTCGTTCCAATTCATAGACTTGTAAACACAATAATCTATTGAACGGGCCTAATTGAAAATGATACGTCCTGCCCCAATGCAGCTTCAATCGCAGTTCACATTGATTTTTCTTTTTTTTTTAAAAAAAAATCATACACTCTCCAATTGTAATGCATGCTCTTATATAAAATGAAATGCATACTGAAATATATTAGTACATTTTTTTCAAGTTAAAAAAATGTAAAAAAAAATTGCTCCATACACTACGACGAAACATCATATGATAGTGTAGTATATACTATCTAAATATTATGGATTCCTTAATTTTTGGAAGGAAAATGATCTATCTACCGCCTCAATTGTAGTCTTCAGTAGTTTTTATTTATTTTTAAATCATACACTTACCTATTGAAGTTCACGCTGTTATATGAAATTGAGTATATACCAAGATACATTTGTGTATTTTTTTTCGCTTTGAAAAAATGATAATATTTTTTGCGTCATACACTATGATAGTGTTGTATATACTATGGTATCGTGGTGTACAGAGTTGCAAAATGGGCTACAAAATGGACTAAGTATATCAACACTCTTATTGGAAAGGATATTAGGATGAGTGCTATTACACACAGTTTTTTTTGCAGCTTTAATTCCAGTCTTGATAGAAAATTATCAAAGCAAATTCTCACATTAACGAGGTATATATTTCAATAGAAATTTTTTACATTATCTATAAATGCATTCATGAAATTTATTGGAGTATATGTTTTATTTTTTATAAAAGTGCATGAGATGAAGTATATTATTTTAAAAAAATTCAAAATAATTGAAAATTAAAATTGGGGTTAGAAAATGGGTTCCACTTAACATTATCTAGGATGAGTCATTCTTGCAATATTTTTTTACAACCCTCACATGTTTTGAATTATTATATAATTGTCTTGGATATCTCTATGGAAAATAAATATACATTTGAATGAACGATTTGCACTTTTTTAAATATTTTTCTACGGTAGAAATACAAGTTTTCATAAAAACTGAAGTGATACCGGAATGAATTGAATGTATATAATTTTTTTTTTATTATAATAGAATATACATCAATACAATATAGCATACATTTAATAAAGATTTTATGTATATACAAGAATGATTATGTTTTATACGCAAAAGTGTATAGTGGGTGTCAAAGTTATTTGGACCATATGGCAAATCTCACTTTTCAAAGAGTATTATACACTCTGAACCATTTTGTAACCCCTCTAAAATTTAGAAGTGGTCTTCAAACTAGTGCAGTCACCTATACATTACGATAGTTTATACTGTGCATGAAAATTAATTTTTTTTATTATTTAAAAATTAGAAAAAATCCATATAACCCCTTAAATCTAACTGAAATCCATATAACCCCCTGACTTTTCTTTAAATCCATATAACCCCCTAAAAATAACTAGTAAATCCACATAACCCCCTGAATAAAATTTTCGTTAATAAATGATGAATATCTTGTGAATATTTTATTTGGTTAACCTTGACTGAAAACACAATATACTAAAAAACTACCACAATGGGTTAAAAATATGAAAAATCTTATAAAAATGATAATTTTATCTTCTCAGGATATATTATAAAACCCTATCCAGCGGGTAAAATCGTCATTTATATAAGATTTTTCACATTTTTAACAAATTGTAGGGTTTTTTTGGTATACCGTGTTTTCTATTAGGGTTAATCAAACATAATATTCACAAAATATTCATCATCTATAAACGTAAATTTTATTCAGGGGGTTATTTGGATTTACTAGGTGTTTTTAGGAGGTTATATGGATTTTAAGAAAGATCAGGGGGTTATATGGATTTCAGTAAGTTTACATGGGGTTATATGGATTTTTCCTTTAAACATTATACTAGTCTATTTCAATGTATACTTCCCATTTTATAATGATATATAATTCAACAGACGAATGTATAAACTATGGACAGGGTTAAACACATGGCTAAACATATCATTTTCCGTTTCCAAAATCTGGTCTAACTAAAATTGGAATTTAATAAAAGTAATTTGCAAAAAAAGAAAGAAAGAAGTTCTTACAGCCTTTCACAACTAAAATCCAATGTTTTCTTTTGTTAAAAAGCGTTGATAGACTCAGTTCATTTTGTAGTCAAATACACTATAATAACATAATATATACGGTACTATAATAATATATAATGTTCCATCAGAATGTATTGAGAAAAAAAAACATTCATTTTTTCAAAAAAAACAAAAAATTATACTATTGTATTTTAATATATACTTTATTTCATATAATAATATGTATTTTAATTAAAGAGTGTATCATTTTAAAAAAATTAAACAATGATATGGACTACGTATGATTTCAAATGGGCTTTGTTGGGTTCCAAATTGTAACGCACTTATCCTTGGATAACTTAAGGAGCCCGGCCCAACCCAATTAGCATCTGGGGGCCATGAGCAGGGATTGGGCCTTTCCCGTTGGGTTATGCCCACCCCGGGCTTGGGCACATCACCCTTTATGAATCGTGTACCTCGCAACGCGCGTCGGCTTGTCCGGGCTTTAGGGGGGAATTTAAAGCTCAGCGCCGGCCCAGGCCCACCTCTGGGATCACTTACGAACGTATTGAAGACGAAGCCTTTACCAACATCCCTTGGGCCTGTTTGGAGGGGAGAATAGGAGAGGAACAGAGAAAAATAAAATAAAAAAATTGTTTGTTTGCAATGAATAAAGTGATATAGCTATGTTAGAATATGTGAGAATAAATTGGTATTGGTATTTTAAGTCCTTTTAAAATTGTGTTATTCCACCCAATCTATTCTACTGATGTAAAAGGAGATGGCCCTACATATCAAATCACTTTTTAATTATTTATAAATTTTTATTCACATTTAATTCATTATCAATCAAACAACAATATTTTTATTGTTATATTTGTCATTGAAAATAATTAAAAACATCACAAAATTTTATTTATATTAGAATAGTTATCTATATATCCTATATATCCTACAATAGTTTATGTCACTACCGAAATATGGGCTAATTGTATCATCAAAAAAATTAGAACTTACAATTTGGTTAGACCAATGTGTAGTTGTATTTCCTTTTCTCCATCAAATTCAACCACTTAGCCAGAGACTGTTTAGGTATAGTGATGTCATTTCTGTTTTTCATTTGTTCTTGATTCCAGCTTTGCTTAATTTGTTTCCGGGCTCTATTGTTTAGTCTAGTGATGTCATTTCTGTTTTTCCATATCTCGCACTCATTATTCTCATCATCCTCGGATCAATTATAACTGCTATTATTTAGTTATAACAGATCTATTTTTCCCTTAAAAAAACTTGCAACTTAGTTATACTTTTTATATATCAACTTTTGAGGGGACATTTTTCTTGTACGGTGGACTGAATATTTTTAAAAAGTTCAAGACAAATTTTTTCAATAAAAAATAAATTGTTTTTTTTTTAATTTTTTTTAATTAATAAAAAAAACCCAGCACTCCGGGACAGGAGAAGGTTGTTCGCATGTGTGACATGATATAATTGTTGTTTAAACTTTATTTTCGGGAGGTTCAAGGAACATGATGATGGGGACATTTTGATTTGTTTTGGTGCTACTTGCTATATACAAATATTGTTTTATGTGGGTTTATTTATGAAGATTCCAGTGGGATGTGTTCCAAAGGATGAATTGATTTTATTCATTGTGAATAAAAAATGGAAGATATGATAGCAAAACCCGAAGTTCTAATTTGGTTCTGAATAAAGTACCAAGTAGTAAGGATGGGCTCAAGTCAAATATTATTCATGTGGTTACATATAATTAAACAGACCAAATAAGGCTTATTCCCATTCTTACATTCACCGGATTATCTCTGGTATAGTTGTTCGAAGGAAATCGTGGAATACATGTAACTGGTTTTTTATATGTGATGTCACCACAATTGTGGGGAGGACAACAAATTAAATGTTCCAACTAAATAAAAATAAGAAGATCCATTTCTATTTTAATTAATTATGAACCAATGATGAGCACAGGGTTTTATAATTCTGCGTTTGGATCTGAGTTTCAAAATCTTTAGCTTTTCAAACGCAGAATTTATCTAAACTCATATCCAAACGGATCCTTAGATCAATTTCTGATTCATATAATTTATTATAAGGTTAAAAACATTCACGTCCCTGCAAACATATGTAATCTGATGTAAGTCTTTATCAAAGTTAAGATAGATATATAAGTCATTGAAAACTCATACAAACTTAATTGTCATATCTGAATTAAATTTTTATAAACATTACAGTCTCAATAAACAATCATAAAAGTTATAAACAATTCTTGTAAAAGACTAAATTATCTTTGTAGAACTTTTATATTTCTTTATCTCATATATGCATTAATTGTGTGGAGGGGTAAAAAAATTAGAAACAATTTAGTCATTTTATGGTATAGCTGTATAAGTTAGGGTTAACTAGGATAGATTGAGTTACTGTGAACCTCTATTGACAGCATATATGTATGTGGATTTTTAGAATTTTTGAATATTTATACATGTGTTCCAACTTTGACAATGATATTAGTATGAAATCACCGCTGTTTGTAGAGACATGATCTTTTAACGCTTTATTATAATTCAAGCCATGACATTATTCCTTATTCAAGTCACTGTAAGTGTTTCATGCTTCTGTTTGCATTGAATAATCGTTTGTTCTTAATTAAATTTCACCCATTGTGTAATTTCACCCATTCTTTAACTCATTATCTGATGATATGGTTCATATAACCAGGTTCAATTGATTGTTATTTGAATTGAAAAAAAATGTATTTTTCAAAATTGCTGGTTAAAAAATCAGTAATTGTTTTATGATTCACTTTTAATGTTTATTTTTTTAGTCAACAAATTGTAATAATTTCCACCCATCTTCCTTTCATAATCAATCCCTACGAAGACTATTTTAGGTAGGTCAACTCGGATACTCTGGAGGCTTTTGTCATCAATGAAAAAAAAAAAAGTACTTTTAGTTTGATATACAACAATTTATTTGGAGGATATCTGCGACATGGATTGCGTTCAAATTTTAAAATCAGATCAATTCACCTTCCTTTTTTTTTTATGCATATATAATTAAAGAAATGAAAACCATGTTGCACCTTGTAATCTAGTCTGGACTAGATACAATGCATGATGAGAATAAACATAATGGCATCCAATTACGGTCAAGCGATTCTCAGTATTGGAAGAAAAAAAAAAAAAAAACAAAGAAAACCCATTAAGGCTATTGGTATATTTAATTTATAACTTTTATTTGAATATCCTCTTAATAGTTAATCATTCAAGTAGTCTAATTAATATTAACTAAAGAAACATTGCTGGAGCAAAAAAATGCAAATCCTAAAATAAGGTTTCTTTTATTAGCGATTCAACAAATCTAAAGTGCATTTGATTGTGTATGATGACATATTTATTTGTATTATAATATAAGAATCTCTTGATTTTGTCAAATAATTGAAATCATGAATGCGTCACAAAGGCATCTATCAACGAATTGATATGTGCATATAGAACTTCCATATTCTTCAGTGGAGAGTTTATTTATTCTGTTATTGTTAAATTATAAAAATTTGGATAACATGAGAATTAGGAACCATGAATTTTGGCCATCAAGTCTGGCATCCTAAATTAAAAGAACCCAATTTCACGTATAAGCCATACAATTGCTACATTATATTTCTTGTACACTTTGAAAGTAAAGATAATAATCACATCTACACAGAATCAAAATGATGTGCACTGGTTTTATATGCAAGTGTATTACATCAATTTGAAAATAAATCGATTGGGGATTTGGGGTACAATGGAAATTAAAATCTTAGAAGATTAATCTGACTTCACGCACTGTATCACCTATGCAAAACTTGACCTAAATTTGTGAGGCCCTAAGGAGACTGAGACAACACAAAGATCAAATAATCACATCTCAGAGTAACCCTAGTTTTGAGAGAGTGACAAACCGTCAACAAAGAGTGCTCTTGTAAAAATCCCAAATAAACGCATACAACATCAAATCTCATTGAAGCCCATCATTGGCACACACATTCCCAAGTTTGTTTGACTCCACCTGCATATATAAAAGTCGAAATATGAGAACAAGTGTCACCAAAAATAAATAAATAAATAAACAAAGAACAGCTTGAGTTGCAAATTTAAAGATCAAAATGTCAAGAAAAACAGTTCGAAAAACTGAGCCGGCCTATTTGCACTAATTCCCTCTGCCTCATTATATCAAATTTTAGAAAGAAAAAAAAAAACTTGTGCATGAATCCATAAAAGAAGATCTACACCACAAGTGTCGCAGCATGCATGCGTTTAGAGATAGAGAGAAAGAGTTGGTGGTGGTACGTTTAGTGGGGGTGACAGAGAGAGAGCGAGCACGCATAGCTTCAAGCATCCATGCTTGAAAACCACCATGTGTGCTCACTCTCTTCTGTCACCTCCCATTGTCTCTTCTCTTTCTCCAACACACAGACACACAAAACAACACTTGTGTGAAGACTCAAAATCTACTCAACCAGCCAACCCAAACAAGGGGAGGAAAAGAAGAGATTCTGAAAATTTTCTCTGTTCTGTTGAGTGGATCATTGATGTGTTGAGAGGGGGATATATATAGAGGTGGGGGGGTCGTTTGTGTAACTTTAGATTACCTCCATTTGAATGGAATAAATGGTCCAATAGCATCCCATTGGTTCTATCTTTTCATATAAACTAATATTATCTTTTCTTCTTTCTCTCTTTAATTCCTTGTTTCCTCATGACTTCATATCTCTTACCAATGCATTGTAATTCTCAATACAAATTCTTTCTCAGTACCACCGTTTTGTTGGCCAATCAGAGGGAGCCATTGATGGTGTGGGGTTATGGCCGATTTGTTTAGGCTATCTGAAAATTCGCATGGGACGGGTGCATGTGATTCCTCCATGTTGTAATGAAGAGAGAGTGGGGACTGGACTTGTGGTTTTTTAAAAAAAAAAACAAGAATAAGAAAATGAGGACCAGATCGTTTGGTTTTCTAGGGTTTAGATTTGCAAATATATAATTAATGAAACAATGCTTATTTTAATACAAGTGTTGGACTGCAAAATTAAAGGGCATAGACTAATAGGAAGTGTTGAACTGTTGATTATGTATTCAACTTTTTTGCTTACTAATGATTAAACAGTGTGTTCTCCACAGATCTTGATCAACAGAACAACTGTTTTTTTTAGCCAACTATGGCAGAATTCTTAAGAGTTCTCAAATTATTAATGCCTCCATATATAGTACAGGATTTTTTTTTATTGTCTCTTGATATTCCATAATATAATGTTATTGTAATTAAAAATGACCATACAGATTTTAAACTTGATGAAAAGTTCTTAATACAATGAATAGATGAATAACATCCAACGTCATAATTTTTGACAGATCATATAATATATTTCATGCATGGTGTGTTTAATAAAATTAATGCATACAATGCATTATGATACACATGCATTCTAATCCAAGAAATTAAAATTTGATTCATTTAACTACATAAGTAATAATTGGCGTTTCTGAATGATCCTGTTCATTTAACTTAGCTAGCTTAGGTGCACGCATTGGATTTTATGTTCAAAGACAATTAAGGGTTTAACAATGAGTAAGCACCACAGAATAAAATTAAAGTAGGGGCCTAAATGCAAAAAACTGGCATGACATTCATTCTGAAACCCTAAACATTAATGATCCACCAATAAAATAAAGAAAACAAACCCCCTTCAACACATAACAATTCCTCTCCAAATTAGATACAGTTTTCAAGAGGGCCTGAACCAAGTCACAATATATATATTATATTATATATAATACTAACACACCTGTTGTTCTAGTAATTAATATGCGAGGTATATGCCACAAACACAAAGATGAGGACACTGTACACGTTGTATACCACTATACATATGCTCTCATTCATTCATTAAATAATACAAGCTAGATATCCTCTCTATGTGGAAGAAAAGATGAATGAAGAACAAAAGCAGTGACTGAGCACAGGCTTTATCTCCTCCATCACCACAACAGATTATTTCGGCGCCGAAGTGGCCGGAGTATCTGCCTTTATGTATATTGATAATCTGAATGAATCATTGCATTAAAATATTAGACAACATGGACCAAAAAAGAGGGAGTTGTTTACAAAGCTATATATGCATCATCAGTTACGTGATCCTGATGTCCTCTCAACGTGTCCTGATTCTAACTGCTTTGGTAATTGAAAGATTGGCATTCGTACAGATGTCATGCATTTGGAGAAAAGAAATGAAATGGGAAAGCAAACACTGGAGGAAGAACAATGTACATGTGTTGTCACTGTTCCTAACCAAAAGATAATATAAAATAAAATAATGTGTTGTTCCTGTTGCTGTTGAGATTCTATCTCTTATCGTATACAAAACGAACTTTTATTAAGTCAAGTCACTGCATCGTTAATAGAGATGGTTTGTGTAGTAGTATACAATTTAAGTGATATTTGAAATATAAGTTGTTTCGGGTAACTATGAGTATAGGTGGTGCAAATGGAAAATAAATTCATGTCATTACTTATTGATGCAATTTTCATCATTACACAACGTCTAGATATATAACATGCATTCATCATGGTGTATTAATTAATTATGAGATTTCTATAAATAATTATTTTAATTGATTAAAGATTTTTAACTCTTTAATAGATATGTGTTGTCCATTCAAACATGTAATGATAAAAAATTTATCATTATGCAAATATAAATGCATTTTTAATTCAATAATAGTTAACATTTAGATAGATCACACATTTTTTTGATGATGCATTAAATTTTTACGTTTTATTAGATTTAGTTGTGATTGAGACATTAAATTTGAATCATTAATCAGTATATAGCAAATTAGCAACTGAGTGATTTGAATTTTGAATGCACAACTGTTTTCAACGTTTGCAATTTTTTACAATGGGTGTCTTGGGGGTCTGTAAAAGTGTCACTATTTCTTTCTCATATCTCTCACTCAAAATCTAGTTTTTTTATTTTAAGATATGTTAGGCCTGCATTCATTATCTACCATTAAAACACAGTATATTGAGAGCATTTGAGACAACACATTTGCCATGCACCTCAAAGCCTTGGTGTCATTAGGTTTGAAGTTCTACTATCTGTTTTGCTAGATCTGAGTAGTCATGAATGACAATTCAATATATATATAAATGAATGATGAACAGCTATTTATGGAGAATGTGGAATGGGTTTGTTCAAAAAAAATTTATCCCATTTTTAAGCGAATTAATAAGAATAGACCACATGTTTATTCAATTCCATTTGGTGCCTTAGACATTGAAGTAAATGAGAACGATTCAAGCGACCTCTACATTTAATATTCTGTGTCACATGAAGAATCACCTGTCTAGATTTCTTTCTTCTCTACTAGCACATATATATATTTTGAATGTGAGCAGTTATGTCCCTGCACTCTCTCAAATCTTCTATAAAGCCTCATGGCTTCTATGTTCATCACAAAAAAGGACTCGGTAAATAAATTTCACGTGCAATAGCCAACCCAAACTACAATATCCTCATCAAATTGTTACTCAATCTCTCACACTTACATTTCATGTTATGCTATGCAATTACCATTTGTTGTGGAATGTCTTACATTCTAGCAAGAGAGGATCAAGAAGACATATTTCTTTTCCTTTCCTTTACTCGCTTCTTTGTTTGGGGAATCAATTTTCAATAAGAGGGTTTTTTTCTTTTTTTAGCAAATAAGGGGGTTGTTTTGAGAGAAAGAGGTAGTGGGGCAGTGGTAAAGAATTTTTTTTTTACTTGATATGGTGAGTCAATTCCCCATCTCCTTTGTACATAGATGTTGTCAAATTTATCAAACCACACAATTGTCTTTGTTTCAGTGTGTTTTTTTTTCCTTCTTGTTCTTTTCGCTATTAATCTGCAGGTGTTAAGATTGAACACTAAAAGACATCATTGCGTTAACATTACCACATGGGGGTGAGGACAATTTCTAAGCTCCAATCTAAACATAGTCTGCGTGTTATTAATTAGATGTTGTTTCAGTGGATCTCCAAATACTATAATATGAATAGCTAAAATAAATCCTATAACATAGACTCTGATGACATAGATGATTAGGACTACAAAAGGAATGAAAAAAAGAGCATGAAAAGAGAGAAGAAGAGTAAAAAGAAAGGAATTTGTGAGTTGTCTAGCTAATGTGATCACCACCTCTTCGGCGTGCTGGAGAATTCCCAAATGCTGAATCTACTTTCATCTTCCCAATGACAAAAAAAAAAAAAACAATATATATAAATATAAATATTGATATAATATAAGAAGAAGAATACCTAAAGAACTTTCCCTCTTGAGAGAGTGGGCTTTTCTTTACTAAAAAGGGGATTTTGCCTTTTTCGGAGTGGGCAATAAGAGCTGTTGCTTTAAACCGTTCTTGATTCCCTCAAAAAAAACTTTGTTATTAATACCAAGATTTGATTGAAAAAGAGATCATGCATGAGAAATAAGTATCAATTAAGATGATCTGATTGAAACAAACACTGATGAATTGAATGTTGAACCATGTAAATCATGTATAGATTAATTTTGAAGTGGGGAGGGAATCACAGACCAACAGAAGAGAACAAACAATGGCAACAATAGTGTCCATGCAAAACAAACACATACAGTGTGAAATATTTTTGGAACTTGCGCTGCAGACAAAAAAAGTGGTGGCTCAAAAATGGCAAAGAGGACGGTGAGCGTTATCAGGACTTTCCAACTTGGGATGCTGAAAGCGTACCGCTCCACTGCATGTGTTCCACTGTGAATCTCAGGTTAATATGACTTGTTTATTTGTTCTTGTTATCAAATTATGATTCAAATATAATTTGCAAAAAAATGCATGGATTAGTGTTTTAGGTATTGCTTACGTGGATTAAAAAATGGGCAATTTGCAAAAAAAAAAAAAAAAGCCTCATGGAATTTAATATTTGTAAAATTAGCACACCCAATTGAATATTAACAAAAAATAGCATTTGGACCGAATAGCGCTGATCGATTTTTTATTTTTTTTTTTAAATTGGAGGTGTCATATTTATATAGCGTCTCATTTGTTTTTTTAACTGAATGATTGAGATTTCTTTTTTTTTTTTTATCACCACATCGATTAAATTTTTTAATGGTTGAGTTTTTTTTAACATAGATTCGGTTGAGAGATGAGAAAATGAAATATTTGTTTTTCTTTTATTATCTATTTTATTAAATTTTAATGATTGATATTATTTATCTTTATTATATCTTTATTAAATTTTAATGGTTGAGATTTCTTTTTAATTCAAAATATATTCGATTGAGAGAAGAGAAATTTGATGAAGATTTTGATAAGAGAGTTTATAATTTGATGAAGAAATATATAAAATATTTTATAATTAATGGTTGAGATGCTATTTTTTTCTATTTTAAAGGTGAAGATTTGATACATTTTTTTCATTTTTAAAAAAGAAGTTCTTTCTGTCTGATACACACATAGCTATATAGCACCTCTCGTTTGGAGCACGAACCAAAATCAATGTTAAATTTTACTCATATTTATTTTAGAGTGATAGTTTTGTAAGTTTTTAAAATAATGGGATTATTTTTACATATTGTTCTTAAAAAATTATCAACCGATTAGTACAACACATGTATCCCCTGGCCTCCAACGTTCAGTCAAAGAGACAGATTGACCCAGAGGAAAAAAAAATGGGGAGTTATATACCCACCCCATACAATTAGAAAACCACCCCGTGATTAATCGTTTTTATGCACTCGAAACCAAAGGAAAACCACCCCTACCGATCACACCCCATTTTGAACTAAGCCCACCCCCTGTACCGTTCGACAAATGTAGTGTCGATCAATTCTACATACGTCGACATTTCTAATGTCGAACTGAAGGGTTACACAAATATTTTTTTGTTATAATATCGACACATGTATTGTCGATATGTGTTAAATATGTCGCCAAGCGGAATGTCGATACTAGCAGATTATTGAAAAATAAAAAATAAATATCGGTCAACATATAAGATGTCGAGAAAAATGATAATGGTCAACAATGATAGTGTCGATACCAACAGATAATTGCAAGTTACTTCTTATGGATATGCTTGAACTTCATCATCTCGAGAACTCGATGTCATGTCCTTAGAATAATTTTTTCGATTGAAAGTTGTAGGTCGAATACGTTCCTTGAGAGTCATACTACACTGTAAAAAATTAAGTAAATACTTAATCATATACAAGAAATTAAGAGTTATATACACACAAAATAAAAGAGTTATGCTTTTTAAACTAACATCAATCACATATTTGAATAAAAATCCTTGTTAGTTTATATTGCCAGCCTGGTTTGAATATAGATAAAAAATAATTTATATCAAACTAATAATTAGGAAATGAATCAAAATTATTGATCAACGAGGATTTCGAAGGATAAAATATAACACAAAAAAAAAACAAGAAGAAGATGTTAGTTTGAAAAGCATAACTCTTTTTATTTTTCAATAATCTGCTAGTATCGACACTCCGCTTGGCAACATATTTAACACATATCGACAATACATGTGCCGATATTATAACAAAAAAAAAATATTTGTGTAACCCTTCAGTTCGACACAAGAAGTGTCGACGTATGTAGCATCGGTCGACACTACATTTGTCGAACAGTATAGAGAGTGGGCTTGGTTCAAAATGGGGTGTGGTCGGTAGGGGTGGTTTTACGCAATAGCATTTAGTCGGGGTGGTTTTATAGGTTCTAAAAAATTGGATGGGTGGCTTTCCAATTGGGGTGGCTTTCCACTAAACAGGGGTTTAAATAACCGCCCCCAAAAAAAATCAAATGAATCACACATGTACTTGCACGGGATCTGACAAACTAATGGCACGGATCCATATATTTAAGCTCCGGGCATCAAGGTTTGTTTGGAGGTCTAATTTTATATATTTTTAAATTGTATTATTCTTTTTTTATAAAAAAAATCATAAATTAATAAAATATAAATACTCAAATGTAAAAAATCATTTGAATTTTAATATTTTGAAATGGATCTTTAAGTTAAGGGTCATCAAAAAAAACTCAAAGTCTAAAAACTCGGCCCGCCCGACCCGGAGGGTCAAAACCCAGCCTGGGTCCATTCACGGGATGGGCCAGCCCGGCCCGTTCTGAGGGAGGGCCGGGCTCGGGCTCGCTTATGGAAGCCCCACCCGACTCACGGGCCAACCCGAGTTGTTGGACCTATTCGGGCTGGTCATAGGCCTGTCAATGGACTCGTTGGGAGCCCAACATTTTAAAAGAATGGGACAATTGTCCATTTTATTTATTTGAAAATGAAAGCAGATGCCCCCTCCCCCTAAAAAAAAAAAAATGGGACACCTGTCCCCCCAATAGAAAAAGGGGGCCCACCAGGGGGCCAAGGTGGACCCCCCCTGCATTAATGAGTGAAATTTTAATTTTTTTTAAACAGGCTTGCAACCCGTTTGTGAGCCCGAAATTGAGCCCGGCCTGTAAGTTCAGGCCCAAGCTCGTGGGCGGGCCACGGGCCTAATGTTTTTTTGACGGGCCAGCCCGGCCCGGGCCAGCTGGTAAAAAAAGTCCGTTGGGCTTGGGCGGGCTTGGGCCTGATTTTCATATGCCTACTTTAAGTCGAGGATTCCTCGTTAGCTCCACATCTTCTATCACTCAATTAGGATATGACGTGTTAAAAAAAAAACATCTTCTCCATTCCGCGCCCCCCCCTCCCCTCCCCCTTCCCAAACACCCCCCCCCCCCCCCCCCAACCCCACACTGTTCTCTCTCCCTCATCTTAGTTTAATTCCATAAATGATATGACATTATGTTCTTTAAATGATAATTATTGGTTCTGTAATGTTGTAGTTTTTATTATTGATAAATATATTTCTATAAATTGTAATTATGTTTTTTTAATTGAGCATTATATTTTTCTAATTGACCATTTATGTTCTGTAAATGATAATCATTGGTTCTATAACGTTATAAATTTATTGTAATGACATTGGAAATGTATCTATAACCATTTTTATATTTAAACATCTTTGTATACGTTGAATGCCATATGTAGGTAACTGTAACTATATGTATAAGTTTTGTATGTATCACATTATATTTTTATAACTTTATCTGTAAGGAGTAGTTCAGATATTATGAAAAATCAAGGACAAAAAAAAAATAGACAACACTGTAGAGATAAAAAAATAAAAAAATTCAAAGGTAAACAAAAGATAAGGTTGTTGATCCAGGAATATTCAATCCATTCACCCTATTTTTTTTTATTATTATTGTCTAATACCTTTTATTCATATAGAGAGAAGATGAGTATATACTTATATGACTATATATCGTGTGTCCTACATAACATTCCTACATAATACTAGTGACGCGACAAATGTAAATAGAGTTGCAAAAAGAGTTAAATGTATCAACACCCTTTTTCCTTCCAGTGTATAGCCCAAACATGTCAATCCTCAAAAAAATAAGGGAAAAAGATACACACTTCATTCCATTCCATTTTTCTTTTTTTTTTTAAATCATATGCTCACCATTTAAAGTGTATACTGTTATATGAAATGAAGTATATACTGAGATATATTAGTGTATTTTTTTTATAGTAAAAAAATAAAAAAAAAATTGGGTCATATACAATGAGAGAACCCCATACATTATAATAATGTAGTATATTCTACGTTATTATAGTGTATAGAGCTGCAAAATGAACTGTGTGTATCAGTGCTCAAAAATTAAAAAGGCTGGGCTTCCAATTAAAGCCCAAGGGAGTTGTTAGGTCCATCGTCTTAGGGAGAAAATTGTTAGGCCCACACACGCAGTTCACGTATGTTTGATCTTTGAAAAATAGCTATGCCATCTAATGAGATATATATTATTATGAAAATTTAAAATATATATCTTGATAACGAATTGAATGGACTCATTCATAGTAAATATAAAAAATTTCAATGAAACATATATTTCATTAGATAGCTATCGAGGTATATGGATCACACGCATGAAGTTAAACAATGCTTTCTTATGAAACAATAAGAGCCCTTGACACACCTAAGTTCCCCAATCATCAACCATGTGTAGAGGTGCACAAGAAACTCAATGATGATCAACTGCATACAATTCAAGCAACTTGAGTGGCTATGTGGTCCACGCCTTCCCTTTGCCTGATAATGTGTATGATTTAGACATATAACTTGAGGGCTGATGTTATCAATGTCACAGGTGGTGTTACACATAATTTTTATGCTAGCTAGCCAGCATGCAGTTTCTTTTGAATGACTATAGTGTATCAATCGGTTAAATGAAGCATACACTTTTCATTTTTTTTTTATGTGCAAGTGAGTATATACATCTGAGTGGAATATATATTTTATTTTTATAAAAGCCCATGCTTCCTTATATCAAGTATACATACACTTTCAGAAGAAAAAAAACCATGATAAAGTCATTTAGGGTGGGTATTAATGAACCGATTATTCAATATTTGATCTTAATAAATTGCATAATGTGTATCTCTTAAGCAGATTTGTTTTTGTTATAATTTGTTAAGAATTTATAGGGGATTTTGTTGAGATATATCTACAGGACAAAGTATTCCATGACATAATAATGTAGAGATCCATGAGAGTTTGAGAGGGGTCACTAAGAAAAGAAAAATTTCACGAAAAAGTTTTATGAGTTTTAAAAGTATTGTATCTCACTTGTTATAATGGATTTTAGGATTTTGTCTTGTGGAAATGGGCTTTAGATCAAACCACGTAAAAATTATGTTTCTCTTCTGATTGTGAGTGTTTCCTTCTTGTGATTGATATCAGGTTTTGTTGATGGTTTCCATACATTGTTCCCAATTTTATCCATATTTCATACATCACAATATCATGAAACTTGGATGAGCTTAATCAGCATAAAAGCCATTATGTCTAGGCGCATTCACAGCTGTAGCAGTGCCACTACTTCTTCATCATAGTAAGAATATAGCTTTGGCTTCTAAAGCAAGATAAATTCAACAATACCCCACCATTGCTTCAACTCCAAATCACTCAACCAGCTCCATTATCTGTTAAAAAATAAACATTCCCAAAACTGGGATCACAAAAGAAGTCCAAGTCCACATGGCCTTCATTCACTGCTCAAACACACTAACAAATTCTACCATAACTCACAGCACTTCATGCTTCTTCAACAAGGAAAATTTCAATGAGAACTTTATTGATCACTACACTTTCAATCATGTGCTCTGTCCCTTTCTGCCTTACAAAATCAAACGCCGAGTTGGGGGACTTCACATCATTCCCATCCAGAACAAAGAACGCACAAAAATTTCACTAAGGCTTCTATGGAGAACAACATGAGTCATGCCAAGATACTAGTCGGCGTCTCATCTAATGTTGAAGCAAGTGAAAGGCTTCTTTCGTGGGCGGTCAGGGTGGCGGCTCGCCCAGACGATACTGTCATTGCGTTACATGTAATTGGTTAGTACTACATTTATCATGGTTCATTAAGTACTCAACATATGTAAAACTATGCTAATTATTGGTGTTGTTAACATGTGATGACACAACAAAAGTATGCAAGGATGAGAAGAAATTCAGTTCATCTGTGGTTGAAAAGACTAGAGTACGCCATGCGAAAGCCTATGTGATTTCCATGCTAGGAGAGTTTTCTGAGGTTTGCCAAACCAGGAAGGTAGAGTTGAAAAACAGAATGACATACTTAGATATAATACTGGTTTGTTTGTGATCATATGGTTTCATAATCCGTTCTTCTCAGGTGAATTTGGAAGCGAAGATCGGTTGGTCTTCGAGCGTTGAGAAATGTCTGGTCGATGAAGCAGCATCGCTTGAAGCGTCTTTCCTACTCATCAGCACCTCCCAGAGTCCACTACAGAGGTGACTGCACATCACACATTAGTTGATCAGTTAGTGATGTATTGATGAATCTTCTCATACTTGCATGTGTTGTTGATCAGAACATCTTTGGAGATTACAAAGTATTGCCTAAGACATGCCCCTGACGGATGTTCAGTAATTGTGATTGGAAAACAAGGATCAAATCATCGATACCCAGATTCAGAATCATCGGTTAGCAGAGGTTTGTGGAGACTTAACTATGCTTTGGGCATATTAAAATTTGTTTTGCACTTATAAGTCCTACAATGGCAGGATTCGAAAGGCGTACGAAGAGACAAGTTCAAGTTGGGAAATCAATTTCATCTCTTCAAAGGCTTTTCATATGGAAAATGAAGTGGGAGAACTCATCGGATAAGGGCGATTCATTGAGCAGTAGCCATTCCCAGAAGAATTCGCCAAGAGCAGTATTGGATGGACCTGAAGCAGAACATGTTGAAGAAGACTTGTCAAGCCTGGAAGAAGGATCATCCACTGGTAAGTCATCTGGAGATTTTGAGGTCAGCGGAAGGAGTCGCTCGAAAACTAGGACACACTTGTCACTGTCCAAAATTTTCTTTCCTCTGTTTCGCTCATCGATCAATGAAGCTGAAAAGGAGAGGGAGACGTTATGCAGTAATGGAAATCAACAACCATTGTTAAGATGCTTCAGTTATGATGAAATCTCAAAAGCTACAAAAAATTTCCACTCAGGTGAGAAATTGTGCTAAAGATTATTGGCTTTTGAACATTTTTTTTTTCCACTAATGAATGTTACTTGTTGTGCTGATGGTTGGTAACAGATAACATGGTGGGGAGAGGTGGATATGCAGAAGTTTATAGAGGAGACCTTAGAAGTGGACAAATTATAGCTGTGAAGAGACTGGCGATAGGCGATGCGGATGAAAACAAGGAGAGGGAGTTCCTTGAAGAACTGGGAGTGATTGGGCATGTCTGCCATCCAAACACAGCATCCTTGATTGGCTTCTGCATTGAAAGTGGACTCCATTTGATCTTTGAATTCTCTCCAAATGGAACCTTGGCATCAGCATTGCATGGTGAGTCTCCGATCGCCTTTTCATTGTAAGAACATCCCATGATGAGATATAGCTTAACATTTGACACATTATATGACACACATATATATCTCAGGTAGGGGTTCGAAAGCGCTTGAATGGCATACAAGATACAAAATCACAGTTGGAATTGCGAGAGGTCTACATTATCTTCACAAATGTTGCAAGCGCCGCATAATTCATAGGGACATAAAGGCCTCTAATGTCCTCCTTGGACTGGACTTTGAACCACAGGTTAAAAGAGAAATATAAGCCAATAAATTTCAGTCATTTGGGGATTGAATCTAGTCAACCTTAGTCTCGAGACTCACTTGTCGCAATCTTTCATAGTTTGTGCTACAAGTCAGTCTTTTATTGGAGACTGATCCCAATCCTAACTGGATCCCATCTTGTCAGTTTGAAAAAGGTTGAAACTGATTGTTTCCTGTCATCAGATTTCAGATTTTGGGCTAGCAAAGTGGCTCCCAAAGCAATGGACCCATCACTCAATCATCCCAATAGAAGGCACATTTGGGTAGCAACTTACTCTTTCAAGTAGAACAACTAAACAAAAAAACACAAAAATAACTCAAAAGTGTTCTTCGAGCAGGTATTTAGCACCAGAATACTTCATGCATGGCATCGTCGATGAGAAGACAGATGTGTTCGCATTTGGAGTGTTGTTGTTGGAGATCATCAGTGGAAGGAGACCTGTGGATTCCTCCAAGCAAAGCCTTCTTCAGTGGGTGAGTGGATTAGCTATATCTGATCATTTACAAACACGATCATATGCATAGTCCACCTAACACTAGAACAATTTCGTGTGTGATATTATTAGGCAAAGCCACTTATAGAATCTGGAGACATCATAAAATTGGTTGATCCAAAACTTGGGGACAATTACGAAGTAGAGCAGATGCAAAGGCTGGTTCTCGCCGCCTCCTGCTGCGTGAGGCAGTCTTCGATTTGGCGACCATCAATGAATGAGGTACGCCGTCTGAACTTAAGACATTGTATATCATACTTAGAACACTTGTTATCTAATACATCGTATTCATGCATTATATACGCACTTTTCATTAAGAGTGTAATTCATGTTCAAATCATGTCTGATTAACAATACATGTCTTATTCAATAATCCATGTATTGAACAAATTAAATGTGTATCATATGCATAGTCGTATTTTATTTGTACAACAAAATTAAAACTAAACAAGGGAAATAAAATGCTTGACTAGTCTCTGTTCTGGTGAATTTAATGTTAGATTTTTTATGATTATGTCCAAAGTCAAATATTATAAGTTTAACTAACATACTGAGAGATCATGGATTTGATTTTGACTTTGTGTATCGTCCCCAGTATACCAAACGGTTTTTTTTTTTTTTTTGTGATATTGGAGGGACTCCCGTAACTGAACTTATGGTCAAGCTGGGAAAGTTATCTCCGCCTGTTTGTTCCAGTCCTACGGAAAATTCTTTTGAATAACCGTCAACAAGCCAAACGGGTTTCAAGAACTGCTTATCTGATCCAAACGGGTTTTGAGAACTGATTATCTGGTCGATTTTATACGTTTTCGCTCCTAGGAAAATTGTTACTACTACGGAGGCAATAAATAAATGTTAATGGTTCAAACAATGTAACATCCCCAATATGCCATGAATGTATGATATGCAGGTGTTGGAGCTCCTAAGCGAAGGGGACGAGTCCGTGGTCGGTCGGATTTGGAGGATGCCTGATGGACTCGACGACCACTTCGACGCCTTCTCAATATTAGATATTGATTGTTGAGATTTTCACTTGCCTTTTGTTTTGTGATTGCTTGATCTTTTATTTATGCAAGTTTTATTTAAGTTTATTTTATTTTCAACTTCCACACCATGTGAAATTTGACGAAGAGATTGAGATTGACAAAGAAAACTGTTGTAGAATATTTGAATCCGTTTGGATATTGAATAGGTCATGGAATAATTTGAAATAAAGCAGAATAAGTAATTTTTAGTGTTGGATGTAATGAATATCATGTAATAATATATGTTAAAATAAACTAATATAAAATGATATATGAATTTTAGTCATTTTTTAAATTAAAGTTATTGTAGGTTATTCCACTTAAAATATATGTGGGTCTAATGTCAAATTAACTGTCATTAGCTCTTATAAATCACTTGACAAATCAACTATAATCATTTTTTCACTTTTTATAAATCATTATCCATACTTTGTTCACATAACTTTATTATTATATTTTCCAACGAGAATAATTTAAAACATAACTAAACACAAAATCACTCATTCTACTGATATATCCACTTGTGCTAGTATAATTGTATACCCCTGAATAAGCCTTATTATGTATTCAAATATGGGCTTAAAGTGCGTGTGTGTGTGTGTGTGTGTATACAATCGCCGTGCACCCACACTTAGGTAGCATTTGGTACGAGTTTGTAAAGCTGATTTTCTGTAAATGTAAATGTTAGGTTTAAAATTAATTCTGCAGGAAGCTGCCTCCTCCCATTTTTCTTCAATCACAGCTTTTGGATATTATTTATCTAAAATCTGTCTGCAGTGAGCTGCAATTGTAAACCGTTTGATTGTAGAAATACAGAATGTAAAAACTGTTTAATCGCAAGTCAAATGCTGTCTTAGAGTCCATTTAAAAACACGTATGAAAAATAAGATTCTGAATAAAGTGGCTTAAATAAAATTAATTCCTGGAAAGCGGATTTTTTTTGTTTTTTAAAAATAAACTTTTTTGCACTAAAAGGTGAAAATAACTTTTTAATTAAGCCAGTTTTTTAGAATGCGTTTAGCAACACTTTTTAATTTTCTGCTTAATTAAAAAAGGAATCGCTTTAAAAAAGCAAAACCAAACGGGGCCTTAATATATAAATTGAATTAATTGAATATAAGATCAAACATGAGTTCTGAGTAGGCCTGTCAACGGGTTGCTGGTCGACCCGGACCTGACCCGATAAAAAGCGTAAATACCCGATCCGAAGGACTCGACAATGAAAACGGGTCGGGTCTAGGTCGACTTCGACCCGATCCTATGGACCCGATTGATCCAACCCAAATATTATGTAATTTTTTTTATTTATGATCCAACCTAATACTCATGATCTAACCAAACATTTATAATTACATATTGAATAATCATTTAAAATTTTAAACATTTGAAATATTTTTACGATCTTTTGACTTCACGTAAAAGCATAATAATCCAAACCGTATTCCAAATGTTCCTTTATAAAACATTTAAAAATCAAAATAGTAAAGAACTATTTATAATACATTAGACTCTATTAAAAAAAAAAAGTCATTGTAGGCCCTTGAAAAATTTTTAAATTTCTTTTTGTCTGAACTAAATTTGTTAATGGGTCGATCTGATCCTGAGACTCGTTTGATTATCTGATCCTTTTTGAAGGATCCAATAATCAACGGGTCCATACTCGGATCCATTGACGAGCCTAGTTCATAGATTACACTATCCGGGTCCACTATCCACTATGCATTGGTAAATTAAAAAAAAAAAAGGCAGGGCACGTGTAACTCATGCACTTTAATAAAAGTTATCCTGATGGTGACCGAGTCGAGGTAATAAAACCTTTTTAAGATTTCGATGTAGGTACAATCGGACGGTGGACGTCGATCAGTTTCTAAAAATAATAAAAAAGTCGAAACATTTTTGGCACTTTATACAAGGACCCCGTGAAAGGATTCACGTGTAAAATCAAAGCACAGTATCCAAGGCAGCCTTTCGTTGTTGTTCCCCAGTTAAAGCTTTTTCGCAGTGCACGAGAAATTTATATCATGTTAGGTTCTCCCCTTGCAAGTTGCAAGTTTGTGATCACATGGTACATCAAACGGTAAAAACTGTCGATCAACCTGTTAGAGGTTAACGGAAGTTTCTGACATGAGGTCAAGGAAGACAGTCTGCAAGTAATCAAGTTTTAGAGGCTGAGCGCGGAAAAAATATTTTATATCCAGGTTCTGTGGTCTTTTTGGCTTTAATTTGTTTGTTTTTATGTTTTTTTTCTCTTTCTCTCTTCCCCTTTCTAACACTGATATACAAATGTCTACTGTTGTTATCCTTCAAGAATGACAATATTCATAAACAAAAGTAGGCTTGTTAGGAAACGCGACTTATTTAAATTGTTGGGGATGATTTAGTAAGATTGCATTATATGAATGAATGTGAATAATGTCTGCTAGTATAAAACTTCTAAATACACCAGATTGATGACTGCTTATTTAAGATTGTAAAAAAAATATATGAAAAATGATTGATACAATTATTTTTCTAATCTCAATTCTAGTTCACACATTTTTTTTTTCAAAATAGCAGGCAGACAATCTTAAACTTTTTTTTATAAATTAGGCAAATGCCCAAGACATGTAAAAGAAGTAAAAGAACAATCCAGGACATGAGGACAAGGAGAGGAAAAGTCTATAAAAGACACTCAAATCCTATAAAGACAACAACCCCTACACCATTAGAATTTCCCCTTTGATTGAGATGTGAAAAATTTCTAACAAAATATGTGTTTTAGGAGTGCAACATGTTAATAAAGTACATATAGGGCTGAATTTTTTTTTTTTTTTGAACATGATAAATATAGGACTGTAATTAAAGGTGAAAAAATGATCTTGTGTAACAAAGCTCTAAAAAGATATATACATCTCAATAACCAATTCGACTTTCGACTTTGATTGTCAACTTGATTCATTGAAAAACAAAAGGGAAAAATTAGATATTAATTGCCCTTAGTGTAAATTGTGAACAAGATAAAGTACATGGTTCAACAAATTGTCCGAAGCTACATGTAAAAAAAAATATGAAATTTTTTTAATCTAATTTAATGAAGTCTATACAATCATCACCTAGCTATCAAGGTATAAAGAGCTACAAATGGAGTTGTAAATATAACAGCTCTTAAAAAAAAACTTTAAATTTTGGGCAAAGCATACCAATTAAATCCTCATTTGAATCGATCATTAAATTTCCATTTCTGTTGTTCTATATATGTTATCAGTCGTGAGTCAGACAGACCCCTCAAAGTTCAGTTTTTTTTTTTTTTTCGGGGATAAGCCCCTCAAGTTCAGTTGAAATAGTTAATAGGATCATCTATTTAATAGGATCATCAATAGTTAAAACATGTACTAAATTATTGTCTATCACATCAAATTATCAATGGTGTAGGTGGGTTAAGATGTTGACTTGATGAAATGAATTAAATAAAGGTCCTATTACTTTCAAAGACCAATTTCTAAAGTCCTCAAGGAAAATAGCATTCTCCAGTAATAGAACCAGAATTCAACCAGACCTAGCATTCACCAAATTTATGGCAACTAATCTAAATTTATAAACTTGCAACGGAACTAGTATTCCCAGATCAGTCTAATGTTCAAAAAACCGAATAATAATAATAATAATAAAATTGTATATAATAAAACCTCTCCAGATTTTCTGGAATTGAATTATTTTTTTCTTCTGAGAATGATATATAAAAGATCACCTAACCCATAATATTATATTGATAAAACAAAATACGGTTCCAATCCCTCACTCGAAAAAAAAAAGAGAAAAAAGAGATTTCAAGAACGTGAGAGCCATCTCATCCGAGATGGAAAAATACACGTCTCAAAATCCATCCTTCAGAGCTTTTACACCACAAGACGAGGAGGGCGAAACCCTTGGGGAAAAAAAAAAAAAAAAAACTTAAAAACACTTAAATTTAATTTACAAACCACTCTACAACACTTTAAAAACAACAAAAGGAGAACAAATTAACGACAAAAGCTTAAAAATTAAGGCCCAAACCCACCCAATCAGAAGGACGGGACGACGCCGTAACCGGGGTCGATCATATAAGTCGGGGAGACTACGGAGGAGGAGAACATCCGGTCGACGGCGACGACGTCCTCCGCCTCGATCTCCTTCCGCTTCGCGAACCTCCCTTTGATCCTCGGCCGGGTCTCCGCGTACGCCTTCCTCGACGCGTACCTTATCGTCTTCTCGAACCTCCTGTTCTTCCTCTTCTCCCTGTATCGGAGCACCCTCGCCTCCCTGTCCATTCCCGTCAGCTGAGCCGCCGCCGCCGCCTTCCCGTACGGGTTCGTTATGTCCGGGATGTTGTCCGGCACGACCCCAACCTCCGACGAGGACACCTGTGTGTGCAGCAAATACATACCCAAATCTTAGATTCACTATCTAGATCTTAGTTATGCAATTTTGATTTCAGCGCTCATTAAATTTCTCTAACAACTATGAGAAAAAACTTTACTTGATATGTGTCTTATTTAAATATTTTAAATAATTCTCATCTTCTCCTCCTTATTTTCTATAACACGTCTAGTTAAGTGTTCTGGTCTTGTTTTATTTGAGTAAAAATTAAAGTTTGGTATGGGTTTGGAATAACCGATTGAAGAAAAGTTTTAAATGATTTTTATTCAGCTCATATAGGATTTTTAGTCTCCAGTTATAAATCGAACTATACCGTTTATAATTAATCGAATTGTACGATTGAATATTTAATTATAATTTAATTAATAAATTGTGCAGTTTTAATGAGAAAGAGATCCAGTCTCAAATGGGAGATGCTCTTACGCTTTGGCTGAGAGAGGGCGTGTAGGTGCTGTAGCAGGGCTTCGACCCGATGAAGTCGAAGCAATTGTTGTCGGAGTGGGGAAACAGTGGCGGAGGAACCAAAACCGTCGCCGCCGCCGTTGGCGGTGGCGGTTTCTTCACCGGGGCCTGGACGGGGACGACACTGTCGGCGGCGGGGTTGTTCAATTGGTACTTATTAGCGTCCATGGACGTCGCGAACTCGAGATCCAGGTACGGATCAACGTCGGAGAAGAAATACTCGGCGGGTTTCATCTCCGGCGCCGCCGACTTGGGCAGGAGCCAAGACACCGTCTCCGCCTCCCCCTCCTCCTCCTCCTCGTCGACCGCCGGAGGCGCGTGGTGGTGGTTCTTGAGGAGGGCGGCGGTGGCGGCGGACTCAAAGAAAGGGACGACGGGGACGCGTTCGTGGCGGCGAGCGAGGGGGTTGGCGGAGTGGATGTCGGCGTCGCAGGAGACGCAGAGTGCCGCGGCGTCGGCTTTGCAGGTGACGGCTGCGGGGGCGTGTTCGCAGACCTCGCACATCCAGACGCGCTCGTGGCGGGAAGCGAGGCGGTTCGCGCCGTGGACGCGGGAGTCGCACGCGCCGCAAAGGAAGGCCGAGTCCGCGCGACAGAAGAGGAGCGCCGCCGCTGACTTGCACGAGTCACACTCCCTCGCCGACATGGCCCAGTTCCCTCTCTCCATTATCATCTCTCTCTCTCTCTCTCTCTCTCTCTCTGTTTGAGATTTCTTTTTTCTAGGCTTGTAATGGTGAACACGTGGAGCTTTATCTGCCATTTAAAAAGTTTTTTATATATATATTTTTTTGAATAAATGTTTGGAATCGTAGCTGTCATTGGTCTGTGCCGACTTGGTGGAGAGAGGGGACCACCGATTGGATCGGGGATTGGCTTTTGGAGGGGTGGAAGTAGTATTATTTATTGTACGAATAGGACCCACCCTCTTTTTGGTCTGTCGGGTACGCGAAAATCGTTTTTCATTGCGTGTTTGAACAGTCAAATGACGCATTTGTCCTCGTCATTGGGTTAGTAGATTCAGTGTTTGGTTATGTACCCGAAATCGAATCAGTCCGGAACCACTGTAGACTGATTCGATTAGTTCAGTTGGTATTACACAGTGATTCATGAATCAAACTGTACAATTTCAATCGTTACAGGTAAAACTTGATATTATCAGTATTGATTGGATTGATCGAAGTCAATTCTAACTAGATTTAAACTCTATGTTTTTTAAAATTTAAGCCATCCATTACAAGTAAACCTTCTATAAATCCTCATATGAAAGTCATAAGGTTATATTAATGTGACAACTAATGAGGTAAACTGGTCTACTTGACTCTTGATGTAATAGCTGATGAGGTAGTCTAACCATCATTAAGAGGGTACAAATCTCCCTCTTCAGAAATTACTGTCACACAATTTGTATTGGATTCTCTACGTATTTATTTATAGAGCTCACAATATATCTCATTCATCAGATCATCTTTTATTACGAACATAACACATAACATAAGGTTTATTCAATACATATACATAACATGTGACACATTGTAAAAACTCTTTTTTTTTGTCCGCAAACGTGTAATTCAAAAATCTTGATTCCCAAGTGTTAGGAAAGGAGCACATGTTCAAGTCACATAACACATAAAGTGTATGTTCAGCTCCATTATCATTAAATCACACTTTCAATTTCTAAAGTGTAATTGAACCCAATGTCTACCAGAGTACCCTCTAAAAAACAAAACTAAAAAAAAGTGTTTTGGACCCAATTTCTATAACAGTTCAAAATTCTCAAAAATAAATATTGTGCGGTCTTCTCACCTACTCGGATTTACACAGAAATGTTACATTTTATATCATTTACATTATAAAACATAGTCTATTCATGATTTTTTTTAATAATATATTTTATTTTATGAGATAAATATTTTTATAAAAAATGTAATTTAATAAATTGAATAATATTATTTATAAAAAAAAAAAAAATCAATAAGATATATATCCACCGTAGAAAAAATTACAACGTGTATAGAACGGTAAAATAGATTGAACATGCAATTTACATCGGTGTGGTCCATCTGACCGAGCACATCTATTAGCATGTGAAAATCGTTACAACGGTCCGAAATAATTTAACGTTACGAATTAAATCATCAAAGTTTGGTCCATTAATAAAAAATTGGTCTTGAATCATTGAAGGGTGTACCGAGATTTTTAACTTCTGACTTTTCATCGATAAAAGCTTTTCGATGGCGTTCAAAGTTGGGAAAGTCCAATACGTGTGACGTAAGCGCTTACGACAGCGTTTTTGAGGGTGAAAAGGCAGACGAGATGAGCCGTGATGGCAACGGATGGATGGGCCACGTGGGGATGGGCCCACCAATGGGAAGAGAGTGCACGAGCCGGATATGGGCTTTTACATGGTGTGGGTCCCACGTAATCTGGAATAGATTTCCTGGTTCATGAACCTATTTTTTGTTGATGTTTTTTTTTTTGCTAATTTTATCTTAATTACCTTAATTAACCACTGTATCTTATAGCATGTATATGCTTTTGGAAACAAAAAATTTATGTTGGGGGTGGGTGACATTGCTGCATTTGATATTGGTTTGTAGTTTAATAATCAGAATCAGGGAAAGGTAAAGTTGGTAGTTGATGACTGGAAATGGATGGATGGTGTTTGCGTATCATCTAATGGAGAAAACAACGTAAACTTATTATCATGATTTTCTTTTTAGATTATAAAGATAATAGATTTATTTATGCATTTAAATTGAATATCTGAGAAAATATTTAGATTCAATATCTCATATATAGTTAAATTAAGTACCCATATCCTATTGACAATCGAGATTCAGATTCACATCATTATAAAAAATATCTAAAACATAAAAACAATATATCTAATATATAAAATATATAAAAAATTTAATAACTATCTAATATAAAATATAAAATTTATAAATATATTACATGGTTTAAAATATAATAAAAAAAACTCATACAAATCTTAAAAATATAAATATATCAATATAATGAATAATAATATAAAAAAAATTTAGATAAAAATATTTTTAAAATTTAGATACAAATATGGATTATCAATGAATTGAAGTTCTAAAATTTTTAGATATAAATTAAGATCGAAGACTTTTTTTTTTTTTTTTTTCAAGATAATTCACAGGTTTAAAACTCCGCCATGGAAATCTCGTCTGCAGGAGGACATAAATGCCCATGCGGGTTTGGCGGGATACAACAATGTTCGATGGGTAATATAGTCCTTTTAAAAATCGAGAAAAGTGTTGGAGCCTTTATTATTATATTATAAAAAAAATGGATCTAAAAAGTTTGTGCGTTTTCGACCCGTCACATCCGCCGAACAATCAATCACAAGTGAAATGACTCCACAGAACCGCGACTGCCTTCCTACGGGGATATGAAAAGACGTAAATACCCTTGCTTCTTTAGTGCGTGCGTAGTACTTCTTCCATTTGAAAACACCGATCAAAAATAAATTTTAAAATAAAGCTATTTTCTAGATTGGTTTTAAATTTTTATTTTTATTAAAATATTTTTTTTATTTAAAAATTAATATTTAAAAACGATTTATGTTTTATAAAAAAATTTATTTTTTAATTAAAAAAATTGATTCAGAGAGAAAAACATTATTTTTTAATTTTTCAAAAGATAGATTTTAAGAAAAAAATTAAAAGGAATTCAGCTTCTTATTTTTTTTAAAAGCTGTCACTTTTCACTTATTCAAAAATCAAAAGCTGCTTCAAATACAACTAAACGAGGCCTAAAACAATCTTATGTCAAAACAATTTTAAGAATAATATGTAAGTAGATATCTATTCTACTTATCTTATTTCTCTTTGGTGATGTTGTTTAATATAGCTTTTTAATTAATAGTTTATGTCTATCATTTAAAAATAAAAAATAAAAATAAAAATAAAATATTATTATGTCTTTATGATATATTATATAAATAAATAAAAATATAAAAGTTACTTAATTATATATCATACATTAAGGTACATGGAATGTTTGTAAAATTATCTTTTCTCCATGTAAACAGCTATCCAAGGTCGGCTACCAAGACAAACTGTTTAGGGGCTCTCTTCCTAAAAAGTTCTTTAAAATCTGAAATATGTTTTTTTTTTTTTTTTTTTGTACATCAAGCATTTTGATATAAACTTAATTTTTTTTTAATTTAAACATACCCATTCATCTACTTAATTTTTTTATTTTTTAAAATCTTATCCATATTTTTTATTCCTATTTTATAGAATTTATTTATATGTTTATAAAAAATAATTTTTATAATAATAAATCCCTTGATTTAAGGATTTTTCTTTCTTTTTTTGGAAAAAGAATAAAAAAAAAGTTTTCCTCTTTGAGTACAGTTTAGATTTCCAATTTTGATTTTTTTTTTTTTTGAAACATAATTTTTTTATGTTTGTTATTCTTCATTTTTTATTAGGTATTTTTGTTTTAATTTTGTAGAAAACGTTTTTTTATATTTAATTCTTTTTTATAATGTAAATGCATTGGACCTCATTTTATAAGTTGGTTCAGGGTTCATCTCATTCAACTAAAACTCTAAAATAATTATGTTTGAATATATATATATATATTATTTCTATATTTATTTCTATACATTTCAAAATAAAATATCTCATTTCATGGATCTATCAGAACTTGATTATTAAAAATGAAAAATTCTCATTTTAAATTAGAGTTATCAAATTGATTCTCACGTAAGGTTAAAAGAATGTATACAAATATATATTAAATTCATTTAAGTAAACATTTTTTTATAAAGGTCTATATGTTTAGTAAAACACATGTGATTTCAAGAATTTCAAAATATGCTGAGATTCTGCAAAAATAATTATCACTAACAAAGCAGGATATACATGTTTGTAAATTATGATAACCATGTAAATGCAGCTCATCTCAAATTTATCTATAGAAAAAACAAAGCATGAATAATTAAAAAAATAAAAAACAAAGCATGACCAACCCGACCTGAATCTCACCTAGAAATTCAGATTTCTCGGGTTTGATTGCAACCCTTACCAACATTAGTACTGCATCGCACAATTAAACAAAATCAAGGTTTCCTCATATTTTTAGCTAACTAAGCCAAGAGATTTCAATGTAATTGGGTGCATACGTGGCTAGATTTAACTGCTGCTCTGAACATTGCGGGTGCATACATGGCAGTGCAAAGCTTTTAAAAGAATTAGATTATTCCATATTGATGACTGGAATAAGTCATGTACTTTTAATTTGATTATATTTTTATTTATGCTCATTGAAATAAGTAATAATAAAAAAATTATTATTTAATTAGCCATAGGTAAGTTATGAATAAAACGCCATAAGATGTAAACAATAATTTTTAAAACATGAAAATTAAAAATAATTGGACATGTGAACCCTTTTTTGTTGACATGTGAGACCTTTCAATTTATAAGAGGTGAAAAGATAATTTGATATGTCACAACAAGAAATTCAGGCATTAGCTACGAAATAATTCATACAAAAAAACCTTCCATTTTTGTAGCAAAATCTTTCTCTATGAAATATACTCGTTGCAATTATCAATGCAAAAATCTCGTATGAGATTCCCTTTTGTTGCAAAATTTTATTTTCGTAGCAAAATATCACCTTTTGCTACGAAAGAGATATTTTCGTAGTAAACTGATATCAATTGTTGTGAAATTATTGTCGCAGTAAAATGCTCCATTACGTAGCAAAATGCTACATTTTGTTGTGAAATTAATTTCATAGCCAAAGGCTATCTTTTGCTACAAAAATAATTTCGTAACAAATGGTCACCTTTTGCTGTAAACTTTCTCCGAATTATTTTTAAGTGATAACTTAAAGTTGTGTTAGATGTTGGTTGTGCTTGCTCCGAATATATACACATTGCATATATAAGCGATAACTAAAATATAACTTGACATTGGGCTCAATAAAGACAAGAATAAGTGAATATATAACGTCAAAATGAATATACTCAAATTTGATATCAACAAACCTCAATCAATTTCATAATATCCTCTAGAAATGAGTTCATCAAGCATATGCATGATCCAAATTAAAATGTTCCACCGAATATTTAATTATAATAAACACAATTAATATAATAAATCATCTAATTCGATGGTGGACTAGTGCGAAAAATAAAGTATATAAATCTAGATTGAATATACTAATTTTTATCTATTTTTTTTATACACATCTGAATAAAGAAAAATATATATGAAAAAATGACCTAGCTCTTAGTCCAGTATAGTAAATAATGTTTTAATTTTATTATTTATGTTTGGAACCAAATTATAGAAAAAATTTATAGCTAAAAAGATCTCAACCTGATAGTGATGCAGTGTAGATCATATTTTGATTTGGTAACAAATTAAATCTTTTGAAAATCCCTAAAAATTTTGTTACGAAATTTAATTTCACAACAAAAAGTACAGCATTTCACAGCTTTCGTAGCTAAAAGTCAGGTCTTTTGCTACGAAAATAAATTTCACAGCCAACAGTCATATCTTTCGCTACGAAAGCCTACGTCGCAGCTAAAAGTCACATCTTTTGTTCCCTGGATTTCGCAGCTAACAGTTCGTAGCTAATAATCCAATTTGTTGTAATGTGTGAGCCTTTTATATATCAAAAGCATAGGTTGGGTGGAATAACTTGATTGAAAAAAAAAAACCTGCAATATCACACCTTATTCCGTCCCATTTTGACATATCAATATCATATTATTCCAATATCCAAACAAATTTTTTCCCCTAATTTAACTTTATCCACCGTTATTCTATCCCTATTCCGCTACCAAACAAAGGATTATGTAGGATTAATTTCCTATCAGGGAAGGCACTGATTGGTCAGCAATAAACACAAAGAACTGAGAATAGGGGCTTAAAGATGACATGTTCTCTTGTAAAGCACATAAGCCAACTATAAAACGTACAGGTAATATGATGCTTTAAAGGGCTAAAACAAAAAGGTTCACAAACAACTAATTAAAAAGGTCATTAAAGTCTCACATAATGGAAAAAAATGTGCTTGGCCAAGCATCCCTGAAACCAAACACTGATTTAGACTAGGGAGCTAGAAATGACAGTTTTTAACGAACTATTCCCCTCCTATCACTTATTCCCTTGTTAAACTATTCCCTTCCCTTATGGGTTTGTTAGGATTGTGTATGTATTGGACATGTGCAAAGTATTAATGTGTGGAGAATTTTCCTTGTGGCATGAAAGGAGAAAAACATAAAAAGCTTTTGGGAATCACACTGAGTGCTACAGAGGCAATTAGATGTACTAATTGTTGGTAGTTGATTGGGCCTTTTAATTTGGTGGTTTGAGTTGATAAGGACTCAGGGATTTTGGGGGATCATCCCAAAATCCAAATTTATTATTATTATTATTGTTTTTGGATAAGGAGAAGAATTCCTTTAGTAGCGATCCATTTTTTTGTATATATTAATGCTATTAGGTGGTATGGTTCACTCTTAGGAAAATTCAAAAAAGAGTCATGACAACAAGGGATAGAGGAAATTAGGAATAAGAATAAAGAAGATGAATAACTCCATCAGAATGTCCAGAGAATTCCATGGTGAAATGGGACCCATAAAGCAACACCAATCAATGAGAAATCCTATGTTTGGGTTGACACAAGCATAATCGATGCTTTAAAAGCCATAACATAAGACAAGGATGAATGAGATTATATACACCTAAGCAGTGTGAATACTGTATGGAGGTCATCCTTATTGTTTTACAAAAATGTACTCCCCTAATTATTTCAATCAGAATAACTGAATAAGACTATCTCATGAAACTTTAAGGATCAGGGGAAAAAGAGAGCATATTAACTCGTTTAAAAGAGAGCATATTCATAGTGTTCTGGTGCTATTTTTCACTATAATTCACATAGCTAAGATGGAAGAAGTTTGATTTGATCACATTAACAGCATGTCTTTTTGAAAGCAGCAAAGGTGATAGAAGTGCAGTAGTTGATGCAATAGATGATCTCATTCGAAACAAAGAACTTGGTCTTTGGGGGATATCAAAGAGTATGATCATGATCTAAGCTAAATAACAGGAGACAATTCTTAATATATAGAAAATAAAAATAATTAGAAAGGATAAAACAAAAATAGAAGACATTATTATCCCTGGGAAAAGTGAAGGATAGAACATTGCCGGATGCTTGTTTGTCCGCCTATTTCACCAAAACATTACAAAATATCAGAGAACTTTATATATTAACATTTAATACAACAAATAGAAAGAACAACACTAGGTTGCACACTCCAAATCCATGCCTTCTGTTGCTTGAAATTGAGAGTTGATTGTCAACATTTATTCACAATCCGAAATAAGTTTATGACCGAAAGCAAACACAGTGGAAACACAGCAGCAAGAAAAATCATCCCTAGGTGGAGCTAATTAATCAACAGAGGCAACAAGACAATAAACCCATAGACCATAGACAAATAAATCTTCAAGTCAAAGCAGACAAATGATCGTTCATTCTTATTCACCTTCTCCTAGAACACCAAGAAAAATTGTGTTTGATATCCGTCATTTCTACGTATTTCAGGCAAAAATTTTCTTTCCATGGAATCTATGGAATTTCTGAAAATTCAACATTCTTCTTCTAGACTAAAATAATCAAATTAGCCCTTACTTGTGAGAGATTAGAAATAGAACCTACAATTACATAAATCTAGAGCATTGGTGCATACTGCATAGTAGGTGTTCATTCTACTAGGAATATTTCCACTCGATTTTACCAGATTGCATAATCCATAGTTCACTGATGGATTCGTTTGTTATGAATACTTCATCATCAATATATATATATATATATATATATATTATTTAAGAAAACAAAAAAAGATTGGAATTGTATTTAGGACCGCTAATGAACCGAGTTTTAACATTTTCCTTTTATAAATGCTTAGAATATCTCTACTGGCATTTTTTTGACATGTAAGTCTAAATTTTTTTTCTTAACGAAGGATTGGTGGGTGCTACTGCTACTCCATCATCCATGTCATTTATTCCAACTAATTTATTTCACTGATACAAGACGAATACGTAGGGACAGTACTAAAAAAAAAAAAACCACGGACTAATATTACAAAAGAGAGCTTATGCTCACAAAAAAATTGTTTTTAAGCCCCCATTAGACAGGAAGCCTTACATCTCCATCAATCAGAACACTATGCAACACTTAAAACCTTCTCAACAACCTTAACCAACCTGCATGAACTCACCAATGACACTTCTCACCCGAGCATTTATTGTTGTTACTCATCCCCCCGAATCTAGAAAAAAAATAAGTGTTCACTATATGAAGTGTTCACTATAGCTTGAGGAACACAAACTCTTCAATGGCGGGAACCTCCCCAATCTTCTTCAAACTCTCCTTGTCGGGCTCCTCGTCGACCCCGATCGCCATGATCGCTTGCTTCCTCGGTCCTGTTCGACCGACGCTCATGAAGTTCACATTCACGTTCTTCTCCGCGAGGATGCTCCCGACCCGCCCGATCATCCCCGGTTGGTCGATGTTCCTGCAGAAGATGAGGTTCCCTTCCAGACTGACATCCACACTGAATGACCCGACGAGCGTCAGGTGGGGGATCCCATCCTTCACGCGCCCCTCCACCTTTATGTCACCCGTCTCCGAGAGGGCGCTCGCGAACTTGGATTCCACGTTCGAGAGGAGGACCTGTATGGACTCGATCGGGTCTTCGGGGGACCCATCGTGCGAGATGCGCTCCTCACTGATGCGGAGACCTCGCTGTTTGGCGGTGAAGTCAGCATTCACGAGGTTCACAAAGACATCTGATATCGGCTCGATTATGCCCTTGGTGATCATTGCGCGGAGGAGCCTCGTGTCGAGGTCTTCTGGGTTCCGAGAGGAAGTGTAGACGACCTTCAGTCCCTTGATGCCATGGCCACCAGCCACCAGTTGCACCGCCAGACGTCCCAGCTTCTCTGCTAGAATGACATATGGTGCTAGCTCGGACAGGACCTGAGATGGAAAATTTACTTTAAAATCAATGTTTTGTATAGATGGGTTGGTTTGAGTATGAGATGGAAATATGGTTTGAATGGTGATACCTCGGCTGGGACCATAGGTGCATTCACAGCAGTGGCTGCGAGTTCGCCCTTCAATGCTCCAACAACGGCCTCCGCGATTTCAATGGCTACTCCTTCCTTCAAAAATTTTACACATGATTTGTCTCAGTGAAGGGGATGCATGTCAATTAGAGACGGTGATTATAAAACAAAGAGTGCAGTACCTGAGCTTCTATGGTGCTTGCCCCCAGATGAGGTGTGACAGTCACATTCTCATGTAGTACTAGCTTACTATCTTTTGGCGGTGGCTCTACAGTGAAAACATCGAGCGCGGCCTGCTCCAAATGAAGAACAAATTTTGGCAAACATAGGTTGTGACAAGAAAAAATGTACTTTGAGAAAAGCAATGTTTTCATACCTGAGCAACAGTTCCATTGTCAAGAGCTCGCACCAAAGCATCTTCATCGATGACTCCTCCCCTGGCTACATTAATGATCCTCACACCCTTCTTCATCTTTGCAAAAGATTCATCATTGAAGATCTTTGAAGTAGTGGGTGTGAGCGGCATGTGGAGGGACAGGAAATCTGCAGTGGATATGGCCTCATCAAATGATACTAGCTCAACACCAATGGCACGTGCTCTGTCAACAGGAGCATATGGGTCATGTGCGATGACATGCATGCCAAGGCCTTTGGCACGTCTAGCAACCTCAGAACCTACTTTTCCAAACCCCAAAACCGCAATCATCTTCCCAACCAGAGAGACACCAACGTACTTGTTACGCTGCCATTTTCCTGCATAAGGCATGGCACATAAAGATACAGAGAACAGTAAGCAAACATGATGCAAAAGAATTTACCTCTTTTTCTCTAAATTCATGCCATGAAAAAAGACTACAAAAGATTGTGGATATTTCCAACTATTAAGTCACAACAGGTAAAGATCTGCTATATGGAACTTACAGATGAAAGGCTCCATTAAAATTAGTCCAGAAAAACTATTTCAGCTTAAATATATCACTGTGCTAATCAAAGAATTCAAATCAAATAAAAGATCATATAAAAAAATTACAAAATCAATGATCATTTAAAAGTTTCTATCACAATACATCTAATGCCAGTGCACAGAATGACACATATTATGTAATGCAGGGAGGGGTCTTTTCTTTCAGAGTGAGGAAGTTCCGATGTAAGGAACTGAGAATACCCTGTTTTGGGTGTGGGATATCCCTTGTACCCCTGCCCTATCTTGCTTTTCTTTGTATCCTTGTTTGACAAATTAATGAAATTGGTGAACTATTTTTTTCTCAGCAAAGAAAATTTGAACTTGGACCAGATAGCCACAAATTGGCAATGTGAACTTAAATAATTCATGTTGTTGATCCAATAATTTGTAGGCAGAGCTACTATGAATTGCAATTAACCAATTGGGAAAGAACCATTCAAATTTGTATCAAACTGTTAGAACATATCTTTCTCAGTGATTTTAGACATATTTTGTAAGGAATGAAATTATACTGGTAATGTGTGGGTATATCTCTTATGTCAGAGAAGTAAATTTTAGGAAGATACAACATTTTTCATCAATCATGCAATTGTTCGACTGTCAAAGAGGATGATTCCAATTGGAGTTTTCCAGTAAATTGAAGAGTACAGTGAATAAAAGTGCATGACAAGAACAATTGGAAAATGAAGACCAACTACATGAAGATCACGAATCAACAAGGTCAAAGAACATTCTCTCTCTCTCTCTCTGATGTAAAGGTTATGCCTTTTAGCAGATATATATAAAAATATATAAAACATGTCCTTATACTTAAGCATTTAAATTCTAACCAGCCATGTAATAGCTAGTCAAGCAAAATCTGATACATTCGATCTCAAGCAAGTGCAGTGGAAGTACAATCAGTTGCTGGTTCCTATGATTCTAACCACATTTTATCATAAAACGCGAGGTAGATTGGTAAATAATCCATACAACTACCTTCCTTTCAGGCAAAAGATATTTCAATTTAAAAGTCAGCTCATAAGGAAGAAATGTCATACAAAACCATTATTTAAACACGAGGTAGAATGGTAAATAATCCATACAACTACCTTCTTTTCAGGCGCATGATATTTCAATTTTAAAAGCCAGCTCATGAGGAAGAAATGTCATACAAAACCATTATTTAATTTTTGGTTTCTGTTAATTTTTATAGATGCTTAGGTATAGATGTGGCACTCAAGTTCAAAATAAGCCTGATCTCGTTCTTAGAAATAAAATGAAAAGTAAAATTTAAGAAAAAACCGAGTTAATCAGAAATCAAGGATGTTATAAATATACCACTCCCACTTGGACAAAAACATATATTTGAAATTTTGAACCAATTGCCTCCATATAAAAGTAAACAACATAGATTAAAACTCATGAAATATATTATCACCCTCAATTCATTACTTTCCAATTTAAGTCAACCCAACTCGCACCCCAACTTTAAATGCTTAAATACGTCAACAAAACAACAAATAATCCAACAAATGTAGCAATCTCAAAGAACTTACAAAACAAACAAAAACCAATCAGATCAAAAGAATCACATAACAAAACAATACAAAATCAATCTCCACCTTCCATACATTAAATCACACACAATCAAACTTCAAATTTCAAAAACCAGAAAAACAGACTGAGTTCGATCAACTTAAGAGGACTCACCAGCCTTCATGGACGCGTCGGCCTGAGCGACGTTGCGAGCCATGGCTGCAAGGAGCGCGATCGCGTGCTCTGCGGCCGCAACCGTGTTGGCGGTAGGGGCGTTGACGACGAGGCACCCGTGCTCCGTCGCCGCCTGCAGATCCACATTGTCGATCCCGACCCCCGCTCTCCCAACAACCCTGAGCCTCCCCTTCGCCGCCTCGAACACCTCCCTCGTCACCTTCGTCCCGCTCCGCACGATCAGCGCGTCGCACAGCGAGATCTTCGCGCACAGCTCCTCCGCCGACAGGTTGTACGAGCAGTCCACGTTCGAGAACTCCCGGAGGAGCTCCAGCCCCGCCTCCCCGAGCTTCTCCGCCACCAGAACCGTCGGCTTCGCGTCCGCAGCTGCGGTCGCCGTCACGATCTGGACGGATCTGGATCTGGAGATCTGGAGGGGCCTCGGATCGAACGGTTGCCGGAGGGGGCGACCGAGGAAGAGCGAGACCTGACGGGGGCTGACCGATCTGAGAGAGATGGAGGAGGAGACGGGGAGGAGGGACGGCCGCGACGCCCGCGCGTGGCGGACGGAGATCGCACCCTTCGCCACCGTCGACGCCATCGCCGCCGCCATGTTTCCCCTTTTTTTGGGTTTCTCTCTCTTTTTTTTTTTTTTGAAGAGCCAGTGTGAGTGTTGTGTGTTTTCGGGTGGTGGACTTATATACTATCGCCGGGCTTTTCGGAATCGGCTTTTTTGATATTCTTCGCGCTCGGATTCGTGTTTCGGGAACTGGTGAGGTGGATTGTGGAGGACGGAGATTGGTTGTTTTAGGTGGGGAAAGTAATTGAAGGGAGTGAGAATAGATAACGACTGAAGCTACGTTTACCGCGGAAATCTTGCCTACTGTTTTTTTTTCTCTTTTTTCTATTTGCATTTTTTATTTTATTTTTTTTTGTGTGTGTGTGAATAAACCCTGAATAGGACGACATTACATGAACCCAAGCCAACAAAAACAAGGACTACACGGTGGGAAGAGCACACAAACACCACAGCCCAAAGAGACCGTTATTCACTTTTTTTCCTCTTGCAATGAGGAGGAGTTGAAACTCCATCCCTCATTAAATAAGGGGTGTCCTGTACCACCACATCAAGCCTGGGAAGAACTTCTATTTGTATCTTTAAATTGGACATTATTAATGGACTATTGTTTTAATGCTTACATGAAGGTGAGTATATTAGATTTTTATTTTATAGTTTTTGGGAATATATTGAATTGTGATTTAACAAATGCTCCAAAATTAATGAAAATTGGGTGTGCCCTGAATTACAAATATGATTTTTTTTATTAGATTTTAATATGATTTAGAGTTATTTGGGACTACATTTAGAGCGCGTCTGTATTAATAGCAAACGCAATGGAACGCCACCTCTAAACCAAATGAAAAAACCACGTTTAAAATGTTTTAAAACTCCGTTTCTTCATCATGTCACTGTTTTCCCTGATGTCGAGTCCCACAACACAGTCCAAAATGGATCCTTATATAAACTTGTACAGAAAGAACTATTTTTTTTAGAACCGGTAGACAAGTTGCTACCTCGTTATATTAACTGATATTTGTGATTCATGATATAATATAGTTTGTTCATGGTTAATGGCTCATTAATACATATCTGACCCACATAGTTTATGGATAATATGGGATCAAGAAAAAAAAATTCAACTGAGTGTTGAAGTTCCTCTTAATTATTATCAATTCGGTACCACTTGACATCAAATTAAAGTTTCATTAAAGTATCTCAATTAATCAACTGTTTAAAATTTGGGGTACGGACAAAGTGATAATAACAAGGAAACAATTTGATTAAAATCACCCTCCTAGTTTGTACAACCTAACCAAACAAAACCCAAGATACGTGACATCCGGCCGCCTAAGCCCTAAGCCATCCACATTTCAAGTGAAATGAGAATCACATTGGAACACTAACCTATAATTTAAAAAAAAAAAATGACATGCTTGGATCAAGGTCTTGAAAAATCCATAGTATATATATTCTCAAAAGGTTTGAAGTCATGATCACCAACAACTCAACCCCCGCGGTGTGACACCGATTTATTCGTCTCTTATAGTTCCAGCAGAATATACAGATAACTATTCCTACAAAATAACTTTTTTTATTATTATTAATCTCATTAAAAAAGTAAAAAAATGATAAGTGATTGTGATTATTGTGATATGATAAATGAGACATGTAGTTTTACATGTACACGAAAGTGTTATATGACAATATTTTTTAAAATGACATTGAATGATATTTAAATCCGTTGAAATAAATATACTTGATAAACAATTCAACATAATTAATGCTATTTATTAAAACATAACAATAACCATTAATTCTTACAAGATAAATAAATTCTTTTTATTTTTTCTCATTCTCTATTATTATTAAGTTATTCCGCAGCCCAAACCAGGGGGTCAAATATAAACAAATCTATGAATTCTGTGAGTGATAAAGACATGTACACAGGTTAGAGAGGGATGTGAAGGAAGAAAGAGCCACAATAATTGTTGAAACTTGAAAGTGGTGGGTGGAAGAGTTTGGTGTGGACCAAAGATTCGGAATTTTGCGAGGGGTCCCTCTCATGAATCAGGCCATGTGCGGGTTGGTGTGGGATGAGATCACCCCCCTCCGGTGAGATTAAGATGGATACTCCGCATAAAGGTAAGTAGTACATTATCATTTGCCCACGGCGCTTCAAACATAGGTTAAGTCTGTCGATCACACGAATACGGATTGGATATGTCAATATTCATATCTTAATTTTTTGATTCGGATACGGATATTAATTTTTAGATTCGGATGCCTTCGGATACTGATCGGATGCGGATATTTTTCAGATAATTGACATGTTTGAATATTGACATTAATTTGAATAATTAAGTGATATTTTAGAGAGATGTCAAAATTAAAATTAAGATTTTAAAACTTATTATCTCTTTCAGATATCATACATTGAAAATTTAATAGTATTATAATATATTATTATTGTGATTAATCGTATAAGATAACAATATAGGCAATATATAATACAAATATATATATTTTTATTATATATGTCGGATACGGATATTTTTCGGATCGGATAGACTAATAACCATATCCGCGCCCCGGATCTTCGAATATCGGATATTTTTTATTTTTTGGATACGGATTGGGATCGGATTCGGATTTTTTTCAAATAATTGACAGGCTTACACAGGGTACGTGCATTTGTACTGTTTTTATTATACATTATTATTATATCTTTTTGTTGAATCAGTTATCGGGATTTACTCCTTTCTAATTGATCCCTTTATTTTTCAGTTAAAGTAGGCTTTATTGTACTCAATTTTGCTTGTAACACGTTTATAATAATCTATGTAACTTTGTACAAGTCTTTTTCTACACACGATGTGCCTATAAAAAAAAAAAAATTAAAAAGTTGTTCACAACCAATACTCTTCAATTTTTTTCAATTCATATATATATGTGATATAATATACTATGTTATATTTACATAAATGATATATATTAATTTTTTTATAATAATTAAATAAAATCGTTGTAAAATTTATTAATAAATTATACATAAAAAAATATGTTATAACTGAAAATGAGTTTTTTTGAATATGTGTCTTTTAACCAACCTTATATTATAAAAAGACTCCATTTTAACAATGTCGCTTGAATAAAAAAATAAAAAATATTCATATATAATGTAAACATTTTTTAATGATATTATTAGAAATAATAAATAAATAAGGAGATTTTGTTAAAATGTGATTTTTAAGGGTATATGAGCAAAAAAAAAAAAAAAGACATAAAGATTTGGTTGATATTAATGATATTATCTAATTTATATATAGATAAAAAAATCATGAATTAAATTATTTTTTAATTCTTTAAATTTCATAATTTTTCAAGTATAACTCTGATTATGATGATCAATGGCTCATTCAAAAAGCGCTTTGCGATTGTGATATATACTTATGACTATAAAATAGATTTTTTCAAAAATGAATTTTTAAGATGAAAAGTGAGATCAAACGTTAAACTCATAAAATTAGCTATCTATAATATATTCCACGATTATCTCAATCTAATAGATAAATTATAATAAGAAAAAAAATGATGGTGTGACACAATCACCACTATTCATTCATATTAATAGATAAATTTGATGAATGTATGACATTATCTTTTAAAACATTAAAAATTATGTGTTTTTTCTATTATTGCCCTTAATAAAAAAATAAAAAATCATAAATATCTAAGGATAAAATTGAAAATAAAAATGTTTGTAAATTTGAATAAGGTAGATTTGGTAAATATTTTACATTATCATTTATTTTTTCTATTTTTACCCTTAATCCAAAAAAATAAAGATCATAGAAAATAAAGCACAAATTCGAAAATAAAAATGTTATAAAGAAACAAAGTTGAACAATTAAATACTTTCTGTTAGTATATGGATTAATATCTTGATAATTGTCCAATTAGTTACGTGCATCAACAGAAAATTTTCATATTTTATAAATAGATTGATCTAATTTATTAGAATATATATTTTATTTTTAATATAATCTGCATAAAATATACTATTTAAAAAGTAATGCGAACTGCATACAAGAGTCGTGGCTAACATTTTTTTTTTAATTACAAATCCTAGTTATGAACCAGTATTCTAAAACTCAAAAAAATGATCAAGTAAAGCCGTAAAATCTTTTCTGAGTTCTAATTTTCGACATTGATATTTTAGTATAGTTTAGAAAGTAATTTGTTCCAGTTTTTAAGACTTGTTGGTTCAACACATGGATTTACCGGTATTTGAATTTTAAGATTCCGCCATCTCCAACCTTTTCTTGAATTTATACTCAAATTTTATTAAAATTTTGAGGAAATTTTTTTTTCAACATAATGTGTTTTCAATCATCACCTTTTGTTTTATTCAAATCTTTTTTAAAAAGTAAAGTTTTAATAGAAAAAATAGTAATTGGAATTTAAAAATGTTTGAGTCTCTCTTGATTTGAGTAAAAATTTGAATAAAAACTTAATTTGATATTTGTATGGATATATGATTGAAGAGATTTTTGGGTAATTTTTTTAACAAATTGTGAGCATTTTTCATTTCAAAAAATTTCAAAATAGACGGTGTAGATGAGAAAAAATAGATTAAATTGTTTAAAATAAAAAATGTCTGAATTAGAGATGTGAAAAAACAGATTAAAGAAAAATCCATGAAAAGATAGAGACCGTGCACATGAACGGAAGAGAGATGTATAAAAGGTTTCTACTTCTCTCCCAATGCAAAGTCTCACCAAGCTAGATCTTGATGCACAATTGATCTTCCTTGAGCATGATCCGAGCCATTCCCCCTATGCATTTTTAAGTAATTTTTACTCGAATTTAAATTTGAATACATTTGAGTATAAAATTAAAGATGCTCTAGTTACACTCTATTGAGTTTTCAAGATATTGAACCAGAAACCAGACAGGTCGAGAGTGTTCGATTGAACAAGCCAATCCAGCCAGATATAATTTTTAAAACAGTAGTCGTAACTATAGATGGGAAGGGTTAGTCTTATAGATTAATATGATGAAATGACAACTATTTCCTTGGTAAATTTTAATTGAACACACGTTAATGGTTATTATATGGACCATACTAATAGGTATTCAGATCAAATTGGCCATCGGTAAATATTGAACTTTATTAAAGTTCAATAAATGTAGAGATGAATGACTGCAATGGAACTACATCCCACCATATTTGAAAACTTATATTAGTTAATACTACTATTAGGAATACCATTATCAGGGGAACAAAGTCCTAAATTGCTACTTTTGAATGGACCTAGAATTAGAAAACCAAATCCATTCTATTTTGGAAGGCTCAAAGTATGTCCACTGAATATTCTATTACATAGTGTGGTACTTGATTGACATATTAAAGGCCAGTTTGAACACTCAGTTCCTCCATTCATGTGATCATCCTTGGACTCCCCGTGCAAAATTTTATTCATTCCATGAAATTTATCAAAAATGAATTATTGAAAAAAAGGAAGAATTCTTCTTATGACAGGAGTCCATGCTAATGAAAAAAATCATGCGCAAAGAATTCCACTTGTTCAGACAAACCTCACTATTTAACCGTGTGACATAAAAACAAGATGGATGCATCAGAATAGTTTGACATCTTATGCATCTGGGCAGGTATTCAGTCCTCTACTAAAAACTGACTTTTTGGAGTTCTTTTTTTTAAAAAAAACAAATCAAACGATGGGAAGATTATAAGTAATCCTACCGTTCATGCCCCGCAAAAGTTCAGGTCTTTATCAGCTGCTCAATAGTATGTCCATATATGGGTTATATACAACTACAAATTCAGGTACATAGCTATACTATATCAATTTCAATAATCAAAATTGATGCAGTTTAAGCCCTGAATGGAAAGGTAAATGCACGACCAGTGATGATCCCATAAACTCATCTTGAATGACGTTACAAGTCCTTGAATAGAAGCTGAAACTTCGGTATCCTCTCAGGTGGCAAGGGACAGTTCACAATCATCTTTCCTTTCATGGCCCCCCTATATATTGCCTGTAAAGGAATACAAAATCAGACAAAGAATTACATTTATTTTAAATCGTTAAATAGCATCTCAGGCATGCCATTGTTTTGTTATTGATAAAAATTTAAAATCTTAATTCTCTATCAGGAACAATGAGCATTGGCTCACTTAATACTTCAAATATACTAAATTGAATGCATGGTAAATTAAGAGTAGGCAAAACAACATGTCATTAGACACACAGAAAAATCAGCTCAGACCGTCGTAAGAATTTTATCTCTGAGTAGTTAAAAAAATCACAAGAAAACAATGCAAAATACTAACAATGATTGATCATATATTCATATTCTTTTGGCACCATTCATATAGTAATTATTGATCCAAATGGTAAAGTAGCAATCCACAAAAATGATGGTGGTAGGATTCCACGTGATACCATGCAACTCTTCCATCACTGTATTACAGTTACCACTAAACCCAATTCAATTACAAATTTGGTGAAGCAGGCGCATCATTGCATTATTTTTAAGAGACTTCCAGTACAATACAACCTCAGCTTATTGTTTGTGTGTATAACATGAAAAGGTTGATAAAAATGTTCATATACACTGTATCTCCGGATCCATCAGAATCAGTCATAGTATTTATCAATTTATTTTTAAAAACTACAGATTTTTTTCCAGCCCAATTGATTGTGACATTTATAACACAAAAAAGTAGAAAAAATTAATTTCGATAGTTCTTCTAACTTATCAAGCACATTTTAAAAAAAAACTTTAATGACAGTGAGATTATTGTGTTGTTTACCTAAATAAATTCAACAAAATCCTGTTTACTGTGACATGACCATGACAACAACTTGCCTTGATGAATTCTTTAACTTCATAGTTACATCTACGGTGACAGGAATATGTTACATTGTGTACCTCAACAACATCGACGAAATCCTGCTTCCTTTGAAATGAACCAACCCATTTAGTGTGATCTGCGGTCCTGAAGAATTGAGAGCAGAGAATGCAATGCCAAACAGGGTATGAGATGGATACTTTTACAACATAACATGATCCAAATGATCAAACACTTGCATTCTATATTAGACATCCAGGTTATAACAAAGATAACACTAACATCTTAAGTCTTAACGTATGTATAGATATTTACAGTCAAATTTTATGCTGAGTGCCCTTCTAGATATATATATATAGAAGGACACTTGGCATAAAATTTGACTATAAATATCTCGGTTTCCATTATCTAATCATGTCAAGTGTATCACTCAACATGTCATGTTGAATATAAATGAACCGATTCCACTGATGCTTAATATGGATATATAAAACAACACAGTACAATAGAGCACGAAATACTAAGTGAAACTCTTTAAAGTTTGGCAGAATTCAATTCAAAATAAAGAACAGCGAAGAAACAAAAATCAAGAAAACTCACAGATTTGGGACTTCAATCCATTAAAAATAAAGGACAGCGAAGAAACAAAAATCAAGAACTTACAACTCACAGATTTGGGACTTTAATTCATTCATAAGAAAGAGCAGTGAAGAAACAAAAATCAAGAACTTACAGCTCACAGATTTGGGTCTTCAATTCATAATTGATTCATTATGACTTTGTAAAACCCTTGCACATAACTGATAAATGCCAGAATTTTGTGTGTGTGTGTGTGTGTGTTTTTTTCTGAAATATTCCATGGTTTGTTGAATCCCAAGTCTTTTTAAAAACTTAATGCATTTGACATAGTATTGCTTGAGAATATGCTTGTTAGGTGGATCCATAAGGAAATTTTGAATGTACTGCTTGATACCTGCCTGAATCAACAGCAGTATATATGAAACTTTTAACTGAATGATGGGTGGAAATACTTTATTGATATGTATCCTTTCAGCAACATGGTTTAACAGAATTGATAGGATAAAGTTGCGTATATCCTTAGAAAATATAACTTGAATAGCCATCAAAGTAAAGAAAAAGAAAAGGCCATACCATACAAGAACATAAAAAACAGGGGATGCGTCAACAGGAACATCAGGATTTACCAAGTGCAGCTAATAAGTGGGCGCGATTTCTCAGTTGTGGAGACTTACCAGATCCCGTAGTGAGGAGTTGAGGTCATCTCTTTGTTCGGGTTGTTTTAATTCAGAGAGTTTTCTTTGTTAATTATCTTTATTTTCCCTTTATAATGAAAGCCCTTTATATATGCACAAGTTTGAAACTAGAAACGAATCCGAAACAGAACAAGATTCATAAATTGAAGACATGTTGTTGGATTAATGTCAAAATGATACAGTATATACAAATTTGGAACATTTTCGATAAGGAGAAACATGTTTATGAAGGAATCATCGACGACCATCACATTTCACTTTTATTTATGCTAATAACTCTGTATACAGATTTAAACGATTAGAGAAACACAAAATTCGTTGCAAATCAAATCGATCGAAAGGGAAGGAAATCGAAATCGAACCCGGAGTCCATCTTCATGTGGTGGGCGTTGAAGAAGAAGACCGTGGAGGGGAAGAGAGTGATGTCGAAGTACTTCACGTACACCTGTATCTCCTCCGCGTCGGCGTCCACCAATGCCACGCTCGCGAACTTCGATACCTCCCTGGACGCCCTCGCCAGCTGATTTGATGGATCGAATTAATGATGTTCGATTCAGGGAAGAAACCCTAACAATTTGGGGGAGGGGGCTTACGATCTGGTCGAGTTGGAGGCAGACGGGATCGGAGGGTCGGCCGAAGCGGAGGACGAGGACCTTGTCGAGGGTGTCTCTGATCAGACGGTCCAGATCTCTCTTGTTGCTTACCGTCGTTAACAATAGCTCGCTCATCTCTTCTTCTTCTTCTCTCCCGCTCTCTCCGTGCTCTCGCAACGGAGAATGTGAAACAATTAACGGTTATGATGAGGTTGATACACTTTAGTACGTTTTACGGTCTCGCATTATATACATCTCTCGTGTAACAGCGTGCTCTTTGACAACCATGTGGATTGTAATTGAGACTGGAATGCCATTAAATGTATCATTTTCCTTCGAACACTGTTACACTCAGATCTATTTACAGTTTCAATTTCAGTTTTATATGTGTCGATAAAAAACTAACGATACATATGCTCACGTTAACAAGGTATATGTTTAGAAAGAATTTTTTTACATTTTCGATAAATGTATCTATAGAATTTATTAGATTTTATGCTTCATTTTCTATAAAAGCATGTACCTCATTAGATGAAGTATACTATTTTTAAAAAATTCAAAACACACGTAGGTTGCGTTTGGATGTGAGGTTGAAAATATGAGATTCTTAAAATCTTATGTTTTAAACTCAGCTTTTGAAAAGCTATGGTTTGGAAAGATAAACGCTGAAAATATGTTTGGATCTGAGTTTTAAAAATTTTAGCTTTTAAAATGTAGAATCTACTTAAACTTATATTCAAACAGACTTGTAGTCTGGAATTGAGGCTGTGACGTAATATTATCCTTTTCCTAATGGTTATAAAAGATTAGTTAATGGGCTAATTAGCCCAGCCCACCATGTCAAAATGTGTCATTAGTGGGTCTTTTTTATAGTCGCGGATATAATATCATTTACCTCAGAACCAAGGGCGGAGCTACAGCTCGGCTTGGCCGGGCTGTAGCCCCACCCAAATTTTTAAAAAAAAATTTTAGGTAGGTTGTATTATTACCCTTAATTACTACCATTAATCATGGCTGATTATCCTTTATCATACCAATTTATACACGATTGATTATTGCCTTGTATAAGTTAATTAATTCCGTCATTATTTGCCCATTACACCACAGTCATTACTTATCTTGCATTGAAGAGATGTAATTCAATTTCTATCAATCACATGGTTAAACACATTTCTTATACAATAATACAAGATGAGAAACGAATTTTCTCTTACTATCAATTTTATCATGGTTTACATATTTCTTCTACAAAAATATGGTTATAAAATTTTTAAATCTTTGCTAGAATGATTTTTTTTAATCTTTACCAACTTAGATATATTGAGATCAATTATATTTTTTTCAGTTATGAAATTTGTCAATACAACACTTCACACTAAGATGAAAGATCATTTTCTCGTAGCTTCTATGATTATTTATATTGAAATTTTATTTTGCTGGAAATATCTACTCAAATTGAATAAAATATGATTTATATTTTTTAAAGGATTGTAAATACAGTTTCAATAACATATTTATGGAAAAACTTAATCTTTTGCCTATTTTTGTATTTTTGCATATCTATGACAAAATTTACTAGAAATGAAGACTAAACTCATTTGGTTTATATAAAATTTAAATTGTTTATTAGATTTCGAGTTCATCTCAGCCCCTCCCAATATAAAATCCTGGTTCCGCCCTTGCTAGTCAGAACACCTCCACTCACTAAAGATTTAAATTTCACAATTTTTTTTTAATAAATAATATCATTTCACAAAATATAGTATATGATTTTACAAAAATATTAAAAACATGAGTGGAGTGCGTTTTAGGAGATGAGCATGTCGGTACCCATTCTTCAATGAGATTTTGACATATGTCCTCTCATATATGTAAGTTAAAAATTGATTATGCATTGATAAATCCAATTGTGATTTGATATCATCTCACAAAAAAAAAAATCGAGACCTACTTATCCATTTTGCGATCACATCTACAATCGCTGTGTCATTGAGATCGCTACAAATCAATATATAAAATCGTATATTCAATCATTTTAATATATGTTTCATTATGAAAAATAATAAAAAAAATGTGAAATATTATAGAATAAACAAAAAAAACTATTTATTTGCAAAAAAATAGATAAATGTAACTATCCCATCTAATACATAAAATGACACATTAAGTCGGTTTTCTGTTTGATTATATTTTTATTTATTCATATTGAAAAATGAATAATGAATTTTTTGTTGTTTGATTGGTCATAAATGAGTTGTAGATAAGATATGAACAAGATGCGAATAAATAATTATAAATATTAAAAAATATTGACATATAAGTCTTAGTTTTAGAAGAGTTGATGATAAATAATTTAATATATAGACCCCAATATACCATTATAGTAGATTGAAAGGAATTACGTAACTCCATGAGAGACATGGAATACCAAGATCAAGTTTAATCATAATTATAATTATACAATATCAAACAAACATAATTTTTTTTTAGGTTTTTATTTTTAAATCCCCATAAATTATACGATTTAATGATTGATCCCTCGCTTCTTCATATTTTAGTTTAAGCTCCCATATTTAAAGGGTATGTTCCTTTTTAGTCATTCTGAAAGACTAAAAAGAAAACTAAATAATAATTTAGGTTTCTTTCACTTTCTCAGGGACTGATAAGGAACACACCCTTTAAATATAGTGATTTAAATTAAAATATGAAGAAGTGAGAAATCAATTACAAAATCATATAATTCAGAGGAACTAAAAAATAAAACACCCTTTTTTTTTATGGGCTTATTCACCCTTTCCAACCTATTCCGTTGCCCAAACAGCTGTCATTGGATATAATGTCCCGGACGGGGCGACACACCTATCAAGGCCCAGCTGTTTTTGCTGTGGTTCAATCCACTTTAAATCCCCGAACCCAAGCCGTTCTCTCACAACAGTCCCAAAATCGCCGAATCAAGAGAGAAGTGCGTCTGAAACAGAGAGTGCCAGAGTTAGGGTTTTTATTTTCGCAGCAATGGCCGGCCCGGGCATCCACCCCTACCACCAGCCGTGGGGACCCCCACCTCCTCCTCCGCCTCACCCTCCCCTCTCCGCCGTCGAGACCCCCGGCCGCGCCGTCCCCGACGAGGTACTCTGTCTCTCTCTCTCTCTCCGCTCCAAGAAATCGCCGTCAATCCCCTCCTCCTCCTCATCCTCTCTGTTGCGCAGGTTCGTACGATATTCATAACTGGTCTCCCGGAGGACGTGAAGGAGAGAGAGCTCCAGAACCTCCTGCGGTGGCTCCCGGGCTACGAAGCGTCGCAGGTCAATTTCAAGGGCGAGCAACCGATGGGGTTCGCGCTCTTCTCCACCGCCCAGTTCGCCATCGCCGCCAGGGACGCTCTTCAGGTCCCGATCTAACTTTTTGTCTCTATCTTTTATTTATTATCTATTTTGGATGCTTCATTCGTCGTCTCTTGTTCAGAACTTGGTGTTCGACACGGAGGCGAAGGCGGTCTTGCACACGGAAATGGCAAAGAAGAACCTCTTCATCAAGAGAGGTGAGGGCGTTTTATTATTAAGTCGGTATGATTTTTTAGGGTTTGGGACCGAATATGTTGTTGATTGATTGTTAGTATTCCATTGGTACTCGTACATTTATTCCGCGTGAGTCTACTATATTACCAAAGAAGAAGCTATTAGCTACATGGATTTCGAAATGTCCAATACTGTTTATGGTTAACCAGATATGAACAAGTCTTTTAATTTAAAAAATCAAAATTTTCCAGGTCTACTGGAACTTCTTTATTCAGAGTTTGTTGATTTGATCCAAGTAGTAGGGCCACATTCTAATAAAATGACTGTATGCAAGGCTCACATTGACAGTTCAGGAAGAAGTGACTATGGTTAGGTTCATTTTGTACGTCCGTGGTGACTAGGGAGTTTTTTCTTGTGAAGTTAAATTAGCATATTATTTCATCTTCTTATGATTCAATATCCCTTTTTAGTCATTTAATGGTCATTAATTCATTCGAAAATGATTTGGAGATCATTAGTTAATGAGATGCTTCAGTTTTTTTAATTGGTCAGTATGGAATGAAGGGTCATGTATGCAATTTTCTGCTTTATAACACTTTTTTTTGCATGCTATACCCTATGAAGCCCCCCTTCTGCATTAATGTAACCATGCTTATGGATGCATCTATATGGGTGCCTTATTCATTATGATTTGTTGACACATGCATGTTATCTGTCCTCTTTTTTTTTCTTTTTTAAAAGAGGATCGAGAATTTTAAGTTTAATTACATTAGTGAAGCTAATGAAGTTGCATTAGTTAATGAATTATAGTAAAGGTGCACCGCGCTGTTGGGACAGCATGCTCAGGCGCACTTTTATAACTCAGACATCCTTGCTTGTCTCATCTTCATGTGTGGCTTGGATTCGCAGGTGTGGTTCCTGATTCAACCTCTTTTGATCCAAGCAAACGGTTGCGAACAGGCGGTGATTATACTCATATTCCCTATCCAAGTCCACCTCCATTTCATCCTCCACCGTCTGTGTGGGCGCCACCTGGGTGAGTTTATGAATACAATTTAGTTCTGATTTGTTGCAGTGCACTAGTTTTAGGTCAACTGTTTAGTTCAGGTGAAACAAGCTTCATTACTAAATCTGTTTTTATTTGGTTTTGTACAGACATGTAGCTCCTCCTACTCCTTATGATCCATTTACAGGCTATCCTGGTGCTCAGATGACCTTACCAACTCCTGCTCCTGTGCCTGCACCTGCTGGTTATGCTCCTGTTCAGGTACTGTGTACAACACACACGCACATACACAGACATGTATGTATATGTGTGTGAGTGTGTGCTTGCTTTTATGATGTACTTAACTGGGTAATGTTATTCTATTGAACTCCTGCTAAATACCATCATCTTATGCATAAAGAAAATCACACGTTCAGTTTTCACCCTCTTTTTGGGTCTGCCTTCTTAATTGACAAGTTTTACGTTTTCTCCCATTTTTATTCAATGTGGGTAACTCATGAAGTGAGACCATGTCTTCTATTGTGAATCCATTTTAGCTGTCTTTGGAAGTTGGCCTTGGGTCCTACATAATTCTTATCTTATATTATATCATTTAAAGATTGGTGTCATTTTAGCTCTATGTAGTTGTCAATTCAAGTGATTTTAACCAATTGATGTGAATGTTAGCCGACAGTTGATGGTTGTATACTTGGGTACCTGCGGTTGCAGTTTAGAGGGTGGATGTTTATCTCACTCTTTCTCCATTTGGCAAAATTTAGATAAGGTCTTCTTATTGTCCTATATAATTACCAATTTGCTTTTTGTATTTATCCTAGCATATTATATCTTGTTCTCATTTCATCTCTTTCATCGCTTTCTCTTTTCCTTGCCTCATTCTACTTCTTTTGTCGAAATCTTCCGTGCTTCTCTCTCTCTCATTCTAAATTTCTTTATGTTTTCATGTTCTTTCTTTTCGTAGCATTTTCTTGAATTTTGTTCAGTTGTTGTGGCCTTCTTTTTTATTCATTGTTTGTTGCCTGTCTCTACATATATATTCATGGTTTTAATTCAATTCTGTTTTTGTTTGACATTACATAATTGTCAATGATGTTCTTGAATCTTGCTTCCCCCCCTTTGTTGTTTCTATTATTCTTTCACTACCTGCAACATTTTCTTTTGTCATTCCACTTCTAAAATGCTTATTATTATTGGGTGCTATAATTTTTCGGTGATTTATATGCTTTTCTTATTATTTATCTTCTATTACTTCATTGTTGTTGTCTCCCTTTTGCTCATGGCATTCGAATCACCATTGTACTAATGCTCATTCAGCCATTTCATTGCTTGATATGTATGTCACATGCTGGTAGACTAGTCTAAAATAATGCTTGTATTGATCCATGGAAACTTATCAGGTTGCTTTATGGCTACATGAAACATGTCTCCAACCATTTCTTATAACTGCTATGCATTAAGTTTCGGGATTTATTATGTCAAGGCTTAAGGCACAGTGTTCAGATCAATTTCTAAAAAGCGACTAGAAGCTGGTTGGGCAGTTAGCGCTCGCCTAGGGATTAATTGGCCTAGTGGGCATTCTGTGGGGCTTAATTGATGACTGTGTGTGTGTGTATGTATATAATTGTTAAAAATAAAAAATAAAAAAATAAAATACAGTACAATACTACAATTATATAATAGATTCCCATAAAAAAAATACAATTATACAACAGGGAAGAAAGTCAACAGAATAGGAAATCTCAAATTAATTAGATTAAACTCAGTTCAATCTCTGCATAATCTCACCTAGCAGCTTAATCTTCATTTAATCCCTGATGTTTTACTAGACCGCTTAATCCCCTAGAGAGGTGGATTAGGCCTAATTCCACCTAGGCGTTCGCTTAGTCCTGCTTTTTAGAATACTAATCCAGTTCTACGTATTTAATTTGTGTATTTTATATGGATTCAAAAGTATGGCAATTAGTTGTAATCTGAATATGAGCTATCTTGTACATGATTTTTATTCTTTTATGGAGGAGGAGGAGGAGGAGGAGGAAGAGGAGGAGGGGGGGTGTGTGTGCGCTGACGCGCATGGGGCGGGGTTGGGTTGGGTGGGGGTGGGGATTGATGGGATAACCACTAAAATTACCAATCATGGAGCACCCCCAAAAAATAGAGCAGGGATAAGGTCTCTCCCCTTTGGTTACTGGTTACCACCAAGTTCCCTACTGCTGATATGGGAATTTGCAATACCTCCAAGGTCATTTAAATCCTTGTGCAAAATGTTTACATCTTCACATTTGCAACACCTAGGTTGAGCACATTTGCTCTAAGATTATATCATTTATGTGAACCCCACCCCTTCAGCTCCATGATGCATTTCTGTGTGTTCTCCAGGCAGCATGCTCTTGTTTCAGAGATCTTCTCACTTCTCTCTCCTTTAATTTCTTACCCATTCTTCCTATGAATGATTACAGTTCTTATAAAATTTAAATATTTTCAAATATTCAAATATGATCGTTGAAAGTTGTTTTAGTTTCATTTTGTTCTCTTTATAATTCCATATAAGAACTTATTCTGCTTGCTTGGATTGCCTCTGATTGACCACATCACAGATTCTGACACATCTGAAATGGTATTTGCTGTCCCTTTAAATCTATGATAATGTGTTCGTTGTCCTGTCTAGCAATTAGCTGACCTCCCATCATTCTTGAATAATCTCTGAATAACATCGTGGCTCATCTTTCACAAATTATCACAAATTATGTCATTTATGTGAACCCCACCCCTTCAGCTCCATGATGCATTTCTGTGTGTTCTCCAGGCAGCATGCTCTTGTTTCAGAGATCTTCTCACTTCTCTCTCCTTTAATTTCTTACCCATTCTTCCTATGAATGATTACAGTTCTTATAAAATTTAAATATTTTCAAATATTCAAATATGATCGTTGAAAGTTGTTTTAGTTTCATTTTGTTCTCTTTATAATTCCATGGATGGGGTGTGACTTAGGTTATTCGCTCCCGATAGCTATACTGGGATAGATAACAATCCGGGTTGAATAAGAAACTTTTTGTTTGGTTATTTTTTTTGTTATTCTCATTGGGAAACGTAAAATGACTTTTTTGTTGTTTGGTTTACCTTGGATAAAGTGATGATAAATGGTTGATAAGGGATGAGTTTTATGATTTTTAAATGACAATTATACCCCCTGGGAATAGTGTGAGAGATATATGATTGATTTGATAGATGTGACAGTTTTTTAAATCTGTGTGAGTATGTTAGGTGAGATAAATTTTTTAAAATGACAGAGAAGGGTATTTTTATCCATTGGTATAGATAAGCCTTGATCGGGGTTTATTCTGTAAAAACAAACAGCTTTTTTTTATTATTCTCTTGTATTCTTCCTGATTCTGGATTTATTTCTCTAGGCATACTATAAGAACTTATTCTGCTTGCTTGGATTGCCTCTGATTGACCACATCACAGATTCTGACACATCTGAAATGGTATTTGCTGTCCCTTTAAATCTATGATAATGTGTTCGTTGTCCTGTCTAGCAATTAGCTGACCTCCCATCATTCTTGAATAATCTCTGAATAACATTGTGGCTCATCTTTCACAAATTATCACATATTAGTGGAGCATCATTGTCAATGGAAACGATTGCTCACATTGGTATAAATTGTCGTGGTGCTTTAATGGCCTTCATGTCTTCTGTTTTGTTTTCAATTATATATCTCCTTTTGTGAATGCTTTGCTTTACAAGTGTTTACTTGTAGGTGGTTCATTTGATTGGGTTTTAGGAAAGCCATATATCTTGGATTGAGAGAGTAGTGGCATCAATCTTTTATTTTTTCTGCAGAACATGAAAGATAATCCACCCTGTAATACTCTTTTCATCGGCAACCTTGGAGAGAATGTCATTGAAGAAGAATTAAAGAGTCTTTTTATAGGGTATGGTTCCAAATCTCATCTTTTTAATGATTTTCACCGTCCAAAAATATCATTCATAACATACAACATTTTCTACTCACCTTTTGGCTCTTGCTCCACATATATTTTGTTATTCCTGTTTTTGTCTTGTTCAATGTTTTGTGCAGTGATATGCATTTTATTCTGATTAATGCAGGCAACCTGGGTATAAACAAATGAAAGTTTTGCGTCAGGAAAGAAATACTGTTTGCTTTATTGAATTTGAGGTCAGCAATGACAACATATATTTGATCTTCTCTTGGTTATGTGATGGACAATGAACTTATAATTTCAATGTGTTCAATTTTATGCTACTTATGCAGGATGTTACCAGTGCCACAGCTGTTCACCAAAACTTGCAGGGAGCTGTTATTCCTAGTTCTGGACGGGGTGGCATGCGAATACAATATCCTTTTAGAAAATTGTTAAATTTTTATTTATTAATAAATTTTTAGCTGATAAAATTTATGTTACTGCTCCATATGAAAAGTTGTATTGAGCTATATTTGACTTTGGATACCATTTTATTTACATGAGTTAAGTCTACTTTTATTAGATTGAGCGAGCAGCCTTCCTAGAACTGTGACATGAACCATAACTTAGGGATGATGGACCAAGTTCTTCCCCCTAATTTTTGCTTCATAACGTCCTTTTTTTTGTTTCTATTAACTCTGGAGGATGATTAAAGTCTCAAAGAGGCTGTCCCTTTTTCCCGTCGTTTGATATGGTTTTGTTATTTGTTCAATGAAGGAGATTTACAACAATTTTTTTTGTTGATTTTTTTTAAAAATATTTCTAAGACCTGGTGGTCATTGGTGTATTTGTAAAAGTTGATCAATGTCAACATCGCTGAAGGATATTGGTATGATTATGAATTTTTTTATGTTATGCGTAGTCCTTGGGACAAAATCAAAAGCCTTGATGATTTTTTTTTTCTGTATTATAATGTTTCGTCATTTGTTATCTTGACTTGTGGCACGTATTCGAAGAATCCCTTTGGGAGAAGGAAGGATGTGGCCAATGGTGGTGTGACGGAACCCAATGGAGCTCCTCCTACTTATCAGTAGCTAGAAGTGATGTATTCCACTCCTTATGCTCATCATGAAGCATAGAGAATAGAAAAGATCATATGATGGGCATCATGCAGTTGCATCTCACTTCATAAGTTATCATCAGCATCTTTGCGTGCAATGCAACGGGTGATCATGAGTGTCATTGCCATCTTACATTGAGGCTAATTTTCGAGGCATGCTGTTTGCTATATGTTATTTGTATCTTCAATATGGATAAGTAGGTCATGTTCTTGCAGGAAGGTTTGGTGGCATAGCTATGTGTCATCATAATAGATTATGTTATATTTGCCTGTCTTGCATTGGCATTAGAGACAATACTTTAGAGACATCTTGTTTATGTTCATTCTGCCATTTCATGGGCATGGTTTTGATGCTGAATTTCATGTCATGTCATTACATGTAAAGCTGTGAGATGGGGTGCTTTTATATCTGTCATTCTCTCATTTGCCACTGTCATCCCATTTGCTATACCATAATATTCCCCATTCGCCATTCATCCATAAGTTCATGCTTCGGCACCAACTAAACTGTAAGTATTCACTTCAATGGTCAACATAGGGGGTGTCATATGTTCCGATATATTCTTTCTGGTTCATTTGTTATGCAGAATTGTTCAACAGGGTCGAAGGGTGGATGATCTTCTTCAGAGGACATGGACTTAAGGTAAGAACATTGTAACCAAAAGTGATGCAATCAACACAGCCAGTCGGACTGCAGTTGCTTAGAGCCCCTTTTTCCATATTAGGGCTGGTGATATCTGCTTCCATGCTTCAACAAAATTTCCAGTCAGTGTAAGTTTGACACTTTTGATTCTAACTTAACTCAGTTGCCTCTGACAAGGTTAAGTTTGCTAATGATAAAATCAAATCCCCTTAAAAGTGAGGTATTTGAGACTCCAAAGTCTTCAAGTCCATTGAGCTCCATATTAATTTTTTGGGAAATGATTGACCCGAGCGTGAGTCAACCGACCACCATGGGGTGAAGATCAACCCATCCTGCTTGAAACTGTTAAGAGCAGCTAGTTGGGCCAGGTTGGTCGTGAGTTCATTATGTTGTGCGTTGGAAATTTTTTTTTTTCCCTTGGTTAAATCATATCCTAGCGGCTGGAATTTAAGACCCATAAGTGGAGAGGGGTGCTACTGTTAATTTGTCCAGAGATGTTTGGTACTTTTGGCACATTTTATTTGTTAGAATCTGTCTAAACTCTTCTTCACGTCTAAATAAAATTTCTTATAATTTTTCTTAACCGGTTGACAAATTTTCTGGTTCTAAACCATGCATGTGTTTATAATTAGTTCCTTGGTAAAGTAGGTTTCAAAAATTGGTAGTGTAGGGTGCTTTGAGGGGTGCAATTGCGCAAATAAAGGCTCTTTACATTGTGGGATAGATGACCCTCATCCGTCTGCGGCCGGCAATACTTGAACTGACTTCGGCCTTGGGTGTAAGCATTTATATGTTCAATCTTTGTGAACTGTAAGCTTGTGTGTAACCATGTCATTTAAATTCAATGTAATTTCACAGCATTGGTTATATACAAACGAAATAATTTGTGCGCCAAGGAGAATTTCTTTTACCAGAGGATTCCAATTTTGATAGATTCCATGGTAAGTTGAAATCAAAAGTATTTGTCTGAATGTCCATGAAGTCTGTGAATGCTCCTAAGAATGAAGAATTCCGAACGCAAGTACCTGGGTGGTCCAGCAGAGGTTAATGAGATTGTTTTCCAAGCTTAACAAGGATAATGAGATTGGTTATGCTGGCCTTTTCGTGGTTAAATTTTTTTTTTTCTACACTAGTGGAAAATGTCAAATCAGCAAATAAGTTTCACATGCACTATTCTTAAAAAAAAAAAAAAGTTTCAGATGCACTATATTCTTTACTAGCGTGTCTGCCTTTTGAAAATCATGATCCAATTAGATGATTAAGATATCTGAAACAATGTAAGCTTATTAAAAAGAATTTATACGGGATTAGATGGAATATCTAAATCTCGCAGTTGTGTTTCAGACGTCTTTGGAACATTTTTTTTTGGTCTTTGTAAAATCAGTTTTTACATAGTTCTAGATGAGATTTTTGAATGTTTTATATTTCAATTTTTATATGTTAAAAATTAGGGAAAAATCCATATAACTTCTTAAAATTTGACTGAAATTCATATAATCCCTTGACTTTTTTTAATATCCATATACCCCCCTAAAAACACCTAGTAAATTCAAATAGACCCTTTAATAAAATTTTTGTTAATAGATGATGAATATTTTATAAGTATTTCGTTCAGTTAACCTTGATTGAAAACACAATATGCTAAAAAATCACTATAATATGTTAAAAATGTGAAAATTTCTATAAAAATGATATCGTTCATTTTAGAGGTTTTTTTTTATATACTGTGTTTTCTACTAGAGTTAACTAAACATAATATTCATGAAATATTCATCATTTGTAAACGTAAATTTTATTCAGGGGGTTAGTTGGATTTAATAGGTGTTTTCACGGGTTATATGGATTTTAAGAAAAGTCAGGAGGTTATATGGGTTTTAATTTGTTTACCGTGGGGTTATATGGCTGTTTCTCTAAAAATTAACAAAACAAGTTGTACAAAGAATTTGTTTGACGGTAGCTGATGAAAGCATATTTCATGAAAAAATGATGTCTGATAAAGAATTTTGTTTGGGATGTGCAGGATTGATCATAGAAATGGAGAATGATTACTAAATTAACCCTCCATATTGAACTTTTCTTAGGAAGGCCACCCGTAATGATCGTCTGCGTTGCCAAGGAAGCTCTACATTCACAGTTCTAAGTCGTGTAGTTTGCTTGGTGTTCATTGTGTTTCTTTTTCATTTTTTTTTTATTTTTTGAAGTACAAACTTCCACAATACTTCAAACAACATTAGGATCATATCATCATTTTTTTTTTTGTCAAACGGCCTACATAAAGTCATAACACATGGTTTCCTGCTCACCTTGTAATTTTATTCACATCCATTTTTTTAACATAAATCAACATATTCAGATCGACTTCTTGTTCTCGTCGTATGTTTCACCTCCAGCGTTTGAAGAAATCATGGAAAGCCCTCGGTGAGGAGAGCTCTCCTGTTTCTTTTTTATGGTAGACTAAGGTAGCCAAGGATATAACAAGAGCAGAGGTTGAAGTGGCTCCAGTGACAAGGAAAAGCCCCCAAAAGCTATCCAAGGTCAGGCGATTGGAAGGCACCACCCAAACTTTGTCTTGACAGGTTGTTGTGTTCCCATAGAATCGGCTTTGAATCTCTTCCAACTTCCTTTCCTCCCCAATTTTCTGTATCGCTTGGGAGATATCGTCCACCAAAGGTGAACCTTTAGAGAAAGCCTGCAAATGATTCGATCGAAAATTTAAAATTTTCAATTCACATGCATGAATTCATCTGGATGAGGGAGATAGGGAGGGCTTACAAAACCAAATCCACCCGAGTTGGCGATCGGCCCTATCATGGTGTACTTATCACCACCACAATATCGGGAGAGGAAGACTTTCAGGTACGCATTTTCATCGAGGATTGCTGTGATCTTCCCCTTGGAGATTGCATCTACGTAGTCTTCAATGGTGTGAAGGGGTACAAGCCTGGACTGAACAAAGTTCATCTCCTTCAACAGATTGACCACGAAGGAATCATCTTGGTATCCCACATAGTCCCCATTCCTTATGAGCTGGGTCACGTCCGATACGGTCGGCTGAAGTTGTTTGACAATCAACATGGACGACAGACTCGCAGTGTAGCTCGAGGTAAGGATGAGTACCACAAACACCCACACGATCACCACAATCTTTGACTGATTGCTCATCAGTGCTTCCTCTGCATCCAAATTATTTTTTTTTAAAAATCATCTGTAATTCATAAACAAGAAAAATCTACCAAGAGACTAAACTGTGGGAGAATCCGAGTGTTGAGAAGGAGAAATAGAACATGGTGCCGATCTGATGAGAAAGGGTCCCTCCGAAACTACGGTTGATACGGTGCTCAAGAACCCAGACCACCAAACCTGTATATACAAAGAAGGCCAAGCTGGTCAACCACATTCCGGATGTCAGCGGCTTCAAGAAGGTTAACGCCCCTTTCTGGTTCTGTTCTGTGACCGTCACAAGCATCGAAATCCCCGGCTCACTGTACGGAGCCGTGAAGTCGACAAATGCAGTTCTGTTGGCCGTGATCGTGAAATCTCCAACCACGGCATCATATTTCTGTTAAGACATTAGTCCGGTATGAACCACCGCAGATCGCAGTTTTAATTTTTAAGAAAAACAGCAGAAAATCTAAACTGACCTTGATGTAGACCTGGTAGATGAGATCATCGTAAGTCCACACTCTGTGCTGCTCGTCAAAGGGAATGTATTCATAAGGAACAGAGTAGTTCAATGCCTTCATGGCGGCATGAAACACTTGGATGCTGAACCAACCAATTCTGGTCTTGTTTGTGAAGCAATCTTGTTCCACCTCAACAAATTCAGTAAGCCCACTGTTCCCTGGGACACCAACCCTCAGCTTCTTCCCGCTCGTTGATACTTCCCATCCCCTCGGGACATCCTTCGTCTCCCCAGGCCAAAACACGCTCTTGATGTCTGTTTTACTAGTCGCACTTCGCGATATCTTGAATTCGGGCGTCCAGAACCCGACCCTTCTCTTCCCGCTACCCACCACATTGATTATTTCAAATGTGGAGGGACTCATAAGCTGTCCATCGACGAGGCTGAATTTCCCACTCAGTCCATCAAAACTGGTGTTCAACAAAGAATTCAAAAGTTTCGGACCGCTCGGAGAGATCCCAAGCGTCTTCTCTGCTGCCATTGATAGAGCTTGTAGTGAGTCATACGCCCATAAATCATAAACCGTCGGTTCAGACACATCAATGTCCGGATGGACTTCACGGAATCTCTTCTTCCACCGCCGAATGAACTCTACAAGTTTTCTTGTCTTCCTAATATAAGGCCTCACACCCACGATTCCTTGCATCGAATCAATCACCGAAGGATAAATATTTTCGAATAGGTTGGTCAAGCCGTCCGTCGTGATCCAGACGCTCCCTTCACTCATCAACTCTGCTTCGTATGCCTTCGTAAACAGACGAGACCCCAATGAATAGGAGGACATGTGCACGACAAAGACCCGCGTCCATATCGCCTTCAAAGAATGGATTTCGCTGTCAATCTCACCATCAGTAGCCGAAGGAGCGATGACGCTCCTATGTGAAACTGCAACATTAACATCTCGGAAGGCATCGATGAGGTCAGGCACGATCCCAATCCCGTACTCGGTGTCTTCGTGAACCAGGACGATTTCCTTCCACTTGAAGTTCTGGACGAAATGAGCGATGGCTTTCACTTGAGCGGAGTCATTCACCGTTGCGCGGATGAAGTAGGGGTTCCTTTTAGAAGATAGGGATGGGCTAGAAGCAGAGAAACTGATGATCGGCACTTTCGTTTTGTTTCCAAGTTCGGATATGAATTTGGCCTGTGCAGATTGTTGTGGCCCTATTATTGCCAGCACCCTATCTGTCTTCAAGTGCTGCTTTGATGGAAGTTTGAGATATTAAGTTAATAAATTCATAATAAAGAAGAATATAGGAGAATAGTAAAAAAAAAGTTGTTTGTTTTGACAGAATAAATCTGGATAGTTATGTTTGGATAAGTTAAGATAAGACCTGATAACTATTTTAAGGAAATGTTAGAATTGTTTATCAGGCCTTATCTATGCCAATTGATAAAAATACTCTTCTCTGTCATTTTAATAAATTTATCTCACCTAACAGTCTCACACAGATTTTAAAAACTGTCACATCTATCAAATCAATCATACATTTCTCACACTATTCCCAGGGGGTATAGTTGTCATTTAAAAAATCATAAACTCTTATTCATTCCTTATCAACCATTTATCATCACTTTATCCAAGATGAACCAAACAACAAAAAAATCATTTTTACGTTTTCTAATGAGAATAACAGAAAATGCAACCAAACAAAAAAATATTTATTCAGTCTGAATTGTTATTTATCCTAATATAGCTATCAGGAGCGAATAACCCAATGTCACATCCCATACGGAGGGTTTGAGTTTTATGATCATTTTTATATCTTTTATAAATCTTTATCCACACTTTATTCATATTTTATCCAAAATACAAAAATTTTATTATTACGTTTTCCAATATGAATAATTCAAAACACAACCAAACACAAAATTATTTTATCCTTATTTATACTAGAATAGTCATAAATCTCAGAATAATTTAATTCTTGAATCAAACATGGGCTAAAAGTCACACTCCCATGTCAGAATATGTCTTCCTAAAATCGCAATGGGAGCCCCAATCCCCAGTCCCCAAGTCCCCGTATGGATTGAGACTGGAGTCACTCCCAAGTCTACTTGTTCGGGTAGCATAACAGGTGGAGAATAGGGTGGAATAAGCGTGAATAAACCTAAAAAATTTATCAAATCTCATGTCATCATTTCTTCAGAAGGCCCACATGTCATATCATGTTTTAATTTTTATAATTTCTTATCCATATTTTGTTTACAATTTATCTGTGGTCAACCAAACAATAAAAACTTCGTTACTATATTTACCGATGAAATTAACAAAAATCCAATCAAACATAAAAAAATCTTATTTATTATCTATACTAGAATAGTTATCTATTCATGAATATCTTATGTCGCTATCTAAATAGAATATAAGGGATTTCTTCTCATGGTGCAGTACGCCTAGAGTATCCTTGGGAAGTTCCTCCATATTCCAATTTAAATTGAATCCTTTTGATCGACAATGCATGACCCCTAATAGGGCAATAGGAATGGTAAGTGGTGATCGCTGGAGGTATAAGGTGTATTCCCACGTTTGTTCTAAGGGATAGATTATGAACACGGATGCATCCTCTTGAATAACACCGTTTCGTAATGATATGACATGTGAGTCTCTCATAGATTTTAGCCCGATCGCCATTCATCTTCCATGAGTACTTCAAGCTCTTTCCAAATGGTATTGGACAGGGGAAGGTGCCCTAGCTACCACTAATATATATGTGTTAGGAATTTTTTGTTTTAATCTCAGCTCGTTCCCCCTTTCTCTTGACACATCCTCCCTAATAATGACTGCTTGCTTTCGTTAACTCTACGGTGGAAATGTCAAACGTAAATCCAAACCTAAGAATGACAAACATAGCTTTTCAACACTCTCTATGTTTTAATGACCGTGTTTGAACTCCTTTAAAACAGACTTTTGAAACGCATGCTTGTTTTTTTAAACTCACATCCTAACGGGTCCTAAGCCTGGCTGTGACTACAAATGAAGAAAAGGGAAAATGTCAGGGACACTCCTACCTCGAGTCTTGCATACAGTTTCCACCCATTTTGATTTTCTGAAGGTATAAATTTCATGAAACTCAACATATGCTTTCTTAAAAATAAAGTATATATTCTAGTGAAATATGAGCACACCCTTAAACAAACTAAGGATCATCATTTGGCCCGATCTCGTCCCATCCCATAGGGCCTAAACCTAGCCCAGGCTCATTAACTAGCTAGCCCAGCCCGTTAAAGAGGTGGGCTGGTTCGAGCCTCACTTTGAGCCCCAGGCTTGCCCGAATTGGGCCCATTCGGCTGGCCCATAAGACCGCCCATCGTCCAGATCAGTGGGATTGTAAAGAGCCTAAAAAACTATCTTTTTTGGTGGGTTTTGAGGTCCACCTGTGGCCCAAGCCTTGAGGCCCATGGATAAGGCCTGAGCCTTTTTTTTGCTACGGGCCCAGCCTGGTTGGCTGAACAGACCCCAGGCCTGGGCCCATGGCCAGGCTTGGGCCCTGTTTTTGTGACCTGGCCCGGCCCGTTGCCTAAAAGGAACTGAAAATTTTCATGTTTGATAAACATATTGGGTTGCAAAGTTTAATGTCAATGAATTTTGCCGTGTGGATTTTCTAATACTTTGAAAATGGACCATTTCTCTTGCTTTCCTGGGAAGTTTGAATGTTCAAATGATTTGGGTCTTTCTCTTTACTTGCTTTCGTTCGATTTCCTTCTGTAGGAATTGGGGGCGGATGTACTTCAGGCCGAGTCAAGCAAAAATAAACTAAAATAATAATAATTAACAAGTATTGCCAACAACCAGTGAATCAAGATACAAATTAAGAGAAGAAAAGGACCTCTCATTTAATGAAATAACAACAATAAGTGAATAACAATATATATTATCATCCCTCTTCTTTATATTTTTTTTTTTTTTAGTTTAAAATCCTTATATATATATGAGTAATCATGGATTAGCAAATATGAAGAATATCAAAATAATCTCTAATTCTTGTCAAACGTAGCTTCAACGTGTAGCATACGACGGAAGAAATCTTGAAAAAACATAATAGTCAAATTTGACTTATAAAATAGGAGACAAACCTTTATTTAAAAAAATAATAAAAAAAGAGCATTCCAACCTCTGATTGGAGATTTTTAAAAGCCCACAACCCTTTCATCAAGTGACTCCAAGTTCTTCTCCTCGATCCTCTCATTCTTGGGGGGAGGACTGATCGATGATGCTCACAATGGCCAAACCAACCGCGCAGTTCCTCATTATTTATTCCTTGTTGAGCTTTCTGTGCGGTGCAGTTATGGCTCAGAAGGTTCAGTTTGATGTGGGGTTGATACTTGACTCAGGGAGTCTGGTTGGGAAGATGAGCAACACCTCCATTTCCATGGCAATTGAGGACTTCTATGAGAGTCACCCTGACTACACCACCCGAGTGGTCCTCCACGGCCGAGATTCCGACATGGACATTGTTGGCGCCGCCTCTGCAGGTATGTTTAATTTTCATGCATGTTGCATCTCTCACCTTCTTTTTGCTTAGCCCGGCCTGACCACTCCCCTTGCTTGTTGGTTTGAATGATCTGCTGGTTTTTTTTGTACTTGAATTGACCTTAAATTTATGAAATGAAACGGATTTATTCATCACACATAGTTTAGGTTAATGCTTGTTTAAGATAGGATAAAATAAAATGACAAAAATAATTCAATCACTACACTATTTATAAAAAATAATCTTTTATTTACTCAGAGGAAGTGTCTCAAAATTTGCAATTATGTAGAGAAATGCCCATACATATGTATCATCCTTTTTAAAAGTATGCATGAAAAAAAAAAAAAAAAACTAGTAAGCGCTTACCGGGTTAATATGATTATATTTTGTAAATAAATTTGGGGTAAGGTTATTTTCATTTTTTAACACTTTACCCTAAAAATTTCACCATTTTTTCACCTAAAATGATCTAGTTATCCTCATCTTATCTAATTGTCATCATTTTTCATCCATTTTAAGATTTTTCACAATATAAATAATGATATATATAATTTTGATTAATTAATGTATTATCCCAAAAGTTTATTATATTTTACATAATAATCAATGAAAAATATGATAAATTGTTACATATTTTATTTTTTACATTATATATATATATATATATGAACGATCATTCACTTCTTCATATTTTAATTTAAGTCCTCAGATTTAAAGAATATGTTTCTTTTAGTCCCTCCCAGACATTAAAAACAAAATCAAATAATTTATTAATAAGTCTCTCTTAGGAACTAATAAGAAATATACCCTTTAAATCTAGGACCTCAAACTCAAATATGAAGAAGTGAGGGATCGATTACTAAATCATATAGTTTAAAGAGATTAAAAAAACAAAAAAACCCAATATATATATATATATATATATATATATATATATATATATATATATATATATATGATCCCTTGTGCCATGCGCATGCCGTTAGATCAATATCAAATTTTCCCCAAGAAAAATCTATCACCATCTTATTAACTCCAATCATTTTCTCTGTGTTTTGGGATCATCCTTGATATTTCTCTCGCTTGCTTCCCACCTACACTACGCTGTTCCCATCGTCCCTCTCTCTCATTCATCCTGCCCCACCTGCCTCTTGATATTTCTCTCGCTCACTTCCCACCTACACTACGCTGTTCCCATCGTCCCTCTCTCTCATTCATCCTGCCCCACCTGCCTCACCTTCCTTGCAGTCTCATGCATCCCCTCACACTTCCACCTCTCCCCCTTCTCCTCCAAATGTTGATTAAATGTCACCGTATAAAAATATCCCATCTTATTCACTAGTTATATATTTTTTAACTTATCGTGGAGAGATTGAAAAAAATTCACATCAAATGGATGCCAACAAAAAAAGCCCCCTCATTAGATGATTAATTAGTTGGGTAATTTTCATTATTAACCCCAAAATTGTTTTTAATTTCAAGATTAGCCCTAAGCCAGTTTTAATTATAAAACTGGCCCTGGGTTTAGTTTGGCTAGGTCAATCTGATTTTATTTTATTTTATTTATTTTACACGTGAGACGTGATTTGAGACGAGAAATCACATTTACTATCAACAATAGATTTTTTACAAATACTCTTAAATTTGAATTTGAATTTTTAAATTTAAATTTGGTATCAAATTTTAAAATTGTGAGTATCAAGATTATGGATAGATTTAATGATAGATTTACCTTGAATTTCTTAATTGTCCATAAAATCGTCATCAAATATATCCATAAAAACATTAAATTTTAGAATTTAAGATTTAAAATATAAAATTAAGATGAAGTTCAAATTTTAAAATTTGGGATAAGACTTAAAATTTATTTCATAAAACAACCATTCAAAATTTAAAATTGAAGTTTCAAAAACTGAAAAAAATGAATAACATAAATCACATCTCATAGCAAATCAAGTTGTATAAGAGATGTGATATTCAATTATGTCTTAGAGAAAACGTGATATTTAATTATGCCTCTTTCAAAAAAATTTAGGTTGACTTGGTCAAATTGACCAAGTGCCAATTTTTAAGTCTATCTATTACATAAGTGAAAGGGTTTAAGTTTTCATATACATAGGAATTTCATTAATTTATAAAGGGTATAATAATAATCTAATTTAGGATTCCTGATGGAATTTGAGATTACCACCACAAAGGGTGAGAATCTGATTCCACCTTATTTTCCCACATGGATGGATTTTAATTCCTATGGGACCCAGAATTACTATCAAGATTACCACCAACCAAACATTGAATTTTATACATTTTCCTGGTAATCTTACATGGAATCAAATTACATCCTAGAATGACACAAACCAAACGGGGCCTTAGTTTTAAATAAATGTGATTTTAGATTAAAGTTAAGAATGAAAAAATATTTTTATTTGTTTTATATTGAGATAAGGATAAAAAAATCTATACATAAATTGGATAATATCATATTCATATCCATCAAATTAATCTCAATATTTTTAAATAATTTTTTAAAGATATATTGATAGAATGGTGGTGATCATACCACATCATCGTATTTATTTTTTTGTTATTATTTTTAATATATTTGGATTGAGATAATTGTGTAATATAGGTAATAAATAATTAATTTTGAGTCAAATATGAGTTTCAATGTTTTATCTCACTTTTCATTATAAAACATTCAGTTTTTAGAAAAATTTATTTCACCATCACAAGTAAATATAAAAATGCTCTTTCCAATGAGATATTGATAACTCAAATCAGAGTTATACCTGAAAAGTTATGAATTTTTAAAAAATTTCAGGAATGATTTAATTCTTGATTTTTTTAATCTATATATAGATTCAATAATATCATTCATAACCACCAAATCTTAATGTTTTTTTTTATTTTTTATATATCCATATTTTTACAACATAGGGTTGGTTGAGAGTATGCCTGTCAACGGGTCGGGCCTGGGTCACCCGGCGGGTCTGAAAAAATGTGGACACGGACCCAGACCTGTCTGACCTGGATCGGGTCCGGGTCCAACCCGACCCGGATGGTTAGTAAAAAAAAAACAAACAAGAAGAGCTCATGTATTTGTTTGCCTTATCATTCTATTTGAAATTTTTTTTAATAAAACATTATTATTAATGAGACTATGTTTGAATATAATTTTATACAATTCAAAAGAAGTAAATGAATTATTAAACAACATCCAAAATAATAATCACTAACATAAAAAACATATTAACCTAAATAATAAACATAACTAATTATACAAACATTCAAAACAATATTAACCTAAACAACATTCAAAACAATAAGCACTAACATATTAATCTAAATAATAAACATAAATCATGTAACAAACTAATTAATCATACAAATTCAAAAGCTAATAAGTTAATTGTCCAAAACAAACCGACGACAATACATTACTAAGTTTATTACATATTAAACAATCAAGTTCTTGCAAGTTGTAACATCAACACAATAAAAAAAATGTAATGATTATGATTATGGCTTATGATTTATGGGCTCGTTATGATTATGATTTATGAACTTGTGGATACAAAAATAAGTTAAGTAAGAAATAAAATTATGTATCAATTAATACTAATGGTCTTATAATATATGAGCATATTTTAATAAAACAATCGGGTCTCGGGTCCAACAGGTCGGGGCGGGGTGGACCCGGACCCGACCCGTTTGTTTGTTCGAGTCCGCCGGGTCAGGTCGGGTCCAAATCGGGTCGGGTATATTACACGTGTAAGTCGGATCCGGGTCTGAACCTGACTCGTTGACAGGCCTACTTGAGGGGTTTAAAAACAAAAATTTATTTTCAGTTGTAACATGTTGCCTTTATATATAATTTCACAATAAATTCTATAAATAATTTATTTAATCATTATTAAAATTTTAATTACAATATCTCTCTCTATTTATAATATCATATATTATATCGTATACAAATAGATTAAAAAAAAATTGAAGACACGGAGTGAAGGTGAATTTTTTTTTTTTTATAGACGCACATTAATTGTGCGTGGGAAAAAACTCTGGATATCTCAATTAAAATGTGTAAATCCTCCGTGAGTGCAGCACTTGAACTATTGAAGACAGATCGGGTGCGGGCAATAATAGGGCCACAACAATCCACACAAGCCAAATTCATATCCGAACTTGGAAACAAAAAGCAAGTGCCGATCATCACTTTCTCTGCTTCTAGCCCATCCCCACCTTCTAAAAGGAACCCCTACTTCATCCGCGCAACGGTGATTGACTCCGCTCAAGTGAAAGCCATCGCTCATTTCGTCCAGAACTTCAAGTGGAAGGAAATCGTCCTGGTTCACGAAGACACTGAGTACGGGATTGGGATCGTGCCTGACCTCATTGATGCCTTCCGAGATGCTAATGTTGCCGTTTCACATAGGAGCGTCATCGCTCTTTCGGCTACTGATGGTGAGATTGACAGCGAAATCCATTCTTTGAAGGCGATATGGACGCGGGTCTTTGTCGTGCACATGTCCTCCTATTCATTGGGGTCTCGTCTGTTTACGAAGGCATGCAAAGCAGGGTTGATGAGTGAAGGGAGCGTCTGGATCACGACGGACGGCTTGACCAACCTATTCGAAAATATTTATCCTTCGATGATTGATTCGATGCAAGGAATCGTGGGTGTGAGGCCTTATATTAGGAAGACAAGAAAACTTGTAGAGTTCATTGGGCGGTGGAAGAAGAGATTCCGTGAAGTCCATCCGGATATTGATGTGTCTGAACCGACGGTTTATGATTTATGGGCGTATGACTCACTACAAGCTCTATCAATGGCAGCAGAGAAGACGCTTGGGATCTCTCCAAGCGGTCCGAAACTTTTGAATTCTTTGTTGAAGACCAGTTTTGATGGGCTGAGTGGGAAATTCAGCCTCGTCGATGGACAGCTTATGAGTCCCTCCACATTTGAAATAATCAATGTGGTGGGTATCGGGAGGAGAAGGATCGGGTTCTGGATGCCCGAATTCAATATATCGCGAAGTGCGACTAGTAAAACAGACATCAAGAGCGTGTTTTGGCCTGGGGAAATGAGTGATGTTCCAAGAGGATGGGATATAGCCAACAGCACGAAGAAGCTGAGGATCGGTGTCCCTGTGAAAGGGTTTAAAGAATTTGTCGTGGTGGAACGGGATCCTTCGACCCACAAGATCACCAGGGTTGATGGGCTCAGCATCCAAGTGTTCAAAGCCGTGATGAAGGAGGCATTGAACTACGTTGGTCCTTACGATTACATCGAGAACGGAGAGTGGACTTATGACGACCTCATCCACCAGGTCTATCTCAAGGTCAGTTTGATTTCTCTATTTTGATTTTAAATTTTTTTTTTTTTCACTTTAAAATGTAATAAATTAAGCTGTAATCATGCATCGGCTCATACTGTGAACAGAACTGCGACGCCTTGGTTGGTGATTTCACGATCATGGCCAATCGAACTACATACGTCGACTTCACGGCTCCGTACATTGAACCGGGTATTTCAATGCTTGTGGCCATCACGGAGCAGCACCAGAAAGGGGCGTTAATCTTCTTGAAGCCACTAACGTCAGGCATGTGGTTGACGAGCTTGGCATTCTTCGTGTACACAGGTTTCGTGGTGTGGGTTCTTGAGCACCGTATCAACCATAAATTCGGAGGGACCCCTTCACATCAGATCGGCACTGCGTTCTATTTCTCCTTCTCAACACTCGTTTTCTCCCACAGTTGAGTCACTTCCTTTTTTTTCAAAAAAAAATTGATCCAGACAAGTTATCATGGAATGATGTGATAATTGAATTTGGCCGAATGCAGAGGAGGCACTGATGAGCAATCTGTCTAAGATTGTGGTGATCGTTTGGGTCTTTGTGGTGCTCGTCCTCACCTCGAGCTACAATGCGAATCTGTCATCCATATTGACCGTGGAACAACTTCAGCCGACCGTATCTGACATGACCCAGCTCATAAAGAATGGAGACTACGTTGGGTACCAATCCGGATCCTACGTGATCAATCTGTTGAAGCAGATGAACATTGATGAGTCCAGGCTTATACCGTTCAAATCTGCTGAAGAGTATGCAAAGGCAATCTCCACGGGGAAGATCAAGGCGGTCGTTGACGAAAACGCTTACCTGAAAATCTTCCTCTGTCGGTATTGTGGTCACAATTACACCATGATCGGGCCAATCATCAACTCTGGTGGATTTGGTTTCGTAAGACCTCTCCATCTCCCTCGTCCAGATGAATTCATGCACGCCAATTGCCAATTAAGCGCAAGATCAAAACTTAATTTTGTTTCGTTGATCATCTAATTTGCAGGTTTTCCCTAAAGGTTCACCTTTGGTGGCGGATGTGTCCGAGGCGATAATGAAACAAATGGAGGAGAGGAAGTTGGAAGAGATTGAGAGGAAATTCTATGGGAATACAACAACCTGTCAAGGAAAACTTGGGGCGGTGCCGTTGAATCGCCTGACCTTGGGTAGCTTTTGGGGGCTTTTCCTCGTCACGGGAGCCACTTCAACATCTGCTCTGTTTATATCCTTGGCTATCTTCTTCTACCGACGAAAACATGACTTGAGACCTCTCCCCACTTAGAGTTCTGTCTTTCGAACTTTCCATTGTTTCTTCCAATGCTGGAGGAGGTGAAACGTACAGTGATAGAGGCTATCCATCACCAATGGAACAAGGAGATGGGGATCCAGTCCAGTCAATGCTGGATCCCATTATTGGTCATTAGAGACTGACTTGCACTTATGAGTACAGCGATGACTGCATCCCATTTGGGAACAAGAGGATCCGAGTGTGTATTCTGATGTGTTTTAACTTAAAAAGGGGATGTAATCAGAGGAGATGCTGAGCAGAAGGCATGTTTATGTTGATTAATGTGAAAAATTAACCCGCTTTTATCATTGAAAAATTAATTATTTAATTAGTATTATTGTATAAATAACTATTATCTTTTTATGGACTTTGAATCAGTGCATCTTTTATAATATATAATTTTTTTTTTTTATCTTAAGTGAAACGTGTGATAACATAAAAGAGATGACATTACCGACCTAGATTTAAAAATTTGGGTGGGGTCTTGGCCTCATAGACGAACTTTTATAATGGAGTCCTATAAAAAAAAAAAAAAAAAAAAATCCATATTGGTTAAATATAACCCATAGATTGTTATATTTCATTAACCAAGTAGAGGAGTTATAAAGTTAGATACACACCAGTATACAAATCCTTTGGAAAATGAATAAATGAATAAAAAATAAGAGATTTTCACTCCGTCATTTCAAATAATGAGATTTTCATGTCTAACATATTAAATTTTTTTTGAAAAAATTAATTAGAGGTCCCTGGAGCTGGGGACACTTGTGTAATAACAATAGGTCTCTTGACTTTTTTTTTTGTTTTCTTTAGGTCCCTAAAGTAATAGATGTATTATGTTTAGGTCTCTGGCACTAACTGCCGTCCCATTTTTGGTCCGTTCTCCCTGCTATGCCCTTCATTAAACACCTCCTCGAAACCAAAACGTTTTTCCCCAAAACAACTTCCTCTCCTTCCTACCATCTCCCTCTCCTCCAATCCCCCCATTTTCGTCGTCCACGCTGCGAAATCCAGCTCTGATGAGCATCGACGGCGACAGATCCGGCTCCGAAGAGCATCGACGGCGACAGATCCTGCTCCGAAGAGCCTCAATAGCTCGGAAGGTATGTATGGGAGAGCTTTATATGTTTATATGTACATTGTTTTTCTTCCCTTGGACTTGAAGACAATGAAATCTATTTTTTCTCAATTTTTTTATTGTATAAGAAGATTGTTCTGTGCCTTCTCTGTGAAATATACTTTTCATTGGTAATCTTTAGAGGTACACTGATATTCTTCCTATGTACATCATAATTTATTCTTTTGATTATGTAGCCCTAGCCCTAGGTGACATTCCAAAGTTCAGAGGGGAGTATGGAGTCAAAATCATCAAAAGAGCTAGAGAGAGTGAGGATCGCATTAAGAATATAAAGGAACGGTCTGAAATTTATAAACAACAAATGTAATTGATGTGATGTGATTGTTGTAATTGATGTGATTGTTGAAATATTCATAACAGCCTGAGATGGTTATGTATAGTTTAAAGGATATGTGATTGTTTGAAATGTGTTTATCAAGTTTAATTTATGTTTGAAATGTGTTTTACAGGTTGTGTGTGTTACACTCTATACACTGTTATGAACAGTATGTACACTGTTATACCTGTTGTATGTGCATATCAGGTTCACAGGTGACCATATATACACTGTTATCCTCAATTTGTACACTCTTATACCTGTTACAGGTTCTGTGTGTTACACTATGTACACTGTTATCAATAATATGTACACTGTTATACCTGTTACATGTTCACAGTTACACTATATACACTGTTATACCTGTTACATGTTCTGTATATTACACTATGTACACTGTTATTACCAATGTGTACACTGTTATACCTGTTGTATGTGAATATCAAAAAAATATATCATTTTAAAAGAAACATAAATTATTCGTCAGTCTTTTAACATAGACAGAGGTTCATAAACTTTCAATGGAATTCATCATTGATAAAGATAGACTGATGTTCATAAACTATCAATAGAGTAGTACATCATTGATAAATAAAGACAGATGTTCATAAGCTTTCAAGAAAGATACATCATTCTTCAACGGCCGCTGGATTATTGCATGTTTTTCTGTTGTGTCCAAATCCCTTGTATCTCGAACATCGATTGTGGGTTATCGCATCTGGATCTTCTTGCGACTCTATCCTCTTTTTCTTCCTCTCTAGCATGATCTTCATAAATGGAGGTTTGATGAATATCCTTTCATCTAGCTCCTCAGCTGGTCTCTTAGCGCCCACCATAGATAGAATTATAGTTATCCCAAAAACTTGTTAACATCACATTTGACGTACTTCCGCAACTGGCTTCCCCTTGGGTGACCATGCTACAAAATGTAGGTGTCGTATTTGTCCTGTTCATATGGACTGTATTGGACATCCTGCAATTCATTTTGTCGAGAGCATGCATTAGGTATAAAAATATATATAACATTAAATTCTTGTTTTATGTGTCAAAATTATATATGTGTGTGTGCACACTATTATCTTTGTCTGTGTACACTAATAAAATTCATATGAATTATTCATGCATCACCACCACATGATTGTTCATCATTAAGAGTAAAAGATATCTCGACAACTTGATGTTCTATATATGTTAACCAGCTCTGCATCTCCCATATATGCACAAGCTGTCACGATTGGTTCCATTGTTGAACAATAATAAAGTAATATGCAAATATGAAAATACAACTGACATGAATTTGGACTGTGTGCATGCTTAGAAAACAGAAAACATTGTTGACAATATACATTATTAAGTTCTCTACTCACATTGTTATTCACACTTTGAGAATCTCATAGTTCAAGAACATGCATAACTATATAAAAAGTGAAAGTTTGAGATTTTCATAAATGTAGAACATGCACGCGCGACTATATAAAATGGACATGCACTGCACACTATACCATGTATTGTATGTGTACACTGATAAGTGCACTGTGTACACCCTTACACTTTGAAATTGTGAAAACTCCCTATATGTGGAATATTTATATAAACATCCTACATTACAACAACTAAAAAGAGGAATACAATATTGCGATCGGAGGGTTCGCGGGAGGTGGGTGAGGGGCGCCGTGGGGGATGCGGGAGACGGTCGGGGCGGGGGAGGGGGGGATTGGAGTTGTTTGGGGGCGAGATCGATGCAATGGGGGCTGGGGCTCGTGGAGGTGATTTGATAGATTTTTGAGTTGTTGGGGGAGAAAGAGAGAGGTCATGGGGGAGAGAGAGGTTGGGGAGATAGAAAATTAATGTTCACTTGGGGGTAAAAGAGGAAGCAAAATAACTAGAATGGATGGAAGTTGGATGGAAAGACCCAAACAAAATACCACCACTAAGTTAGGGACCTAAAGAAAATAAGAAAAAGTCAAATGACCTATTATTATTACATAGGAGTTCCCAAGAACCTCTAATTAATTTTCCTTTTTTTTTTCAATTCCAGACATGAGATACCCTATCACATGATTTGTTGTACTTTAAAATCCAAGACATTATTTTAGGGATTTGAAAGTGAGGAATAAATAGGGAGGGGACCATTTTAAGAACACCAACAGATAAACAACTTTCTTGTACAATCATTTATAGGGAAAAATCCATATAACTCCATGTAAACTGACTGAAATCCATATAACCCCCTGACTTTTCTTAAAATCTAAATAACCCCTTGAAAATATATAGTAAATCTAAATAACCTCATGAATAAAATTTACGTTTACATATGATGAATATTTGTGAATATTATATTTGGTTAACTCTGATAGAAAACACAATATACAAAAAAAAAAACCTTACAATGTGTTAAAAATGTGAAAAGTCTTATATAAATGATGATTTTATCTATCTGGATGTGGTTTTATAATATATCAAGAGAGGGTAAAATTGTCATTTTCATAAGATTTTTTACATTTTTAATACATTGTAATGGTTTTTTAGTATATTGTGTTTTCAGTCAGGGTTAACCAAATGAAATATTCACAAAATATTTATCATCTATTAACGAAAATTTTATTCAGGGGGTTATTTGGATTTAGTAGGTGTTTTCAGGGGGTTATATGGATTTCAGTTAAATTTCAGGGGGTTGTATGGATTTTTCCCTAATTTATAATAAAAATCTTGGAACATCTCATCGATCTCATCGCGTATATATAAAAAAAAAAAGAAGAGGAGAAATCATCTTCAATTAACAAGAATATGCAAATATAATTATAAAAAAATATATATCCAAGAATAAAAAAGAAAAAAAAGCAAAACTAAGATTCAAGAAAGGGCTATGTAGTCAATATCTTATAATGAAGATTGATATTGTTGCAAATCCTTTAAATTTTGATTCTTTCGATTTTGAAATAATTGAAAAAGTGAGAGAGATAAAAAAAATTAGATTTGAAACCCTAAAAAAATGATACGTGACTATGAGAAAAGGAAAGCCATTGATAAACCTATAAGTACTTGCAAATATGGGTAATCCCATATAAGTCCTTATCAAAGTTGAGGCAGATGTACAAGTTCTTGAAAACTCACAAAAACTCATATACATCCCTGGTTTCAATAAAAATTAATCACAATCCAATCTACCATACTTAATTTTAACCTATAGCCATGAAATGATTAAATTATCCTCAAATTTTTAATCATTTTCAATCAATACCTCAATATAAATGAAGAAACATAAAAAATCTTACAAGGATAATATGATCTTTGCATGGACTAATTTATTTTTATGATTATTTATGAAGATTATAATGTCTATACAATTACATGTTGATAAAATATTCTGTTAAATTTGAATGAAATTTTAACCCGAGGATAATAATTAGGTTTTTGTGAGTTTTCAGGACTCATGTATCTACCCCAACTTTCACATGAATTTATATGAGATTATCTATATTTATAGGGATGCAGATGTTTTAAACCAAAAAAAGAAAAAACGTTAGAAAAGGAGGTAACTCTTCGGGACTTCTACTTCTGAAATAGGATTTAAAAAATTTATTACGTAGAAAGAAATATAATCGAGAAAATTTTATTTGAAAGGTTGGAATTGTTTATTATTATTTTTTTTCATTTAGAGCCTTTATATAGGTTATAAAAATAACTAGATTCAACAACGGGTCAGGCTGAGGTCCATAACACAAGTATATACATGTATATATGTGTGTGTGTGTGTTGGGCATTTGATAGTCCTTCTCTGGGTGGGGCCCTCGGCGGCTGTCAACTGGGCTTAAACCCTGAGCGGGCCTGAGAAAGGATAAGGGTGATGTTTTAGATCATAATATTTACTTTATCGAACCAATGAGAAAAAAAGATATAAATCCCTATCCATCTCTTAAATATACTAATTATTTCAGGATAAAAATAATATTCCAATATGGATATTTTCCATTTCTTTGTTGTCAAATGATACTGGATATGAATATATGAATCTGGCACGCGTTTGACTTAAATGCCACGGCATTTATTAAAACGATTGCTGTCTGGATGTCCATATCGTTCTATTTTTTCACTCCACATGACTGAATCTTCCCTTCGTTAATGTCTAGAGGCCACCAGGCACCAGTAGTGATTGTTCCTGTTTTGTTATAGGAGTTTTGGTATACACCGTCCTAAAAATTATCCTAAAAATCACCTCCTGTTATATGCACCTACACATATAAAGGAAAATTTCATATAAATGCATGACCTAAAAAAAATTATAGGATGATTTGAAAGTAATTTTTAGGGTTGGGTGTATTTTTCTTTGTTATGTAATTGTAGAGATTTGTTATGACTTTCCTTGTCTTTCCAACAGAGATTGTGGTTCTGGAACATCACCAGAATGAAAGCCGTGGATCCTTTGTTTCCAAGTTCGGGACAACACAGAAATAATGATTTGTGTGACTTCCAATTTCAATGGCATGGGTATAGTAGTACGAATTCATGGGCTATAGAGACACGGAAGAATGTATAGCAATTTCTGTTGTTGGTAACTTCTCTATAGAATAGTAGTCTCTAAAGTATGTGAAAATACAACAATGTGGCAGTCCCTGTTTAAAGCAGAGTACACGTACACCATAAGTTGAAGTTTCAGACATCCATCGGTGTAATCTTTTTTTTTTTTCCAGGCATTTGACTTGCCTCAAATCGCCTCAAATCTCAAGTACTATCTGGTTGTCGATCACAATACCAAATGAGCCAATCTTTAATTTTCTGACATAGATGTACCATTTCCTAGATGTCTAACAAGTAATAAGACACCGAACCTTCTCTTTATAGGATAGGAGAAGAACCCCCTCTTTAATGTAGGGATTTGAGTTCAAGTCTTACCACCTGCTGATACAGAAAGATTTGATCAAGAAAAAAAAAATTTACCAAAAAAAAAAAAAAAACAAGTAACAAGACAGCCGCCCGTGTATAACTTAATTTCATATGTCATGCTTATCCTCAAAACACTTGTTTAGCCTCTAAGCAAAACACAAATCCAGCTTTCCAGTGTGACAAAATGACGATAAGCCATTTTAAAAGACCAACAACCAACCACACACAAGTCTATGTACCTTTAATTTTCTAACTATAATGAGATATATATATCTCATTAAATTTTTTTTATATTTTTTATAAATGATATCATTTAAATTGAAATATTTATTTCAATTTTTATAAAATTACATATATCATTAAATTAGATACATGTTTTTAAAATAAAAATAAAATATGAATGGTTCGTTGTAATACTTTTCTAATATTCTTACTACAAAAATTATGCATCGGGCATAAACAAAAGTTGTGACCCTTTGCTTTCTTTTGCCTGAATCTTTCTCCCGAAAAAAACAAACATAGACTTTTTTTGTCCCACTGGTCTCCCTTTCTCTTGACGTCTTCATCAACAGTGACTGTTTTTTTTTTTTTGGGACTTTTTTTTAAGTATGTGTAAACATGTATATTTAGAGATCGATCTCTCACTTTTTAATATTTATTTATTAGTCTCCATATTCAACCGCCTATTTGATTTTTAGTCTCTCCGTCAAACGTTCGTCCATACACCGTTAATTTGTGAAATATGATTTATTTTTAAGTCCCTGTAAACTTTGTTATTTAGTGATTAATCCCTCCATTCTTTATATTTTACAGGGACCAATCACTAAATAACATAGTTTAGAAGGATTTAAAAATAAATAACATAGTTTATAGGGACTAAAAAATAAAATCACATTTTATAAATTAACGGTGTATGAACGGACGTTTGACGAAGGGACTAAAAATCAAATAGGCGGTTGAATATGGGGACTAAAAAAGAAATATCAAGAAGTGAGAGACCTATCCCTAAATATTCATATTTACAGGGACTTAAAACTAAAAATCTTATTTTTTTTTTGTTTGGTGTGTCAAATCAGAACATCAGCATCACTAAGCAATGGTTAGCTGGATCTACTAAGGAGAGTGCTGCGAAGTTTCTCAATGATTTTTGACGTGCGGATTTTCTAATACTTTGAAAACGGATCGTCACTTGTTGCTTTCTTGTGAAGTTTAATAAATATTCATCAAATGACTTCGATCATAAGGTGTCGCAGGCAGTGGTGGCAGGGATGTCTTGGTTTGTATATATGGTTAATTAATTATCTAGGGACCTAAGAAAATATATATCAATCACAAGGAATTATTATTACATGCAAGATGACTTGTTAGTGTTGGATTTATGTCATTCTAATCATTAAGGAAGAATGGTAATAGATACGTTTTCAAATGATCGAATATAATTTACCTTTATGATGAAAAAAATTAATCGCACTTATGTCATGTGTTTTTTTAAGTGTTATTGTAATTTTTTGTTATGCGTGGGGGTATTGTGATCATGTATTAAAGTATATATATATATTTTTTGTGAATTATGTTTATTAATACAATTAGTGACCATCATAAAATTTGATAGGGAGAGTCAGATTTGTAACTCAATAAAACAAGAACGGTATTATAAAAAATTAATAAATTTTTTTTTTTCCCCCTCCATAAATGTAGGTAACATTTAAATATCTTTTTAATGGTTGTGAATTTTTCTTCTTTTTCGATCCAACGTCCCCACCGTTTTTTCTTATAGTTAATTAGGACTCGTGTTGGAAATTCTAATATCGATGTGAATAGTGGCTGTGAATGTAAAATCTGTTTTAGTGCATTAGTAGGGGCCTTTACATTCGTGGGGCTTTTTTACCTAAAAAAAAAACAGAAAGAAATTCAAATGATTTGGAAACTTGATGGGGAAGTTAAGGTGGCTCTCATTTTGTATAGTGTTAGAATCATTTTCAAATCATTAATTAGTCAACTTAAGTTATACTCATTTAATACTTACATTGAGCTATTATTTTTGGTATATGATGCATTTAGATTTGAGATTGAAATGCAGGGTTTCTTGAAATGTGAGCTTTTAATAAAAATCACTGTTTTGCTACTTTTTTAATTGTTAAAATTTTTAACTTAAAAATATAAGATAATGCTTGGAAAAGCTAAACACAAAATATTTAGCTTTTTAGACGTAGAAATACAGATATAATTTAAGCGTTATGAAAACATTAATCGAATGCCATGCACTTAACATGTCAAGTGGGGGGATTGAATGAACGGCAGAGATCGTACAGAAATTCAAATCTGACTTTGTCAGAACCGTTGAATTTTTTATTCGTCCGTGAAAATGAAGATTTTCTCTTTTCGTGGAAGTTTCATTAGCCGGTGGGATAACGATGTATAACATCCAGACTGAGTTTGGTGACTAATTATAATATATAAGACAACAATAATAAAATAAAATTAGATGCTTGTAAAGCTTATTATGTCCAGATGCATACAATATAATCTGTCAGTCACTAACGCAGATTCAAAAAAATCCAAAATAAGATGCGAATAGAATGAAGTTTGGTGGACTGTGAGTTTGAGACCATCTGATGAAATAAAAGATCACTGGATTAACCTTTCAAATTTAGAGATGTTTAGTCATATTGATGAGATTTTTGTTCTTATTTAGGCCTTATCTATAAAAAAAAATTGCTTTGTAATATGACGATAAGAACCGATCACAATACTAAACATTTTCTTAATAGGGTGATAAAAATTCCCTCTTCTTAATAAGAGAACTTGAATTTGAGTCTTGTTGTTTGCTAATAAAGATACATTTGATTAAAAAAATTACTTATCAATATAAAAAATCCAATCACAGTTGCATACATAGAAATACTGACATCAATATCCAATGTTATATTATAGACAGTAATAACAAAACAAAAAAAAATCAAAGTCTTCGACTCACATGATTATATTATATATATAAAGATCACGAATGATGACGCAACAAATTTCAATTGCAGTATATATTAATATTATCATTTCCCCTTATAAAAATTGAAGATCCTTTCCATGAGTATTAAAAAAACATGAAGCACGTCTATATTTGGTCACACGTAACTTACGCGAATGGAATCTTGAAAACATATAATAGTTATTTTTACCTAGTCAAATCTGACTTATGAAAATAAAGACAAACACACCTCTTTATTTAAACAACGTCAAACTAATGAATTTTCAAACCCTTCCCCACCTTAACAATTGACCGAATAAGAGAGCTGTGACTCCAGGTTCTTCTCCTCCTCCTCTCATTCTGGATGAAGGAGTAATGATTGATGATGCCTCCAATGGAGAAACCAAATGGACTCCTCTCCATGATCTTCTTGTTGAGCTTCATGGGTGGTGCGGCCATGGCCCAGAAGGTGCAATTTCATGTTGGGCTGATACTTGACTCAGAGAGTCTGGTTGGGAAGATGAGCAACACTTCCATTTCCATGGCTCTTGAGGACTTCTATAAGAGTCACCCTCACTACACCACCCGAGTGGTCCTCCACGGCCGAGACTCCCACATGGACATCATCGCCGCCGCCTCTGCCGGTATGTTTTTTATTTTTTTGGGACAAATCCATATAAACCCCCTGTAAATTGTCCAAAATCCATATTATTCCCTAACTTTTCTTAAAGTCCATGTAACACCCTAAAAACACATATGTAAATTAAAATAACCTCATGAGTTCAATTTTCGTTGACAGATTAAAATTATCATGCGACTATTTTGTCTAATTAACCTTAGTTGAAAATAAAATATACCAAAAATATCATACAATGTGTTAAAAATGTGAAAAATTATCTGTAAATGAAAATTTTAACCCTTCGAATGTGGTTTTATAATATATTTGATGGGGGTAAAATCATCAATTATAGATGATTTTTCTTATTTCTAACCAATTGTAAGGTTTTTTTTTTTTTTGTATAGTATTGTATTTTCAGTTAAGGTTGATCAAATAAAATATTCACATAATATATATTCATTATTTGTCAATGAAATTTTAACTAAGTGGGTTATTTGGATTTGCATATGTGTTTTTATGGGGTTATATATGGACTCTAAGAAATGTCAATGAGTTATGTGGATTAATTTCAGACAATTTAGGAGGGGTTATTTGACAAAATTTGAGTATTGGTTAATGGGGTTTTTAATGTGTTATTGATTCTGCATGTAACAAAATTAATCATATGAAGTGTGGTAACGTAGTGAATGAGTGTATATATATATATATATATGTTAGACATGAGTACTACTACCTATGTGTCGATTATATATTGTTAGATATTATGAAAAATATAAAGATTGCATTTGTATTACCAGAAAAATAAACATCATAGTTATAGCTATTTTTTTACTACTTAAGATAGGTGTTATCGAAATTTTATTGGAGCGCCACATGACTTTATTAGAGTTTGGATCCTATATGAGAATGACAATGTAAACAAAAAAAAAATTGATTCTTCAATTCTTAAAATGCTTCTGTTTTATTTATTTGTTATTCATCAAAAAAAAAAAATGCATGTACAATTTAAATGTTATTGTGTCATCTACTACGTGACAGTATGTATTGAGTTATAAAAGTTTTCATATGTCCCTCGCATAGAAGATATATCTTATTATAATTTTTTTATACAAAGAATTGTATATAATTTTTGAAAAAAAATTCAGAAGGCTTTTTGCACGGGTGTTTGACCTATGCAATTTTGGTTTTAATTATTCAAACCACCACAGTGGGTAACGTATATATAAATATATATATCATGTATAGGTGTTTTAGTATCATTTGAAGAAATTAAACAAAAGAACACGACTTTGTCACAAAGGACAAAATATCAAAATGGAAGACTTTACAACATTGATTGGCAGACCCAAATCTTCTGTTGCGTGTGAACCAGGGCATTATTGTATTCATTCAATTTAAGCATTAGTTGATTGATTATTCACTCTAATCACAATCAAAGGAAGATCATTTATCCACGTTTCATTGAATATCTTCAATCAAATATCTAACTATAAGTTTCAGTAATTTCAGTAATTACTATGATTGTTGTAGTCTTTCTTAGAATACCAACGTATATATTAAATCATTTCATCAACATGAAGGTGCCCTTTGACAACAAGTTAAGGCATTTTAACTATATATATATATCACAAGGTATTATAAGCTCCATTATCTTAATTCACTTTTATCTTTTAATCTTATTATACAGATTAACCAATTTTAACTTTGTCTGAAATTAGTTATCATCTTGACATCCTTTTTATATACTAGTTTTGCATCAGAATGAAATGTAAGATAACACATAAGAGATGAGAGATTGCAGTATAGATTATAATATAAATAAAAATAGTATTAAGACATATTTGGATTTAGTAACAAAAAAAATTAACCAAAATTTGGGTAGTAGAATAGGTGGGATAATGGTGATAAACCCCAAAACCTATTTATTTACATGGAATAAAAGAATATATAGATATGACATAATAACTATGAATAAACTGGTATTAATATTTTATATCCCTCTAAAAATTTCTTTATTTCATTCAATATATTGTTCTGGTATAATATAATAGTAAATTACATCTCAAATCATATGTCATTTATTCTTATAAATTAATAGATCCTTAGACCATTTTTTTTCCGTTTATACTTTATCCGTAATTTATCCACAATTAACCTTTTTATCCACAACTTTATGTCAGCTTTGGACCTGATAAAGAACCACCAAGTGCAAGCCATATTAGGCCCCCAAAAATCCTCCCAGTCCACCTTCGTCTCCGCCGTTGGCACCAAATCCCACGTCCCCATCATCTCCTTCTCCGCCACCAGCCCCTCCCTCATCCCTTCCCGCACCCCCTACTTCATCCGCGCCGCCCTCAACGATTCCACCCAATCCACCGCCATCGCCGCCCTCGTCTCCCATTTCGGCTGGCGCGAGGTCGTCCCCATCTACGACGACACCGACTTCGGCGCCTCCCTCCTCCCCTCCCTCATCGACGCCCTCACCCAAGCCAACGCGCGCGTCCCCTATCGCAGCGTCATCTCCCCATCGGCCTCCGACGACTTGATACTCGCAGAGCTCTACAAGCTCATGTCGATGCAGACGCGCGTGTTCGTCGTCCACATGACGTCCTCTCGCGGGGCCCGTCTCTTTTTAAAGGCGAGGGAAGCGGGGATGCTCGGCGAGGGCTACGCGTGGATCGTCTCTGATGGGATGACGAACCTGCTCGATTCGCTCGACACGTCGGTGATCGAGTCCATGCAGGGCGTGATTGGGGTGAAGCCTTACGTGCCCGAGTCGAAGGAGCTTCAAGACTTCAATGCGCGGTGGAAGGTGAGGTTCCGGACGGCGGACCATGCGAGCGTCTTCGCTTTGTGGGCGTACGACGCGGCGCGGGCGGTGGCGATGGCGGCTGAGAAGGTCGTGCGGGCCGGGCGGGCCGGGCTCGGGTTTGCGGGCTCTGAAGTTGTGAATAACTCAACTGATTTGGAGACGCTCGGAGTCTCCAAAAGCGGGGCGGAGCTTCTGAACGCGATTTTGAAAACGGGTTTTGTCGGGCTGAGCGGGCCGTTCCGCCTCGTCGACGGGCAGCTCCAGTCGTCGGCTTTTGAGATTGTAAACGTCATTGGAAGAGGCGGTCGGAGGATCGGGTTCTGGAGTCCGGTGGACGGGCTGTCTCGGAGACTGAATTCGACGACGGCGCCCATGGCCCGCCTTGGCCCGATTATGTGGCCCGGTGAGACTTGGGCCATGCCGAGGGGGTGGGTGGTGCCGACGAGCGGGAGAAAGATGAGGATCGGCGTTCCGGTGAAGAACGGGTTCGATGAATTCGTGAAGGTTCAGTGGGACAATGGAACGAACACGACCACCGTGAGCGGGTACTGCATCGACATGTTCGACGCCGTTATGCAATCGCTGCCGTACTCCGTCCCGTATGAATACATTCCCTTTGGGGGGCCGGATAGGAAGGTCACCGGCTCATATAATGACATGGTGTACCAAGTGTTCCTTCATGTAAGTTGATCTTTGTCAGTGAAGGAAGATAAGGATAAGACTATGACTATGACTTAGTCTTATCCTTATCTTCCTTCAGTTAGTGCTATACTCCAACGATTTTTTCAGGCACAAATGTTAAATATATGAGATGATACCATGTTTTGGATTTTCTAAAGATTGGGATGTTCTTTGGTGGTGTAATAGAACTTTGACGCCGTGGTGGGGGACACGACGATCATCGCAAACCGGTCAGATTACGTGGACTTCACGCTTCCGTACACCGAATCGGGTGTGTCGATGATCGTCCCGATCAGGTCCGAGAGGAAGAACGCGTGGATATTTTTGAAGCCACTCACGACGGACCTCTGGCTGATCAGCCTCGCCTTTTTCTTCTACACCGGTTTTGCAGTGTGGCTGATTGAGCATCGCATTAATGAGGAGTTCCGGGGCGAGCCTTCCAAACAGTTCGGCACCATCTTCTACTTCGCATTCTCCACGCTCGTCTACGCTCACAGTCAGTGTTGAATTCTATCTGTTTTCATCAGTTTTTAATGAATAGCTTAACTGACACGTGTCATCTCGTATGTTTAACAGGGGAGAAGGTGCAAAGCAACTTGTCGAGGTTCGTGGTGATCATATGGCTGTTTGTGGTGCTCATCCTCACGTCGAGCTACACTGCGAGCTTGACGTCGATGTTGACGGTGCAGAAGCTCCAGCCGACGATCACGGACGTGAGCGAGCTCATCAAGTACGGAAAGCACGTCGGGTATCAGGAGTTCTCTTTTGTGGTTGACCTGTTGAAGCGCATCGGCTTCGACGAGTCGAAGCTCAGGGCCTACAAGACCCCAGACGACTACCACGAGGCGCTCTCCAAAGGCAGCGACAACGATGGGGTCGACGCGCTTTTCGACGAGATCCCATACATCAAGCTCTTCCTCGTCAGTCATTGCTCCGACTACACGACGGTCGGACCGACTTACAAGACCGACGGTTTCGGATTCGTAAGCATTCACAAACTTCAAACGTTGAAAGGGCAATTTGCATAACTAACCTTAGTTTTTTTAATATTAGCGAAAAAAACCCAACTCAAGATATTTAGCAAAAATTAACCATGGCCGATTTTTTATGTCTGGATATATCACGTTTCTTTTGTAATATGAGATATCATGCCTCTTATATTAATAAAAAGTAACATTTAAAATTTAAATTTTATCTCAATCTTTTTTGCATAATTCAAATTAAAATTTCAATATTATCAGTTGAGTTTGAGATAAAATTTCAAAATAATCTTATACATTAGATATAATTAAATATTTAAATTTTATTTATTTTTACCTAAATTTTAAATCAAATTTAATAGATAACAAAGATAGATTTGTCTATATATTAGGTAAAAAACTAAAGTCAAAGACTTAAAAAAAACATGACTTATATTATAAGTTATAATCATGCCTATGGTATGAAAAAATAACTTGGACATGAGATTTTCCATGACCAAGTGAGATGAAGACTTGATACATATAAAAAAGAGACATAATGTCACATCTATTTTTAAAAAATAAAAAATCCAATCAGTGTTAACCAGGTCAAATGTTATTTTTTTACAACTATTCTAAAAGCTGAATTATTTTTACAACTATTCTAAAAAATTGAGATTATTTTATGCAAATTGTCTTAAGTTAAACATGTGGGTTGAACATTTGCATGAACACTTCTGGCAATTTTGGCAGGTCTTCCCAAGGGGATCACCGTTGGTCTCCGACGTGTCGAGGGCGATCCTGAACGTCACCGAAGGGGATAAGATGTCCGGGATCGAAAAGAAATGGTTCGGAGACCTGACGACCTGCCCTAGCGAAGACAGCACGGTAAGTTCAGACAGCCTGAGCTCCGGCAGCTTCTGGGGCCTCTTCTTGATCACCGGGACGACGACGACGCTCGCGCTCATCGTTTCACTGATCCTCTACATATGCGAAAACTGGGGCGAATTGAGGGCTCTGGTGTCCGAGAGTTCGCTCTTGCGGGGGCTTGTAGCGGTGTCGAGGCACTACGATCAAAGGCATCCGTCGATGGGGAGGGCTCCGACGTTTGCGGATAGCAAGCATGCCAAAGTGAGCCCTGATTGTGTCGTGGACGACGATGATGGTTCGCGGAGTGCGGTGAGTGTCCATGACCCGCGGTCCGGGGAGTTTCCGAGCCCGACCACGGATGGTGGGAGCACAAGTGGGGAGGCTTCGCCGGCTCATGTGGAGTTGGTTGTTGTTAGAGGCTGATGTGTGTGTTTTTGTATGGGCCTTTTCTTGTGTAAATGTTGATGTCCTTTTCTTGTAAATGTTGATGTCCATAGCTAACGTGAACTTTGGTTACTGTGTATAATTCAGTCTCGATTGTAATTCTCGTTTGTCGTTCGTCGCCTCACTAATATGATGTGTAATTCAGTCACAGTTTATACTTAATTACGAAAACCGTAAAAAATTATGCATTCATTAGGAAGTATGTATTTTATTTTTTTATTATTATAAAGGAACGTATTTTATTATATGTGTAGAAAATGTGTGTGGGTTGCATATCAGATTGTAAATGGGGATGATTATACACAATTTCCGTTACATCATGCAATCTTATGTATCTCGATAACTATTCAAAGACATGTATACATAGTTAAATTTTTTTTACATTTTCTAAATATGAGCTCATGCAATTCGTTTAAGTGCATATTTCATCTTTTGTAAAAGTGTATATATATCATTAGATCAGTTATACTATTTTTAAAATAATATCAAAACAGTTGCGAACTGTGGGTGAGATGTAAAAATGGGGTTGTGTTTAACCTTTTCCCATCTTTTTCACGACATTATAAAGGAAAACTGCACATTTTTTTCTACCTATATATTGGCTTCGGGGAAATGTTACATATATACTACATGTCTTTTTTTCTGCCGAACAATTTCAATCCGCACATGTTTTGAGTTTTTTTAAAATAGTATACCTTATTTTGATGTTTATACATACATAAAATGAAGTCTATACTTTAATGAATAATTGCATGGATTCATTTACACAAAAATATGAAAAGAATTTCTAACGCATTATATAATTCGTTAATGTGAGTGAATGATGTTAATGCTATATATAAGACTGAAATTAGTACTCAAAAAAATACTTTGTGTATGCCCTTGCCTATTGGGCTTTTGGCTTAGACCCAAAGCCCACCACTCTAAATTAACCTTTTAAACAAGGTCAGACTTTGAAAAAACGGATAGGACAACCTAGCCCAATTTATCCCTATGACATTTGACGTCTAATAAGAACAACCATGGCTCTATTTACACCCATTCGTCCAATGCATCACAGATAATGTGTGTTTATTTCCAACGTATTTTTTTCATAATTATATTTATACAGGGGAAAGTTATAATATAATGTATGGTTACACGTACAGGTATGTACACATAAATGGATCTTCTCGAGTAACATGAACAACAAGGAGCCAAGTAAGATCTGACATTTTTCCAGCCGGATTCTAATTGTTCTGAATTTTTAATATATATATTAACTTAATCTAATATAGGATTAATTAATAAAAAGAGGGTGTTACAAAATGAAATGATATTCGAGTTGAGCCTTAATTACCTCAACCTACTCTTTGGAATTGAATTTATATTGTTTTTTTTAAAAAAAAGATAAATTAAACTGTAGTCATTTTTGTTTAATAATGCATCAAATTAGACATCCTTGAAGGAGTCAAAAATGAAAAGACAAAGAAAAACATACAGAAGACTATAAAAGGAGAGACGGGACAAAAAGAACTTGGAAAATAATAGAAAAAGCTTCGATTCTTCCCCAATAAAACCAATCCAGCTACTTCACAGGACTAGGGGTGGTAAACGAGCCGAACGAGCCGAGCTTTGACCTGCTTAGGCTCGGTTCGTTTAGTATCAGGCTCGGCTCGGCTCAGGAACGAGCTTCATTTTGTGTTCAAGCTCGGCTCGTTGGGCTCGGTTAAAGCTCGGCTCGGCTCGTTTGTTAAACAAGCCAAGCTGAAGCTCGAATCAAGGCTCGGCTCGGGCTCATTTAGCTAAAAAAAATCTTGTTTAGCATTTAAGAAGTCACATTTCATAAATCACAACATCTTATACATGTGAAAGTAACATAAGTTCGGGCTCGGGCTCGGCTCGTTAACCTTTTTTCAGTTAAGTAAACGAGCTCGTCTAGGCTCGGCTCGGCTCGGGCTCGGCTCGTTTACAAACCGAGCTTTAAAAATTGTTCAAGCTCGACTCGTTTGTCTATCGAACGAGCCTGAACGAATTTTAACCGAACTGTGCCCGAGCTGCTCGACTCGTTTATCAGCCCTACACAGGACTGAAGTTGTTCTCTCCTATCAAGATTTAAAACTGACACCCAATTAATACAAGTCTTTTTCAATACAACTACATGACAATCCCAATGAATAAAATATCACATAGGAGCACTAAAAATCACAGCCCTGTCATGCATGTCATCCCAAAATCGCCTGTCCCACGTCCCCACATGGATTGAGACCGCAGTCCCAACTCCCAAGTCTTCACGTTCTACAAAACCAGAAAGTCTCTTTATTCAAATAAATGATTCCACAATCTTATTACATGCATTTAATCGGGTCAAAGGCCACGTGGGAAACAAATTTGAAGAAATTAAAGGTCCGTTTGATTTAATGTAATTTGACTTCTTAAAAATTTTATTTTACATAGAAAATTTTTTTTTGAAAAAGAAAATTCATTTCCGATGTTTGGTTGTATTGAAATCATTTTACGAAAAATAATACCTGTCGTTTGTTTTTCCGTAAAATGTTAACATGCAATTGTTTTCTAGTGTTTGATTCTATAAATTTAAAAAATATTGTTGTTCATATGTATGCATTAATACAAAATTGAGGAGAAAGAGAGTTGAGGGTTTTTAAGGATTTCTAAATGCAAGAAAAACGGCATACGCACCCTTCACTTTGTATCACAAAATCGGGATTTTGAGGTAGTTATATTTTATTTTTTGTTGACTTTATTTTCAAATGCACCCAAACAGAAATTTGTAACTGATTTTCGCAAAAACTTGGTACATGCAGATGTTTTACATGAAAACAAACAGACCCTAAAGTCAATTCCTTTTCTGGGGATAACTTTTCTAGACATGAAATAGTTACCCAGGATTGAAAAGAATGACGTAGTTTCTGTTTGGGTACTATTTCTTTCTCGATTTTCATTTATGTATATATAATATTTTTATTATTGATGAAAGGGTTTTAACTTTTTTATGGACTACATGTCTATCTATCCATAATATTCTCATTATTACATGTTGATACGCAATTTTCTCATATTGAAATATTGAAATGGCTGGGATTTTATTCAGTCAATATTCTAAAAAATGAAGAAGAGAAAAAAATGAATAGTCGGTGCTAAATGTGAGAATAAGACATGGAAGCCTGAGAGTAGGAAATGGTACTTTTCCATTCCACAAAAACCAACCCTTCAAAGCTGATCAATTGAGGACCCACCTATCTAATTAAATCATCCTCCCCCAACATATGTCCAAGTACCTATAAGCATAGTTAAAATACAGATGAGTTTTATATACTAAAGAAAGACCAATCACTTGAAAGTTTCAACCACACAAACCGATTCAATACTTCTGATTGCAACCACCCTTTTCCAATGACTTCACTCGTTTATCCTACGTTCAATTATACATGATATAAAGCAACAACAGACAAAAAGGGGAAAAAAAAAAGAATCATGTCTACCTAACATGTTGGACTTCATGACTGAGATACATGCACCATCTCATCTTACATGGATCATATCTTTTCTTCCGTCTGAAGTTTTTATGAGAATTTATTATCTATAATAATTTGTTATTTTTTTATTAATTTTTTATTCAAATATCTCTAGAAGAATTTTTTTTGTCAAATTCTCGTAAAAATTGTATTTTGAGTACTGAATTGGAATATCATATCAGATTTTCTCCAATAATTTTTTTTAAAATCTATCTTACATTAGGTGGGATAGACTCCGGGGCCATGTTTGATATATGTTAATATTTTTTTATCGATTCCTTCTATTAGGAATCATTTTATTAAGAAGCAAATTTCTTTTTTCTAGATGGATTCTCAATCTTTTCTGGTGATATAGGATGAAATCAAAATATATCCATCATAGAATAATGCCACCAACCAAACAGAGGCATAAATAAAAATATAAAATTCTTGTACGTGGTTGAGTTGTTCGACTAGAGATCTTCTGAAAAATTTGATTCCTATTATAAACATTGTAAACACTTAATTTGCACGTACTTTGGGTCAAAAGAGTTATTTAGTTTTAGACAATAAACGTTCAATATCATGTAAGGAAAATGCCCAATCCTAACTATTTCAGTTTCAAATATAGTCCATGCATATTTGATTTTCTAATGAGATATGTATTTTTTTTATAAAAAGATAAAACATATATTCCAATAAAAATTTATTTAAATAGTGTTGATGGTTAACAAAATATATAAAAATATAAATAAATAAATAAATAAATTAAAATCCATATAAACCCCCTATAAACTGTCTGAAATTCACAAAACCCTTTATTTTTCCTGAATTCCATATATCCCCTAAAAACATCTGTGTAAATTCAAATATCCTCTTAACTTTTCTGAATAGGGTGTTATAATCTATTCAAATGCATAAAATCAACATTTACATATGGTTTTCCACATTTTTCACGTTTTGACAGGGGCGGCTCAATATATAATGTGGTGGGGGTCAATTGACCTCATCACATTTTAAAAAAAAAAAACTCAAACTACTATTGTCACCCTTTCAAACCATGACAATTCAGCCCACCAGTGACCCCACCAGTCCACCAGTTGACCATGTCCGTTTTAGATTTTATACTTAAAACCTCCAAATTATAAAAATTTATGTGTTGAAAATATTTCATCTTCTTTCTTTGATAGTTTATTTTTTTTAATAATGTAAGTTATTGTTATATTTTAAAAGAAAAATTTATGTTTTTTAATAAATATATGACAAGAGTAGAGTTTTCGAAAATTTTATGAAATTTATTTTTCTAAATAACCCCATCTATAAAACAATTCCTAGAGCCGCCATTGGTTTTTGGTATACCGTGTTTTTAGTCAGATTAACCAAAAGGAATATTCTACGAATATTATTAATCTATTAACGGAAGTTTAACTCAGATGCTATTTGGATTTACATATGTGTTTTCAGGGAGTTATATAAACTTTAGAAAATGTTAGGGGTTATATGAATTTTAGACAATTTACAAAGGTTATTTGCATTTTCCCAAATAAATATGTAAAATAGACCAGAGTGTAACAACGGTCAAAATGCAATGGACACGCGTGTATCTTATGCTGATTTAGGGCCTGTTTAAAAACATGTTTGAAAAATAAGATTTTGAATAAAGTGACTTAAATAAACTTTGATTTCTGAAAAACGCATTTTCTACGCTTTTTAAAAAATAACATTTTTGTACTAAAAGCTGTAAGTAACTTTTTAATTAAGCTAGCTTTCTCAAACCCGTTTGCTATCACGTTTGAACTTTTTGCTTAATTAAAAACAGATCCAATTGTATTATCAAACAGGGCCTCAGACAATTGAATATGTTTGCCAATATAGCTTGTAATGGTATCAAATAAGTGATGTCTATTTTCTTGTCGACTTGTTGCAATTGTTAAGTTAAAAATAGAAACCTTCGAAAAAAATTGTCCATATATCTGGGTCCAGTTTTGGTTTTTAGTGACGTTTCCGAAGGTCCACATTAAATGTTGGAAGAGAGCAAGGGCCTCCGCGTGACAGTGACAATGGCAGCGTAAAGAGAAAAATATATGACATCAGATAAGTCCACAGCTTTTATTTAAATATATATTTAAATTTTATTTTATATTTTCAACCATCACTTCATCACTTTATGTATTATTTAAATCTTTTAAAAAATTATCATCTATTTTCAATGATTTTCTATAACATTTTTAAAATCTTCCGTTTTAACATATTTGCTACTCAATTTTTTTTTCATTCTCTTTAAAATATTCAAAAATAAAAATCATAATCATCCATTAAAAAAAAATAAAGATAAAAATAAGAAGTTAAAAAATAAAGATGAAAGATTAAAGAAAGAAGACCACATGATTTTATAAAAGTTTTTTGTTTCTTTCTTTGGGTTTCAAGAAATGTTGGAAATCTCAAGAGTGGAGATTTAGGGTCCGTTTGAAAACACAGATTGAAAAGTAGCTTTTGAAATAAAGCTGCTTTTTAAGATAATTTTAGACGATTTTTTTAGGATGTTTTTTTTAAAATCAGGAATCAATATTTGAAAGGAGTTTAATGTTGGGCAGAGAAAATCGATTCCGATCAAAAAGCGTTGTTTCTGAGCTTTTTAAAACACAGATTTCGAGGAAAAAATTAAAAGGAATCCAGCTTCCGATTCTGCAAAAAGCTGTCCCGTTTGGCTGCACGCTTTTAGCTTTTCAGCTTTTCAAAAAGCAAAAGCGCGTCGAATCGCGCAACTAAACGGGGCCTTAATCTAATTATTGAAAGTTGAAGGAAGAATCGAAGAAAAAAAACTACGTTGATGAGTAGAGAAGATACTCTTATATCTTTATCAAAAGTAAGTCAAAGTCATAACTTAAATATACTTTGAATGATCCCTGCTCCTTTTGCTTGTAGACCTTGAAGACTAATTAGTCATATATATATATATAATATCTACTACCATGTGATGTGCTGTCCCTTCCAAAGCCTAATGAAGGGAATTACCAACCTTGTGTTGTGCATCATTTACTTGGCCTTCTTCATCAAGATCGCTCTCTCCGATGAGGCAGCAAAACAAGCTGTTGATGTGGGAGTGGTTCTTGATTTGGGAACTCGAGAGGGGAGGACGGCGTACCGATGCATCGCGACGGCGGTTGACGACTTCTACGCCGCCCACCGTAACTACAAGACGAGGCTGGTCCTGCACAAGAGGGATTCCAAGCAGAACACCATCGACGCCGCCTCTGCAGGTACATATTTGATTATTTTCTCCCTCTTCACTTGATTTTTAGTAATTATTAAGTACTTCTGTGTTCTATTGCATCATGTTAATTTCTTTACTGCTTTTTTTTTTTTTTTTGGTGGGCTTAGATTTTCGTTTATAGTAAAATTTCGTTGCCTTTTGCATAGAAATATTTTAGCGGCTAGCTCTACATGAAACTTTTGTAAATGCTATTATATTTAGCTTATAACATCATACTCGACGTGTATATTTCAATTAGAATTTTTTTTTACAAGAAAAGTTGAAAATATGAGGTTATATTTACTGTTTTGCTCTATTTTTTCTCCTCTTCATTAGAATTTTATTTCAAAATCTTTAATAAAATCGTAATAATAATACCTATCTGTTTTAAAAAAAACATCGTACTCAAGGTGTATATTTCAGTTAAATTTTTTATTTGTATTCTACAACTAATTTCATATAAACCATTAGATGAGAACACACGGTATCCTATTTCTTAAAAAATAAAAAACACAGAGTCGAGCCTAATATTTTTCAACGTTTCTTTAATTGCATTTGTGTTCGGTCACATTGTTGTGTTTTTGCATTAACGTAAGCCCATTTGAGAATTTCCTTAGGAGCGCTGATACACGCAGTTTATTTTACAGTCCGTTTTACAGTTCCATACGCTATGATAACGTGGTATATATTATATTATCACAGTGTATGAAATCCTATAATAGTATATGACCCAATTTTTTTTATTTTTTTACCATGAAAAAAATACACTAATGTATCTCAGTATATATTTTATTTCATATAACAGTATGCATTTCAAAGGATGAGTGCATGATTTTCAAAAAAAAAAAAAATAGGATGGAATGCAATTGGGACTATAATGGGAGCTGCATGTATCTTTTTCCTTTCCTTAGAGGCAATCGTCTTTAACTAAGGCCCCATTTAGCAACTTGTTTTGGGTTGCATATAACTCCTTTAAAAGTTAAAAGTCATAAACAAATTACCAAACATGCTCATTTAATTGAAAAACTACCCCATGATTACACAACAAAAAAAAGTGTCAATAGGATATAGTTTCTGTTATCAGCAACAAATGTGATTCCTTGATTAATTAAAAAATTGTTCTCATGATTACATCCTAAAAAATTGTGTATAAAGTTAAAAACTTATTTTCAAACTGTGTTTCCAAACACAATTTTAAAAAAACTTTATAGAATAAAGGTCAGTTTGGTAATTTTGATCCTCAAGGAGAAATGAAATTTTTTTGGCTTGGGTAATTTAAATGTTATTTACCTTAGTAATCCAATAAAAAGAGAATAAGAAAAAACACTAAACTGGGCATAAGTGATTGATTTTTCTTTTCTTTTAATTATTGTTTTGACACAAAAATACTTATGTTTGACGTTTAAAAAGAGAAGTAACATATGGAAAGTATAGATAAATTATGATAAGAGATAGTCCTCCTTAAAATAATTATGATAAAAATATATACTAAATTATCAAGACATGATTATCAAACTTTATTCAGCGAAACAAATAACTTTTTGTTTATTAAAATTTATCGATCTTATCAGGATACATAATGTCATGCAAACCAATGCAACAAGAATGTGATTTTTTTTAAACCCATCATCAAAGGTGGGTTGACATTGAAAAATTACATGACAGGAATGTCCTACCATAAAGTCACCCACAGATATCTTGGAGCACCCTCACGGGCCGTTTGAAAACCTATTTAGACGACTTTCTGTTTTTGCAAATATCAAACAATCAAACGGGTTTTTAAATGGTTTTAAAAAAATATGTTTAATTAAAATATTGTTTCACATTTTAGTATAGAAATATATTTTTTGAAAAACATAAAAAATATAAAAAATAATCTTCTAGAAAATTGAATTTTATTAAATTATTTTTTACAAAATCATACGTATTTCGAACGACCCCAGACACCCTATGGATTTTTTTCTCCCTGAATTATATCTATATATATACACTCAATTCTGATCTGGAGTTAAAAGTTTTGGATTACAGCTAAGGAATGAGCACATGCATGGGTCTTCTGCAGCTCGCGCGCGTGTGTTTTATTAGGTATATATATAGTTAATTATAGGATATAGAAAGACAATATATTAAGTTTGTCCAAAGTTGGAAGTGGCACGAGAGTCAATCTAGTTTTACATATCTAATTCTAATTTGTCTTTTAGCATTGAATTTTATTATACTCAAACCATGTGGCAGACCATGTGGCATGAATATTTTTATGCAGGACTAAGACCCGTGTTGAGAATATTTTAAAGAAAAATTTTGCTTACCATTTACTGAGTAAGAAAATATTAATAATATTTATGTAAAGATCAATTCATGTTGTTATTTCTGGCAGATTAAACAAAAATCCCCTTGATTCTTTATTCCCATAAAATCTATATCTTTTTTAGTCTTACTTTTGATTTTACATGTACTTTTTTTTTATGTTTGAAAGCGTTTATTGATATGTGGCTCAAAGTGAGTTATTTCACAAATAAATAACGTTACAGTCTTTTTTTTCTTTTTATCTTTAAATATAATCCATACATTTTTTATTTTAAAAAAATAACATATTGTATCTAAAAAAAAGTATTTGTTTTTATGAAAAATATATAAAAAGTTGCATGTACTGATATATAATAAATATAAAAAATGCTGGCAGCGCTTGACCTGATAAACAACACGCGCGCGCAAGCCATCATCGGCCCACAGTCGTCCGCGCAGGCCGTATTCATCACCGATCTCGGCAACAAATACGAGGTCCCGATCATCTCCTCCTCCGCGACGTGCCCCTCCCTCTCCCCCGCGCACAACCCATACTTCATACGCACGGCCCCCGATGACTCCTCCCAAGTGCGAGCCATCGCCGCCCTTGTCCGCAACTTCGGATGGCAGAAAGCCATCCCCATCTACGTGAGCTCCTACTATGGCCTCGGCATGATCCCTTCCTTGGTCGACGCCTTACAAGATGTCGGCACAGACGTCCCCTACCGATGCGTGATCCCTCCCTCGGCCACCGACGAGAACATCCTTGGCCAAATCTATGAACTACAACGCAATCAAACAAGGGTCTTCATCGTGCACCTGCCACACGCACTGAGTTTCCGCCTCTTCTCGAAGGCACGACAAGCTGGGATGATGAGCGCGGGGTACGCATGGATCACGACATACATGCCGACCAGCGACTTCGACTTCATAGATCCACCAACGCTCAAAGCGATGCAAGGCGTGCTGGCAGTGACTCCGTACGTGCCAAGGACGAAAGCGCTCGACAATTTCACCGCACGGTGGAACGCAACATCCCTCGTGGAGACCGAGCCGAGAGCGTTCGGGCTGTGGGCTTACGACACGGTTTGGGCGCTAGCAATAGCAGCGGAGAAGGCCAAGCACGGTCTGGCTCTCCTCGAAGCCATAAAGAACATCAAATTCTACGGTCTAAGCGGCTACTTCCGCCTCATCAACGGGCAGCTGCAACCTCTAGGCTTCCAGTACATCAATGTGGTTGAACGCCCTCAAGAAATCGGGTTTTGGAGGCCTACACGGACGGGTGGTACCGTGACATTCTATAACAGGCTTGTCACATGGCCGGGCGGTTCGACAGCCACACCTAGGGGTTGGGAGATACCCCCAATAAAGGGGAAGAAGCTACGGGTCGGCGTCCCGAAGCGGACTGGCTTCGATCAATTTGTTCGAGTGAACGGGAAGCATAACGTGACCGGGTACTCCATCGACGTATTCGACTCTGTCATGGCACTACTGCCTTACGACATGCCTTACGCATTCTTCGTGTTCGAGGACTCCGAGGGGAACATCTCCGGTACCTACGATGACCTCACCTACCACGTCTACCTCAACGCGTATGACGCGGTCGTGGGCGACGTCACGATCATCGCGAACCGATCGCTCTACGTGGACTTCACGCAGCCGTATACGGACTCGGGCGTGTCCATGGTCGTGCCGGTCCAGCGGGGGGAAGACGGGAACAGCTGGAGCTTCCTGAAGCCGCTGTCGGTCGATCTATGGTGCACGAGCATGGCGTTCTTCGTCTTCACCGGGATCATTGTGTGGGTGATCGAGCATCGCATCAACGACGAATTCCGCGGACCCCCCGCGCATCAGCTCGGGCTGATCTTCTACTATTCGTTCTCCACGCTCGTGTTCGCGCACAGGGAGAGGCTGGAGAGCAACCTTTCAAAGTTCGCGGTTTTCACGTGGGTGTTCGTGGTGCTCGTGCTAACCTCGAGCTACACAGCGAGCCTGACGTCGATGCTGACGGCACAGCAGCTTCAGCCGACGGTGACGGACGTGGCGGACCTCTTAAAGCACGGCGACTTTGTCGGGTACCAGAATGGGTCATTCGTGCTGGAGCTGTTGAAGGGGCTTGGCTTCAACGAGGCCAAGATCAAGTCCTACAAAACGCCTGATGAGTACGCCGAGGCGCTCTCCAAGGGAAGTCATAATGGCGGAGTTGCAGCAATATTCGATGAGATCCCCTACCTCAGGTTCTTCCTGAGGAAGTACTGCAACGAGTATACGATGATCGGTCCCACATACAGGACCGACGGATTCGGCTTCGTGAGTGTTCTTCCTGCAAAACCTGCATAAGATCTGTACCACCAACATAAGTACTCACTGTATTTTTCACTGAAACAGGTCTTCCCGAAAGGCTCGCCTTTGGTTACCGATGTTTCGAGGGCCATCTTGGATGCAAGAGAGGGATACAGGATGGGGGAGATCGAAAAGAAGTGGCTTGGTGACCAGAACAGTTGCTTGAACCATGGTAGCATCAGTAGATCCAACAGTCTCTCCTTCGCAAGCTTCTGGGGGCTCTTCCTCATCACTGGAGTTACTTCTACATCTGCATTGATCATATACATAATTCGCTTCCTTTACAATAGCAGGTATGAGCTGGATGCCTCTGCTTGGGAAGGCTCAATTTTACGGAAACTTGTCTCCTTGGCCAAACATTTCAACCAAAGAGACGATTTCAAGAGGCATAGATCTGCCAGTACCGCAACAGTTATGCCCACAACATCATGTGCTGAAACAGTTCAGAATTCACCTGATGCTCATGTTTCTGAAAGTCGCAGTTTCAACCACTTATACGAGAGGTTCAACCAACAAGCAAGATCTTCAAGAGACATCTAGTTATTTTAGTTTAACTAAAGTGCAATCTAAAAAAATCCACAAAATGGTGTTTAGTATTGGTTGTTTGAGTTTCAGTAGGCTGTTTTTATGTGTTTGCATTCTATGGTTGATGTGGAGATGAGTAATTTTTTAATTTCTTGGATGACTCCATATTATTGTCCAAAATATCAAGAATGTAAAGGAAGTGAAACCTTATTCTGGTACCTGAGCAATATGTTTAACAGAGATCAGGTCAAGCATCACAAACAAAGCATGCCACCTTGGCCGTCATCAACATGAGCCTCCATAAAACCTCTCTAGAAGACAAGTAAATGACAGTTTAAGAAAGGTAAAGGTTCTTCAAAACAAATCCTATAAACATTCAAGGCATGAATGATTCTTTAGTACCCTATTCATTATACGGTCACCCAAAAGACAGCCCAAATTATATATATCAATTTAAGATGTGAATTATCTGCTCTATCAGTTGCTTTAGATAGATTGGTATTCAACGATATAGGAAAAAACAGCTAGTGTTCCTTCTCCTCTGTTTCGTCAACAGAACCTCTACAACAAGCTTCAGATCTTCCTCACTAACGTTTGTAGGCCTACATGGGGTTTTAAAAACAACTGGGTTTTGCTCAAAAGGAGATTTCAAAAGATAGGTCTGCCAGAAACTCTCAAGCCCCCCAAAAGAGTGATGAAATAGAAAAATAGAAGGTGAGATGGGAGGAGATTAGGGAGAAGAGAAGCCGTCCTCCTTTTCTTTTCTCCATTGGCTTTGTCCCTGTCCCACCACCCAAATTTTTTTGGGTGGGGGGCTCAGAACTCAGAATTGAAGGTGGTGGGGATAGAACATACGCCCTCCCAATAGTTTACCAATCAACTAAAACAATGTAAAAGGTTTAATTGAAATAAAACCCATGATTTAACACGCGAATAGCAAAGTCCAATTTCAAAGAAAACTAGGGAATCTTGTATGCTTTCTAGCTTTTGAAAAGAACAAAAAAGTGAATTTCTTTTATTCCAACAATTCCTTGAACATGAAGAAGAAATATCATTGAAAGCTGAGAGAAGACTCATTTATATAGCGTTTGGTAAAGCTCACCCAACTCTTAAAAAAAATAAGCAGAATCACAGTCCATCACAACCAGTGAACTCCCATCCAGCATGTAAGAGCAAGTTCTTCACAGATTCGTGTTGGTCTCTGAAACATAGATCATTTATGACATCAGGATCTTTAAATAGGCCTGACTACCTGTTTAGTTGAATATCCAACTGCATCATGTGGTGATTTTTTTTTATGTTGATTTATTTACCCTGTTATAATATGATGGCTTACATAATTTGAGACATTATGTACAGGTCTGAATCTACCACCTATGTAGCCCCCCACCGTCGTAAAATGGTAAGCCTTGCCTTTCCCTGTAAGAACATGAAATAAAATGATTCAAGTGGGCTGTGAATTCACATGGTTACCTTAGTTATTCATGTTTTTGGCACTCTATTTTATAGTTTTGAACTGCCATCTAATATGCATTAGTACTATCAATTCTGAAGATTGGAATTTCTGGTAGTCTTTATGTGCTTTCACTAAGCAGTATCTTTGTTGGTTCTTCTGGCATGGATTTTTTTTTTCCAAATGATGTTAGGTTGGATGTGCCTTGCACGCGGAAGCGCCATCTTCAATAGAAGACAATCTCACTATGGAAGAAGATGTTCTAGGAACAATTGAAGGGTGAAGCTTATGATTGCTCATGATTTGAACACAATATTTCCTTCTTGATATGGATGCTATGTAGATAGAATGAACTGTCCTATTGTCTTTGAATTTTCCTTTTGAGCAGTATCTTAAACCAGATGACACCTGAAAATTATGATTCACTCAAAGGCGACCTGATATATTACCATACATCTTCAATAACTAAGACTCCAGATATATTGAAGGTATGGTATCATGCAAATCATTTATATATTTTTCCTTTCACAACATATCATTCGAGAACTATGTGACGAACCAACTAACATTGGGTAATGCACAGATGATGCTCGGTGTCACAGCCCTGATATTAGAGAAGGCAATCACAGAACCTACTCTCTGCCCTATGTATGCTCTTCTCTGCTCTGATCTAAACCAACAGTTGTGGTCAACTAACCTCAGTGAGCCTAGTGAAAGAGAGAAAATAACTTTCCAGCGGGTACTCTTAAATTATTGTCAAGAAGCATTTGAAAGCACCATCAATCTGCAGATGAAAATCAGCCACATGGATTCACTTGATCAAAGACCAAAACAGATGCAAAGCATGGCAATGCTCAGACCATTGAAGAACATCTGCCTTTTCATGGGTGAGCTTTATAAGGTGAAACTGCTGACGTCAAGAATCGTGTCCTCTGTTATCAAGGTTGGTTTCATGAAATCATCCATCAATTCATCTCTTCACATGCTTTATGAGTGAGTCATGACAAGCTGTTTCAAACAGGTGCTTTTAGAACAGGATGGCAACACCTGCTTCCTCAAAGAGAATGTTGAGGCTGTCTGCCAGCTATTCAACTCCATTGATGAGAGGGTCTATGACAGCCCTTTGGCTCGAAAACACATGGATCCTCACATCAATCATTTGACAAGTCTGGCTGTAGATCCTGAGTTGGGGCCACAGTTGAGGCCAATGGTCCGCGACGTCCTCTGTTTGCGCCTCAACAGACAGGTCCCAGAACACACAGAGGTGGTAGAATTCACTTCCTTTTCCTCTTCTCTCTCTCACTCAAATGTATCATTTGCAGTGTATGCTTATGAACTGAGAGCCTTTTTCAGGTGGGCTCTCAGAATTCACCACAATCAAGTCCATCAGCGCGCTCTTCTACTTCTTCGGGCAGCTCGGTCCCATTCAGCTTCACCATCTTAAGCAAGGCAATGCAGCTTTGCCTCAATGATGAGCAACGCCAGAATCTAGTGAAGGAGGCTATTTGGGTTGCATTGAACGATAGTTCTCCATGCATGGATGAGTTGGTGGAGCTCTTGGAGTTCTTAATTGCTGAGAAGGTCCTCACAGCGACAGACATTACGTCTGGATGTCTCCTCTATTGGTCATTGTTCGATGAGGAGCCTATAGAATTTGGCAAGCTTGTGGGGAACCTGGTTTCGGTTGGAGTCATCGACATGAATGCAGTTGAGAAAGTGTTGGAAAAAGTTGACAATCACCAGTTTCATGTTGCAATGGTTGATGCTGTTGCAAGCATCAATTGAATCAAGCACTTGAGTGCGAGCAGATACAATACTGCTTGTCAAGATTAGAGTGCCTATGAAATGCCAGTATCAACAGTATTTCCTTGCTGTACTGACTGTTATGTCAGATTCATTGTTTTTAAATGTCATACAGCTCAGCATGTTTTTTTTAATCTAAACTATAGTTGAGTGCCTGAACAGAATTCTCTAGGTCATGCAATGTTCGTCAGCTTTGATGCTTTTTTTTTCAGAGTAGATTAGCAACTACTTTTTTTTGTTCTTTTTTGTCGATATGAAATAAGGCATGCCGTTATTGTCCAATTATCTGTTGGAATGATATATAATGCAGGTTTGGAATGCAAACTTGGATGAAGTGATTGGCCTTAAACAAGAAATACTGACCAAACTATTTTTCCAAATAAATTATGAGGTCTTATGAAACAGATCCTCATCAAGTATGCACAAACTACAAGTTGATTTCGTTTGGACACAATATATACATCAGACGAGGAGAAGACAAGCTTGACTTTCAAATGGCGTCATTCAGGTTTAAACTTTAAACTGATATCTAAATGACCAATCAGACAGGCTACTCTTTTAGCTTTCTATATGATAGGCAGTGGTTGTAGACAACATATTCATCCATTCACATAAAATCCTAAATTAGGATGGGCGATGTGTACAACATCTTCTGAGATGATCCATTTCATTACAGGCACGACCCATTTTGGATGAGAGGTTTACACTTCATAATGAATTTTGTATTAGACTATATTTGAAAGTCAGAAACCTGTGCTTCACTACACAATGTTTGGTAATTGATTTCAAATTGAACATTTAGCAGCAACACAAGTATTTTCAACAGTCTACCAATTAGCTTTTAGTTTAGTATATTTACCTTGTATATGTTCAAGATTTTTTCTTATTCGATAAATTTTACCAGATAGATAAAACCTATCACTAATATCATACTGAACAAATAGAATGCTGGCTCTGAAGGAAAATTTTTATATTAATACATATCGATGAAAATTCATCAGTAGGTGGTCAATGAATGACATTTGACCATTAAAATACGTATTTAAAATTGATGAATGATTTTTAACTTGTTAATGGACACATGTTATCCATCCGAACTACTAAACATATTCTCATAACTAGCCTTCTGTTTTTATGAATATATTTCGATTAATTGGTACTGCTCTCTTTTCTTTGTTTGTCATCTCCCAAAACCTTGAAAGCACAGTGAAATTAACTCATCATAAGACCTTAAACTCACTACAAATTAAAATATTTTGTACATTTACATATCAGATGTCATGTTTCATCAAACACACAAAAAGAGAGAATCATATGGTAAATTCAGAACATTTACACTACAAAATATCCATTATTGAAAAGTGAGATGAGCTAAAATCAGCTTTTATGATGTGTCGGACATAAAAAATCATTTTATGTTTTATTCAAATCTTTAAAAAAAATGTAATTTTTAAAAATTTGAGTAAATGTTTAAGCCTCCATTGATTTGAATTAGGTAAAAGTTTAAATAAAAATATGATTTTTTCACTTAAAATTAAATTTAATTATACATTTGAATATATAATTTAAGATGTTCAGGTAGACTCGCAATCAATTAAATTTTAAATCATGAGAATATAATTGTATCCTCTCTTCTGCCGAGCGCATTTCTTTCCTTCTTCTTTTTTATATTTATTTTCTTTGGTTTCTCCTCATCTCCAAATCTGATCATATTTATTTGATTACCCTTGGAATGGATATATTCCCAAAGTTTCACTAAAAAATAATAATGAGAATGTAACATAAAAAAATAATAAAAAAATCATATATATAATTAGTATTGTGAGTAGGACGCGTTTGACCCGCTTAACTGAAAACTATAATTCTGAAAATAGTTTAATAAAACTACATTGTTATATTTTCTTTTATGATGATTCATTTACCCTGTTATAACATTATATAGTTTACATATTTTGTGGCATCATGTACAGGTCTGAATCTACCACCTACGAGCCCCCCACCGCGGTAAAATGGTAAGCCTTGCCTTTCCCTGTAAGAACATGAAATAAAATAATTCAAGTAGGCTTTGAATTCACATGTTTGCTTTACTTCTTCAGGTTTTTGGCTCTCTATTTTTTAGTTTTGAATTTCCATCTTATATTCATTAGTACTATCAATTCTCAAGATTGGAATTTCTGGTAGTCTTTATGCATGCAAGCTTTCACTAAAATACTTCTTTGTTGGTTGTTCTTGAGATGGATTTTTTTTCTTTCTAACTGATGTTAGGTTGGACATACCTTGCAGGTGGAAGCGCCATCTTCTAGCGAGGACAATCTCACTCCGGAAGAACATGTTCTAGGAACAATTGAAAGGTAATGTTTATGATTGCTCATGATTTGAACACAATATTTCCTCATTGATATGGATGCTATGCAGATAGAATGAACTGTCCTGTTTGTCTTTGAATTTTCTTTTTGAGCGGTATCTTAAACCAGATGACACCTGAAAATTATGATTCACTTAAAGGCGACCTGATATATTGCCATATATCTTAAATAACTAAGAATCCAAATACATTGAAGGTATGGTGTCATGTAAATCATTTATACATACTTTCTTTCCATAGTAGTCTGGGCGGCTAAGCGAGCCTAGGCGGTGGCCAACCGCCTAGCCGCCTAGGCGTGCTTAGGCGCACCTAGGCGACGCTTAATTAAGATTTTATAATTGAAATTGGTAATTATATTAAAATTATTTATCTGCTTATTCATTTTTTAATTTTTCTATGAATATTACTTAAAATGAAGAATGTTATTTATAAATAAAGAACACATGGATGTAATTTATTGGTGCATGTCCATTTCAAAAAAATTAATATAATCTAACCCTAGTGGCATTAAAGAATGAGAAAAGGGTGAAGAGTTTGGAGGAGAATGAGATAAGAGTTCAAAAATTTTGAGGAGAGATAGGAGGGAGAGACAAAAAATCAATGGAGACTCACTTTGGATCGGGGGAATTCGCTGCACTGTTGACCGGCAAAGTTGGTGATGTTTCAATCTTTCGATTGTGTTTTTTTTTTTTTTGAGGTTAGGCGAGGGATTGGGCAGGCTAGGCGTGATTAAGGCGGGCTAGACGTGATTTAAAGAGGTAGGCGGGCCCAGGAGCCAACTTAATTAACATGCTATTAGGCGGGCGGTCGCCTAGGTCCATCTGGACCGCCTAGGCGGCGCCTAGGCGTAGTCCAGACAACTATGTTCCATTTGCAACACCATTCGAGAACTGTATGATGTGCTCACTAACATTGTACAATGCACAGGTGATGCAGGGTGTCACAGCCCTGATATTTGAGAAGGCAATCACAGAACCTACTCTCTGCCCAATGTGTGCTCTTCTCTGCTCTGATCTAGACCAACAGTTGCAGTCAACTAACCTCAGTGAGCCTAGTGAAAGAGAAAAAATAACTTTCAAGCGGATACTCTTAACCTATTGTCAAGAATCATTTGAAAGCACCATCAATCTGCAAGAGAATATCAGCCAGATGGACTCACTTGATCAAAGACCAAAACAGATGCAAAGAATGGCTAAGCCTAGACCTTGAAGAACTTCTGCCTTTTCATGGGTGAACTTTATAAGATGAAGCTACTGACATTAAGAATCGTGTTCTCTGTTATCAAGGTTGGTTTCATGAAATCATCCATCGATTCATCTCTTCACGTGCTTTATGAGTGAGTCATGACAAGCTGTTGCAAACAGGTGCTTTTAGAACAGGATGGTAAGACCTGCTTCCTCAAGGAGAATGTTGAGGTTGTCTGCCAGCTATTCAACTCCATTGATGAGAAGCTCTATGACAGCCCGTTTGTTCGAAAACACATGGATCCTCACATCAATCATTTGACAAGTCTGGCTGTACATCCTGAGTTGGGGCCACAGTTGAGGCCAATGGTCTGCGACGTCCTCCGTCTGCGCCTCAACAGCCGGGTCCCAGAACACACACAGGTGGTAGAATTCACTTCCTTGTCCTCTTCTCTCTCTCACTCAAATGTATCATTTGCAGTGTATGCATATGAACTAAGAGCTGTTTTCAGGTGGGCTCTCAGAATTCACCACAATCAAGTCCATCAGCGTGCTCTTCTACTTCTTCGGGCTGCTCGGTCCCATTCAGCTTCACCATCTTAAGCAAGGAAATGCAGCTTTGCCTCAACGATGAGCAACGCCAAAATCTAGTGAAGGAGGCTATTCGGGTTGCGTTGAACGATAGTTCTCCATGCATGGATGAGTTGGTGGAGCTCTTGGAGTTCTTGACTGCTGAGAAGGTCCTCACAGCGATGGACATTACATCTGGATGTCTCCTCTTTTGGTCGGTGTTTTATGAGGAGCCTACAGAATTTGGCAAGCTTGTGGGGAAGCTGGTTTCGGTTAGAGTTATCGACATGAATGCGGTCAAAAAGGTGTTGGAAAAAGTTGACAAACACCAGTTTCATGTTGCAATGGTTGATGCTGTTGTGAGCATCAATTGAATCAAGCACGTAAGCGCGAGCAGATACAATTCTGCTTGTTAAAATTAGTGTGTTTATGAATTGCCAGTATCAACAGTGCTTCCTTGCTGTACTGACTGTTATTTCAGAATCATTGTTTTTAAATGTTTTATATAGCTCAGCATGTTTTTTGAATCTTAACTGGAGTTGAAGGCCTGAACAGAATTTTCTGTCATGCTATGATTGTCAGCTTAGAATCCTTTTTTTTTTTTTTTTAATACCAAAATTTGCATTTCTGGGCTCTGCCACTGTATGCTCTCACATAAAACTATGGCAAAGGAATAAGTGGTAGGTGGGATAACGGATCAGAGAACAGCTTATCCTCTTTGCTACAGAAAAAATCAGGATAAAATGCGAACTCTTGTTTGAATTATGAATAAAAAAAGTGAGAAGTATTTTTTTTTTTTTTTTCTGTTTGAAGGCAATAAGAAGTCTTTAAACTGCTTACAGATAACATGTATTCCCTCTTTTGGCATTTGATTGTGATAAATGTAAATAAAAACAAAATCGATGTATTTTTGTAATCTAAATTTGAAATAATTTATTTTTAAAATCATATCCCTTGTCAAACTAACCACCCATTTGGCACGATGAGGTTCGATCCCCTCACCTCCATTTTTTCTATAAAAGCTGCTCCCAATCATTTTTTTTAAAAGCCATTATTAACAATTTTTTTCTTTAGAATTAATTATATTTTTCAACTTTTAACACATAAAAACTAAAATCTGAAACTAAAAATTAAAGTTTACAAAATCTGTTTAGAACCAGTTATCTGAATACTGATTTTGTAGAAGCAAAATGAGTTGTATTATTGGTTTCAAACAGAGCCCAAGAGAGGTTAGGAATGTGTGTGATTTTGCAGCAAATCCGTTTATGCACCATTACTTAAAAAAATAACATAAAAATAACTAACACGAGGTAATGTAGGTAGCTTTCTTTATTTTGCTTTTTTACGGAGGGTTTGCACCTGGAGGTGTCAACTTTGATACAAAATTGTACAAGTTTTTTTACTCTGACTTAGTTCGTTGGGACATAGTTCTTAAGCTTATGTTTGGTGTAATAATTTTGTATATATAATTTGCATAATATATATAGAGCCAACTCCAATTTTCAATTTCCCTATTGAGACTTGAGAGTACCCCCATTGAAGACCTCTTCACTGCTCATGGCCACTCTTTCCCCTGGGCTCCACAGTGTTGCAATTTATACTGGGTAGTCACTTTTACATTCCCAACACATTTTGATTTTTTTTTTTAAAGTATATGCTTATCTGATTAAGTACATACTTTCACAAAAAAATAACTTCCATAATCTGATGAAGTAAATGCATAGATTTTTACATTTCGCATCAACGAGCGAATCGACGCCCTTTACACTGCTAAAATCTCTCCCTGGGGACCCTAACTCTCAGAATTTGGGGCTCAGACTGAGGTTTACCCTTACTTAATCATCCCAAATGGCCAAATTTCATCTGATAATGATTTTTGTCATGGCGATGAAATTGCAATCAGCCTACATCGGTGGTTTGGTTTGATGAATAAATAGGAGTCTAAGGCATTATCATTGGGTGGGGACTGTTTATATCACTCTTGATGATTCAATTAAATTTACCTATCATGCTTTCTCTTCTGTCCGGTAATGTTTTCTTCTAAATTCATCAGGACCACCAATCAGGTCAGGCCGGCGAACATGTGCCCCAGCAAGAGCTCAGAAGATGCTCGGAAAGACACACACAACCCTTCAAAGTCTCTTATAATTGACATTTCCAGGTCTCCCCTTAATTTTCTCCACCCTAAATCAAATATTCCCACAAAGGCCCCTCCTAGTAGATTAATTACCGACACTGCTACACTCATCTCTTTTTGCAATCTCATTAACACACGAAAAATGTAAAAATATATAAATTAAAATTCATTATGTACTTCATTTATATAAGAATGTAATTCCATTAGCTTGTGAGGATGGCAAAAAGGACCGCAAAAAAAGGACTAAACTGGAATCCATTTAATCACTCTCTGAAAAAGGTGAGCTACGGCAAAAGGACAACCTCCACTGCACCCAAAACATAATGGAAAAGAGTCCCATGGTTTCTGCCCCAAATTTAGACATATAACACACATCACTTTATACATAAATACATGACCTTTATAGCTCATAAAGACTCTAAAAAAAAAAAAAACCAAGTGTTGAATTTGCATTCACGTGAGATGCCCATTATTAGCAACAACAAAATCCTCATGGATCCAATAAAAAAATCCATCCCCACAAAATCCAATCCCAGATTCTAAGCATTACCTGATCAATTTGATTTCCATCCCCATTTGAATCAAAATCAACATCATCATCAACAACAAAAAAAAGAAAGCAATGCAAAAACCAAGTTCATTCATTTGTAACCCAAAAAAAAAAAAAACCATGAAAACAGGGGAAAGAAAGAAACATCACAAAATTCATGCGGGTGATGATATGTGGATATATGATGATATTAAAAGACGAAAAAAGATCATACAGAATGCGCATGCTGCGGAGGCGGTGGCGGCGGCATTGGGTTCCCCTGCGACGGCTGCTGCGGGTGCGGCACGGCCTGGGCGATGAAGGGGTGGCCGAGGAGCCTCGCCGCGGTCCACCGCTTCGCCGGGTCCATCTGGAGGCAGCACTTGATGAAGCTCCGAAAGTCGGCGGAGGCGGTGGACGGCGCCTCCGGCGGCTGAGAATAGCAAATGGCGCACATGAGACTCGCCCAGTCGCCCTGTCTCCCGATGTCGTTCCCGTACGGGAACCTCCCGAGGTAGAACTCGAGAATGCTGAGGCCGAGACTCCAGATGTCGCCGGCGAATCCGTCGTAGATGCCGTGGTTGAGGTCAGTGTTGATGCGTTCGGGGCTCATGTAGGCGATGGTCCCGACGGAGGAGTTGCAGGGGTCCATAGTCTGGGCGAGGATGCGCGAGACGCCGAAATCGGCGATCTTGACCTCGCGACGGGAGTTGATGAGGAGATTGGAAGGCTTGATGTCGCGGTGGACGATCTTGCCGCGGTGGAGGTAGGCGAGGCCGAGGAGGACCTGGCGCGCGACGGAGGCGAGGGAGGGCTCGTCAGGGATGCGGCGACCCTCGAGGGAGCCGCCGTCCATGTATTCGAGGAGGACCTGGATCTCGCCGGCGCGGTCGAACATGCCATGGCAGCGGACGACGAAGGGGTTGTCGGCGGTGCGGAGGATCTCGATCTCCCGACAGATCTGGCGGCGGACGGATTCCTCGTGGTTGCCGTAGATGACTTTGAGGGCGTAGGGACGGCCGCTGGGGCGGTGGAGGACCATGTAGACGGTGCCTCCGCTGCCGCTGCCGATGCGGCGGATCCGATCGAGATCGGAGGGGTTGGGGGTGGGGACAGGGTGGGGGTGGTGGTGGGGGGGGAGGGAGTGGTGGTGGTTGGAGGAGGAGGAGGTGGTGGTGGTGGTGGAGGAGGGGGCGGAGGACGGGGGAGGGGGGAGGGGGAGGGGGACGGCGAGGGAGGGGTCGCGGTGGGGGAGGGGGAGGGTGAGATCGGGACGGCGGCGTTGCGGGCGGTTGGGGGCGGAGGAGGGAGGGGGATTGCCGGAGCTGGGTCTCATGATGATAATGATAAAGATTGGATCTTGGAAGGGTTGTTGATCATGGTATCGACATGATTGTCTCTCCTCCCCTTTTTAGAGATGAGTCTTACGAAAGATTGGGTCTTTGGATCTTTCAACAAAGAAGAAGAAAAAAAATTTCTTTTCTTTCTTTCCTTCTTTCTGAGATTGGATTTCTTTTTTACGAATAAAAATTAGGGTTTAAATATGTCCCGGGGAGGGGGGGAAGAATCGGAGAAAGGGGGGGTGAGGGTGATTGGATTAGGGTTTTGATTTTTGATTTTTTTTTTTAATTGCTTTGTTTCCGTGACTTGTGTTTTTTATATTTATTTACGTTTCAATGAGTGTGTACGGGGTGGGATGTCTTGGACGAACAAGACTCTGTTGATTTGAAAGGAGAAAAGGAATCCATGAATCGAACGGTGGGTGAGGGTTGATGACAGGGGGTGGGGTCCACGAAATGAGGGTGTGTGTGGAGTTGACTTGATGAGCCGTCCTGATCGGATGGGGGGGTGCTGTAATATCAAGCTATAATAATATATATATAATATATACTATGCTACCCAAGGCAGGGGATGTAGGGTGGTTTCCATGGAAATAAATAATGAGAGAGAAATCTTATGATAGGATTTTGATTACGTATTATAATTCCTTTTAAGAAATATAACATTTATCAGGTTTATCTTTATTTATGTTTAGGGAAAAATCCATGCAACCCCCCTCAAATTTGACTGAAATCCATATAAACCGCTAACCTTTCTTAAAATTCATATAACCCCTCAAAAACACTTAATAAATTCAAATAACCCTCTCAATAAAATTTTTGTTAATAGATGATAAATATTTTATGCATATTTCATTTGGTTAATCATGATTGAAAACACGATATACTAAAAAACTTCTACAATATGTCAAAAATATAAAAAACCCTATAAAAATGACGATTTTATCCTATCTGAATATATTATAAAGCTCTATCTGGAAGGGTAAAATCATCATTTATAGAAGATTTTTCACTTTTTTAACTTATTGTAGGTTTTTTTTTGTATACTGTGTTTTCTATCAAGATTAACCAAATATAATATTCATAAAATATGCATTATCTATAAACGTAAATTTTATTCAGGGGTTATTTGGATTTACTAGTTGTTTTCAGAGGGTTATATGAATTTTAAGAAAAGTCAAGAGGTTATATAGATTTTACTTAGTTTACAGGGGGTTATATGAATTTTTCCCTTATGTTTATTAGCGCTGTAACAAATAAATGTTACTAAAAAATTTATACAGTTACTGGTAGGGGTGGTAAACGAGTCAAATGAGTCGAGCTTTGATCTGCTCAGACTCGGCTCGGGAACGAGCTTCATTTTGTGTTCAAACTCGGCTCGTTGGGCTCGTGAAAAACTCGGTTAAAGCTCGGCTCGGCTCGTTTGTTAAATAAGCCAAGCTAAAGCTCGAATCAAGGCTCGGCTCGGGCTCGTTTAGCTAAAAAAAATCTTGTTTAGCATTTGAGAAAGTCACATTTCATAAATCACAACACCTTATACATGTAAAAGTAACATAAGTTCGGGCTCGGGCTCGGCTCGTTAACCTTTTTTCAGTTAAGTAAACGAGCTCATCTAGGCTCGGGCTCGGCTCGTTTACAAACCGAGCTTTAAAAATTGTTCAAGCTCGGCTCGTTTGTCTAATCAAATGAGCCTGAGCGAGTTTTAACCAAGCCGAGCCCGAGCTGCTCAGCTGGTTTTCCAGCCCTAGTCACTAGTCATTTTTTAGTTCCACTATTAAGAACATGTACATTTATTTGGAAGTACATTAAAAATATGATTGAAAAGTAGATTAAGGCCTCGTTTGCTTAAAGCTATTCTATTTTTAATTAAACAAAAAATTAAAAAGTGTTGTAAAATGCATTCTTAAAAACTGGTTTAATTAAAAAGTTAATTTCAGTTTTTAATAAAAAATATTGATTTTTAAAAAGCTAACAAAAAAACTGTTTTCCATAAATCAAATTTATTTAAATTATTTTATTCAAAATCTTATTTTTTTTCATACTTATTTTCAACCAGACCCTAAGTATAACATTTTTTAATTACAAAAAAAAGACACTGTTATAAAAAGTATGGAGTGCTATGCACTCTGACAAATTGTATGTATTTAATAAATGAGAAAAGTAAAATTTATATGTTTTTGTAGCTAATTGTTAATCAGATTTTTTTGTGTTTACATAAAAGTTTTTAGTTAACTGATTACAAACGCGCGTGTTTCAAAATAAATGTTCATTTCAATTTTTAGATTTTGTGCTTATAAATTTTTATTATTATTATAAAAAACTAATTGACATTAATTTTTAGATTATTTTAATAAAATATATGATGTTTTTGAAAATTAATTATAAATTGGATCTAGGAAATGTGTAACAGAGCATTATTCGCAAACATTTCAATAGGACAAAAAAAATTCCTATTGTAAATTCGCGTATTAATAAATTACTCTTTAATTACTTATCTTTCATTTATCCCTTCATCCCACACGTCTTATCAGACTAGGCCAATGTCAAAGAAATATATGATCTCTATAATTTGCTCAGTTTGTTTTCTATATTAGATTTTAAAAAAATACATTTTTTTAATAAGATTAACATCAAGCATGGTGCATTAAAATAAGAAATAAAATATAATGAGGTTAAAAAAAAATTGTATTTGATCCAATTTATTAAAATTTGTGCTAAGATATTCTTTTGGATTTTACTGATCTCACATGAAACACCTGTTTTATTACTCTTCCTAAAATACCCTTCACGTGCACCAATTTTCTCTGCATTTTTAAATTACATTTTTTATTTTTCAAATTTCATAATAAACTCTTTTAATTGCATTTGATAAGGAGGTTTTTTATTATTAATCTGGATTAGGAATTTTGATGTGATTGAGAATTTTCGTTTTCATTTGAATTTTATACTATACGGATGTTTTTTTTGTCTTGGATAATATTATAATTCTGTTATACATTTTTACTTAAATCAAATATGTAAGCATATCACATTTATCACATAGCTTTTTGATATAATAAATCTATTTTTTGAGTTTCCAAATTAAAAAAAAATTATTAAACTAAATTACTTGTGAAATCATATTTTTGGAGGCTAATACACTTAATTCATTTTGTAACCCTTTTACCGCTTAGAAGTAGTCCTATCAAAGTGTATAAAAATTAATTTTTTAAAGAAAAAATATTATAGTGTATCTCTATGTACTTTAATTTTTATAATAATATATGCTTTAATAGGTAAATATATATTTAAAAAAAAACTCAGTGTAGATTGCAGGTGAGATTGAATATAAAGCTCTGCGTATCATTTTCCTATTTTGCAAGTTAGTTATGTTTTAAATTTTTTAAAATATATAAATTTACGAGCAAAAAAAGGTACAAAATTGTACGAATTAATTACAACTTTTTATATATTTTTTTTTTCTGAACTAAAATATACAATATTACAGAAAATATATACTAGTAATAATATCTGTACTTGCTGCTTCATAATTTACGTAACGAATACGGAGATGCTTTTAGAATTTAATATGAGCCCGCACATGATTATCAACACTTATAAATTTAATGCACCACTAGAAACTTTTTAACAGGGTGGATGAAGAAGTGGCTTTGTTTCTAATCATATACTAAAAAATGCGCGCATGCACATACTTTATTTCTTCTTTTCTTTTTTAACCTTATAAAAAGAAATAAGGAAAAGCACATTAGACAGCGGTGACTCACTTTTTAATTTTTAAGGTTGCCTTCCAATAAAAAGACTCATTTGAAGTGGGAAAACAATGGATTTGGTGATGGGAATAAATACAGTTCAACCTAACAAAAGCCCCTTAAAAACACCTTTCGGTGTGAACAAGCGATTGTGAATAACGAACCCACTAAAACACAAGGGAAGCCTCTATACCCATCAATTGTTTAGTTCAATTAATTTATGACATAAAAACAAAAGGTTAGTTTGGAAAAAGAAAAAGAAAAAGAAAGAGTGATGGAATAATGAGATAAATGCAGAGATAAATGAAAAAAAAATAATGTATCTCGTTTGATATAAAAAATAATGAAAATAAAATGATCAGTTATCTCGATTTTAAAATGAAAAATCATTTGAAAGATAAAAGATTATTCATTCCATCTTTTTTATTTCGATTTTGACAAATATGAATGATGACAAAAATGAAAGATTCTTTATCTTCTAAAATTGGGATAAATTTGTCGTTAAAATTTTATCATTTTTTAAATTTATAAGGTGAATGACTCTTTTCAAAACAAGGCATAAGTTCTAGAAAAAAATCATGTAGTTATCTTCAAGTTTGTTCCATGACTTATGTGTTATTAAATAATTGAGTGTAAGAGAAGTTTCAGGTGATGACACATAAAAGTCTTCTTATATGTTACAAGTCAGTTTTTTATTGGAGATTGATCAGTCTAGATCAGATCCAGTTAACATCAAATAGACTAATAGATGTTTTTTTTTTAAAAAAACAAAAAACAAAACACAGACACACACAAACTAAGTCTAACCACAAAACTTGAACCAGTTCATGTTTTGACCTATACCCCAGAGGAGGGGAAAAAAAAAGAAGACTTCAGATCGACAGGGACCTCAAGCTGATGACATGGTCCAGATTGAAGAATGCTGGCATTTGCTGAAGTGGCACGTGGCATCAGTTTTGACCTTTAATTCATCGATACGAGACCCAAAGGTCGACGTCGACGTCGAAAGAAAGGCTTCTCTCATTTGATGCATTAAAAGACCGAGTCACTCAACTCATGTTAGGTTTGAGAAATTGTCAAAGTTGGAGTATTAAGACTCACAACCCCTAAAAGCAAGCCATAGACGACCCCTGCCACCAAACACGTTAGTGTTGAATATGATACCACTAATGAGAGATTTACATATATTTAAAATTGTTATATAACATTAAACATGATTGATTTGAGTCTAGATTATTAAGACAGTCACATAAGCCTCACATTTGTTAATCTTTATAAAAAAAAAATTAGATGAGATATGTGATTTAAAAAAAAAAAAAATGTACAATCTACATTTTGAACTGTATGATTGATTGAATGTAAGATTTTTCTAAATATATTTGTGTGAATACAAATGCCCAAGGGTTCATTAAGGATTCAATCTTTTTCTGTCGATCTTTCTTGATTTTAGAGTCAGCCCTGATGTAAGATGTTATGTGTTAATATTTCATTTGGAAGATTTCGCAACTGAGAGAACATGTTTCCCTTAAGGATGGTGGATGGTCAACCATGCTCTCATTGGTCTTTTGTAGATGTAATTCAACAGAGATCAAGAGACGGAAGATGAAAAAGGAAAAAAGAAAACAGAGGAATGCTCTTGGAAGGGGTCTAAATGGTTTAACTTATCTAATTTTCCAAGCCTGACCTTTCCGATCTTCAACCAAATCAGCTTCCCTCACCCTTCAGGTGGACCCCAACAATCCTAGTGCAGCCCATTTTCTCCACGAGTGCTGCTACACTCAATCCATTTTACAGTCTCATAAACTATGAATATGTGATAATGTAACGTATAGTGTGCTATTATAGTGCATGAGCTCTATCACAATGTATGAGATTACAAATTGTTCTCAGTTTTTCAAAGAAAAATATATATACTCATATATCTCAGTATATACATCAATTCGTATAACAATGTGTACTTCAAATGGTGAATGTATATATTTTTTTTAAAAAAAAGTAAAACAGTTAGGGATGCATGCGGGGCTGGACATATCATTTTTCTTAATTCAATCCTTTACCACGTAGTCTAGCAGTCCTCTATGCAATCTTATTGTTTAAGGAGCTGATACAAACATCAGCATAAAAATATATGCATTTAATTATTTATAGTATGTACTTCATTGTTTGTGAAAGTGTTTAAACAAATATATACTTCAAAAGATATCAAATGGTGTTGGGACTACAAAAGTAGGTGTAGGAATGACTTTTCCCTTTTTATATGCTTCGCTAGATAAAACATGCGATTTTTAATTTTATATATAATAGGAGACACAATTCATTGAAATACATATTTCAATTTTTATAAATTAAATACAAGTTGCATTACATGGAGTATACACATTCATAAAAGAAAAATAATAAATCAAAACACATGGAAACTATAAAATAGAAATGCATATAAGAACATGTACCTTCCAACTTCAGCTGACACTGGAATTTGATGAATCAACATGTCAGTCCAGAAGATCAGTGTGTGTCTTTTTTTTTTTTTTTTTGATATCAGAGGGACTCTTCGTGGCTGACTTTACGCTCAAGCTGGAAAAGCTATTTTCGACTGTTTGTCTCTAGTCCCACAGAAAATTCTTTTGTATTTCGCCTAACAAACAGGAGGCATGACACAGCACCAAGACTTAAATCCAAGACCTACCCTTAACATAGGTAAGTCCTGAACCATTGTTCTATGGCCACTAGAGACCCAGTGTTTGTCTTTGTTGTGTGAATATCAGTAATCTAAAAAAACTATAATCTGCTGATGACATACGAGAGTAATTGAGAGTATACTACACGAGAGTAATTGAGAGTATACTATAAAACCGATCAACAGATTAAAAATATAAAAAAAGATTCTTCAGCTTTGTCCATTATTTCTATTCTTTCAGCTAGTTTGGAAATCAGCAAAGTATAATGCATTTAATCTCAGAAAGTGAGTATAAATGACTCTGCCCGGACTTGTGTAACAGCACTCCTTGAAGATCATTTTTTAAATATGGATACTAATGGTCCCACCAAATCGTTTGTTTGAAAATTGTATTTTAAATATCTATATTCCCCAATTCATATGCAAGCATGAAGGAATAAAGCAATATAAAATATTATATAGATCTTGCTGAATGAGCCATTTGATAAATAAAATACTAAGTCCACAATTAATAGTACAAACCAGTCAAACATTTATTAACAACACCTGCTTGACTAACTCCAAATCCTGAACTCAGTTTATCAGTTCATAATATGACTCGGTCATTGCTATTAATCTTATATATCTGCATATCAGAGCCATTTTTTCCATGCATATTCAAGCATTAATTCTACTAAAATAGCAAAAAAGAAGCATGAAATAGTGAACACATACCAAGAATGCATACTGTGGTATTCCAATGTTTTAGAACACTACAAATAGTCACAGCTTTTCTGAATTATACTGTTTGTACAAGGACATGACACTGGGAATCTGAGTTCAAAAAGAGAAATAAATATATTCGAGTGACATTATGCAGTAGAGAATAACATTTACAATTAAAGAGAGAAAGGAACACCTTCTCCAAGAGGAGATGCAGCCTCATAATAGGGAACATGATTTGCCACTTCAATTGGATCAGTCCAATCTAACATGGAGGATAAGAGGATACTCGTCACCTCTAAATGGATCCCTCCATATGGTGCATGAACTACAAAGAAATCAACCCCAAAAGACATAAGAGCCTCCTCTTCTCTACGTTCTGCATGTGTACATTGCATCTCTGCTTTGCATACAAATGGAAGTCGAGAGAGCACCTCTTACATTTAAACCCCATTGAAAGGAAACACAACTACAACATCCACCTCCATTAACACCTGCAACTAAACAAAAGATTTGGATTGTGAGAACAAGACTACCATAGATAAGACAGATACAGAGACAAGCTATGCAAGCAGTATATGGAAGAATCAGCTTGGCAGAACCATGAGGGAGGGAAGCTTTGCCAAAGGTTAAGGTGGCGCTGTATGTGGAGACCTCACAGAGCATCGCGATCAAGGTCATCAATAAACAGATGATCTCACGACTCTTCGATTTGATGGTGAGTCTATCTCATTTATGTTTTGTTTATATCCCCGCCTTCTTGACTGAATTCATCGTGCAATTCTATTTTATTTTGACAGCTATACTTGAAGAGATCAATCAAGAGAAGCGAGGCACGAAGATACTTCCAGCAATTGATTGATGCTATAGACTACTGTCACAGTAAACTAGTAAAGGTGTTTACCATAAAGGCCTAAAGCTGAAGACCCTGTACAATACCAGTTCTCAAGACAGAGTTGTCCAAGTACTGTGATATAATTTTGATGGTTTTGCTTTTAGTGGACCATAAGAACAACCTGAAAAGCCTTCTATTGGATGGTAAGTGATTCAAGTTGTCTGACTTTAGACTGAGTATTCTATGTTAGGTATGGGAGCTTATACTGATTTTATATAGATAATAGGATCACTCTATATGGGATTCAACAAATTCTAATGGTATTTGTAGCCTGGAGATTTGTTGTCTATCTCTTACAGGTCACCAATGGGAGCTTATACTGATTTTATATAGACAATTGGATCACTCTATATGGGATTCAACACATTCTAATGGTATTTGTAGCCTGGAGATTTGTTGTCTGCCTCTTACAGGTCACCAAGCTACATTGCACCTGAGGTGATCACACAAATGGACTGACATTTATAGCTCTATCTCTAGAATGAACTGATTATCTAAGTGAATGCCTTCTGTTTTCCATGCTTAAAATGATTTTAGCATGGAATTTAATCTTGCCTGATCAACAGGTGATTATGGTGATAGGAAACAAGAACTATGAAGGAGCAGCAGTAGATGTTTGGTCTTGTGGAGTGACTCTTTTTGAACTACTTGCTGGGTATCTACCTTCCGAAGATCTAAATCTACCAACTTGTTGAAAAAAAAAGGTAAAACCACAAAAAAAAGGTCTAGTGTGTACCTTTGTCTACACTGCTTTTGTTGTGTTATTCATATATTTATATGGCAGTATGTTTGTCTGGAGTGGTTCACAGCAGGTCCAAAAAGGCTGGCTTTCAAGATACATAATTCATTGCCATACAGGGTAATCCCAATGAATCCTCCCTTCAATAAGCTTGATCAAACACTACTCTGTCACTTGCAGCGGATGACAGTGGCAGAGATTCTTGAAGATGATTGGTTTCCCGTACATTATGGTCATTCTGCAGGTATTGAGAAAGAGGAAAGTATACGTCTAGATGATGTCAATCTTGGTTTGACAGAACTGTGTGTGAAGACTCTATATTTTCTGTATTTTTTGTATGCTTATATTTTTTTTTTTTTTTTATGAAATATGCTTATATTAGTATTTCAAGAGTCTAATTAATGTAATGCTTAACTGTAAATAATCATCTGTCCCCCCCCCCCCCCCAACTTTTTTGGAAGGTTTTTGTGAGGACACAAGCAAAATATGATAATGCCTACAATATGTTACTTTTGTATGACTAAATACCTAAGTAGCTGATAATTCTCAGTTCTTCATTTCCCCATTTCAAAAAAGGTCAAATTTTAGAAAAACCAAATCACCTCCTAACAATGCCGCCATTGACGGTGATGATCAGGTGCTCAGGCAAATTCGCCTACGCAGACGCCCAGATCTCCTCCCCTCCCGAGTTTCGAGACGGTCTCAATCAAATACCACCCAATGTGGAGAAATCCATCTCTCTTGAGACCGTGGAACCTGAGATCTCCGTCGGAAGGGGCGATTTGGTGGAGGTCATGCAAGACTTCGATCAAATCATTCAATGTAGAACAAAAAAAGGAAAGGGGGGGGGGAGAACTGAAGTATCTGAACATGATCGGCGTCTCTATATTCTTCGCTTTTTATTTTTTTTATAACGGTCAAATTAGGGTTTTGTCCGAAACAGGAAAGCTTGTCGCCTTGGAAAATCCAGTTCTGCTGTTGCACGTGCGGTGGGGAGGGGCTAATTCGTAATTTCTCATAATCTGCTTGGAAAATGTTAGTAATCCATTTTGCTTTAATATATTTTTTTTTACATGCAAATACTTATGGGATATATATTATTTTTTAAAAAATGAAATATATACAAGCGGGACCCTAGCCGTTTGAAATCAATTAACAAACGGATTTTACTTTTACAAAATTGATTTGTAGATAATCGGTTACAAATGAGTATTTTTAAATTTCAGATCTCTATTTCAAATTTATATGACTTTATAAAAAACAATTATAGATCATAGTTACCAAACTGACCCCATGTTTAATTCCCAAAATCAAAATTAGCCCAAGCACACTTGAGCATAAGCTATTTTTGAACACTGATTTTCCAAAAGAAGCCTAATAAGGATTTGGTCCTTTCACACTGAATAATCCAGGAACAAAAGAGCTACAAATAGATTATAAAAGCTTAAATACAACAACGGAATACAAACATTTCAGTTGCGAAATCTCAGAATGCGATGACCGGATTCTGATTTGGAGATGCTGTTCTTGCCTTGTATCAGTCATGACGGCATTTCAAGACTGCAGAAGTAATGGCAGCAGCGATGCGGCTGAGTCAGCTCTTGGCATCCATCACTTTGCTTTCTCTATCGTCGCATCTATTCCATATTTCCATGCGCAGAATATTGGGTGTTACAAAATTCAATTCATAGAGCGTAAAACTTTAGTAGCTGAATGGAGACCCTTGCCAGAATCTGCTGGTCAGGATCTGTTCCAGTTACATTCATGTCAGTTATTTTGTGTAATAAACAATATAATTCAATATTACTTGTAAGACAAGTTTCAATAAAGAGGGTGAATGATTATGAGTAATGATGCAATATATTTGACACTTGTATCAAAAGATTTTTAGCTAATCTATAACGAGACAGATTTTTAAAACTGAACCACCTGTTTGACAGGCTCACAAAGGTACCCCTATTTCAATCTCATCCAAGTAGGATAAGATTTACCCAGGAAAAAGACACCTATAGAAATAAATATTTGCATATTCGTGAAATGATGGTGATGGTACACCTTAAATAGAACTGATCCTAGCGAGGGTAACTTGGAGCATAGCCAAACATAACAGAGAAGAACAACAATTATTACCTATAATGTTTGAAGATCTATTGTGTATCTGTCGTACGTCTATAATCTATATACGGAGGATATAAAGAATAAGAAAAAATCTGTAACATGATAGCATCTCTTCTTTCATCTTTAGAAGATATCTTCACTGTACAAATAATATGGTGTTGTTCGGCACTGTTCAACTTAATTGATGCATAACCATGCTTAACACTGTTCAACAATTTATCAGAAATTCATAACGAAATTAAGCTTTACATCTGGACAATAAAAAACCTATTTAAATCAGGATCTGTGCAAGAAAATATATGTTACCTGGAAGAGAAGAAAAAGCTTCTAGCTGTACATTGTTCATGCCAGTAGGTCTTTTTGAAACACCCAAGCTCCAGGAAAAAGTTCTCACTGCTGAAAACTCCCAAACTCCATATCTTCTGAGTCATCAATAAAGTCTCCTGACTTCGATTCTGAAGCACGCTCATTAGGCTGAGTAATGTGACTACCGGTTGGCATAGTAGTAGAAGAAGATCTAATTGTAACTCCGAAGCTTGAGAAATCTTTCCAAGCATCCAGTGGGTCAACATTTTCCGTACTTCTCTCAGTGGTGTTAGTAGGCACAACTACTGAGCTTGTAAAACCTTGCCAAAAATCTAAAGGATCCGCAAAACCACCACTTTTCTCAATGTTCTTAGTTGCTGTACCACCTGAGCTCATAAAACTTGGCCAGGAATTCAATGAATCATCATTTACAATACTTTCTGGCATGGCCTTCGGTTGTGGATTTCCTGAGCTAGTATAATCTTGCCAAGCATCCAAAGGATCATCAGCTTCCATGCCTTTCTCCGCATTTTTAGGTAGTGTTTCTCCTGCATTTGTAAAACCTTGCCAATCGTCCACTGCATCTTCATTTCCAGTGCCTTTCTTGACTTCTTTAGGTGGATTCCCTGCACTTGTAAAACCTTGCCAAGAATCCAATGAATCTTGTGCCACACTTTTCTCCTCTTTTTTAGGTTGTGCATGTCCAAAGCCTGTTAAATCTTGCCAAGCATTTGATGACGCTCCACCTCCAACATTATTTTCCATGTTCTTTGGAGGTTCATGCACTAAAATAGTTAGATCTTGCCAAGCAGAAAATGGATCATCCTTTTCCTCCATGGTTTTGGATGGTGCATGCCCCAAGCTGGGAAAACTTTGCCAAGCGCCCAACTGTTTATCATTTTCGCTTTTCTCTATGTGCTTAGGTGGTGTGCTCCCTGAGCTTGTAAAATCTTGCCAAGCATCCAGTGGATCATCCTCCTTGGGCAACGTTTGCACTGATGGTTTATCATTTTCACTTTTCTCTATGTGCTTATGTGACGTGCTTCCTGAGCTAGCAAAATCTTGCCAAGCATCCAGTGGATCCTCCTCCTTGAGTAACATTTGCACTGATGGTTTATCATTTTCACTTTTCTCTGTGTGCTTATGTGATGTGCTTCCTGAGCTAGCAAAATCTTGCCAAGCATCCGGTGGATCCTCTTCCTTGAGTAACATTTGCACTGATGGATTATCATTGTCACTTTTCTCTACATGCTTAGGTGGTGTGCTTCCTAAGCTTGCAAAATCTTGCCAAGTATCTACTGGATCATTCTCCTTGGGTAACATTTGCACTGACGGTTTAACACTTTCACTTTTCTCCATGTGCTTAGGTGGTGTGCTACTGTTTCCTGAGCTTGCAAAATCTTGCCAAGTATCCAGTGGATCATCCTCCTTGCGTAATGTATGCACTGATGGTTTCACATTTTCACCTTTCTCAGCATTCTTAGTTGGTATACCACCTGAGCTTGCAAAACCATCCCATGTATTCAGTGGATCGTCCTCCTTGGGTGGTGTAGGCACTGAGGTCGTGAAATCCTGCCAAACATCTGATGAATCATCATTTTCATGACTTTTATCCATGTGCTCATCATCAATTGTGCTGTTCATAGGAGATGGATGTTCCTGAAACCAGTCATCTCTCATAGATGCATTATTGTATAAGCCATCATTTCTGTCATCAGCCTTAGCTTTGTTGCTGTTTTCATTTGTTTTCTCCACATTGCTATGTGGCATATTCTCTGAGCTTGTAAAATCTTGCCAATCATCCAATTGATCATCATGTATAATCCCTTCACTAATTTTCATAGGCGGTGGGACTCCCGAGCTTGTTAAACATTGCCAATCATCCAGTGGACTATCATTCTCGCCACCAATCTCTGTGTGCTTAGGTGTTGTAATGTTACTTGCAGAAAACAGTTGATCTTGAAACCAGTCATCTTGCACTGATGCACTATTATTCAAGATTTTTCTCTCCTGATCAACTTCAGCTATGCTGCTGTTGTTTTCATTTTCAATACCTGTCTCAACACCACCAGGTGCATTATCCACGGAGCTTGCAAAATCTTGCCAATCATCCGACACATCATCATTTTGATTACTGCTGTTTGTTAGTGTCAGTGCCTTAGAGCTGCTAGGAGGAAATAAATTATCTGTAAACCAATCATCACATGTGGGTGAACTGCTCCTCTGTTCATCACCGTTAGTTCTGCTGTCTCTTTTAGAAGACTGCTCCTGCTCATCAGCAACCCGTGCAGACATAGTATCCCATATATCATCTTGAATCTGATTGTCACTTGAGGAAGAATGATGAGGTTCATCAATTTCAGTATTACCATCATCATCCTTAATTTTATAGTCAATTTCTATATCCTTGCTTGGTATGGAGTGGACAGCTGTGCTGAGTGGGTTTGCAGAATAGTTCACAGGAATTCCCGAAAAAGGGTCATCTAACTTGGACTCTACAGGACGAGTTTCAAAACTTGCAGATTGGAAATCAGCCTCCCAAACAGTTACTGTCTCAGCAGACTCACTTTCTTTGGAATCCATTGACCTTGTGACTGAATTTGAGGACTGAATTTCTCCAAACAAACCAGAGCTTTCTGGGACAGAAGTATGGTTTTCTTTCTTCGGCAGCAACTGTTCTGGGGATGAACCAGTAGGAACAGGTCCTGCATTTGTCTCTGTTTTAGAAAAGAAATTATCCAGATCAGCCACTGACAAGTTCAATGGATATATTCCATGTGTTGGTGCTTTTCCCGCATTAGTGTTTTCTTTTTTCTCTGATTCCATGGGCCACTGCATCTTGAAGTCTAAGATATCAGATAAAACTAGCCCATCTTTTGAAGCGTTCCTGCGGCCTTTATTTGACTCAGTAGATCTCGTATTCACCATGACTGGTTCCTACAAAATAATATAATTAGATGGTCAACAAACTTCTTCGCAGATTGGAGGTGAGAAATACTCGTGCAAACATCTTGCTAACATGAACATGAACAAAATTGTTGGTTCCAATATAATAAAAATTGACTTCTCGTATTCTCATTATATGCATTTTGCTTCATAAAATAATATGGCACACTTCCTGAAGAACAAGATCAATACAATGCATGTATAAATAACTAAAAATTAATGAGTGCTTAGCTAGCTCCACTCACCAAAGCATTTTTCTCAAGCTAATTTGTCATAATATGTTCGTCCGGCATACATCCTTGAGATGACGTTAATGTCATGGCTGTAGTGATAGGGCTGCATATCAATGAAGTTAAGAGTACTTTACTTTGACATCATCAGCATAATCTTTTGGGTATTTCTCCATTTTTTTTTCTCTTCATTCTATGAATCTTGTCTCACATCAAGTCCCATGTATTCTATATTAAATCTTCAACTAGATGCAGTAGGGGAAAAAAATTAGAGGCAGAGCTTCTCTATTCTCCTACATTATGATCAAATTTGATTAAAAATATTGAAAGCTCATTGCAAGCAGCAATTAATGAGAAAGAGGCATTTTTCCTTGGACTGGCAGCCGAAAGTTTTCCCAACTCTAGTAAAGATTAAACGTGGACATAACCAAAGATAATCATCATCCCTGATTGAAAGAATTTGTTCCAGCCTCTCAGATTCCAATACCTGACATATTTTAGCTATAAATGTCGTTCCTCAAACCACTATTGCTACATGGTACCCTCCATCGAAATCAGGCAAAAATGGAAATCATTCCGACATGAGAGTTCAATCTTATACTCAATTATTCACCATGCAGCTCATTTTTCAAACAAACAGTTAAAATTTTCTAACAAATGTTTACAATGGAAATTCTGCATTCATGTATGATGCACAAACAATAATATATGCATCTAATCTAAATAAATTAATCGCATCCACCATGATTACTAATTCAATCGAAATCTACTTATCTATATAAAAAAAAAACAATGCTTTATATGATAAGTCCAGCTCCAATTAAACAGTCCCACTTACTTCCCAAAACCAAAAATCTCATATATCACCCAAATTCACAGACAGATATCAAAACCAAGCAATTCAAGTACAAACCCTAACACAAATCCAACAGAGGCAATCAAACACCACTCACAGATCCATCCAGTCCAAGGGACTCTATTAAGTGCCGATACGCCGCGGTCGTGTTGAACGAGATCTCCGCCGACGCCGAGGCCTCCCCACTCCGATCGGCGCCGCAGAAGACGCAGATCGTGGATCGGACGCCCCTCAGAAGCCTCCCCCGGCACCTCCGGCAACGGAGGTAGTCCGGCGACGGATCGAGGCCGGCGATGAGATCTTCGAGGCTGGGGAGGCCAGAGGAGAGGAGGGACGGATCGTCGGGGTCGTAGGAAGCGACGCCGGCCTCCCTGCGTAGCTGGATCTGGAGATCCCTGATCACCGACGACGGGTGATCGACGGCCATTGTTGCTTCGGTGGAAATTTTTGTTTTTCGTGGGTGGTTTGTTTTCGTAAGTTCTACCGATACTTCGAGCGCTCTCTCTGTCATTCAATGACGGCCATGTGGTGCATGGTTACGACTGTCTGATTAAGATCTGACGGTTTACGGGATAAGAGGAGAATTTCATTATTTAAACGATCTAGATGTGATGGAATCCCTGTAGTTGAAACAGAACAATATTAGAGACAGATAGCAGATATACTTTGGAGTGAAAAATGTATAAGTTTCCTTTTAAAATAAATAAAGATATTTATATAAAATATATCACTGAATAATTATAAAACATTCATACGAGACTAAGATGTCGAGAAGTGGGGTCCGCGTCTCTATGATCGACTATTTGAGCTATATGAATATTGAAGAAAGTTTGGGGTTGAAAAAAGAGTCAAAATGAGTTTTCAGGATTCCATCATTCTTATTTGTTGTCTATAAACACATCAATAGAACTCAAAAGCAAAAACAAAGTTTTACGTATATAAAAGATCTAAGGTTGTTTTTGAAAACAGGTTTGAATAGTTTTTGGGTTTACAGAAATCTTTTTTTTCTCAAACACAAAAAGCTGAGGTAAAAAACTGTAGACAGATTAATGTAAAAAAGTATTAAAAACTTAGTTTTCTAAAAGCTGTGGAAATATAACTTCTTATATATTCAATTTTAAATCTAGCTTTTATCTAAAATCAATTTTGCAATCACGTTGAAAATGCGTTTTGAGTTTGATTTTCATTTTTTTAAAGTAAGAAACGTAATCATGTTTCTAAACAATTACGGAAAAGTAATTTTAATTAACAATTCTGTTACAATAATCTTTAGTATGTTTTTTTAATTTACTCCTAATGTCTGATAAAAATTTCATGCAAATTATAATTTGACTCTTCAAAAAATATATATAATTTAAGGAAAAATCCAAATAACCCGGGTAAACTGTCTTGAAATTCATATAACCGTCTGGCTTTTTCTCCTAAAGTTCATATAACCCCTTAAAAATATCATGTAAATCCAAATAATTTCCTGAATTAAACTTACAAATGAAGAATATTATACGAACATTCTATTTGATTAATGCTGACTAAGAATACAGTATACAAAAAAAAATCCATATAAATTGTTTAAAATGCGAAAAACCCTCAAATGACGATTTAACCCCTTCAGATAGTTTGTAAAACCCTATGTAGATGGATAAAATCGTCATTTATATAACATTTTTTACATTTCTAATACATTGTGAGTTTTTTTTTATATGCTATTGAGGAGGATAATTTCCCTAGATTTTTACCTCCATAACTATGTTTTCAGCTAGGGTTAAACAGACAGAATATTTGTAGAATAATTTAAAATTGTCAATAAAAATTTAACTCAATAGACTATTTAGATTTACACGAATGTTTTCACGTAAAGTTACAAAAATTTTAAGAAAAATCAAAGATTATATGGATTTTAGATAGTTTACACGAGGCTACATGGATAATTTATGGTCCTGGTATAATTATTATTTTTTTTTATTTACCAAGTCAACCCTGCAGGGAATGCAAAGTCGCGCATCCCAAGTGCATATAAAAAAAAAAAACCTGCTTTCACCCAAACCCAATTCAACCCTCTCGCATTCTCTTCTCCCGTCACGCCGTACGAAATCGTGGCCGTCATCGTGCCGCCGATCACCGTCCCGGGGAATCCGTCCGATTAAATTTCAAATCAGCCGATCCAGGGAGGTACATGATCTCTCCATTTCAATTTCGAAGCGCGTTCATCATGAATTTCGGATGCGAAGCTTATATCAATTGAATCCATTATTATGTCTTTTTATTCCGTGAAACTTGGATTCGATTTTTCGTGTAGGTTTTGAAATTTTTTGAGGTTGGATTTCTGGGTTTGTCAGATCTTATGTTTCAGATCTATATTCGATTTGTTTTGTGTTTTTTTTTTTTTCCCATCTGGCTCATGGATTCTGTATCAGATCTGACGAACGCCTTTGTTCATCGTGTCTATCTCCCAATTTGATCAAGGGTTTTAATTTATCTTAGTTGGGAAAAGATAAAGAGGATCTCGCTAATTTTATGTATACGCTAATCATTGAGGACTGGTTTGGATTGTTTTATAGGGTTGTAATTGTTGATATGAATGATTGTTGCAAGATTGGTGTATGGTGTGCAAGTGTCATATATACATCATATGGGCTCATTTGACTTTGGCGGGTTAGAAAACTCTTTTAATTCGGGATTGCCCTTTCTTTTCTTGCTTTTTCTGTTTGTTTTTCCTTGTTTCTTCTATTCCCCGCACCTCCTCAGATTTGTACTTCGAATTTCAGTAATGAAATTGCGGGATCTTTTTCAACAAAAAAAAACATGTTTGACACCGTGAGATTTTTTTTTTTTATGAACTCATTTTTTTTTGTACTCCTGAATTTGAATAATGACCAAAATAGAAAAAATTTCAATGATTTTATTTCTTTCCTGACAAGTGGATTAGAATCGATTAGAAAATTTGTACGCAGATTCCTTATCTATTGTTTATATGGATTCTTGCCCTTGGAATAAATTTGGTGAACATCACACCCCTCATATAAAAAAAAGTGGACTGCTAGATTGGATCAAATTCTTATGATTGTGTTCTGCAATATGTTAGATTTTGAAAATCTGAGATGGGTGTTTTTAATCATACTTTTGTTTAGTCTCTTCTTTCACATCTCATCATTCATGTTTCTTTTGTTCCTTTTCTTACTTTGTTTCCTTTACCCCGCTGAATGGTTAGAGTTCACAGCCTTATTAATCTTAAATGGGATTTTGGTAATAAAGTTTTATTTTACCTATGCAAGATCTTGATATACTTTCTTACATTATGTGTTTATTACTTCTTTTGGGATGAAAAAATATTTAATTGATTTGATCTGCACATATGCAAATGATGGTATTTGACTATTTGTATCAGCTCCCTGTGCACATAGATTCATCCTCATCATGCCAATCATTATAGGCACCTGTCTTTTGAGGCATATGTACAATCAGAGTAAGTCACAAGAGGGATAAAGCAATGTGTGACAAGAGAAATGAGAAACTGTATGGAGGGGAGAGCAGAGTATTATTTTCTTTTTTTTTAAATCCATCTTGCCCCTCTGCCTCTACTCTTCTTCTCTTTTTCTCCCTTTCTACGTTCTTATTATATGCCCTTCAAAAGTATTGATGACTAAACAATCAGAAATGGTTTCTTGTTTTGGTAGATTTTTTTGTTAATGCACCTTCTGTGGCATGCTGTGAAATTATTTTTGTTTCATGAGTTCCTCCTATTTTCTCAGTGTGGATATGAATATTTTTTAAGATTATGGATGGGCAGCCAATGAAAAAGGCTGGCCTATCTTGCATTGGCTCGTGATTGATGCAACTGAAAATGGACACATTGACACACTGGTCACTGGTGGATTTTAGGTGGGATGTTGTATGAACTAATTGCAAAATCCGTCCTTCATGTGACCATGACATGACAATCTAGAGGCCCACTATAATGTTTATATCATGCCTTGATGTTGATACTAAATTACTACAAAATTAACTTTTGACTCTTCCAAAGTAGAAAAGAGGTTCTTGCACGATTGCTTGTCCATTTTCTCCTGGAACCAGTCACCTTAATTTTTAGCCCCGCTATAATAGCTGTACTATATATGAGTCTTAGAGAGTATTCAGGATTCAAAACTCTTATGTTAAAAGAGAGAGATGAGATTCTACCTTGTAAATAAGAACGAGTAAAAAGGCCCAAAGGTATAATTGATCCTCTCCTCTTAGGTCAGATAGCATTTCAATAAACTATGATCTGTACCAAATCATAGGCAGCCTATCAGTAATGGTTTTACTGTTGGTAGTGTTATGGATTGAACTGTTAGGAGGCAACTTCATACATCTATTGAAATGTGCATGTATATTATATGTTATATGCAGGAGATGATGCATCTAACGTGACATATCAGGATGTACTTTTTTTTAAAAAGTGGCCGGCATGATGTCTTTTGTAAGTGAAAATTATATGGGTCTCTTTTGGAAGTGCAGTTTCATAGGGCATCTTCGGGTGCACTGACCAACAGTTCTGAAAATAATATCCCTACATTTTTTAGTTCTTTATTTTTGCATATTGACTCAACGACACTGTAATGGACCTTACTTCTACACATAGTTAATTGGGCAACGCCTAGGCGTTGCCTAGGCATCGCCTAGGTGACTAGGAAGTCCAGATGGACCTAGGCGACCGCCCGCCTAAGAGCATATTAATTAAGTGGGTGCCTGGGCCCGCCTACCCGCCTAAATCATGCCTAGCCTGTTCAATCTCTCGCCTAACTTTAAAAATAAAAGGAAAAAAAAATACAATTGAAAGATTGAAATATAACCTACCCTACCAGTCAATGGTGCAACGAATTCTCCTGGTCCCAAGTGAGCCTCTATTGATTTTTTCTCTCTCCCTCCTATCTCTCCTCAAGATTTTTGAACTCCTATCTCATTCTCCCTCAATCTCTCCCTCCTGTTCTCCTTCTCCAATGCCGTTGAGGTTAGATTATGTTAATTTTGTCGAAAAGGATATGCACCAATAAATTACATCTATGTGCTCTTTATTTATAAATAGCATTCATCATTTTAAGTAGCATTCATGCAAAAATTAAAGAATGTTGATTGTATAAGTAGATAAATAACTTTAATATAATTATCAATTTAAATAATACAATCATAATTAAGCACCGCCTTGGTGCGCCTAGGCACGCCTAGGTGGCTAGGCGGTTGGCCACCGCCTAGGCTCGCCTAGCCGCCCAAATAACTATGCTTCTACGTAAATGAGAAGTATAAATACAACAGCATTCCAGGAAATTCCAAAGTTAGAGATCATTGGAGAAACTTGTCTAATTGAAAAGGGCTCGTTCTGTAGAACATGGTTCCTGATTGTTGGTATGCACTAAGGGTTTCTCAAACCGCAGAACTTGACTATGATGGTTTGGATGGAAGGATCCCTTAGTCTCTGTTTGGAAACAGATTTGAGAAATAGCTTTTTTTCCAAACTTGAGTTTAAAACTGAGTTTATAGAAAGCTGTCTTTTCATAGATTATGAAAAAGCTAGCTTTTGAACATTTATTTGTAAAAATGTGTATGTAGCTTTTAATTAAGCTACAATTTTTTTTTGTTTGGAAATGGGTTTGGAAAAATCAGATTCCTGTAAACCCATAATCTTCCCAAATTCACATCCAAACGCCCCCTTAATCTTAGATGTTTGTCCTAGCTCATCGTTTAAGAAATTCAATACATTATTTAGGTGAAACTCACTAAAAGCTATTCTAAGTGAAGTTTTTTATTTGATGCTCCAAATTAGTTTTTTTTTTCTTTCTTTTCTTCAGTGGTCCAGAGGAAATTATACACCTGTTGAGTACTGTCATATTTGCTCTTCTCCTCACAATTTATTATGCACATGTACTTCTAAATATTATTTGATTAAATTTGTCTGTTTATAATCAGTGCATGCAAGTAGTAAAATTCCTTTTCAAAACGTGCTCTTTCTGCAGTAGTGGGAGTGGGGGAAAAAAAAATGGTTGCTGGAGCGCCACCAAGGGGAAGTGCAGCAGCTGCTGCGAGCCTGCGCAGGAGGAGAGCTTCCGGGGGTTCAGGAGCAGCAGGAGCAGGAGCTACTTCCATGCTCCAGTTCTACACCGACGATGCGCCAGGGCTCAAGATCTCACCCAACACAGTCCTTGCAATGAGCATCGGATTCATCGCTGCTGTCGCCATTCTACACGGGTTTGGTAAGCTATACATCGCCTCTCATTGATGAGATACAAATATGGAGAGTTGCTCATGAAAAATTTAATCTGGCATGACTATTTAACGGAATGAATTTTGGGTAATATTTATCTTAACTTTAAAATTGTTGGTCTCGGTGTGAGTTGGATGACATGTTACATCTTGTGATGCAAACGTGAATTTTTTTTGATGTTCGTTGTTTTTCATGTTTTGATACTGTGGTGTGTGACGGTTGTTGGACGACTGGGATTATTTCCAGCTTGATGGGCTTTTCTATTGGACGGTTTAGATTAATTTGCTCTTATCCTCTTTAAAAGTGACACGTGGATAGTGTCAATGTGTTTGTAGTGATGATTATTATTTTTTTTTTTTTTTTTTGGGGCATTAAAGGCTCTGGATGAACTACAAGTCCTTGCAACATACAACAACAAGCCCATAGGAGGCATTACATCATACTGGGCTACTGCCCATGAAACTAAACCCAATTGTGCTGTCATGTTGGGTCACTGCCTATGAAACACCAAGCCCAACAAGGTTGTTCATCCACTTTTTCTCTTTGCTAAATGTAGAACCGAGCAAAGGCTTGTGGGATTGTTCGATTATGTTTTGAGTTATTCTTGTAGGGAAATGTAATAATAATGTTTTTTATATTTAATTAATAATGGATAAACTGTGGATAAAATGTAAATAAGATATGAAAAAATATTTATAAAAATTGAAAAAATGATTTACACGTGGGCACCTTAATAAGAGTTGATGACAGTTAATTTCACATGTGATTCTCTTATACCAGTGGAATAGTCAGTGGAATAACGCAATTCCAGGGGACAGGGAATACAAATATCAGTTTATTCTAATGTATTTTGATGTAGCTATACTTATTTATTCATTTCACCCAATTAGGAATTTTCGGGTTCTTCTCCATCGTATTGTCCACTTATTATATGTGTATTTAATTATATGATATAATATGTAATTTATTATTATATTTATAAAAGAATGTGCGAGTTGTGAAAGTAATATTTTCCAGCGAGCCTTTGCCACCCCACCTCTAGAAGAGGTGAGAAGTTTAAGCCTTGCATTTAACAAGGAGAAAAAGTGGATGAACAGCCTTGTTGGACTTGGTATTTATTGGGTCGTGGCCTAGTATGACAGTTCAGTTGGGTTTGATTTCTTGGGCAGTAGCCAGTTTTTTATAGGCCTCCTGTTGTATATTGCATGGATTTGTAGCTCTTCCTGAGCCTTGAATAATAATAAAAAATAAAATTAAAAAAAAATCCTTCAATGGCTCTCAATGTGCCATGTGATTGTGGGTGGGCTCTGTTGCACACACCGTCTTGGTTTTCAACTCCTGGCGCAAACCTCTGGTAAAATGGTAATTGGTACAAGAGTGATTTATACACACATTCTTTTTTGTATCCCCATTTACATATGGTTTGTCACGCAAAATATGAAATTATCTAATACATTATATGCTATGTTAGTATGTTTTTTGTTATGAAAAATATAAAACTGAGTATAATTTTATTTTATTTTATTTTATATAAAAAAGGTATTTTATTAGTCTAGATATATTTCAACCTTTAAAAAACAAAACATGTGCGGGTTGTAAATTGGTCTTTTATTAGAAGTACTAAGAGTAACATTTTCCATGATAGAAAAGGTCCAACCTAATTTCATCACATACACAGTTTTATATATTTCTCTTGAAAACTAAAAAGTTTGCTGGTACACAGTCATTCCTGTGATGATAAGGAAAATGCAAAGAAAAGTTTGCATTCAATTAATTCTGGTTATAATTTGTATTTTTATTTTTATTTTTATTTTTTGAAAAACTATGTACATTCAAAAGAAAATTCAAAATATGTTTGATGCTAAAAGTAACTGATCGTCCTGACATTATCCAATTGAATATCAATACAATGCATCTTCTCCATCAAAACTACCAACCACCTATACTCGACCCAGCTATCATTGGCTCCTCTCACGCCAGGCCATTTAAAGTCCCTCTTTTGGGTTACCCATCCGAGTCCCTCATTGTGAATATGATAAGATAATTCCAATAAAATCAGATGATATGATAATTACATCCCTTAAAATCATATGAATGAAAACTTTATAGATCCCGTGTTAGAGACAAAGGGGATGTTCAAGTTATTAACACATAAAAACACGTCTGGTAGGCAGTGCAAAAACAATTAAAGTTGTGCAGGTATGATATTTTAATAAATATCAATAAAATTGAGATAATATTGGAAAAATGAATTTTTTGGCCGTATAGGTGGCACCTCTCATTGGTTACCGTATGAAAGCACTATATGACTGTCAAATACATAGAACCCAGGAATTATGTTAGAGGGAGAGACCATAATGATGGGTTCATGTGTAGGATGTATGGTTTTTTAGCGTTTGACATTTTCTGATTTTTCTAGGATTCAAACGTAACTTTAATAAAATAATTTAGACAATGAGAGCATTGATGATCACTTATTTTGTAGATTTTTATTTGCACATCTATACAAATCTTCCTTTTTTATTTATTATTTTTTCTTTTTTTTATTAAACCCAAACTATAGCTGGGAAATAATGGTTACCGATGGGATTTCTAATTTAGATACTCGTGTTCGTCAAATAATAATACATTTTTTTTTTTATAGATTTTAAATAGGGGTCATCATTTGGATTAAAACCTGAAAGCCTGGCCAGAGTCCGTGGGGGTTTAAACTCGGCCCGGACCATTCAAAAGATGGGCCGAGCTCAGACATCACTTTGAGGCCCATTTGGGTTGGCCCATAGGTCTGCCCACTGGCCCAGTCAATGGGTCTGAGAAAAACCTAAAAAAAAAAAGTACTGTTACACCCAGATCCATTTTCAATCTTAATTCCAGCCTTATATGCATCAATAGATTTCTATTGACGCATATTCTTACGTTAACAAGGCATATGCTTCGAAATAATTTTTTTTACATTTTCTATAAATGCATTAATACAATTCATTGGAGTATATGCTTCATTTTTTATAAAAGCATGTACCTCATTAAATGAGGTATGCTATTTTTAAAAAATTCAAAAGATATGTAGACTGAAATTAAGGCTTGAAATGGTGCTAGATGTAACATTATCCAAAAAAAAATATGGTGGAGCTTTGAGGTCCACCCTTCATGCCAATGAAAGCACTTTTTCAATCTTTTATATATAAGGGATTTTATTCGGAAAAGAAAATGTTCCATGCTAACGGCTTCGGGTCCATAACCATGGGTTCCAATGCACGAGATCTTGTAGCACTTACCAACGAGGTCCTATCAATTAGTATTACACAGAAGAAATCAATTCTAGAAACTAATACAATTAGATTAGCTCTTCATAGACAAACTTGGGATTTGCGATCCCATGTAAGATCGGTAATATACAACGCAGCTTGAGTAGTAAAGTCTTGCGCTATGAATGCGTAAGCAGGTAAAGAGTACATGTGTTGAGCTACCAAGGAAGTAATAACTCCTAAACAGGCCAGAGCAAGACCTAATTGAAAATGAAGCGAATTATTGATTGTATCATAAAGACCCTTATGCCCACGCCCCAATCGACCCCCCGGAGGAGTATGTGCTTCTAAAAGATCTTTTATACTGTGCCCAATCCCGAAGTTCTCTGGGCCAGCCTGACCGACCCATTGCCAATGCCTAGACAGACGCGTCAACAATTCATACACGTTCTGATTGATTTCCATCAAAACATAGTGATACGAAATTTCTTACGTAAAACTATTTCGGTCATCTATACTAGTTTAAGTTAAATTAGGGCTACAACTCGGACATGTTGGGTTCGGGTTGACTTCAACCCGAATCCAATCCGAATTCTAAACTATTCAATCATAATCCGACCCAACCTGATTTTTAACCCGGATTGGACTAACCCGAATCCAACCCGTAAGATTAATTAGGTTTACCTAAAATTTGGATTGCCCATATTAGAAACTATATAATGAGCGGCCATGATTTTTTTTTTTAACTATTAATTTACGAGTTCGAGTTGGGTCAGATTGTGAGTGAGCCAATCCGAACCCAAACCGATTTGTGAGTCAACTCGAATTGATCAACCCAAACCCGAATCCGAACCCGATTTGGCCAACCCAACTCATGTAAAAATCGGATTCAACCCATCGAGTTCAGATTCAACACGACCCAAGTTAGAGTCCTAAATTAAACATGCAAATAACTATTGTCACAAAAATCTAATTACCTACTACTTCACAAGGGTTCACAAGGGTTGGTCTACTGTAACAATTAGAGATACAACTAAAAACAGCCTCCCTTGATAACAATTAAATAACTTTGTCTCACCTGGCTTTGCCTTAGTGGTTAAAGACACCACTCCACCCGTGGAGGACTCCGGCTTCAAGTCTCGTTGGCCGTCGGAAAAAAAAACTCTAAAAAAGCCTTGTGGACTTGTCTCATGAGCTTCGAGTTATTGTTAGTTTGTGGGGTCAATGTTGCCCCTAAGTTTGTACTAGTAAATCTAGGGTGGGATCTTATAGTCCCTCAAACTTTGTAAATAAAAAATAAATAAATAACTTTGTAAGGATAGCTTTGACACCATGAGAGTGAAGAATGGAAAAAGGTTCATCTATAGCGTGACTGACCTGTTTTGCGATTAAGGCTCACTTGACTTACAGGTCAACCATTACTGACACCCAACAATAGAATTTATGAGACACCAGATAAGAGATTTTTTTTCCTCCCAATTGTGAAGTTCTCAATTATAATTCAAAGTATTCATCTGTATCTATGTTACCTATCCTTTAAGCCAACTGTATCTAATATTTTGTTTATTTAGACAAATTGTAAAGATTTATTTAATATTTTATGTTGCGGGACTGTAGGCCCCTCATTGCATAGTTGGTTGGAATCATTTATTATGGATCATAAATAGATATAAGGAGGACCATATTATATATTGATAGGTATTTTTTGAAATGAGGGTTGATTGACAACTTTTAGTTTATATCAACTTTTTGATGGGGTTAAAATGAATTTAAAGTTAACAAATTTTCTTGGGTAAATGTTGGTTTTGTGATGGGAGAATTGTATATTCATTGTTGATTAAATTTATAGGACTATTTTGTGAAAGTTTTTTTTGTTGTTGGTAAAGAAAGTGTGATTAGAAATTTATGGTTAGAAAATTTTGATATCATAAGCATCTATTCGATGAACCATTAAAAAAAGAGGAATATTTCCAATTTTCACTGTTCTCATAACAGTATCATAGACTCCTGACCCTTTTTTCACGGATAAGAACATAAAAAAGAAAATAATATATTCTTAATCTAAAAAAATGTTTGTTTAATAGGGGAAAACTATAATAATTGTTAAAGAGTATGAGAATATTGACTCTTTATTATCATTATTATGATATTATTAGTTTCTTAGTTTTCCTAGTTTTCTTTTATGATATTTTAAGTTTTCCTTTATGTATCTATAAATAGAGCCTTTAGCTCCTATATAATTCAATAATAAGAATTCTCTTTTTTTTATTCTAACAATAATTATATTCTAAACTTTGATAGCCATTCTTAAGGAAGACATATATATTGTTCATTCCCACTAATTAATCCCTCCATCTACAAGTATATTCAAGAGAAACATAAAAATATTCAAAAAGAAAAGTAATAGTAACAATATTAAGATAATTTTCAATCCATTGTATAATTATTTTATTTCTGAACAAAATATACGTGAACCAAATTAAAAATAAGCACCAACGAAAATATGCCTCCTAAGGACTAGGATCATAGAATTATTTAAAATAAAACATGAGAGATCAATTATGATATTATTAATAAAGAAACTGCAAGGGTACAAGGTAGAAAAGATTTATGCTAATACAAAAGTTTTATCAAATAGGATGAGAACAAATGACGATCCATATTGATTTGGAACCCCAAGGAAACCTGTAGGGCTCCATACAATAGATCAATCTTGGATGCTAAAAAAGGATTTCACCACACCTAAAGCAGCATATTAGTTGGGATCTTAGGCAAAATTTTAAAATAGACCCTTATTTATATAAAAAAATTGGTGATTACATATCATACTTTTTTTTGAATATTTTTAAAATTAGATATTAGAAATTTATTAAAATACATATTGATTAAAATAAATCCCAATAGTATAGGATCAAAGAAACAATAAATAAATAAAGAAATTGATTATCTTTAAAAAGAATATAAAAAATCTAAAAATAAAAAAAATTCTATATAAAAGATTGTTTTTTTATTTTTTATTTATTCTCGGACCCTCAATGGATCACCAATACTCATGGTCGACCAGGTGGCAGTGGTAAGGAGGGAGGGAGCTTTGGATGCCTCTAATTGCGCCCCTCAAATTGGGGTGCATACCCCTCGTAAACAGATACTGTATAAAAGATCCATTTATAATCAGATCATGTGCACACCCCATTTTTTATGTCGACAATGTTTGTGTCGCGGGGTTTAAAAAACTAAACTCGTAGCATCTTGATCCTTCGTGACACTATTAATATCGATATTTGGTATTTATGTCAACAGTGATTGTGTCGCGGTGGTTCAGAAGATTAAACCAGTAGGATTTGGATCCTTCGCGACACTATCAGTGTCGATATTTGGTATTTATGTCGACAACGCTTGTGTCGTGGGGTTCAAACAACATAATAACTATCGACATAGTAAAATTATCTTGACAGTTTCGATGTCATCGATGTTGTCTGAATGTTCATTCAATTTTTTTGGGACTGTCGACAATAAAATTGTCGACATATGTGATATGTCGTGACACTGTCAGTGTCATTACTAACAGCAGGAGTTCATTTTTCAATTTTCAGAGTGGTTCAAACATTTAATATTCCAAAATAACTCATTCAAACATTCAAGCATTGAAACATAGAAACAAAATTACATTAAACAATATTAAACATTCAAAACATTCAAACATTCAATCACTGATCGAAGTAAACATTCAAACATCTTAAGATCAAGATGCCAGATGTTATTGCCTTCAAATTATTATACAAAAACAAAATTTCTTCCCTCTGTTCTTCCTCTTGTGACAATGTCTTTAGTTGAGGTCGAAGACATTCTTTTGGAGTCATACTGCATCATTTCCAATTAATGAAGGTTTAAAACATAGAAAGAAAAAAAATTATGAACTTTTATATTGTATGAATAACTCATAGTTGGTTAAATTACTTTATAAGTATACAAACCCTAACCATGATTTCTAACCATGAATAAAAACAAACAAAAATTGGCACATTGTATAACTTCAAAAAAAAAATTATACATTCGTATTGTATGAATAAATCATAATTGGTTAAATTATTCTCAAATGATTCAACCATCAACCATGAATGCTTCACATGAATCAAACCCTACAAAATTAGAACCAACACAATGAGTCATTTAAATAAATAGAATCTAAGCTTAAACGTGAAAGTTAAACATTGATCGAGCCTTAAACAAAATTTTAAACATGAATCAAATCCTAAACAACAATCAGTCTTCTTATCACAAGCTCCCCCCCCCCCCCCCCCCAAGAAAAACACAATGTAGACTCAAATTAAAATAATAACCTAATACGAACTGAACTAATTACCATCAACCCTCATTTTTCTTTTTTTGGAGCTTTAGACATTAAAATAGTTAAACATTGTCTCATCTAATTATTGACCTGTGTCATGTAACTTTGAATATCTAAAAGATTGAAATGTACAAATATTAGAAAATGGAAAAGAATACATAAAATGTTTGAAATATTCCAACATTTTAAACATTAAGTTTATGTTACAACTTACAATCAATCCTCAAAAACTCTAAATACAAACTCTTGAAGCTGCCAACCTTACATGGTAGAGCATGCATTTGGGTTGTCATCACTGAACATGTGTGATCAGGTCTTCATGTTTATATGCAGTGCTTGAGATGGGTCACATAATCAACATTTCTAACATACCCAGGTAGTGCCTTCTTGTCATAAGCCTAGGCTGTGAAAGGGTGGCTAACCAGAATACCTCGACACAAGGTTGGTCGACGCATCAACCAATACCTTCAATCATTTTTTTTCTGGGCGTATCGACATAATAATTGTCGACAAAGTGAAATTATCTCGGCAATTTCAGTGTCATTGCGGTTGTCTGAATATTCATTCAATTTTCTGGGACATGATCGACAACATAAGTGTCGACGAATGTGATATATAGCAACACTGAAAGTGTCATTACTAGCAATAGGAGCCTATTCTTCAATTTTCTGGACAACTTCAAACAAAATTAATCATTCTCATATGAATCTAATTCTAAATCTGAATACTAAACATGAATTAAACCCTAAACAACAATAAAAACCTAAAATCAAACAAAAAAAAGAACCTTTAACACAAAACTCACAATATTATACAAGTTCAAACAAAAATAGAATATGTAACTCCATCAATGAATATATGAGATCAATCCTTGAAAAATAGATGAGACGGAGAGGGAGAGCACAAGACGATAAGATAAAGAGAGGTAATAAAAGAGATGATTGATTGAGAAGAGATGTCGACGAAGGGAGAGCATAGGGCACGATGGTCGACGGTTAGGGAGACCACCGGACGGCGATTGAGAGTGCCGGACGAATGAGTGTTGATGGCAAGAGGGGAGTGGGTAGTTTCAGCTAGGGTTTGATGTTTTGAAATGGTTTTTGGGTGTGCACTAAAACCTAACATCTCCTTTAAATATAAGGGGTGTTTAAGAACTGAACAATTTTTTATAGGTGTGCAAAAATAAGGGTGTGTACCCCAATTTGAGGGGTGCAATTAGAGGCACCCAGGAGCTTTACCCCCACTTCTTTCGGATCCATGTGCATGATAACAAAAGTTTTTTAAAGACACATGAGTTGTCTTTTTTGTTTTTGCCTAAATTAAAGCCAAACTGATCTTTCACATATTACTTTTTGTGAATGATACCATGAATATGTGAAAATGATTTTTGTTTAAAATTAATTAAATAAGGACCCTTGATATTTCGAGCAATTTTTTTAAAACCCCTCAACAAAATCTTGGACGCAACCATAAGAGATGAACGAACATATCCACATATGCACATCTATCTAATCAAATTGGCTATCCCTTATATACTTTTATTTTTTTAAAATAATGTATATTTCATGTAGTCCTTATTTATGTGAAAAAATAGACGCGAAATAGGGTGAAATAATAGCGAATAAGCCCGAAAAATATGTTTGTTTGTAAACAATATGTAGGTATAGCTATGTTAGAACATCTCCTTTTTGATATTGTATTATTCCACCCAATTTATTCTACTGGAATAAGGGGGTTCACATGTTAAATCATTTGTCTTCACCTCTTATAAATCAAGGGATCCACATTTGAAATCATTTTTCACATTTGATAAATCATTTTTCATATTTTATTCACATTTTTGCCATAATTTATCCATAATCAACAAAACAAAAAATTTCATGATTACATTTTTCAATGAGAATAACTTAAAACACAATCAAATAATAAATGATTTTATTCCAGTGATATAATTATCTTTTTGAAATATTAGTTTATACTACCCAAAATGGTTAAAGTTTGTATTTACACACACACACATGTTAATAAATTATATACATACCCATTTAAAAGCAAAAAAATAACACATACCATTTCATTAATCATACATCTCATTGGGGACATGAAACTGCACTGAGGGCAGTTGCAAATAAGACTGTTAATTAGAGTGTATTTATGCATAAATTTAAAGGAAAAAAATGAGAGAATTTGGATCAAAAGAAAAGTGGTGAAAAATAAAATATTTTTCATTTAATTTTCATGGTATTTGTGCATGTATTAAAAAAATTATATCACTTTTTTTCAAATTTCCACTCATGAGAAAGAGAAATTTTTTTTCTATATTTCTTAATAAAACAAAATAGAAGAAAAAAAAGTAATCGAATTTTTTTTTTTTTTTTTTTTTAACACAAACACTAAATGTTGACATGTTTAATGAAAGAAATTTCACTTACTATTACTTTCCCTCTATTTCTCTTTGGCACACGATCGAATACACCCTTGTAATAGCAACCTCATACAAATCTATATATCAACATGACAACATGGGCATAAATTTGTCATGGTGGGTGATTGGCATAAATTTGTCATGGTGGGTGATTGAAACACAGTACCATCAATGCATGGGCTCCATCCAAATGACTTCCAATTTCAACTTGGCTAGGCTTCAATGATCCAAATCCTCTCCCTTTTATAAATTATAACAACAGATACCCAGCACCTCCGAGAATTCCAAAAAAAATGGATTCCCAAATAGAGATCCCAAGATGGACTGCCGGAGGCCATGCCAGCCCAACAACTGACACACACTCAACGAAGGCGGCGGACTCCATGAAAACCGGAAGCTTTGCATCGGACGACTCCTTCTCGGTGGCCGCCGATCGGTCTTTCCCCTTCACCACCACCACCCAAATCATCCCTCACCCTCCACCTCCCCATGATAATTATAACAGTGATTACAACAACTACAATGACACCGACGGCGTATCCCTGACGTGGGAGGATCTGTGGGTGACGGCGTCGGCGGGAGGCAAGGCCAAACACATCTTACATGGTGTCACTGGGTATGCTCGGCCTGGGGAGGTTCTTGCCATCATGGGTCCTTCTGGGTCTGGCAAGTCTACCCTTCTTGATGCCTTGGCAGGTCTGTTTGGAAGTAGTGTTTCTCATCATGTGTTTTATGATCTGTTTTTTTTTTTTAGTTGGTGTTACTTATCGAAGGTTTGTGTTTTTCATCTGTTCAGGAAGGTTGGCATCGAATACAAGGAAGTCCGGGGAGGTATTGATCAACGGCAGGAAGCAAAAACTGGCTTTCGGGACTTCGGTATGAAGAATTGTAACCCTGTCAATGAGTTACATCTTTTTTTTTTTGAGCAATTATTCATTAATTGAAGTAAAGATTTAATCCGATCCAATCTGACATTTGAAAGAATTTTGATCATTGATTACCCTTTAGAGGAGAGGGTGCTGACTGATTTTTTCAAAATTGAGTTCCTAATGTTTTAAGTTAAATTTTAATTATTTAATTTTTTAAATAAAATTTGAATTTTCAATTTATTTTATCTAGAATTTAAAACTTCTATAATTTTATTTATTTATTCTTTAAAGAAAAATATTTTTTCTTTTTCTTTTTCTTTTTCTTTTTCCATGCATGATACTCTTCCTAAGTTTGATTCAAAATGTCCAAATTCGGAATGGATTCACATTGAGCTATGTGACCCGAACAGTCAAGTTCATGATTTTGGTTTCTTTGAAAACAGGCCTTTGTGACCCAAGATGACATTCTGATGACAACACTCACCGTAAGAGAGGCTGTGTACTACTCCGCCCATCTCCAGTTACCCGACACCATGACCTCGGCCGAGAAGCGGTTCCGGGCCGAGACCACCATAAAAGAGATGGGCATCCAAGACGCAGTGAACACCCGCATCGGTGGGTGCGTCGTCAAGGGCCTCAGCGGGGGGCAGAAACTGAGGGTCAGCATATGCATGGAGATCCTCACCAGGCCCAAACTCCTCTTCTTGGACGAGCCCACCAGCGGTCTCAACAGCGCCGCCTCCTACCACGTCATGAGCCGGATCGTGGGCCTTGCAGAGCACGATGGGAGGACCGTCGTTGCGTCGATCCACCAGCCCAGCAGTGAAGTGTTTGAGCTGTTTCACAATCTCTGCCTCCTCTCCTATGGAAAGACAGTTTATTTTGGTCCAAGGTCTTTCACTAGTGAGGTACTCATCATCATATATAAAATGTTCATCATGCAATTTCAATAACTGAATTTTTTATTTTAATGCATGGATGGATGATTAACACTTTGGTTGATTTACAGTTCTTTGCATGCAATAGATTTCCATGCCCATCTTTGAGGAACCCATCTGATCATTACCTTAGGACAGTCAATAAGGACTTTGAGGACAAGGTGAGGCTATCATACTTTATTCTCTAATCTTGATATAACGTTTCTTTTAGTTCCTCTTCTATACAAATTTAATTATCTGATGAACATACATTTAGGACATGGAACAAGGTCCTGGTGCCAAATCGATCTCTGTCGCAGAGTCAATCAACATTCTTGTCAACTCATACCAATCCTCAGACACATTTCAGGAAGTGAAGCATAAGGTGGCAGAGATGTGCAAAAATGTAAGCAATCAATGAAACATTATTGTGTTGTTTAACCAGAGACAAACTTTTGTCCACTCCATGACATAACCTGATGAGGGCTTTTCTCTTATTTAGGAGGGAGCAATTGTAGAGAAAGGAAGCCAAGCTAGCTCATTTACACAGTCCCTCATCCTCACTAAAAGATCCTTCATAAATATGTACAGAGATTTGGGGTACTACTGGCTTCGCTTCGCCATCTACATTGCTCTGTGTTTATGTGTTGGAACCATTTACTATAACGTTGGGGACAGTTATGGATCCATTCAGGTATATTAAACTTGGTTTATTTTTAATTCACATGTAGTAGTGTTACTATCTAGCTAGATTTTTAAATTTGATTTGAGCCTAGATATTGATAATGGTACCAACATAGAGTGTTGGTGATCTAACATGAGACTTTAAAAAACCAACAGAGTAGAGGTTCCATGCTCATGTTCATTGCCGCATTCTTGACGTTCATGGCGATCGGTGGATTCTTTTCTTTTGTTGAAGACATGAAGGTACATAGTTTTAAGGTTTCACCTTTTGTGTATATAAATAAAGTTCGTTCTCATAATAGACAATGAATCTTAATTTTTTCACATCTTCCAACGCGAGAGATTGAATGGTCACTATGGAGTGACCTCCTTTGTGATTGGTAACACCCTCTCCTCCACCCCATACCTAGCCCTCATCTCCATCGTCCTGGGGCCATGGCCTACTACTTGGTACACCTCCAGAAGAGCTTTGACCACTTCGTCTACTTCGCCCTCGTCCTCTTCACATGCATGATGCTTGTCGAGAGCCTCATGATGATCGTCGCGAGTGTCGTCCCCGACTTCTTGATGGGGATTATCACCAGCGCGGGGATCCAAGGCGTTATGATGCTCAACGGGGGCTTCTTTCGCCTCCCTCATGATCTCCCGAAGCCGGTCTGGAGGTACCCAATATCTATGTGGCCTACAAGAATGAGTTCATAGGGTTGACATTCCCCAATAGTGAAGGGAATGGAAGGATCACAGGAGAGGAGATATTGAGAGATGTCTGGCAGGTTAACATGAGCTATTCGAAGTGGGTTGATCTGGCTGTGCTGTTGGGCATGGTTGTGTTGTACAGGTTGTTGTTCTTGTTCATAGTGAAGATCAAGGAGAATTTAAAGTCCAGTGTGGGTGTGGTTCAACCCCAGCAGGCACAATTAATTATGGATCAGCCTTCATAAAGGGTTTGTTGGGGTTGAACCACACCCACACTGTACTTTAAATTCTCCTTGATCTTCACTATGAACAAGAACAACAACCTGCACAACACAACCATGCCCAACAGCACAGCCAGATCAACCCACTTTGAATAGCTCACGGTGGTTGTATTTAATTTGTACTGAAAGAGAACTTCATATCTTAGAGCATCTCCAATGGATATGTTAACTAATATGTTCGTGTCATATTTTACATAACATGTAAAAATGTTGTTCCAATGGAGATGTTAAGAGGGAGCTAAATGTAGGCCCCACGTGTTAGATGTTATCTTTCATGCTAACTGTAGCTAGTGTTTTAGCTAGTCAAATGTGGGCCCCACGTGATAGTTCTCCTTAAAAAATTAATAAAAAATACATTTGAGAGGTTGAGTGGGTGGAGAGGTGGGGCCCACTATTGGTTTGGCTAGTTTTTATTTAGCTAGTCCATTGAAGCAACAACAACCAATTAAATAGAAATGTAGTAAATGAGTGTGTAGTGGAGGTATAAAGTGCTGACATGGCACTTTAACATCTTGTTTAACTAACATATACATTGGAAATACTCTTAGTGTAGTAAAAATTGTTAAGTTTATCAATGATGAGTTCAAAACTTTTCAGTTCAAATTTTTATATTTGCATAATATAATACAATTCTAAATTAATTAAATGATTGCGTAAATTACATGACTCCATTTGTTGGTTGGGTCTTCAATTAAAAATTGACACATAAACATCTCACGGATTAATTAAGCATGCATGTAAGGCATTCTTTCATAATAAAATTTTGTATAAAATTGAACAATCTATAAGTTGAACGGATCACATCCATAAATTGAATTGAAACTGTCGCACTAGATAATTATTTGATCCGAATAAAATAACTCATGCATGCATGAATCAAAATAAACAATATGACATCAAAATAAACTCTTTTGCATTGAGATAAACAATTAATGAATTAAATTAAACAATTGATGAATCAAAAGAAACTCTGTTAACTTGTTAAATTTATATTCTTTTCACTTGAATTAAATAATTAATGAATTTCTTTAATTTTTTTAAATTCAGGATGAACATGGTATATCTATTCTAGATTCATTAAATGATTGCTTTGACCACTTTATACCCTTTTTTATGCATGTGCGGATGTGCCCCTCTTGTCATCTTGTGTCTGCAAGGAATCTTTATCCTGTTCACCTAACATACATACCCATTCATATAAAACAACTCCAAATCATCACACCCTTACGGGACAACATGAAGAGCATCCAATGGAGCTACTTCCATAGATAAATCACCCATATTATGAGGATCCAACAACATATCACGAAGAATATAAGAAAGTAACCAATACATTCAATTATATAAAAAAATAGTATAGCATGAACAATCTTATTGTTAGTCCACACACGATTTAATTTTTTTTAATGTATACATTTTTATAAAAAATAAAATATATACTACATTGAATTGTAAACTCATTTTTTCATTAGACAGCTATCAAGATATACATGATTACAAGGAATTCAGACCGTAAACGAGATTATGTATAACAATGCTCACACAAATCAGTATGGTCTCTCTCCCACGTAGTTCCCAGGGGGGTTATAGCTGCAGACAACAAACACACCCCTCCCACCAAAACAACTCACCATGTCACACCCCAACCTCCTCGTGCCCCTCCACACCATCTGCGTGTAGTGCCCGCACTTCTGGCCCGGCGCGCACGAGTTGCCCCGATAGTCGTACCAAGCCCGCTCCGCCGCCCAGTACTTCACCGCCTGCGCTGCCGTCCACCCGCTCCCGCTCCCCCAGAATATGTTCTCCCCGTACGGCCCGTCCGAGTGCACAAGCGCGCAGTCGCGCCGCCTCTTCCGTGCGTAACTGCTCGCGTAGCGCGCGAGGCGCACGTCCCACGCGAGCGGGGGCAGGCCCAGCACGGCCCGCGCAACGTTGTGCGGGCCGAGGAATTGCTCTAGGTTGTTCTGGTCCGCGTGGGTTGGGCTGAAATGGATGGCGGCGGCGATGATGATGATGATGGTGGTGGTGGTGATGGTGGCCATGGATTTTTTGTGGGTTAATGTTAGGGGACCTTTGGATTGTGTTTATATATATGGGTATGGGACGGTTGGATTAGTTATGGTTGGGAGTGGACACCATGTTCGAAAATGGGGGTTTGTATTGTTTAATGGATTTGATAATTATATGTGATTTTGGATCTGTTCAATTCTTTCTACAGGAATCAGGGGTGCATGCATTATTAGTTGATGCTCTCTTCATGTGGCCAAATAGCTGTATTATATGGTTGGTATATGTGGACTTTAGATGTATTAGATGGACAGATAATTAATTAAAGATGAGAGTGGCACATGCAATTACTAGTTAAAAAATAAAGCCACTGGTGGAGGAGAGTAATCATTGAACGAATTTGGGCTAGATATTATATATGTTCGTCATATTATTATAAGAAGCTAACTGTTTGGGTCTAACTGTTTCAGGCAATATAACATGGAAAGTAATTTTCATATGGATCTGGTAATAGTCAAATTTCGTATTCTTCATTTATTTATTTTTTAAAAAATTAACATATAAGATTGTCATGTCTGATGACAAATAGATACCAATCAATCCTAATTGGTGTAGCCATTGGCCTATACCCCACGGTTGTGATTGATCATTGGAAGATAAAACATTTGTGTCTAATAAATAATAATGTTGCATTCGTAGATTGTTTTTTCCTTTTAAGGGGTCCGCTCGGTCACTATAATTAAGTCAAAATATGGATAACTGAGAGAAGGATAGAACTAGTTGTTATCAATAATGACATGTACATGTTTCTTATAGCTTGTGCAATTAGAACTCTAGCCGTAGATACAATGCATTCCGGAGCCAACTCATGTGATCTTGATGGAATGTGAAAAAATAAATCAATAAAAAAACATCAAGCTGATATAATTTGATAAAGCATTTTCAGCTTATAGCCTGTTCAGGGCATGGCCGACTCTAATTATAAGCAATCAAAGTGGTCATCTAGGTCCTCATCTTCGGATGGCTCCTCAATCCTCAAAAAATATTTTTTTATTGAAATTTCTTACCTTATTTTGTATTTTTTGGATTCAAACTGACAATTAAATATCCCAACTCAATCAAATATATCATGAAGTCAAATTGGATTCAATTCAATTCACCCAAATTAAAGCTATGTTACATGTGGAAAATAAAGTTGAAAAGGTTATTCCAATTGGTTGCATTATTTTTTATTTGGATTATAAAATAAAGGTTCAACGTTACAATTGATGACTCAATGGATTGGATCCAACATTATCTTACGAAACATTTAAAGCACGCGGACTCTATATTTGTTTTTCTTTTTTTTGTATCCAAGAAGCTAAGCAAAATTAAAGCACTGATGCAAAACGGGTGGATGCGTTCCGAGGGTGAAGAACTTGAAAGGGTCCATTTAAGATTTCTAAATATTTACAGAAAACCGACTAGTAGAAATATGGTGCCCTGAATGAGGAATCGCCTGAAATTTTTACTTCTATCTCTTTGGTGGGTGATCTTGTATGTGTTTATGATCTGAATAACCCTTTTTTTATTATTAAAATTAAAGGTGCGTGGTATCTTGAAAAAAAATTCAAAAATAAATGTTAAACAACTCAATTTTTAAGCCACATGTAAAGAAAATAAATAAATAAAAAAATGAGAAAAATCCATATAACCCCCTGTAATCTGTCATAAATCCATGTAACCCCGTGCCCCGTTAAACAGACGGACGGAAGGTAGACGAAGGGGTTTTATGGGAGGGGTTTTATGGATTTATGAAAATTGCATGGGGTTATATGGATTTAGGCCAGATTACAGGGGGTTATATAAATTTTTCCCTTTAAAAATCATATAACTAATGTAATAAGATATGTATTTTTATAAAAAAATTAAATACACACACATACATATACACTCTAGTTAATTGAATAGTATCATTTAAAACAAATGTAATAAACAAATTTAACGAAATATATATCTCGTTACAGTAAGTGGAGGTGACTAATAAGTTATTCGATATTGCATTTGAAATTGTAAAAAGAACTCGGTGTAATTGCGCTAACATTTTTCAATATGTATGGCCCTGCAAGAAAAAGCTCTACTTTAAGTTATATACGCATATACATATATAGCCCTTCTAATCAATGAATGTACATTCCCCACTGAAAAATGAAGCCACGACCTTTCCAATTGCCCAAAAAAAATAATCTCAAACAAACCTCATGAAAATATAGATACAATAGATGAAGGATCAACCCACATGTTGATCCAACTTTTTTATTTAAAAACCGCATCACTCATCACAATTTAAATAGAAGGGCAGTATAGTTGCATGCGCATAAATACAATGAATACAAACAACACTCATAAAACAAACCACACCAAACAAACCCACTAATTCTGCTCAGGAAGCTCCATCACCGACTGCGCCTGCTTTGGAGGGACAACCATGAATCCACGCATCTTGGTCTTAAGACTCTCCTTGATCTTCACTATGAACAAGAACAACAACCTATACAACACAACCATTCCCAACAACACAGCCAGATCCACCCACTTCGAATAGCTCAAATTAACCTGCCAGACATCCCTCAATATCTCCTCTCCTGTGATGGTTCCATTCCCATCACTGTTGGGGAATGTCAACCCTATGAACTCATTCTTGTAGAATCCCTGGTTGGCATACCTGTGGAAGGCCACATAGAACATTGGGTACCTCCAGACCGGCTTCGGGAGATCGTGAGGGAGGCGAAAGAAGCCCCCGTTGAGCATCATCACGCCTTGGATCCCCGCGCCGGTGATAATGCCCATCAAGAAGTCGGGGACGACGCTGGCGACGATCATCATGAGGCTCTCGACGAGCATCATGCATGTGAAGAGGACGAGAGCGAAGTAGACGAAGTGGTCAAAGCTCTTCTGGAGGTGTACCAAGTAGTAGGCCATGGCCCCCGGGATGATGGAGATGAGGGCGAGGTATGGGGTGGAGGAGAGGGTGTTTCCAATCACGAAGGAGGTCACTCCATAGTGACCATTCAATCTCTCGCGTTGGAAGATCTGAAAAAAGATTCATTGTCTATTACTTAACTATTTATAGATACAAAAAGGTGAAACCTTAAAACTACATACCTTCATGTCTTCGACGAATGAAGGGAATCCACCGATGGCCATGAACGTCAAGAATGCTGCGATGAACATGAGCATGGAACCTCTACTCTGTTGTTTTTTTAAAGTTTATCATTTTAAATCAGTAGCGATATCTAAGTCTTGGATCAATTTTATAACTAGATGGATAGTATAGAAAGAATACACGCGAATTAAAAGTAAACCAAGGTTAATTTAATTACCTGAATGGATCCGTAACTTTTCCCAACGTCATAATAAATGGTTCCAACACATAAACACAGAGCGATGTAGATGGCGAAACGAAGCCAGTAATAACCCAAATCTCTGTACATATTTATGAAGGATCTTTTAGTGAGGATGAGGGACTGTGTGAATGAGCTAGCTTGGCTTCCTTTCTTTACAATTGCTCCCTCCTGTATAAGAGAAAAACTTTCATCAGATTATATGTCATGAAATTGAAACAAGTTGTCTCTAGATAAACAAACAACACAAATTGCTTACATTTTTGCACATCTCAGCCACCTTATGCTTCACGTCCTGAAAGGTATCTGAGGACTTGTATGCGTTCACAAGAACGTTGATCGACTCCTCAACAGAGATCGAATTGGCACCCGGACCTCGCTCGATGTCCTGAATGTACATATGTACATCAAATAATTAATTTTAATTGTTTAGAGGAATTAAGAGAAACACTATATCAAGATAGAACATATAGTATGATAGCCTCACCTTGTCTTCAAAGTCCTTATTGATTGTCCTAAGGTAATGATCAGATGGGTTCGTCAAAGATGGGCATGGAAATCCATTGTACGCAAAGAACTGTAAATCAATAAAAGTGTTGACCATCCATCCATGCATTAAAATAAAAAATTAAGTTATTGAAATTGAATGATGAACATTTTATATATGATGATGAGTACCTCGCTAGTGAAAGACCTTGGACCAAAATAAACAGTCTTTCCATAGGAGAGGAGGCAGAGATTGTGGAAGAGCTCAAACACTTCACTGCTGGGCTGGTGGATCGACGCGACGACGGTCCTCCCGTCGTGCTTTGCAAGGCCCACGATCCGGCTCATGACGTGGTAGGAGGCGGCGCTGTCGAGTCCACTGGTGGGCTCGTCCAAGAAGAGGAGCTTGGGCCTGGTGAGGATCTCCATGCATATGCTGACCCTACGTTTCTGGCCCCCGCTAAGGCCCTTGACGGCCCACCCACCGATGCGGGTGTTGACCGCGTCTTGGAGGCCCATCTCCTTTATGGTTGTCTCAGCCCGGAACCGCTTCTCGGCCGAGGTCATGGTATCGGGTAGCTGGAGATGGGCCGAGTAGTTCACGGCCTCTCTTACTGTAAGTGTGGTCATCAGAATGTCATCTTGTGTCACATACGCCTGTTTTTAAGAAACAAAACCAAGAACTTGAATATTATTGATGAATAATGTTTGGACAGTCTCACAAGTGTCTGCTTATGTTTTGATTTTTATACTCTACGATGAAAAATGTATATTATTTACATAATAAATTTAATAAACTGTAGGTACATATATCTCAGATGGATGGATATATGGTTATCGAGATATATAAATTCGGTGAATTGCTTGTAACAATGCTCTTTTCTTATAAAAAAAAAAAAAAGTGGCCGTACATTCTCCATTGATCCATTAGATGTTTTCAAAACTAAAAATATGCCATGCCTATTTTTTTTAAGTTTTTCTTGAATTAATGTGTATACACATTTATTTAATGAAATATTTATTGCTTTAAAAAATATATGTACTTAAAAAAATTTAAATGAATTTTTTTATTTTTAATCTAATATATACTAATTTAATCTAACACAGTTTAAAAAAAACTAAAGTCAGGTCCTTTAAAAACCTAGTAGAGAGTAAATCATTTTTTTTTTTTTTTTGAATGCATCAGACAGTTCAAATCCATTAAATATAGTAAATCTATTCATAACACGTGGATTCATTTATCAGAAGAATTTAGAATAAACATTAATAAACACAAACAGATATCCATGGCCCCTAGTGGGACTGTAGATCAGGTCTACCTAACTCTTTGAATCAATCAAAACAATAGAACGGGATGAGGTGAAGTGGACGGTCCTATAAAACTTAAATCAAGACTAACCAGGTTTATTTGAATCAATGAAATCAACAAAGATAAGGTGAAATGGACGTTCCAATAATTAAATCAAGACCAACCAGGCATATTTAATTATATTAAATTTCTTTACAATAATAAGCTAAATCAACAAAAGTTGAAAAATAGAAAGTGTTAAATTATATGTGTTATGTCATAGTATATTACACATATAATCCTATGTATACTTGTATATAAAAGAATTAAATTTTAAATGAAATACAAGAATTTCTATTATTTTATTTTTCTTATTCTAGCATAAAGAAAAAACAACAAACTACGTTATCTCATTTTTTCAACAAATCATCACCACCCTAATCTATATGAAGACTTTTTACAACCACGTGCAATATTTTAAAGAAGATAAACACCAACTTAGAAGATAAACACCAACTTGCTTTCACATGGAAAAGTAAGGTGCCCAAAATGCCTGAGGCCCGGCTCGCTTGGCCCGGGCCCATTCATGGGCCGGGCTAAACCGGGCCGGGCTCTGGCCTGATTTCGAACCCCGGCCTCTGTCCGTAGGCCAGTCTAAACTGGGCCTGTTCGGATCGACCCATAGATCCGTGGGGGACAATACAATAAATGCGTCACATGTAATTTTATGTAATTTTTATTTAAATTGTGATTAAATTATACAAATCATTGGCATTTATGTAGATGCCAACATAGTTAGATACATATAGTTATTTAGTTTTTAAGTAATTAATTCATTTAATGTTTTTATTTTTGAAAATTCAATATATGAAAATATTTTTTCTCAACATTATATTTCAATTTTGTGTTATTTAACATTTATATACAAATGAACAACTTAAAATTAAAAAACAAAAAAAATAAGATGTTTAAAATCTGGACCCAAAGCCCAAGCCAGACCCTTGAGACCCGTTTAGGCCCGGGCCTTTTTTTCAGCCGCGGGCCTGGGCCCAGGCCCGCTCTCAACGGGCCGGCCCGTGGCCGACCCTCAAAAAAGTTTCATACAAGGTTCTGACTTTTTGAGATTATTTGAATACATATCTTAAACAAAATAAATTGCAATTCCATACCGAAGTCCCGAAAGCCAATTTTTGCCTCCTCCCATTGATCAAAACCTCTCCAGACTTCCTTATATTCGATGCCAACCTTCCTGAACAGATGAAAATACAAACCTTCAATACTGAACACCAAATAAAGGAAAACGAATGTCCACTCTTCAACGCAACTCCTCCGTCCGTAGTCCACACTATTTTTATTATATAAAATGACTGTAATATACAGTAGTATTTTATTTTATTTGAAAATTTTTAACCTCACGTTATGATATTGCAAAACAAGTGTATCAACGCTTTCAAATAAAACAATAACAGATCATAGAACACGTGACAAACAATATTAAAAACAGACCTGCCAAGGTATCAAGAAGGGTAGACTTGCCACACCCAGAAGGACCCATGATGGCCAGAACCTCCCCAGGCCGGGCATACCCAGTGACACCATGTAAGATGTGTTTGGCCTTGCCTCCCGCCGTCGCCGTCACCCACAGATCCTCCCACGTGAGGGACACGCCGTTGGCGGCGTATTCATCGTTCATAACAACGTTTTCGATGTCGCCGGAACGGTTGTTACGTGGTGGAGGAGGGATGATAGGGGTGATGCTGAAAGGGAACAACCCTTCATTGGAAACTGAGAATGAATCAACGGATGTGAAGCTCTCCATTTTCACTGTTTTGTTTGTCTTGTTTGGGTTTTCATTATCCCTAGCCGGGCTGTGGCCTGGGGTCCATTTTAGGACCTCTATTTCAGAATCCATGGAGTTCTCAGGAGGGGGAGAGAGGGAGAGAGAGAGAGAGGGAGAGACTTGTTGGGATGGTTGATATGATATTGATGGATTGAAAGTGTGTGTGTATAATATATAGGGAGTTTTAACATGGTGTTCATAAAGAGATGCGCCGTATGTTGTGACGGCTAGTGGAGACCTGAAAAGATTATACTATAATATAGAAAAAAGGGTATAGGAGACTGTTTTGAAAGTCAAAGAGGGTGTACTGGCGTACACAAATCCAGACTGTTAGGAGATTTTAAAAATACAATATTTGTTGGGTTCCACCCTGTCATGACAGCGGATACTGCCGGGAATTTAAGTCATCCCACTTTAGAATTGTTTTATATTTGCGGAATGGGAGACCTGACTTTGGCGTTTAATAAAATTATTTTAAGAGCTGAATAAAAAATCTTTATAAATTAAATATGAATTCTATTCGGTTGTTAGGAGCTGGTTTATCAAGCGGATAAGTGGTGGGATAAAGGATAATTATAAAATAAGAAAGTGGGAGGATAACTTATCCCTATTTAGTATAAAAAGCAATCAGGATAAATTACAGATAATTGTCCTAATTTTAAAATAAAAATTGAGATATTTTATTTCAGTTAAAGGTTGGGATAATATTTATCTTAATTTTTTATTCAAATTTTAACAAATGTAAATATGAACAAATTAAAATTGATAGACTTTTTATCTTTTAAAATTAGAATAACTTTTATTCAAAATCTTAACATCTTATCAAATTAGTCCTAGTTGTTTAATGGTCTGAAATTTGTATTTTTTGGAAGCGAAGAGTCATGTAATTTCCTTTAGGTCGTGCTATCGGAATTTCTGGCTTTTTCAAAATTCTGTCTGTGTTTTAAAAGTGTTGTTATGGACAGAAATTAACCCAAACCTCGATACCAGAAATAGTTTACCAAAGTTACTATCAATCCATCTTTTTTATAAAAATCATTATTTAAAACTAAAGTTAAAAAAACATTGGCAACTAATTATGATTTTCCAGAAGAACAAATGCAGCATCTCTTATGATTGATTTAAAACGGAGACTAAGATATTAATATATGTGTTTTGTGATCTAAAAAGTCAAAAAAGGTATTTAATAATTGAAAATGAACAGGAAAAAATATAGTTTTTTTTTTGCTTGCTTTAAAACTGTTTTTTTTTTCAAATAGTGTAACTTTATTATACAAATAAATTTTCATCAAAGTGATCTTTTTAGAAAGATATCTTCCATGCATACTAAAAATGAGACAAATTTGAATACGTATATGATATATTAAAAAACATTAATATTTAATTTTTCATTGTTCAATTGTGCAATAGTAAAATTGAAATGTAAAATTAGAACTTCTTCCCATTATTGTATAAATAGGTAATAGATTTCTATATATTTTTAAAAAATATTGTTTAATTTAAATTATCATAATAATTAATGCATTCTTTAGGAAGAAAAATATTATTTTAAAATAGAATAAATATGAGAATAGAATTTGCGACTTGTAGTTTTAAAAATGCTCTGAAACACTTTAAATCATTCTTTAAAAAATATATTGCTCTCAATTATCATCCCTTTAAGTGGTGTACTATAATTAATTAACAGCTCTATCTGGACGCACCACTAATCCTTAATCTCACAATGTTTTTTAATTGTTGAGGCATCTATAATTGAGTAATCAAATTTCAAAGTCTCAGGTTACCTAGTTCACACCAACAAATAAATAAATATAAATAAATTTCCATGTCATCGCATGTGGTTATGCTTAAAAAATACTTCAATTGATCATAACAAAATGCAGGATGTTTAAACTTTAAATTCATTTATATAAAGAAAGGCTAGTAAATATAATAATTTATTGTACCTAATTAAATGGTCCCATATTGTTTCACGGTCTTCCTTTGTTAAGACGTATACTTATTCATTGCAGATATAAAAATACATAAGATTTATACGAAGGAAATATTAAGATATCCAAGTCGTATTAGTTGTTAGTTGTTACTTGTGCCTAAGGATGGTCTCATCTCGAGAGATACAGTTGGCCAGAATTGCAGCTACCCCCACTCTCTTCTTAGTACGGACATTTATAGCTCTCTTTATGAATTGTTATAAACAATTTACCATTTTATCCAACTAAAAAGTTTATCTTAACAAATAACAATTAATCAAATTCAAATTTTACTTTTTATAATCTTAATAAAGATTGGTAGGTCAAATTAGAGAATAAAAAGTATTTTTTAATTATTGATCACTTAAAAAGCCAGTGTTTATATATACCACGACGGAGGAAAAAATTTCATTAATCTTTTTTTCCCTCCGCACATAAGAGAAGATGATGGAATGATTTTATTTCCTGCTACATTCCATAATAGGTACAAGTAATAATTTTTATTTTATTTTATAAATTTAATTCGATCATATCTATCCACAAAAAATATTAATCATCAAAGAAAAATAATTCATTTATAGTATTTGTTTTTTTATGACCGATGGACCTTATGTAGTTGACTTTATGATCAAGCTGGTAGGCTAAATATCGAATGGGAAATATGTCATGAAGTTATCCACAGACATCCTGTATTGCTAAATAGATCGCCCACCCTGCATAGATTAGGCATACAGGCGTTTCAATTTTGTTTTTGATTCCTTAGAGTTTTTTTTTTCCGTTCCTGGCGGTATCAAGATACCGCTGTGCCTGGATATCTTATCTGTCTCTCCAGGAAAATGGATATCTCCAGAAACAATTTGTCCTAGTCCCACAAAAAATTCTTTCAAATTTTACCAAACATAATTAAATAATTTTCTTTTGGGTTTTTTATTTTTAAGTTCCCATAAACAATAAGATTTAGTGATCGATCCCTCACTTCTTCGTATTTTGGTTTTAGTTCCCAGATTTAAAGGATGCTCCTTTTTAGTTCGTGTGATGAACCTATCCCTAAATTATTTGATTTTCTTTTTAGTCCCTAAAAGAGACTAAAAAAATAGAGTGGACTAAAATCAAAATACGAAGAAGTGGGAGATCAATCACTAAATCTTATAGTTTATGGGGATTTAAAAAAAAAAAAAAAAACCTTTTCTTTTTTACTCAGATTTTATCATTTTCACTTTTTTTTTTTTTTTTGGCAAGATTATCCACAATCACACGTAATTCATTTTTAGAAGTTTATCAATAAACTAGTCTATTCATAACAAAGAATTAATGATCCCATTACTATTCAAAAAAAATATCTTCATCGAATGCTCCTTAACTTCGAGGATAAGTGAAAATGAGATGTGCAACCTTTTTTTTTTTTTATTGGTTTTTATTGTTTTTTTTTTTTTTGTCAAATTTTTTCTATCAACACAAGACTCAAAATCAAGTCCTCTCACTAAAAAAAGAATACCTCTATCATCCTACTAAGAGGAGGTTTGATATGTGCAACTTCTACGAGAGAAAGATAGGTCACCAACTATATTTGTTTTGAAAAAACATTTAAATGATATAACAAATTAATAAAATAGTTTATTTGTGGTTGTATAAAAACAAATAACATGTGTTTAATTAAAAGGTATAAAAAAAAAACTATATGGAAATTTATATTTTTGTGTGTTAAATAGTCTTGTCCTGTGAAATATAGAGCTAGTTGAAGAAAATCTAGATCTAAGATAAATATAAAAGATGCAAAGGAGAAGAAAGACAGAAATGAGAACACAAATATATGGAAAAGACTACATTTTGAATATTCCGGATAATATAAAAAGATTACATGGATCGTATTTATAGATAGGATGACTTAAGTTTTGGATATAGTCAAATCTTAACAATTAAATCATTTAGTTGAGATTTGATCTTATCCAATATAACTAAGTCAAACTCTTATTCTTAATATTAGTCATAGCATATTATGATCCCTTGTCTCTATTCACAGAATTCAGATGACTTGAAGGATGAGTGAAAATGAGACGTGCAAGTTTTCCAAGATGAGAAGATATATAATATGTCACCAGCTTTACTATTGTCTTGTTAATTTCAGTGTTTGAATTGGTATCATTAATGGTCAATACTAGCTATATCGAATTATTGGTTTTCCAGGATGAGATGATGATACGTCACCAGCTTTACTGTGTCTTACTAATTTCAATGTTGTTGTGAAAAAATACGTGGAAGTCCATAATAAAACACGAGATCGAATATAAGAACGGAACATCATCACACGAAGAACATAAAAATACTTGGTTCAGCTTAGGTCTACATTCACAAAATACATTTTTTTTCTATGCTAGCCATGCCAAGTTTTACCCTGGATATTTATATGAATAAATAATTTCCTCTCTAAGTAATCTCCTAACAAACAAATCTGTAACAAACAAATCTGTTTCTCTGTAACAAACAAATCTGTTTCGAAATTCACTTTATATATCAAATCTTAACTAATTACTGCTCACCCTTATGGATTGATCATGACCATGCGATGTTGATACACCAGATCAAAACATAATCCCAACAAGTATTTGGTATCACCAACAGTCAATCTTAGTGTCTAACAATTGGTTTACATTAATTGCTATTTCAATGCAAATTGAATATGAGAAAATTATGGAACTCGATAAAGACACGCCGGTTGCATAGATCCTCTATGTCGTCTACCTGATTTTCAATGTATTGACATGGTCGGTCCATGCACTCTTCTCCCATTTCATTCATAGATTCATCGTACCATTGATTTAATTTATTTTCTGAAGTCAAGTCTTCTTTGTGTCATTAATATACAGCTAACAATTGGTTTACATTAATTGCTATTTCAATGTAAATTGAATATGAGAAAATTGTGGAACTTGATAAAGACACGCCGGTTGAATGTATCCTCTATGTCGTCTACTTGGTTTTCAATATATTTGCTAGAATAAAAAATCGAAGAGAATGAACCATTTGTTATTAGGGTTTGTACAAAATATTAAATGATATAACAAATTAATAAAATAGTTTATTTGTGGTTGTATAAAAACAAATAACATGTGTTTAATTAAAAGGTATAAAAAAAAACTATATGGATATTTATATTTTTGTGTGTTAAATAGTCTTGTCCTGTGAAATATAGAGCTAGTTGAAGAAAATCTAGATCTAAGATAAATATAAAAGATGCAAAGGAGAAGAAAGACAGAAATGAGAACACAAATATATGGAAAAGACTACATTTTGAATATTCCGGATAATATAAAAAGATTACATGGATCCTATTTATAGATAGGATGACTTAAGTTTTGGATAGAGTCAAATCTCAACAATTAAATCATTTAGTTGATATTTGATCTTATCCCATATAACTAAGTCAAACTCTTATTCTTAATATTAGTCATAGCATATTATGATCCCTCGTCTCTATTCACAGAATTCAGATGACTTGAAGGATAGTGAAAATGAGACGTGCAAGTTTTCGAAGATGAGAAGATATATAATATGTCACCAGCTTTACTATTGTCTTGTTAATTTCAGTGTTTGAATTGGTATCATTAATGGTCAATACTAGCTATATCGAATTATTGGTTTTCCAGGATGAGATGATGATACGTCACCAGCTTTACTGTGTCTTACTAATTTCAATGTTGTTGTGAAAAAATACGTGGAAGTCCATAATAAAACACGAGATCGAATATAAGAACGGAACATCATCACACGAAGAACATAAAAATACTTGGTTCAGCTTAGGTCTACATTCACGAAATAAAAACTGAGAATTCACTATAATAGTTGCCCTCTCTTGAATCCTCTCAATCTCTCTCATATGGATCTCTACATTTTTTTCTATGCTAGCCATGCCAAGTTTTACCCTGGATATTTATATGAATAAATAATTTCCTCTCTAAGTAATCTCCTAACAAACAAATCTGTAACAAACAAATCTGTTTTGAGATTATGTAACAAACAAATCTGTTTCGATATTCACTTTATATCTTAATTAAGATCAAATATTAACAAATACTGCTCACCTTCCATCCGATGTTGATACACCAGATCAAAACATAATCCCAACAACTATTTGGTATCACCAACAGTCAATCTTAGTGTCTAAGAATTGGTTTACATTAATTGCTATTTCAATGCAAATTGAATATGAGAAAATTATGGAACTCGATAAAGACACGCCGGTTGCATAGATCCTCTATGTCGTCTACCTGATTTTCAATGTATTGACATGGTCGGTCCATGCACTCTTCTCCCATTTCATTCATAGATTCATCGTACCATTGATTTAATTTATTTTCTGAAGTCAAGTCTTCTTTGTGTCATTAATATACAGCTAACAATTGGTTTACATTAATTGCTATTTCAGTGTAAATTGAATATGAGAAAATTGTGGAACTCGATAAAGACACGCCGGTTGAATGTATCCTCTATGTCGTCTACTTGGTTTTCAATATATTTGTTAGAATAAAAAATTAAAGAGAATGAACCATTTGTTATTAGGGTTTGTACCAAATATTAATAATACAAAAAGAAAAAAGATTAAAATGACTAAACTATCCCTAAGACATTTAACACCCCCCCTCAAACTCTGAAGGGTAAAACTCTTAGAGTTTGTACAAAAATGACAAAGAAAATTTTCTAACATCCCAATAAACACATCCAATCATCAATCATAAAAAACGAAGCATTTCTTCAATCTGCAAACAAAGTGTTAGTGTTGACGATAACCAAACTGAGTCTGACAAAGCCGGAACATGATATGGATGAGAACGCAAAATCGATAATAAAATCAAGATGATGGAGAGTGCACTGAAGGGAATAAATGGAGAGAAAAAAAAACGAAAAAGAGTGGGTGAGAATAACATTATTACTATAGATGCAACAAAGTAAAAAGGAAAATACACTAAAGGAAGCATGAGGATGTGCAAAGACATCAAACAAAACACGCATGACGTGCATGGAACAAGAGAAATCAACCCATGAAATGACAATATCAAGTGATATCATCACCAAGTGGCGGGAAACAAAACCTGTAAAAGAGTGGCATCACCCGTGAAAGGGTGGATCCGACATTCTCGACGCGTGTGCGAAACAACACAGCAGAGACAACGTTCTCCGAGCAGGAGAGATAAGCCCGTGAAAGGGTGGCATCACCCGTGAAAGAGTGGATCTGTCATTCTCGACGCGTGCGCGAAATAGCACAGCGGAGACAAAGGCACAAAGATGTGTGCGGAGGCAGCAACGCTGTAGAAGAAACAAGTCGTGTGCATGAAGCACAGAGGAAAGCAGCACGAAAGACTGCGGAGAAATCCAAACAACGAAGATTACAGAAGAATAGAGATCTCGAATGAAGAAAATCAACACACAGATGCGTAGAGAACGAAAAAATGATCAACATGAGTACCAAGATTAATATATTCGGAGTCCGAACAGGCCTGTAGCGGTTAGAGAGAGAAAAATACTGAAAAATTGTAGATGGGACGACAAAACGGTTGCCAAAGGTGGGGCCCGGAGCGGTGGCCGGAGACGGTTGCCGGCTGCTAGATCAGTGGTCGAAGACGTTGGCAGGAGACGGTGGAGCCTGGTAGTGGTTGACGGAGATCACTGGAGGCCAAATGAGGTGGCCGGAGGCAGTGGAGGGCGGCCAAGGGTGGCACGTGGAGGTGATGGGCGTCTGATGGTGGTCCGGTGGGACAACCGGAGCGGTCCTGGAGGCACGCTGGGCGACCTGGGAGCAGCTGCTCGGGAGAGTGGGATGGGCCAGGTGCTGGGCGAGTTGGGAATGAGAGGGACTCGGGCGCGCAGGGGACAGAGTCCCGGGAGATCTGGGACGCGCTGGGGACAGGGTCTAAAAACTAACCAGATTTATTATTAACTTTAATCAAACACGATATATTACTATAACACCCTTTTAAAATTTACTTTCTTTCTTTGAAAAAATTTATGTAGCTCTATGAAAACTAATGAAAATTGGAAAAAGATTCTTATAAAATCAGTTTATTCCTTACAAATTTATTAAAATTCTTTATTAACCTAAATATATAGGTGTAACAATATAAGAATAGATAAAAATAAATTAATCTAGTATTAATATTCTAGGTTCTCATAGAATTGTTTTATTTTATTCAATTTATTCCATTGATATAATGATCCACCCACATCACATATCATTTTATGAACATATTTGCAAATTAAGGTTGAAAGAGTCTTTAATCCTTCTTTAATGCTGAGCACGATAAGGCCAAAATTGTTTATTTTGTTGCCCTCAATCCTCTTCTCATTTGGAATGCTTGTGACTTTTGCTTGTGTGAAATAAAATCATGAATTCATGATGACTGTAACCTACTAATTTCTCAAAAAATAAATAAAAAATAAATAAATAAATAAATATTGATTTTTTTTCGCTTGGGTTAATAATATTGATATGACTTCTCACCTAACATAAATTTGATAGAACTGAATCAGGTCGGCTATGGAGAAAGGCCACCAAGACAATTGCTTAGAGCCTCTATTCAGCGAGGGGCCCCAATAACCACATGACTGATGGAATTAAATAAATGAACAGTTAGATGTGCTACTTTTACTTGTTAATTAGTTAATCTCAACTCACAATCTTTTCTAAAATCAAGCCTAAAATTGCTCCCCTCTTTAAATCTCTCCAACTACAATGATAATATCTCCTTCTCACTATATCTTTTCCTCTCTAGTCCCTCTTGTTGTTTAAAATAAATAATGTTAAGTATTTTTATGATTTTATAACTTTTTCATTTCATTAAAATTTAATTTATTTTGCTGCTTATAGGCTTTTAAATTATTTTAAAATATTGTATCTATTTTATAATTTGCTCATGACTTAAAATAAAATAATGTATAAGATTAAATAAATTAGATTTTTTTAAATATACATGGAGCCCCACTTTAAAAATTGGCCTAGGACCCATTAAAAAAAATCAATTATCAGGACCGGCCTTGATCAGATCGAATAGACAAGTTGATTTTGCATCAAGATTATGGATCAAATTCTATATAATTGAATCAGTATTCCCCAATTAACCAAAATTAATTAAAGTAAAAACTTTAAAGGATAAATTCGATTAATTTATTAGCTTTACTACGCAATTACAAGCAACATATGAAAAAAAAATTTATGAGATACATTCATGGATTATTATATTTAAAATTAATATATATTTTTTATTTGATATATACTAGATTTTTCAATGAACTTTCATTCAAACCTAACATATTTTAATATATTTTAATTGATAGTATTATCACACTGTTGCAATGGATTTTTAATTATAATGTCCGCATAATTTTATATATTTCATTGGAGTTACTGAGGCCTAGATTGGGCTTATGATTAGAGCTGGTATACGAACCAAGCTCGTTCAGACTCGTTCAATTAGACAAATGAGCGAGCTTGAACAATTTTTAAAGCTCGATTAGGCTCAGAACCTAGATTGAACTTCATTTTGTGTTTAAAACTAGACTCATTTGTATTATAAAAAACTTAGTTTAAATTTATAAAATCAGAACATTAAATCAATACAAAGTTATGCTCGTTTAGACTCATGAATTTCCCTCATTTATGTTAAAATTTTATTTTCAATCACTAAAACCCTAAAATGAAGAATGCTAGGTTCATTAAAGCTTGTGAGCTCGACTCGATTTGACTCGACTTAACTCATTTATAAATAAGTTGAACTTGAATATCTCAAAGCTCGACTCGTTCTATTCGTTTATCACCCCTACTTATTATTCATTCATAGACTCCTTCATTGCAGGGTAGGGGATAGGGACGCCATGTCCGGATGACCCCACCTAATTTTTTATTAATGTTTATATAGTGCAAATAAACAGAGGTGACTGACTGCCGTTTAACATTTTCAAAGTCAATCGTTTCCTTCAATAACAGAGGAGTCATGTCACTCTTCATTCATAATTTATATTATGATTCATTCATAAACTCCTTAATTGCATGGTAGGGGATAGGGACACCATGTCCGGATGACCCCACCTAATTTTTTATTAATGTTTATATAGTGCAAATAAACAGAGGTGACTGACTGCCGTTTAACATTGTCAGAGTCAATCGTTTCCTTCAATAACAGAGGAGTCGTGTCACTCTTCATTCATAATTTATATTATGATTCATTCATAAACTCCTTAATTGCATGATAGGGGATAGGGACGCCATGTACGGATGACCCCACCTGATATTTTATTAATGTTTATATAGTGCAAATAAACAGAGGTGACTGACTGCCGTCTAACATTGTCAGAGTCAATCGTTTCCTTCAATAACAGAGGAGTCGTGTCACTCTTCATTCATAATTTATATTATGATTCATTCATAAACTCCTTAATTGCATGGTAGGGGATAGGGACGCCATGTACGGATGACCCCACCTGATATTTTATTAATGTTTATATAGTGAAAATAAACAGAGGTGACTGACTATGGTTGAACATTGTCAGAGTCAATCGTTTCCTTCAATAACAGAGGAGTCGTGTCACTCTTCATTCATAATTTATATTATGATTCATTCGTAAACTCCTTAATTGCATGGTAGGGGATAGGGACACCATGTCTGGATGACCCCAACTGATTTTTTATTAATGTTTATATAGTTCAAATAAACAGAAGTGACTGACTGCCTTTTGATTTTTTCAAAGTCAATCGTTTCCTTCAATAACAGAGGACTATGTGTCATCATCATTTATGTAATAAAAAACAACTCCTACTCTTATATTGTTAAAAAAAAAAAAAAATACAACAACCGCAATTAACTACATTAGAGGAGAAGAACCACTCAATATACAGATTTATGGCTTGTTAGCTGTTAATATTAAAAAAAAATGTTGTAATTTGAACGGGATCTGTTCTATAGGCTTATACCATTTGTGTCGTTATATTAATAATAAAAGAGTCTGTCGTTTAAAGTCTGTTTGGTGGGATATAATTACGTACGTAATAAAAGAGTGGTTGACGATCTGGGCGGTTTAGATTATCGTATTTCTAATTGTTTTTGGGTTACATCACTTATCACTCTATAATATGACGGGTGCGTTTGATTGCGTAATTATAAAACTGATTATGTAAGAATTTAAATTTTAAACTGATTCTACAAGAAGTTTACTCATTAGCTTTTCAAAATCGTAGATTTTGAATATTATTTGTCTTAAATCTAACTGGAGGAAGCTACTACAGTAAAATTATTTAGTTACACAATTATATAAACATTTTCTTCCAATCACAAAAATTGCACAATCACGCAACCAAACGCACACGTAGTATAAAAAAATTCTGTCAAAATAATTGTAAAATAATATCAAGTGAAATACACAATCATTATTATATCGAATAGCATATTTATGCATTTTTTCAATATGAGAAATTACAATCTTTTTATGCCACTTATTAAAATCCTATTTTATTTATTATTGATTTACAAATTAAGAAGATCTTATTGGGTTGTCTGTTATTTTCACATTATTTTTTTATTTTATTTTATTTTAAAAAAATATAAACATGTGCTACCAATAGATTTCATTAAGAAAAATAAATAAATTATTATATGTCTAAATTTGAGTTGAGAGAAATAGAATAAAACAAAATGATATACAAACTTAAAAAAAGTAAAGAATAGAACATAATGAACGTCACAGGAGTAGATAGGCCATCTACCTACCGACAACCCAACGCCCATCAAACACCGCCTGCTAAGTGATAATTATATTGCATGTGAGGTTGCAGATTGTCCATAGTATAATCAAATTTGAAAAACTGCAAGATAGCAAAAGTTTTTCCGGCAAAAGGCCTAGATCAAATCATGGAATCGAAGGTATATTAATTCAAAAATGCATATTCATGGTTATAGAAAGTAGAAGGAATAATGAAATCAATGGTTGTTGAATCGAAAATGAACTTTTAAAACGACATGAGGGAATATTGGGTGGTGAATTTCTATGATTCTCTGCGCCAATCGAAAATTTAAAATTGAAGATAACTTGTGCATTTAAAAAAAAGATAATTTGTGAATAAGAGAATATTCAATACAGGGCCTGAGCTTTTCCCAAAAAGATAAAACAGGATCATTGGTGGAAAGAAAGATGAAAAAAGCATGTGTTGTCACTCATGATACATATGTAATATCATAATTAATATAATCCATAGGGCGATGATAAAATATACTTAACCCTATATTATTTAGTCCCCCGCTAAATGAAGTCATATAACTTTGTTCCTTATTGTTAAATGAAAAGGAGGACTGAAAGTGTGGTTTATTATAATTTTATCTTAAACCATACAATTAATCTTCTTTAGAAACATACGCTTGACGTACTTGTAACGAAAGGACTAAATGGCCCCCATGCTCAATTTTTCTGAGTAGTGTCGACGTTGTTTTTTGAGGTCATTTACAAATGATGTGCATATGAATACTTGTCGTGGCCCTACCTAGCAACATATGGTATATTTCAAATGCACAGATGTAAAGTGTAGGTTAGAATTTCAACTTAGAATATTACTGTAGATGATATTGTTCGATTTTGCGATCTCAAATTTTGGGAAAATCAATTTTCTTCCTTTTGCTCTATTATTTGTGCATCCTAAGATTCTCTTACTGAATTATAGCAAAAAAAAAAAAAGTACAAATATTTCCTTTAGTTAAAAAAATATGTTTAGTTTTAAATATTTTTTTTTGAAACAAATTGTAGACTATCTTATAACAATAAGAATGTGTTATAATGGATCGGATGAAGAATAAAGACTATTAGACCCACATGTCGGGGTAATAAAATTACATCCTCATGATAGCATAAACCTTCCTCTGCAATAGGACAGCCCACGCACGCCTGTAAACGCGTAGCTCCAGTCCTTGATAAAACCCAATGTAGCCACCCATAAGTTCTCCACGTAAAACCTTCCCCAAGGCGAGCCATATAGCCCACAAGGTCGCCGGAAATATTAGTTGCCCTATCTTCACATTGACCCCGAAACCCCTGCTAATGGTTGCGACATCCTCTCCCAAAGCTCCTCCATGTCTAGTTTTAATTTTTAGTCTCTATGAAGATGATATATTATGGTTTGGAAACTTCGTCATCCGTTTCCTCCATGTGATCATTCAATTTATGTCATTGTGATATGTGACAGTTTAGATATAGTTTAATCATGCATCTTTTCACAATGTCTTCATTTTTGTAGTGTTTAGCCTAATATATCTCGGAGTATTGACAAATTTACCTCCATCAAACGAGAGGTTAATGATAATTGCTCCTTGTATTACATAATCCAATCCCATAACATCAAATCAGTTACAATAACACCTCACATGCGTCAACATACATTGACGACATAAAAACCACAAAAATTCAAACTTCAAAGAGCACTACATCGGAGTCGACGTCCTTAGGGAACCGAAGTCGCAAAGGGTAATCCGGCAGAGCTTCCGCAATGCGTCTTGCATCCTCCAAGTAAAACCTGAACATATCATCAGTACCACCACCACCACCACCATGACTTGTTCGGTATTCTTGCAAGCTACCTTTATTGAAGGCGCCGTTCTTGAACGACCAGTTCCCGGTTCTCAGGCTGAAGTGGTAGAGCTGCAAGAACCGGTGACCGAACGCCGCCACGAATTCTATGGCGTCCAGTATGAATTCCACCTCCTCCCTCGACAGGTAGTAGGAGAAGCTCACTCTCGTCCACCCCGGCTTCAACCCCTCGTAACCCTGTCACAAGTACAGATGGGATCATGTCGGTCCTACATTCAATCTGATAATATGATGAGATTGATCACACCTGATTGGATTAATTAAGGTTGCGTACCTTTTCAATCGCCGATCTGAACTTCAAAGAGAGCTGGTCATCGACACCCAATAAAAGGTGTCCATAAGGCCCCGCGCAGCTGCACCCGCCCCGTGCTTGGATTCCGAAAACGTCGTTGAGGAGCTTCGTGACGAAGCGCCCGTGGAGGGGCTGTCTATCAGCATCACCCTCGCCCGGTAAGATGAGGAAGGAGATGATCGGCTGCCGCTTCACGGCCGTGTTGCCTAGGACGCGCACGTTCGGGTTCTTGAGGAGCCGGTCAAACGCGATATCCAAGTACGCCTGCTCGCGTGACTCAATGAGCTCATACCCGACGTACTCTTTCACCCAGAAAGCGAGCGATGCGCGTATCTTCTGCACGATCGGCGGGGTCCCTGCGTCCTCCCTCTCTTCAATCTCATCGTAGTACAGTGTGTCCTATGAAAACACAACCTATGTTAAGTCTTTTATTGAAAACTAAAAAGATGTATATATAGGTTGTGAGTAAGCTATGAAGGTCGGTTACCTTATCGTTGAATCCATTGACGAAACGAACGGTCCCACCTCCGCAAGTGGAGGGAAGAGACGAGCTCAGTCGATACAAAGCCTTGCTCATGAGGAGGACCCCTGGCGTGCCCGGACCGCCAACAAATTTATGTGGGCTCAGGAAGACCGCATCGTAGCCGTCTATGTCCCCCGATCGCATGTCGATCTCCACGTAGGGACCACTGGCCACCACAGACAACAATTTCAAAAAAACAATCAATTAATGTCAATTATGTCAAACCTCACAGCTCATGACATTCATGCATCTTCATTGATTACTCTGTCACTCTCAAATAAATGTACCAATAATAATATTGGTCTATCAAAATTTTGGATAACTGGATCGGGACTCAATACCTGGCGGCGTAGTCAAAGCAGGCAAAAGCGCCGTGCTGGTGGAGCAGGCGCGCGAGGGAGTGGACATCGGTGTGGATCCCGGTGACGTTGCTACACGCCGAGAACGACCCGAGGACCGGGCGGTTTTCGTACTTCCCCGACCCGAGCTCGGCCCGCAACGCGTCGACGTCGATGAGCCCCTCGTCGTTTGCGCCGATCTCCACCACCTCGGCGAGGCTCTGCCGCCACGAGAGGAGGTTGGAGTGGTGCTCGTAAGGGCCGAGGAACACCACCCACCTCTCCTCCCTCTTCAGCATCCCCAAAACGCGGTCCCTTAGCGTCGGCGGCACGGCGATGCCCATCACCTCCTGGAGGCGCTTGATGGCGGCGGTCGTGCCGGCGCCGCAGAAGAGGAGGGCGTCGTCTGGGCCGCCACCCATGCATCGCTTGACGTACTCCGTTGCCTGATGAACCATCTTCGTTGTTCTGTGGCCCACGTAACTGTCGGTGGTGTGGGTGTTCCCTGCACATGTAAAACCGTCCAGTAGAATGCTAGTTGGACAATCTAATTGTAGAACGTGTTGGTGGCCGTCAGACCTTTTAAAAAATCAGTGCGAGATTAGGTAGTACCGTAGAAGGGGAGGACTGTTTCGGTGATGTAGGTTTCGATGCAGTGAAGGCCCCGGCCGGAGGCGGTGTGGTCGGCGTACGTGAGCGCACGTTTGCCGAAAGGGGTTGTGAACTCGGCGTCCGCGCCGATGAGTTGTGACCGGAGCCATTCGCACCGGTCTTCCACGTCCGAGGAACCCATCTTTTCTGGTCCAAACCCAGGCATCTTGAGAGATAGAGTTTTCAGATAGAGAGAGAGAGAGAGAGAGAGAGATGGGAGCAAGACTTAAACAAAGGTGAGATTTGAGAGAATGTCATGTGGTGTTATTTATAGATATATTTTGAAGAACAAAACTACGTTTGTAAATTGTAAGGTATGTTTTACCGGGTTCTTTGATTCACGTGTTGGAGCAAGACTTATTAATCGATGTTGGATTCGTGTTGACCAGCTACTTTGAAGAGAGTCAAAATGAGGGGGGTGGGGGTTGATGTATTGTTTCTATCGTTGATGTATTGTTTCTATCTTCTCTACCTTTGCATTCCCTATTCTTTCATGTTGATATATAAAAATAAAAAACCCCCCCCCCCCCCCCATCACTTTTTTTTTTTTAAGTCCACGTGCCCTTTTGAAAATAATATAATTAAATTTTTATTAACGAACGAAGAATATTCTGTGAAATAAGGTCCGTTTGAAAACATAGATTTAAAAGTAACTTTTAGAATAAAGCTGTTTTTTAAGAAGATTTTAAACCTTGACTTTTTTAAGATGTTTTTTTTAAAATCAGGAATCAATATTTGAAAGGAGTTTAATGTTTGGCAGAAAAAGTTGTTTTTCAATTTAAAAAATCGATTCTGACCAAAAAGCGTTGTTTCTGAGCTTTTTAAAACACAGATTTCGAAGGAAAAATTAAAAGGAATCCAGGTTCTGATTCTGTAAAAAGCTGCTCCGTTTAACTGCACGCTTTTAGCTTTTTAACTTTTTAAAAAGCAAAAACGCACCCTAACACGCAACTAAATAGGACCTTAAACAAAAGTGAGATTTGAGAGAATGTCATGTGGTGTTATTTATAGATATATTTTGAAGAACAAAACAACGTTTGTAAATTGTAAAGTATGTTTACCGACTTATTAATCAATGTTTGATTCACGTGTTGACCAGCTACTTTGAAGAGAGTCAAAATAAGGGGGTGGGGGTTGATATATTATTTCCATCTTCTCCACCTTTAATTTCCCTTTTCTTTCGTGACAGGTTGATATATAAAGGAAAAAAATCTAAATAACCCCGTCCCTTTTTTCAAAGTCTGTATAACCTTTTAAAAATAATGTATATATTTAAAATTAAATTTTTATTAACAAATGATAAATATTCTACGAAATATCTATTTGACTAACCTTAAATAAGAATACAATATATTAATATATTAAAAATATAAAATATCATTTGTAAATTATAATTTTATCCATTCGAATAGATTTTAAAACTCTATCGGAACCTTATCAGGAGGGGTAAAATAATAATTTACAAATGCTTTTTTATATTTTTAATAAAATGTGAGGGGTTTTTAATATATTATATTTTTAGTTAGGATTAACCCAATAGAATATTGATAGAATAATTCAAATTTATCGATAAAAATTTAATTAAGAAAACTATTTAGATTTTTAATAAGTGTTTTTAGAAGTTTAAATGAATATTATATGAATTTTAAATAATTTATAGGAGGTTATATGGATTGTTCCCTGTATAAAATTATATTAGTTGTCACCACACTGTCCACACTGTCTTTGATGGGGATTCAAGTATGTTCTTGGTCACAATTTCTCCAATCGAAATTGATGGATATTCTGAGATGAAAATCCACAAACTAAAGACTTGATCTCCCCTTATCGTTGTTTTTTTCAAATCTCATTATTTATATTGATAAAATTGTGATGACATCGGGATGAATTTTAATTCTTTTACACGGCGCATTCAAATATGAGCTCGCTTATTTTAAGTTAGAAAATGTCACCTGCAATTCTTTTTCAAACTCGATTTGAGTCCATATATGTTTTAATTTAAAAAGAAATAATATATCTGAACTAATAAGTTACATATTTTAATAAAAAATGAATTATATATTTTAATTAATTGTATAGATTAATTTTTAAAAAATATAAAAAAATTGCTAATGAAATATATGACGTTAAAGTAATATATGTGACTTGGATTGGAGCTAGAAACAACTAGGTAACTAAACTCAATTTTAGTCGGGGAAAAAAAAAACTAGGTAAATTCAATGAAAACTATACAGGGGTGGATGCGGGATAATATTTTGGGGTAGGTTATATAGCTTATGTTAAATATTTATATAAAAGTTTTTTGTTCTTATATTTGATAGCCTATATTAAATATATATATATATATGAAAGTTGTTTGTTCTTATATTTGATGTAATTATTTATATACCAAATGATGTGATATTCAAAAGACATATACATGTGAAGAAAAGAAGAAAAAAAAGAAATGTAATTAAAGTTAAGTACTTTGATTTTGTAAAAATAAAAATGAGATATAAACTCATCCTACACGGTATCTTAACAAATTTTATAATTGAAATAACCAAATATGTTGTCATAAAAATAGGAAGAGTTGCTAGAAAAATAAGAAGAATTGTTCTCTGGGTATAAGTGTTTCTTTATTGCTCAATTGACATTAATTTAATTCTTAAGATAATATTTAAATTTTAAAATTTAGAAATGTTAAAATTTATAATAAGATTGAGGATGCATTTGGTTGCACCATTGCAAAACTGATTTTAAGCAAAAACAGGGTTTAAATATCATTTTGCAAGAAGATATGTATCCACAGCTTCTGCAAAACTCAGGTTTTGAGCACCTTTTTCACAAAAATATGTATGCGACTTTTGGCCCTATTTTTTTGTTTAGAAATAAGTTTGGAAAAAGCAGCTTCCCGCACATCCAAAAGCTGTCCAAACCCGTTTTCAAATGTGCCAGAGTTCAATTTGGTTTGTTAGGTTGAGATCCTGTTTGTTAGGATATTATTTGATTTGCTATTAATTTATTAAATTGATATCTAGTTTGTTAGGAATATATTTTATGTGTAAAATGCAATTTATATAATATAAAATATAAATATTATGATATATCATCAAGTAATTAAAAAAATACAAAATCTGGGATGGGCTACAGCCCGGCCCATCCAACTCATACGCCCGCCTCTGGATATATATGATCTCAATATAATATATTGAGTGTTGTTAGAGCATCTTCAAAAGTCTCCTCAATGTTTTCTTACATTGTGGAGAAAAAAACTCCCTATGACATGTAAGGATTTTTTTTTTTATCATTCTTGCTCTATCTTCATTCCAAATGACTAATTTGCCCCAATTCTTATCTATAAATTACAAGTCTCCAAAAATCAAATGAATAAAAATGTATTCCAAAATTTATCAAATATTGACTTTGAATAAAAAAAATTAAAATAAAAATGATTAATAATGAATATAAATGAATTAAAAGTAAATTAAAATTTTTATAAACATGAAAAATAAATAAAATTTATTTATAATGAATAATAATTAATTATTAATAATGAATAGAAAAAATTTCATGTAGGAAAATGCCCAATATGCCCACATAAAGAAACAAAAAATGAAAGAAGGGGAAGGGGGCAATATGGTCTTTTTTTTTTGAAGAAACAGTAGGCATTCGGCCTTACAATATGATCTTTTTTTTATGTAAGGAATGAATTTGGCTCCACACTCATAGGGAGTGTGTTAGGGAAAAATGTAGCGTGGGAGGGTTCTAGGAATGCTTTTGGAGCTGGGTTTTAAAGCCTAGTTTGGTAAATGAATAAATTTTTAGGATAAGTTAGCCTAATTTATATAGATAAAAAACCATTATTTTTATCCAGATTTGCATATGGTAATATTTTTTATTATCTTCATTTTTTGTGTTCTTATCCTCTATCATGTATTTGGATCAAATATGGGATAACTTTTAAAAAAATTTAAAAATACCAGATCTACCCTTCCTATTAGTGGGTCATTAATATTGTTTGGTAGAACACATTTTTTTTTTTTTTAGTTTTTTTTTTTTTTGTTGGGAATGGTAGTCATAAATGTTATCCTAATTTTACAAAATTGGGATAAAAAATTGGGATAAAGTCTGTTCCACCTTTTACGCAGAATAAACTATTTCAATTTTTTATCTCAAAATGTGCACAATAGCCCATCCTTTATCCCCTTTTTTTTAATGTCATATGAGATAATAAGTAATTTAACCCAATTTTTTTCCTTATACCAACCCCTTATCCCCATGTGAAACTAGGCCTAAGGGTTTTGTATCCCTGTACGAAGAAAAATGTCGTGTAGGGAGACTCTTGGAGATGCTCTTACACAGAGTATTTTTTATAGTCTATACATCGTTAGCCATTCAGTGAGATATATAGTGTATACCTCATTAATTTTATTTATGTTTGCTAAAAATAGATCCACTCAATTCCAAATAAAATGATGAACATTTTTCATCAAAACATATATGTCATTAGACGAGGTTAACTAGTTTTAGAAAATCACATGAACTACTCATGGCACTGTAATTGAGGTTGTACCTAATATTATCCTAAATATTTAATTTTAAAAAAAAATTAGAGTCCCCCCCCCCCTCTGGGTTAATTTGATCCCTTGACCACCATTTCGGAGAGGGGGTGCTAGCTAACTTAACTAAAGCTCAATCGGTTCCTCCAAATATATTTAATATTGCTTGCATGATACTTATTTGGCTATTGTTAGAGTTGTCTACAAGTTAAATTTTGTTTTAGATTTGAGATAGCGTTTGAAAACACATATTAAAAATTAACTTTGAGTATAAAGCAGATTTCTAACATGCTTTTTGACCATGTACTTTTATGAGATGCTTTTCTTTGATTCATTACCAGACGAGGACTTTAAAAGAAATAGACTGCGTTTGGATGTAAGGTTGAAACCCTAAGATTCTTAGGGTGCATTTGGTTGCGCGATTGCAAAACTGAATCTGCAGGAATCTGGGTTTTAAAACTGATTCTGCAAGAAACTCACTTTCTTAGCTTTTTGAAATCATAGTTTTTGGATACTATTTACCTAAAATCTGTGTGCAAGAAGCTGCTACAGTAAAACTGTTTGGTTGCACGATTGCAAACGCAGCTTCCTACAATTGCAAACGCTGTGCAATCGCGCAACCAAACGCACCCTTAGAATCTTGTGTTTCAAACTCAGCTTTTGAAAATTGTTGTTTTATTAGATTTTTAGCCGTAATATTTTTTGACCTAAAAATGGAAGATGGTGGTTTGAAAAGTTAAACGCTAAAAATGTGCTTGGATCTGAGGGTTGCGTTTAGATGTGAGGTTGAAATGCTAAGATTCTTAGAAATTTGTGTTTCAAACTCAGCCTAAAAAGAGAAAATGGTGACTTGAAAAACTAAACTCTGAAAATATGTTTGGATATGAGTTTTGAAATTTTTAGTTTTTCAAATGTAGAATCTAACTAAACTCATATCCAAACGAATCCTGAGTTTAAAAATTGTAACTTTTCAAATGCAGAATCTACCTAAACTCATATTCAAATGGACCCTTAATAATACTTTAATATGAGGTAATAAAGAAAGATTCAACCTGATTTTTTATTATATAACTGTATGCATTATATTTGTTTAATTAGTCAATAACCAATCTATTGGTTGGATTAGTATTCTCTATTTTAAGCAATAGTTTTTAAATCTCACTTTGAAAGTGTCAAATTCTTTTGTTTTTGTCAAATGATTTCAAATTCAAAAACTCATAATAATATTGGTTACAATGTTTGATTATTTTTAAGTTTTAATAAATTATGTATTTTGACTTAATTAGATTTCTATTTGAGCTTGATTGAGTCAGGCCCCCTTGCAGGCAGTCTTGTATGTCTCAATCGCAGTTTGATAGGATAAATATATCTTAATTATGTTAGGGTATGTAAGTTAGATGAACAATTTAGAGATTCCTTGCAGATTTAGAGAACACAAGAGGGGCACATGGATAAAGGGGTCAAAACAATCATTTAATAAATCTAGAAAAGATATACCATGCATGTTCTGTTAGAAATATATACAAGTGAACGGATCTTGACTCTATAATTCATAAAATCTAATTGGTGAGGAAGGACTAGAATGCATACCTTGCTCCATAGTATTTGGTCAAGGAATTTGATAAGAATAGGAGCTTAGACTTCTCTCTCCTCACTCTTCCTTTGCTTAGAGATTTGATGGGTATCTCTACATACCACTTTACTTTGATGTGGATATGATGTTGTGTGAAGTGATGAGTGGAGAGAGGGACCAAGTCCCCTTTTATAGACCATAGGAGGCCAAGGGCTCACATCATGAAATTACTCCCATCATAAACTCCATGAGCCCCCCCAAAAATCACATTGGATACATAAAGAAACATTTTAAGTGATTTATCTTGGAACCATGAAATCTAATAATTTTATTCTTATTGGAATTGCTATCAACATGATTTCCAACAACCTTTATTTCCATTGATATTCTCCCACCATGAATTCTTCACATTGGACAACCAAAACTCTTACTTGGGTTTGCAACATATTAGTGGATAGGTGAGTGTTCATGTATTGGGTAGATAAAAGTCATTAACAATATGACTAGTTATATCTCATTGGGTAGCTCAAATTTTAAATTGTGAAAAGTCCAAGACCAACATATGAGGAATTCAAGAAACAATGAAAAATAAAAACTTAATTCCTTTTATTGGTTCATGGAAGGCCACAAAATCCAACATTCTCCCACTTGGCCTGGAATGATCACTACTATTATAATTCTTTAATTAGTGATCCTTACAATAATACTTATATTAACTGTATATATCAATGCGAATCATAGCGGTCACACATTGTATCCAAATATGCTCCCTTCTATGCATCACATCATTGATATTTCCAGATAACTAAGTCTTTTATGATAAATTTTTACTTATCAATGTTATCCCAACCATTATGTTAGGCATTTATATTTCTATTTCCCAAATATATATATATGTGCACAAATAAATAGAAATTGACCGGAATCATCATTAAATAAAAGATCTCAAAAACATATAGTGTCACATTACAATTTAATGATCCCACTCTGTAAGACCCATCATCACAACATGATTTTTATAGGTCTTTGGCGCCAATCCTTTAGTTAAGGGATCTGCTATCATATTCCTTGTACTAATATGTTCAATGGACACTAGATGATCCCGTATCTTCTCTCTTACAACAAGATATTTAATGTCTATGTGTTTAGACGCACTTGAGCTCTTGTTGTTTTTGGAGAAGAAAACAGCAGCGGAATTATCACAGTAAATTTTCAATGGCTTAGCAATTGTATCCATCACTTGAAGCCCTGAAATGAAATTCTTCAACCATAATGCATGTGAAGTAGCTTCATAGCAACTAATAAACTCAGCCTCCATGGTGGATGAAGCAACAATTGTTTGTTTAACGCTTTTCCATGATATAGCTCCACCAGCCAGTAGAAAAACAAAACCAGATGTTGATTTTCTACTATCGACACAACCGGCAAAATCCGAATCTGAGTAACCAATTACCTCTAGATTATCAACCCTTTTATATGTAAGCATATAGTCTTTTGTCCCCTGAAGGTAGCGCATAACCTTCTTTGCAGCTTTCCAGTGCTCCAATCCAGGATCACTTTGATATCTCCCAAGCATTCCAACAGCAAAACTTATATCAGGACGAGTACATGTCTGGGCATACATTAAACTTCCTACAGCAGAGGCATAAGGAATTTCTTTCATTTGTTTCCGCTCAACCTCATTTCGTGGACATTGAGATTGGCTAAATTTATCACCCTTCACAATGGGTGCATCACCTGATGAGCAATTTTCCATTTTAAACCTTTCAAGAATTCTTTTAATGTAAGTCTTTTGTGATAAGCCAAGTAAATGACGAGATCTATCTCGATGAATCTCAATGCCTAACACAAAAGAAGCTTGACCTAAATCTTTCATGTCAAAGTTCTGTGATAGAAATTCTTTGGTCTCATATAAAAGACCCAAATCACTACTAGCAAGCAATATATCATCCACATACAAGACTAAGAAAATAAACTTGCTCCCACTGACCTTCAGATATATACATTGGTCAATAGTGTTTTCCTCAAATCCGAAGGATGTAATGATGTCATTAAACTTAAAATACCATTGACGGGAAGCTTGTTTTAGTCCGTATATGGATTTCCTTAATTTGCATACTAGTTGCTCCTTTCCCTTTTCTTCAAAACCCTCGGGCTGTCTCATGTAGATTTCCTCATCTAGATTTCCATTCAAGAACGCAGTTTTCACATCCATTTGATGTAACTCTAAATCATAATGAGCTACTAATGCCATGATAATTCTAAATGAATCCTTCTTCGAGACAGGTGAGAAGGTTTCACTATAATCGATTCCCTCCCGTTGAGTGAATCCTTTAGCAACAAGTCTGGCCTTATACCGTTCAACATTGCCCTTGGAATCTCGTTTAGTCTTAAATACCCATTTACAACCAATAGGTCTAAACTCCTTAGGCAGTTCAACAAGTTCCCAAACTTGATTTTTGCTCATGGATGTCAGTTCATCCTTCATGGCATCCAACCAATTTTTAGAATTATCACCCTTCATGGCTTGTGAAAACAAAATTGGATCTTCTTTAATTCCAATATCAAAATCTGACTCCTGAAGGTACACAATGTAGTCATTTGGTATAGCAGATCTTTTCACCCTTTCTGATCTGCGTAGAGTACCATGTGTGGCTACATTATCATTATTTTGTACACTTTCTAAAATAGGTTCATTATTTTCAATTATTTCATTCGATGGTGTACTCCTTTCAGGTTGATCTTCCAAAATGTTATGCTCAAGAGCATTACTCATGTCATCAACCTTTGATGTTTCAGTAGGAAAAGAAACTGAATTTCTTATTTCTTGAAATACCACGTTTCGCGGTTCACTCCCACTGATACAACCATCTTCAATGAACCTAGCAGTGATAGTTTCAGATATTCTATTTGTATGGTTAGGACAGTAAAACCGATAACCCTTTGACCTTTCTGGATACCCAATGAAAAAACAGCTAACTGTTCTTGGGTCTAATTTTCTTTCATGTGGGTTGTAAAACCTAGCCTCAGCCGGACATCCCCAAACATGTAAATGTCCTAAACTCGGTTTCCTACCTGTCCATAACTCGAATGGAGTTTTAGGAACAGCTTTACTAGGAACTCGGTTTAGGATATACATTGCAGTCCTTAAGGCTTCACCCCACAAAAATTCAGGCAATGTGGAATTACTGACCATACTCCTAACCATTTCTATAAGGGTGCGGTTACGCCTTTCAGCCACACCATTTTGTTGAGGTGTCCCTGGCATCGTATACTGTGCAATGATGCCATTTTCTTGTAGGAATCTAGCAAAATGACCTAAATGATGGTTTGTTCCATCGTATCTACCATAATACTCACCACCCCTATCAGACCTCACAACCTTAATTTTTCTGTTTAATTGATTTTCAACTTCAACCTTGTAAATCTTAAAGGCATCCAAAGCTTCAGATTTTTCTTTTAACAGAAAAATATATCCATAACGTGAGTAGTCATCAATGAAAGTGATAAAATATTTTTGACCACCAAAACAGGGTGAAAAGGGACCACAAATGTCAGTATGAATCACTTCAAGAAGCCCAGAACTCCTTGTGGCACTCTTTTTAGAGGTTTTAGATTGTTTTCCTTTAATACAATCTATGCAGACACCATAATCAGTAAAGTCAAGAGTTTTTAAAACTTCATCTTTCACTAATCTCTTAATTCTCTCTTTAGAGATGTGTCCAAGTCTATTATGCCACAACATAGAAGAGTTTTCATTAACAATGCCACGTTTATTACCAACACTCACATGCAAGGACAAAAGGGATTGAGAAAATGAGGAATCCAAAGACAGTTTATATAATCCATCACACAATAAACCAGTACCAATCAAAAGAGAGTTTTGAAACAAGTTGACCTTACAATTTTCAAAATTGAAGGTATAACCTTCGAGGTCAAGTTTAGGTAAGGAAATAAGATTTCTAGAAAATGAAGGGACATAAAAAACATTATTCAACAGAAGGTGGAATCCGGTATTTAAAATAAGCTTGTAGGTCCCTATTGCTTTGACTTTAGATTTCAACCGGTTCCCCATGAAAATAAATTGCTCTCTTTCATTTGGCTTCTGGGTTGAAAGGAATCCCTGCATGGAGTTTGAAACATGAATTGTGGCACCAGAATCAATCCACCAAGTATTAGAAGGAACATCAATAAAATTGGTTTCAAAACATACAAGTGACAAAGTATCACCTTTCTTTGCAAACCAATCTTTGCGTTTCTGACAGTCCTTCTTGAGATGTCCCTTCTTCTTACAGAAGAAACACCTCAAATTGTCACTCTTCTTACCACTTTGATGGCCAACTTCATTTGACCTCTTGCCTTTCTTTGGTGGACCTTTTCTTCCCTTAAATGGCTTCTTGTTGTTGGGTTGATTCTCCTGAGATACTAGATGGACAATATGCAATCCCTCCTGTTTCAGTCTTTCCTCCTCTTGCACACACATAGCAATCATTTCATTCATGGTCCATTTATCTTTATGTGTGTTGTAAGTAATTTTGAATGGACCAAACTGAGGAGGGAGACTATTGAGTGCAAATTGCACAAGGAAAGGTTCAGAAATTGTCATTTCCATACCTTTAAGCTGCCCAGCCAAATCTCCCATTTTCATTATGTGCTCTCGCACTCCACTTATTCCATCATATCTCATAGTGGTCAATTTTGCCATTAATGTACCCGCCAAAGCCTTATCAGATCCTTGGAACTGTTGTTCCACAGCTTGGAGGTACTCTTTTGCCTTAGAACTAGTAGGGATGGATCCCCTAATAGTCTTAGCAATTGTACTCTTAATGACCATGAGACTAAGTCTGTTAGAGCGTTCCCACTTCTCATATAGAGCTTTCTGTTCAGTGGTACTTGCCTCAGTAGTTTTAGGAGGTTCATCAATGCGCAAACAATAGTCAAGATCAGAACATCCTAATGCAATGCGTAATTGCTCATTCCAATCAGAAAAATTTGATCCATTAAGTGTTGGAACATTAGATACATGCCCAGACAATGGAGTAGGGGTCATCACTGAAATAAAGACAATATTTTTACATTAACATCATGTTTTAAATCATATACAATTAAATCACATGCAATTACTATTATTAAAATTAATTCGTATACATTCATGAATTAATTTTAAAGTGAATCATGCATCATCATCATCCCTCCTTTGGGTCGAGAATACGACATGCAATTGATCACAACAATTCGAATACAATAATGAATTGATCCTTAAAATTAATTTATACACCATCACAATCCCTCCTTTGGGTCGAAATTGTGATATGTAATTAAATCACAATTATACAGTTTAATTCTCCAAAGCCATGAAGATGTTTTTTTTTTTTTTTTTTTTTAACCATAATTAATTCAAGTTTCTCATGATTTGGTCACTTTGGTGACTACAAAATCACTCGATTAATGAATAATTATGACATCAAATTTCATGGAGATTAATTAAACTAATAATTTCCTTTAATAATGATTTTAATCATAAAAATCAAAAGTAATCTTTTATGTTGCTTTTGTTATTACTTGATCCATATCATTTATTCAGTAAATAGCCTCCTTTGGGTCGACTATTTATGAATAAATTAAATGGTAAACTTTTATGCAACTTTCTAACATGTATTCTCAATATCTCATTGACTATGATCCCTTTGGGGAACAATATCAATTTATTTGAAAAAACATTTAAAGGATGTAATTAATCTTACTAACATGAAAACTCAAATTCAATGTACAGCCATGCAAGATACAAGATCCATTCTATTGTACATATATATGTAAGAATCACTAGAACATCCTTTCTTTAAAGGTTTATTACAAATCATATATATATCATTATGTATATTATTGCATGTAAACATCCCACGTATGCATATATCATGTATATCAATGCATGTAAACATCCCACGTATGCATATATCATGTATATCAATGCATTTAAATATCTTACGCATGCATATATGATAATTAATGAATTCTGTTACATAAAATATTATTTCATATTCATTCGACTTTCATGACTTATGAATTACAGAGTCACAACCTGGCTCTGATACCACATGTAAGAAATATATACAAGTGAACGGATCTTGACTCTATAATTCATAAAATCAAATTGGTGAGGAAGGACTAGAATACATACCTTGCTCCATCGTATTTGATCAAGGAATTTGATAAGAATAGGAGCTTAGACTTCTCTCTCCTCACTCTTCCCTTACTTAGAGATTTGATGGGTATCTCTACATACCACTTTACTTTGATGTGGATGTGATGTTGTGTGAAGTGATGAGTGGAGAGAGGGACCAAGTCCCCTTTTATAGACCATAGGAGGCCAAGGGCTCACATCATGAAATTACTCCCATCATAAACTCCATGAGCCCCCCCAAAAATCACATTGGATACATAAAGAAACATTTTAAGTGATTTATCTTGGAACCATGAAATCTAATAATTTTATTCTTATTGGAATTGCTATCAACATGATTTCCAACAACCTTTATTTCCATTGATATTCTCCCACCATGAATTCTTCACATTGGACAACCAAAACTCTTACTTGGGTTTGCAACATATTAGTGGATAGGTGAGTGTTCATGTATTGGGTAGATAAAAGTCATTAACAATATGACTAGTTATATCTCATTGGGTAGCTCAAATTTTAAATTGTGAAAAGTCCAAGACCAACATATGAGGAATTCAAGAAACAATGAAAAATAAAAACTTAATTCCTTTTATTGGTTCATGGAAGGCCACAAAATCCAACATGTTCATCCTGAATTTAAACAAATTAAAGAAATTCATTAATTGTTCAATTCAAATGAAAAGAATAAATTTAACAAGTTGATAGAGTTTGTTTTGATTTACCGGTTGTTCAATTTAATTCATTAATAGTTTATTTCGATGCCAAAGAGTTTATTTTGATCTCACATTGTTTAGTTTGATTCATGCATGGGTTGTTTAGTTCTGTCCTTATAATTATTTAATTTAATTTGATTGATTCCGTTCAATTTAAGAATGTAATTAGTTCAACTTATGAACTGCTCGATCGGTTTGATACAAAATTTTGTTATCAAAGAATGTGTTACATGTTTAATTATAGAGATGTACACATGTCAATTCATTAATTAGAGACCCAATGCAACCAACAGATCCATTGATTTAAGCAATCATTTAATTAATCTACATGTGTTAGATTTAAAGAGACAAATAATTACGAGACATGAATCATTAAGAGAGGAGCGAACCTTTTATATAATAGTACAAGGTCTAATACACGTGTAACACAATAATACATATATAACACGATGATAATAATACAATACACATGTAATTTAACGATCTATCTATATATATATATATGCTTATATAAATATTTGACTGAAATTTTCAACTCGTGATTGATAAACTCCATGTCAAAACAAACCACCCCCAAGGCTGCTCCATAATTAATTGTGCCTGCTTGGGAGGCAGGCACCCACAATGGACTTGAAATTCTCCTTGATCTTCACCATAAACAAGAACAAAAACCTATACAACACAACCATGCCCAACAACACAGCCAGATCCACCCACTTCGAATAGCTCAGGTTAACCTGCCAGACATCCCTCAAGATCTCCTCTCCTGTGATGGTTCCATTCCCTTCACTGTTGGGGAATGTCAGCCCTATGAACTCATTCTTATAAAATCCCTCGTTGCCATACTTATGGAAGGCCACATAGGACATGGGGTACCTCCAGACCGGCTTTGGGAGATCGTTAGGTAGGCGAAAGAAGCCCCCGTTGAGCATCATCACACCTTGGATCCCCGCGCCGGTGATAATCCCCATCAAGAAGTCGGGGACGACGCTCGCGACAATCATCATGAGGCTCTCGACGAGCATCATGCATGTGAAGAGGACGAGAGCGAAGTAGACGAAGTGGTCAAAGCTCTTCTGGAGGTGTACCAAGTAGTAGGCCATGGCCCCCGGGATGATGGAGATGAGGGCTAGGAATGGGGCGGAGGAGAGTGTGTTTCCAATCACGAAAGACGTCACTCCGTAGTGACCATTCAATCTCTCGCGCTGGAAGATCTGAAAAAAGATTCTTTGTCTATTACAAGAAAGAACTTTATTTATAGATAAGAAGGTTGAAACCTTAAAACTAAGGGTCCGTTTGTTTGGACGTAAAAGTCCATGAAAATTTTAGTTTTCAAGAAAAGTAGTTATATAGGGATGTTTGATAGCTTAAAAAAAAAACGGTAATGGAAAATTATTTCTTTAACCGCTTTCATATCCAGATTTTGGCATTCGCCTTCAGGGGTTCGTACGTCGTTTTCCAGGGATTCAGAACTCCATATATCAGAACTTCTCAAAAGTTTCATTAACCTTCTTTTTATTTTTAAATTGTAAATAATAATTTTAAATTTTATAAAATATCATCTAATTAAATGAAATGTATTTTTACATCTTTTAAATATAAAAAAAATTGTTTCTAAAATATTTAAAAATTTTAGATTTAATTAAATCTTAATAGTTTTTTTTATTTATGATAAATATTCAGATTTTAATTAGAGAGATTTCAGGATATATATGTAGAAAAATTTATAAAATGATTTATATCTCATAACTAAAAATAGTTTTTGTAACTAAAAATCAAATTTCAAAGAATTTTAAAATATGTTCAATGTAAATTTAATTGATCAAATTTATCTCAGAATATTCTAAAGTAACTACAGGATATCTAAATATCTCATATATTTTTTAATTTGATCTCACTTTGAAATTTAAATTGAAAATTCAAATTTTAAATTTAAATTTAAAATTTGGATTTACATGGTATTTGAACTTTTTGTGCTAGACATTTTCCATAAGTAAGGTAAACATAGCAGATATCCTTATTCTGAATAAAATATAATGCAATACTAATTTTTTAATAAAATTTATCAATGATTTTGATCTGTTTATAGTTATTATATTTTTTATTCACAATTTGATATCAATGCCTATAGATGAAAAATAAGATTTCACATATTTGTAGAACCAAACACTAGAAGACTAATATTTTACGTGAAAACAAACAACTGAAATCATTTTTCGTAAAATAATTTCAATACAACCAAATGCTGGAAATGAATTTCATTTTTCAGGAAAACTTTTTCCTTGTAAAAGAAAATCCTTAGAAAATCAAACTACATGAAACCAAACAGACCCTAAGTACCTTCATGTCTTCGACGAAAGAAGGGAATCCACCGATCGCCATGAACGTCAAGAATGCGGCGATGAACATGAGCATGGAACCTCTACTCTGTTGGTTTTTTTAAAGTAATTAATTATCACGTTAGATCACCCACACTCTTATCTTGGTACCAAAATCAGTAGCGATATCTAGTTTGGATCAATTTTATAACTAATAGTATAGAAAGAATACACGTGAAATAAAAATAGACCAAGTTTAATTTAATTACCTGAATGGACCCGTAACTTTTCCCAATGTCATAATAAATGGTTCCAATACATAAACACAGAGCGATGTAGATGGCGAAACGAAGCCAGTAGTAACCCAAATCTCTGTACATATTTATGAAGGATCTTTTAGTGAGGATGAGGGACTGTGTGAATGAGCTAGCTTGGCTTCCTTTCTTTACAATTGCTCCCTCCTGTATAAGAGAAAAACCCTCATCAGATTATATGTCATTAAATTGAAACAAGTTGTCTCTAGATAAACAAACAACACAAATTGCTTACATATTTGCACATCTCAGCCACCTTATGCTTCACGTCCTGAAAGGTATCTGAGGACTTGTATGCGTTCACAAGAACGTTGATCGACTCCTCAACAGAGATCGAATTGGCACCCGGACCTCGCTCGATGTCCTGATTGTATGTTCATCGAATGATTAATTTTGTTTATAAGAGGAAAACCAATACCAAATCAAATAGAATACAAAGCATTGTAGCCTCATCACCTTGTCCTCAAAGTCCTTATTGATTGTCCTAAGATAATGATCAGATGGGTTGGTCAAAGATGGGCATGGAAATCCATTGCATGCAAAGAACTGTAAATCAACCAAAGTGTTAATCATCCATGCATTAAAATAAAAAATTAAGTTATTGAAATTGCATGATGAACATTTTATATATGATGATGTGTACCTCACTAGTGAAAGACCTTGGACCAAAATAAACTGTCTTTCCATAGGAGAGGAGGCAGAGATTGTGGAAGAGCTCAAAAACTTCACTGCTGGGCTGGTGGATCGAAGCGACGACGGTCCTCCCGTCGTGCTTTGCAAGGCCCACGATCCGGCTCATGACGTGGTAGGAGGCGGCGCTGTCAAGGCCGCTGGTGGGCTCGTCCAAGAAGAGGAGTTTGGGCCTGGTTAGGATCTCTATGCAGATGCTGACCCTCCGTTTCTGGCCCCCGCTGAGCCCCTTGACGGCCCACCCACCGATGCGGGTGTTCACCGCGTCCTGGAGGCCCATCTCCTTTATGGTGGTCTCGGCCCGGAACCGCTTCTCGGCCGCGGTCATGGCATCTGGGAGCTGGAGATGGGCGGAGTAGTATACGGCCTCTCTTACGGTGAGCGTTGTCATCAGAACGTCATCTTGGGTCACATACGCCTATTTTTTTAAGAAACCAAAATCATGAACTTGAGTGTTGGGGTGAAACTAATGCGAGTAGAGCTCCATTCGAATCCATTCTAAAGTTTAAGAAATCAATTCAAACTCAACTCAATCGGGCCTTCAAGCATGAGTAACTCAACCTTAACCTAGTATGTCAGATTTGGTATGGCTTTGGTTGAGTTCAAGTTTGATTCGGACTGGATTAGATTTTGATTGGGTCTACATGTTTCTTCAAAATATGTTATTTTGAATCATTAGAACTTAGGAAGAGTGTCCTGTGTGAAAAAAAAAAAAATGAAAAGTATTTTTATTTAGATAATAAATATATGAAATTATAAAAGTGATAAATTTTAAATAAAATGAATTAAAAATTTAAATTTTATTTCACAAATTAAATAATTAAATTTAACTTAGACCATTTAAATTTATTAATCCCTACTTTCATGTTGGGTTCATTTTTTTCAAATCGTCAATTCAAACCCAAATTGGATAGGGTCAGATTGAATCCGTCCAAGCCAATGAATGAACAATTGCACAAAAAACACAGGTAACTCATGTGCAGGGTTGCAATTCTTCGTACCGAAGTCCCGAAAGCCAGTTTTTGTTTCCTGCCATTGATCAGAACCTCCCCAGACTGACTTGTATTCGATGCCAACCTTCCTGAACAGATGAAAAACACAATCCTTCAATAAGTAACACCAACTAAAACAAAAACAGATCATAAAACACATGATGACAAACTTAACACTACTTCCAAACAGACCTGCCAAGGCATCAAGAAGGGTAGACTTGCCACACCCAGAAGGACCCATGATGGCCAGAACCTGCCCAGGCTGAGCATACCCAGTGACACCATGTAAGATGTGCTTGGTCGCCGACGCCGTCACCCACAGATCCTCCCACGTCAGGGACACGCCGTCGGTGTCATTGTAGTTGTTGTAGCCATTGCTATAGTCATGGGGAGGTCGAGGTGGAAGTGGAGGTGGAGGGGAAGGGGAAGGGATGATTTGGGTGTGGATGCTGAACGGGAAAGACCAGTCGGCGGCCACCGAGGAGGAGTCGTCCGATGCAAAGCTGCCTTTTTTCATGGAGTCCGCAGCAATATTCGTCGAGTGTCTGTCAGTTGTTGGGCTGTCATGGCCGCCGGGAGTCCATCTTGGGATCTCTATTTGGGAATCCATTTTTTTTTTTGGAATTCTCAGAAGTTTGTACTGGGTGTGTCTGTCGTTATAACTTATATAGGGAGACAGATTTGGGAAGCTAAGCCATACATTGATGGTATGATGATGTCATCCACGGTCCACCATGACGAATTTATGCCCATGTTGTCATGTTGATATTATAGAGTTAAACAAATCACGGGACTTGGCTGACTTTCTCCCGTCGGTGGTCCTATTTTTAGACTAAAGTTAAACTAGGTTACTGAGATGCAGTCCGGATTCCTAGGATTGTCTCTCTTTCAAAATATGTCACTTATCATCAATTAAAATGAATGTTCGGCTCAAGTTTAATGGTTGACTTGTGGGACAACTCTTTTCCACCAACGGCCTTAAAACGGCGGCATGTTTTGAAAAAAGGGAGGCAAGTACAGGAAAACCATAGCAGAGGATCCGGACCGGTGGGAACAAAGTCAAAATGAAACAGTCAACGGTGAAAGAGAATAGTGGTGGGGTCCACGTGCATGTAGCGTACGGTATTAAATATTATAGATGAACCTTTTCCATTTCTCATCAGTTACATGGTGTCAAACTTATCCCTTTAATATATATATAATATATATAAAAGAAAGTGTTTTTATTTTTTATTTTTTTGATCTCTTTTATAGAAGTGAGGTGTTTATTGACTTAACTGAATCTCGATTAACAGTATCAAAGCTATCTTTAGAAAAAGAATTATTTAATTATTATCAAGGGATGTCGTTTTTAGTTGTATCTGATGAACAGAGTAGATTACATTGTAAAGTTGTAGCTATCATTAGCACTTAGCATAAATGGATTTTCATGACAATAATTATTAACATAATTTACTTAGAAATATATATTAATATATCTTAAAGTAGTCTTATGTAGGAAAAAATTTCATATATATCACTATGCACTATGTCCTGATAGGAATCTACTGATAGGAATATGTGCATGAATAATTGAAACATTTATCATCAATTGATTTTAATTCATAGTTTTTTCTTATTATTTGATGGACACGTGTCCATCCAAACATATAAATTAGAAATTAAACCCCCTCAGTAATTTGTGTTTCCGGACTATAGTTTGGGTTTAATCACAAAAAGAAAAAAATAATGTATTGAAGTAAAACCAAGGAAGATTTGTGCATATGTACAAACTAGTTTTGGTGTACACGCTTTGCGCGTAATACTGAGTTATGTAAAAATTGTAAATATGGCCCTGCTAGTTGGATGTATGCGTGCGTAATTGAATTATATAAGTTATTTTATATTATAATTGAAAGATAAATAAAAATCTATATCATTATAAATAACTCTTATAAAACAAAAACAATGTTTCATAACTGGAGTTCTATTGTATATATTTTATATTTTTTAAATAAAAAATTAATTCTCAAAAAGTTTTAGACCTAACCATTTTTACCAACCACTACCCATTAAAAAAAATGGATTACCGAACCCCCCTAAAAACAATCTAATCAACAAAAAAAACACTTATTTTCACATTTGAAAAAAAAATGATACATATAGATCCAAAAAAAAAGAAAAAAAAAAGAAACATAACAAATTTTAAATTCAAAAGCAAGAGATCTATCAATAATTTTATAGGCTCAAAAGGATCCGATTACATTTGTATTTATTAATGTGACTAAAATATTTATATTTTATATTTTTATGGGTATCTTAATGATCTGAAAAATCATTGAATAGATAAAATTTCATAAAATTTGAAATCCGAGAAGTCATGTTTTGAAATTAGGGACCTGCTTATAAATCTTAGAATCTGCATTGGGGACTTATTCATAACACATATAGGGATCGTTTTGTAAAATGTATAGAATATGGGGCCGATTTGTGAAACTTATAAAATATTGGGGTCTATCTGAAAAATCCCAGCTCATTTGTCCCATCGAGTAGGTCGATTGGGCCGGCGAAGAGCTGCCTGCTGTCGCGCATTATATGAGTATAGATAAAAATCTACAAAATAAGTGATAAAAATCTACAAAATAAGTGATCGACCATCAATGCTCTCATTGTCCGAAATTATTTGACTAAAGTTCTGGATTCTAGAAAAATCAGAAAATGTCAGACAGGAAAATAGTTTTTCCAGTTTGGATTCTAGAAAAATCAGAAAATGTTAAACACGAAAACCCGAACTTCAAAGTCTCCTTCCTGATAAATCAAAATCAGACACAAAAAATGGGCCTTGGTATACAACAATTAATTACGTCTTTCCGATATCATCCATCAGATTTCAGAGATTTCCACCACACAGTAACATATATATGACCTACACAGGAACACATCACTATGGTTCCTCTCGCTAACATTCCTGAGTTCTGTGTAATTGACAAGTCACATAGGCTTTCCAATAGTTATCAATGAGAGGGTGCCACTTATATGGCTAAAAAATTCCAATATTATTTCAATTTAATTGATATTTACTAAACTATGATAAATGCACAACTTTAATTGTTTTTGCACTGCCTACTGAACGTGTTTTTATTTGTTAACATAAATATCCCATTTTTTTTCTCAAAAAAGAATAAATATATTAAACTATGATATATGCACAACTTTAATTGTTTTTGCCCTGCCTACTGGACGTGTTTTTATTTGTTAACATAAATATCCCATTTTTTCTCAAAAAAGAATAAATATATATCCCTTTGTCTCTAACACTCGAATCTAGATGTATAGTTTTTATGTCATGCTTTTTAAGGGATGTAACTATCATATCATCTGATTTTACTGGTATTATCCTATCATATTCACAGTGAGGGACTCAGATCGGCAACCCCAACAAAGTGACTTTAAAGCAGTGTCTGGTTGCACGATTTGATAGTTTTTGTATTTGTAAGAAACTGTTTCTGTAATCGTACAACCAAACAGTTTGTAGAGGAAAAGAACCACTCAACACACATATCTAATTATGGCTTGCTAACTGTTAATATTAAAAAGTGAAAAATTCATATAATCCCATGTAAACTGTGTGAAATCCATACAACCGCCTGACTTTTCTTAAAGTCCATATAGCCCCTTTAAAATACCTATGTAAATTCAAATAACCCTCTAAATTAAACTTTCGTTAACAGATTAAGAACCCCCTACGAATATTCCGTTACAAATTAAGAAGAAAATTGTTATTTTCACATTATTATTTTTTAAAAAATATAAACACATGTCACCGATTGATTTCATTAAGGTAGTTTTTGAATAAGAGAAGATTGCTCAATTTAGGGCCTGGGCTTTTTCAATGATAAAAAAAAAAAAGGATTATTGGTGGACAGAAAGATGAAAATAGCATACATGTGTGACTCAACTCATGATAAATATGTAATGTCATAATCCGTACGGAAATGGTAAAATATAATTAATCCTGTATTTAATTCCAATTATCAATAAATGAAGTCATATACCTTTGTTCCTTGTTGAAATATAATGAAAAAGAGAACTCAAAGTGTGGATTATTAAAAGTTTATCTTAAACCATATAATAAATCTTCTTTAGAAACATACCTTCATATATATACATATAGTGAAAAGGACTCCATGCTCAATTTTGCCTGATTTTAGTAGTGCATATAGTGTATGGTTTTGAATATTATAGTTGAACCTTTTCCATTTCTCACTTTCCTAGTGTCTAACCTATCTCTCTTCTTTTTTCTTTTTCTTTTTTGGGTAAGAATGATGAAGTTTTTAAGGATTTGATGTTTTAATTTCTTTTATAAAAATGAGACATATTTATCGACTTAACTAAAACTTGATTCGTGGTGTCAAAACTATCTTTAGATAAAGAATTATTTAACTATTATCAAGGGATGCTACTTTTAATTGTATCTGATGATTAGATCAGATTACCTTGTGAATAACATGTATCATTAGCATTTAGTATAAATCGATTCTCGTGACAATAATTATTAGCATATTTTACTTAGATCTATATATTAATATATATTAAAGTAGTCCTCTGTAGGAAAAATTTTCATAAATATCACTATGCACTATGTATGGATAAGAATCAATCAGTACGTGCATGAATAATTGAAATATCTATAGTTTTTTTATTATTATTTGATGGACAAATATCTATCCAAACATATAAATTAGAAATTAAATCACATCAGTAATACGTGTTTCTTTAATATAGTTTGGGTTTAATCATAATATATATATATATATATAAAAGTAAAACCAAGGAAGATTTGCGCATACGTACAAATAAAATCTACAAAATAAGTGATCAATCATCAATGCTCGCATGGTCCGAAATCATTTGACTAAAGTTCCGTTTAGATTCTAGAAAAATCAGAAAATGTTAAACACAAAAACAGTTTTTCCATTTTTAGGCCGAACTTCAAAGTCTCCTGCATAATAAATCAAAATCAGACACAAAAAATGGGCCCTGGTATACAACAATTAATTACGTCTTTCCGATATCATCCATCAGATTCAGAGATTTCCACCACACAGTAACATATGACCTACACAGGAACACGTCACTATGGTCCCTCTCGCCTCCATCAAAGGATAAATTAATAATATATAATTGCTCCATGTGTTGCATAATTCAATCCCATAACATCACATTAGTTACGATAATACTTCACATCAACGCACATTCAAATAAAAACATATAAATTCAAAAATCAAAATTCATTAAATCGGAGTCGACGTCCTTGGGGAACCGAAGTCGCGAAGGGTACTCCGGCAGATCTTCCGCAATGCGTCTTGCATCCTCCAAGTAAAACCTGAACACATCAGCACCACCACCACCACCGCTTGTTCGGTATCCATGCAAACCATCTTTATTGAACGCGCCGTTCTTGAACCACCACTTCCCGCTTCTCAAGCTGAAGTGGTAGAGCTGCAAGAACCGGTGACCGTACGCCGCCACGAATTCGATGGCGTCCAGTATGAACTCCACCTCCTCCCTCGACAGGTAGTAGGAGAAGCTCACCCTCGTCCACCCCGGCTTCAACCCCTCATAACCCTGTCACACATTCAGATAGGATCTAGTCAGTCCTACATTCCATCAATCAATCTGACACTGATCAAACCTGATGGAATTAAGATTGCTTACCTTTTCGATGGCCGATCTTAACTTCAGAGAGAGCTGGTCATCGACATCTAGCAAGAGGTGCCCGTAAGGCCCCGCGCAGCTGCACCCGCCTCGCGCTTGGATTCCGAAAACGTCATTGAGGAGCTTCGTGACAAAGCGCACGTGGAGGGGCTGTCTATCAGTGTTAGCCTCGCCCGGTAAGATGATGAAGGAGATGATCGGCTGCCGTTTCACGGTTGTGTTGCCCAGGACGCGCACGTTCGGGTTCTTGAGGAGCCTGCCGAGAGCGACATCTAGGTACGCCTGCTCGCGCGACTCGATGAGTTCGTATCCGATGTACTCTTTCACCCAGAAAGCCAGCGATGTGCGTATCTTCTGTACGATCGGCGGGGTCCCTGCGTCCTCCCTCTCTTCAATCTCGTCGTAGTACAGTGTGTCCTATGAAAACACAATATATGTTAAGTCTTTTATTGAAAACCAAAAAGATATATAGGCTGTGACTAAGCTATGAAGGTCGTTTACCTTATCGTTGAATCCATTGACGAAACGAACGGTCCCACCACCGCAAGTGGAGGGAAGAGATGAGCTCAGTCGATACAAAGCCTTGCTCATCAGGAGGACCCCTGGCGTGCCCGGACCGCCAACAAATTTGTGTGGGCTCAGGAAGACTGCGTCGTAACCGTCTATGTCCCCCGATCGCATGTCGATCTCCACGTACGGACCACTGACCACCACAATCAACGATTTAAAAAAAATAAAAATAAATAAATGTCAAACGTCATAAGCCATAACATTCTTGCATCTCAGCTTCCTTAATTACACTGTCACTCTCAGATTAATGTACCAATAACCTCTTTTTTTTTTTTTTTTATGTACCAATAATTTTGGTCAATGAAAATGATCAAATTTTGGATCACTCGATCGGGGACTCAATACCTGGCGGCGTAGTCAAAGCAGGCAAACGCGCCGTGCTGGTGGAGCAGGCGCGCGAGGGAGTGGACATCGGTGTGAATTCCGGTGACGTTGCTACACGCCGAGAACGACCCGAGGACTGGGCGGTTTTCGTACTTCCCCGACCCGAGCTCGGCCCGTAACGCGTCGACGTCGATGAGCCCCTCGTCGTTGGCGCCGATTTCCACCACCTCGGCGAGGCTCTGCCGCCACGAGAGGAGGTTCGAGTGGTGCTCGTAAGGGCCGAGGAACACCACCCACCTCTCCTCCCTCTTAAGCATCCCCAAAACGCGGTCCCTAAGCGTCGGCGGCACGGCGATGCCCATCACCTCCTGGAGGCGCTTGATGGCGGCAGTCGTGCCGGCTCCGCAGAAGAGGAGGGCGTCGTCCGGGCCGCCGCCCATGCATCGCTTGACGTACTCCGTCGCCTGATGAACCATCTTCGTTGTTCTGTGGCCCACGTAACTGTCGGTGGTGTGGGTGTTCCCTGCACATGTAAAATCGTGTTAATTAATTGTGGAACGTGATCGTTAGATTTTATTACTTAAAAAATAGACATATTAGAAGTATAAAAAATCATTATGTGTGATTAGGTTGTACCGTAGAAGGGGAGGACTGTTTCGGTGATGTAGTTTTCGATGCAGTGAAGGCCCCTGCCGGAGGCGGTGTGGTCGGCGTACGTGATCGCGCGTTTGCCGAAAGGGGTTGTGAACTCGGCGTCCGCGCCGATGATTTGTGACCGGAGCCATTCGCACCTGTCCTCCACGTCCGAAGAATCCATCTTTTCTGGTCCAAACCCAGACATCTTGAGAGAGAGAGAGAGAGAGAGAGAGAGAAGGAAGGGACTAATATTTTTTTAAAACAAAGGTGAGATTTGGGAGAGTGTCATGTGTTGTTATTTATAGATAGATTTTGAAGAACAAAACAACATTTGTGAAGTTTGTAATTGTTTTTGGGAGGTTTTTGTTTGACCGGCATTTCACTGTTGACCAGCTAGAAGGGGGAGGGGAGGGGAGGTGTTTGATATATTGTTTCACTGTACCAGATCGTCTGCTCTTCAATATCTGTTATGATCCTGCTCTAGTTTGTTCACAGGTCGTCTCAGTCAATTCATCGGACGGTGGAAAATCAAATATATTTCTTTGGTGGACCCCATTTCCTTAGTTTTCTATGCAAGTCATGCACGGGATAACAATATTTGACTTTTTTTTTTTCTTCTTTCAATGTATAGTTGCATGCACTTCACTTTGTTTATCTTTTGTTTCTATCACAGCATGTGAATATTTATTTTTAATTTATTTGTTTTGTTGGATCTCACAGTAAATGAAATGAAATCCAAAAAGTTGATATTTTTAATTTATTAGATACAACCCTCAATGTAATATCCCACAAACCGTTCATATATATTTAATTTTTAAAAATATTAACTATTGTTTAAAAAGATATATATTTTGATAAAAAATATATATATACATTATTCGCTTTTGTTAGTACTGAGAAATTTGTACATCTTATTGAATGGCTAACGAGATATATGATATTACTTTTGGGGGTCTTAAAATGACTATACAACTAGATTTTTTTTTTTTTTAGTTTTACACAGCTTAAATTTTAAAACAAAAGATCATTTTTTTTTTATGTTTTGCCTATATTTTAATTGAAATAACTAGATTCCATCACATTTATAGTACTTAATAAAATCAAATTGCACATTTTAAGCTAAAAAAAAATACATAACATAACACATAAATTAACCACCATAATAATCATCATAGTACAAAAAAATAATATTTCAATAGAAATATAGATGAAGACAACTTACTTGAAACATCAATTTTTTTTTTGGTGGATATTCGTTCATTTGGTTTGAAATGATACAAAGTAGTACATATATTTCTGGTGCTACGAGAAGTTTTAGTCCCTTCCTCCACCACTCTCATAGCCCTATTTTAAGGTGATATTAATTTATATTTAATATTGAATTAAATTTCATTTTAGCCGGTTTGTTCTTTTAAATTAATATTTATCTTGTTTAAGGTGTTCAAATCTCTCTTCGATCACACATTTTGTATGGGTGACAATAGCCAGTATCCTCCACCACTGATATATGCATATCTACTAAGTATCTTTTTAATCGTCTACTTATAAGTCCATGGACATATTGTTGGTCAATGAGCATATTTAATGATACAAGCACAGAAAAATGGCATGTCTAATCCATCACCATGGGTATCCTATACAGATCCCCAACATACTAGTTTTCAGTCATTACTTTAACATGATTCATCATATCAACATACAAATTTCACATCTTAGGACTCACAAGCCTCAAACAAAATTAATGTTTGAAGTAAGGTGTCTTCATCTATATTTTTATTAAAATATTGGTTATTTGCTATAAATATTTTTTAAAGAAAAATTGAATTTTTTTATTTATTTAAGGAAACATCATCATTGTGTTATTAAAAGATGCTTAGCAAAATCTTTTTTATTTTTTACTTGTGTGTCAAATGGTGTTGTCCATTTAATATCCAATGAGTTATTTCTGCCTCCGATCAGTGCTCTTCCATGTGTTTATGGGCTTGTTTTAAAGGTTATTAATATTACATATTTATGTATAGTTTGATGTGAAATTAATTGTGGTCATATTTGTTGTTATTTTACAGTAAAAATGTTTAGCGGAGTTGATGGTACACATGATGATGAAACTGCTGAGAATGTGGAATCATTGGATGGTGATGATAGAGGTATTTGGATTCCGGATGTAGAAGAACAAAATAAACCGATCATTGGAATGTCTTTCAATTCTCTTGAAGATGCGGAGAAGTTCTATGTCATTTATGCAAAAATTTCAGGCTTTTCTATTCGGAATTTATCCACAAGATATCATAATTCTTCAGAGAGTACAAAAGAACTGAACTGTATTTCAGAGAATTTGTTTGTTCTAAAGAAGGATTCAAAAATTGTTCGAATACAAAACAAATTCGAGGACATACTAGAATGGGTTGCAAAGCTAAAATTTGTTGGTTGAAAAACAGTGAAATATGGAAGATGCACAATCTTGTTGAAGGTCATTCTTATGTTTTGTGTACTCCCCAAAAAGCCATAAAAAATAGCGCACCTTTCAAAGGAATTTTCATTCCCCAAGGAAATCTAGCTTTTCTAGCTTAATGGATATTAAAAGGCACCCCTTCCTTGCACCACATCCATATATACGTTGCCTTGACTGAGAATCCCGTCGAAAGGCATCGGAGCTCAAACGGGGAAGTCCTCCACGTACCCCATCAGTGGGCCTCACATCGGCAAGTGCACATATAGCTGTTCATTTTTTGTTGGAACCATGTTAAACGACTTTTAGAATCGACCATTTAAGTATTCATTTATGAAAAATCAAAACGTGTGTGGATTGTAATGAGACTGCAAAAAAGCCTAAGCATAACATTCTCGTCCCATGCACATTTAATCATTTACCATTTTTTCTGTTTGTTTGTTTTGTATTTGGTTCAATCAAATGGTCCAAAATTCATGAGTCTTTTTTGTTTATTGGTTCACTCAAACGGTCTAACTATATATATAGCACAATTAATCTGTAACGGCACAGGGACGCGATCATATAATGAAAGTGGAAATTAACTATACGACAATGCGTGCTCTCTCTTTTTATCTATCTAGCCTCCTCTTTCTTTTGTTTTTTTTTGTTGAGATGGTCGTCATGACAATTGATAATAATAATAAAAAAGTTATATCCCGTTCTTTTTTCAATAAAATTTTAGTTCACATTTGTTTTGATTTTTAAAATAGAAAAATCCATATAACCCCCTTTAAACTGACTGAAATCTATATAACCCCCTGACTTTTCTTAAAATTCATATAACCATCTGAAAACATTTAGTAAATCCAAATAACCCTCTCAATAAAATTTACGCTCACACATGATGAATATTTTGTTAATATTATGTTTGGTTAACCCTGGTAGAAAACACAGTATACAAAAAAACCTACAATGTGTTAAAAATGTAAAAAATCATCTTTAAGTGACGAGTTTACCCCTTCAGATAGAGTTTTATAATATATCTAAAGATGTTAAAATCACCATTTTTATATGATTTTTCATATTTTTAACACATTGTAGAAGTTTTTAAATATATTGTATTTTCAATTAAGGATAATCAAATGAAATATTCGTAAAATATTTATCATCTGCCAACGAATATTTTATTCAGAGGGTTATTTGGATTTATTATGTGTTTTCAGGGGGTTACGTGGATTTTAAGAAAAGTCGGAGAATAATATGAATTTCAGTTAAATTAAGGGTTGTGTGGATTTTTTTCTTTTTTAAAATAATATATTTCATTCAAAGATATGTTTATTTTTATAAGTAATGAAATATATTTTTCATTGGATGGTATGGATCCATTTATATAAAAAAAAAAAAAAATTCTAACTATGTATATACGAAACGACGTGATTGATGAGTTCAGAGAACTAGAAAATGAGGACAAAACAAAACGATTTCATACAAGTGGGGCATATATGGTTCACAAGTGAGCAATACTTTGAGTCCTGCAGAGCAAGATAGATTCTTGTAGTTTGAGTGGAGCGGGCACGTTTTGCAAAGGGAATCCTGTTGATTGACGTACAGTCCCAAGGATCCTTTTTCATCTCTGTTGCTGTAGTAGTACCACTACTGGACCCTCTCTCCCACTCTGTTCACCGACTGGAAGCTGAGGTTCCAACTCCCTCTTCAACCACCATTTTAAACATTAATGGCGCTCCTTTGACTTGAAGGTGGTGAGTCAGAGAGGGAGGAGGGAGTGAAGAAGTGAATGGTGGTTTGAGTGGATATGTTTTGGTGGTACGTCTCTGTGGTTGTGATGGGAGTTGGAACACGAGGCTCAATCGAGATCTCTCTCTGTGTGGACTGTGGACTGGTGAGAAAACTTTTTGGGAGACTGTTCATCGTACAAAGAGTTAATATGCATGCAGTACGAATGCACATGATTTTCACGATGAAACTGGCTAAAGCTCTGTTTTGGGACATGTGTTTTGGTAGATTTAGTAGTGAAAACGTTAAAAGCAGATCCAAACAATTTTTGATAAATGTGATGTTTATTTTATATTTTATGTTTCGAACTCTCTCCGAATGCCATTGTTTTAAAGCGTCACGGATTTTTGAAAAGCTAATGTTTGAAACTCAGATATTACTTTATTCTACTAAGTTTAAAAAATTCAATCAATTCTACTATGTTTTTATATAAAGATGGGGTCCAACACTATTAGTTGTCAAATCTCCAACGAGATGCTAACATATTTCACATCACATAACATGTTTAACATATGCTCCTTTAAACTTGTAACATTTTTTATTACGTGTGTACCTTATTGGGGTCTGTAGAGAACTCATTGGATCACAACCCTCTTATTTCTTGTCTTAGATGTGTATATCTTACAATAAACAGAACCAAAAAGGTGAGTATTGATTAGGTGATGATGATACACTCAATCATTCAGCAATAAACATGATGATACACTGCCTCCCCTTTGTCTTTCTCGGTTTTTTATTTTTAGTATTTTCTTTTTTGTATTTGTACGTACTTGACCTTTTGTATTAGCTTGGGCTTTGAAACTAATAAATGAACTATCTTTTCTAAAAAAAAAAAAAAAACATTAGGTCAACATGATCATAAAGAATATTTTTTTCAGCATTCGGACATGTCACATGGAATATTCTACCAAAATCATCCAGAAAGAATGAGAGAAGGTAGGCGTATCATTTTTCTCACTATCAAAATAAAAAGAAATATCTATAAATGAAATACCTATAAATAGTTTATGGTATAATGTTAATGAAAATCATTTTCTTTACGTTTCTTACTTTAAATTTACTTCTAATTTTACACACATAGCACTTGTCTCTAAGTCTGTTAATCAGACGGATATGGATCGGATAAGCCCATATTGATATTCGTATATTCAAAAAAATATTCGTATATGGATATTGAAAGTAAATATCCATATTCAATCTAAAAATCCGAATTTGAATATGGATAATTATCTGAAATATCTAAAAATTCAAAATGAATATGGAATGATTAAAATATTCAAAGATCTAATATCCAAAAATAAAAATCATATATCTAATATTTTCATATACAGATATTTTTTAGATCGGACACAGGCATATCCATATCTGATCTAAAAAAAATTTAATACTGATAATTATTTCAAATGCGGATACGAATTTTTCAGATATCGGATATTTTTTAAATTTTCTTATACAAATTTAAATCGAACACAGATATTTTTTTGGATAATTGACAGATGTACTGGCCTCACACAATGCGTCGTGAAAACTCACTTTGAGAGTCTTCGTCATGATAGTAAAGATTTAATCTTATTACTCAGAATAGAAATGATGATTATTTTAATTTTGATTTCTCTAACAAAAAAAAAATGTTATTTCACACTCGTGTTACTCTAGTAATATAATTATACAAAGTTTAATATAAACCTTTTGATTAATGATTTCAAGTATTTGGGTTGAATCTTATAAATATTACTTTAGGCTGTATTTGAATGTGTCAGTGAAATGTTAAGATTCTTAAATCCCGTGTTTTAAATTCAACGGTTAAAAAGAGTTGGTTTTGTAAACTTTTTTTTTTTTTGTCTGAAAAAACAAGAAAGATTGAAAAAAGAGAAAATGTGTTTGAATATTTGAAAATATTCTAATTTTTAAATATATAACTCATTCAAAATACAAAACAATCCTCAAGATAACCTGCTACGCTGCATAAAATAAAAAACAAAATCTACGGTCTCATTTGACAACACGATTAAGAGGTGATTCTGTTTTTAATTAAATAAAAAACTTAAACGTGTTATCAAAAGGATTTTAAGAAACCAATTTAATTAAAAAATTATTTATAATTTTTAGTACAAAATGATTGTTTTTTAAAAAATACAGAAAATATGATTTTTAATAATCAAAGTCTATTTAAATTATTTTATTTAAAATCATATTTTTTAAACTGATTCCAAACGGGCTACCTGGCACACAGTCTTAATAATTAAATGATCAGAATAGAGACAAGCAATGATCCGGGCCATCGATACAGTGTTCCCTTATCATCCCCCACAAATAAACGTGCCAACTCCCACCATCACATGCACACACACACGTATATATAAGGTGACCAACCAAACCCCCAAAACACCACTCTCACTCTCAAAATCACAAACCATGGTAGCCATCGAAGCCAACCAAACCCAAGCCATCAATCCTTCGACGACCCACGTCGCCGTCCTCGCCTTCCCCTTCGGCACCCACGCTTCCCCCCTCCTCTCCCTCACTTGCCTCCTCGCCTCCTCCGCCCCGCACCTCACCTTCTCCTTCTTCACCACCTCCCGCTCCAACGCCTCCCTCTCCGCCTCGAAAACCGTGCTCCCCAACCTCACCCTCTACGACGTCTCGGACGGCGCGCCCGACGACTACGTCCCCTCCCCGATCGACCCGGAAGGGGAGGTCGAGCTCTTCATGAAAGTCACCCCCGACAACTTCAGATCCGCCATGGCTTCGGGGGCGGCGCGCGCCGACTTCATCATCAGCGACAGCTTCCTGTCCTTCGCGGGGGACTTGGCAGCTGACGTCGGCGCGGTTTGGGTCTCCCTCTGGACGGGCGGGCCGTGCAGCCTTTCCTCCCACGTGTACACCGACCTCCTCCGCGACCGGGTCGTGCCAGCCAGGTGTGACGAGGAGATGACTCTTGGGTTCGTGCCGGGCCTGTCGGGCCTTCGCGTGCGGGATCTGCCCGAAGGGGTCGTGTCAGGCAGGCTCGACTCGGTGTTCGCGCGGCTGCTTCACACGATGGGCCAGGAGATCCACCGGGCCGACCTCGTCGTGCTCAACACGTTTGATGGGCTCAACCCCGCCGTTTTATCCGACTTGAAGACAAAGTTCAGGCAATGCCTCCCGCTCGGCCCGATCAACCTCCTCGCGCCGCTCCCGCCCGAGCCGGACCGTGAAAGCTGCCTATCATGGCTCGAGCGGCACGAGCCGCGGACGGTGGTGTTTATAAGCTTCGGGACCATCATGACCCCACCGGCCCACGAGCTGGCCTTTCTGGCCCGCGGGCTGGAGTCTGCCAGGGTTCCGTTCTTGTGGTCCATGAGAGACGCGGGCCGGGCCAAACTCCCCCATGGGTTCCTGGAGCGGGTTAAGGGGAGGGGGCTCGTGGTGGGCTGGGCCCCGCAGCGTGCCGTGCTGGCCCACCGGGCCGTGGCGGTTTTTGTCACCCACTGTGGGTGGAATTCGGTGTTGGAGAGCCTGGCGGGAGGGGTGCCTATGATCGGGCGGCCTTTCATCGGGGACCAGCGGATCAACGCACGGGTTGTGTCGCACGAGTGGGGGATTGGCGTCGGATTCGACACGGGGTTTGTGTCGGAGAAGGCGGTGAAGGCGGCGCTGGAGGTGATGGTTCGGTCTCCAGTAGGGGAGGAAATGAGGGAGATGGCGCGCGCGCGCGCGGAGGACGCCGCGTGCGCGGTCGATGGCGGGGGGAGCTCGCGCGCTAACTTTGAGAGACTGTTGGGGTTGATTTGTGAACGTGGACATGTGAAAGTTGGTGGTGGTCAGAAGGTGCTGTAGGGGACTGACGTACATGAAATTGAAATTTGGGTAGTACTGTGTGACAGTAATAAATTAATATGGAATAAAGATATTCTGGGAGTGCTTCTGAGGATGGAAATGGAATAGTAAGATTGCATTGGATCGAGTAGGAATTATGTTTTTGAGTTTCTGATTATAAGATATCACTTGGTTGTTTGTTTGTACTTTATTGTCATCAGAAGTTGTATGGCATGGGATATTCATGGTAAGGAGGGTTTATCCAGCAAATCTTTTTGTGACGGCTATATGTGATATGATTTTCAATTGTGAAGATTCTCAGAGATCCTTTCAACCAGGACTAGAGTAGCGTTGGAAAACACTACTTTTTTTTGTGTTTTTTTTTTTTAATCTAGAAATCTTGTTCATTACTGATTAAAAAAAACTGTTAACTGTTTTTGTATATCTTGAATCTATCTGCTGATTCTTGATTAATCCGATACATTTGACAACCCATTTGGAGATTTTTTAATCAACTTAAAAATAAAAGCTATCACAAACAAACAAATTGTCAAACACACCCTACATAAAACTTATGAAAAAATTTTGTTTGGGTAAATTTGAATCTATTAATGACATTTTAGATTTATAGACTATTGAACTCAACTCACAAGCATGAATGAGGAGCAAATACTTCGTTTTTCAAACACAAAGAAATCATGTGTTATCAAATAAAAAATTATCACGTACATTATATACAATAAAATATTCAAATTATACACGCACTAGTTCTTTTGTAATAATAATATGAAAGTGAGTATTTTTTCAGATTATTTTTACCATGATATGCTCTTGTTGAACCACAAAGAAAACCTCTTTTCTACCATCAAAACATTTAACACTGCTTCTACTATCAAAAGCTTAGTTATTAATTGTAGAAGGTTAAACTTTCATATATAAATGTCAGTTAGTTTAGATGACAATAAAGATTAGAATCTCCATTATCAATATAAATACCCCAACAAATCAAATAGGGATAAATCATTCAAAGTATACAAAAAAAAAAAAAAATCACAACTGAAGATAAAGTCCATGTCACCAGACTGTTTGTCAAATAACTTTTACTCCTCCAAACCCCCCCCCCCCCCCCCCCCCCCATAGAGGTCTATAAATCTGAAAATATGTTATTTGAATTTATTTATTTATTATTTTTGTCTTTTCTTGTATTTTGTTTACCATTTATTCATTTATTTCTATTTTATTGTAATTTATTTTATTTAATGTTGTGTGGTTTACAAAGAAGATTATCTTTTGGTTTATGGATATTTTATGTTTTGTTTGATTTTCAATTTTTTATTTTTTATTTTTTTTTTCATGGATCTTATCCATTTTTTGTTTTATTTGTTATTTAGATTTCTTTTTAAAAAAAATTTTCTAAGTTTAGATATGTAAAATAAAAATTGAGAGTTAATTTTAAAAAATTATTAAAATTTGTATCAATAACACTAAAAAAAATTGTATGGATACTCGGACTCTAAATACATGCAGAATCAATGCTCTATGATCAATTCTTTTTTACATGCAGAATCAATGCCAATGGTCACTGGTGGGAGGCGGCTGAGAGGGTGTCGGTGACCGGCGGTGGTGGGAGCGGCACACGAATATCGCGTGCGCCTGGCTTTCACGAGGATTTTCATGGTGCACGCGGATTCCGTGCAAATGTATCGGACAATGCCCGTTGGCGTGCGTGGGCGTTCAAGAACGGGCTCTCTAGCTTGAGCAAGAGGGCATGCGCGAACGGGCGTGACTGGGCGAGAAGGAACACTGGTGGACGCCGGTGGAAGCAGAGGCAGGCGCGCAGACGCAGGCGGACGTGCGCGACTGGCGCGGGTCGGTACGCAGGGGTGCTGGCAAGCACGGCTATGCGCAGCTGGGAATAGCAGGTACGGCGCGACGCATGCAAACAATGTGAAGCACACAAACGGCGTGTCCGTCAACTAGATGGGTAAAAGTGTGAAATAAAGAACAATGAAGTGATAAATAAAAAAATTGGATTCAAACCAGATATCATGTTCGAATTATAAGTTAATAAGTACAAATAAAAAAGGATAAAAGGCTGAACTACTCTTAAAACAAAGGAAAATGATATGTTGAATCCCATTGCAGCTAGCCTCAATTGCAGTCTAAATCGTTTTTCTTTTTTTTTTAAATCATAAACTCTTCAAGTGAAGTGCATTCTGTTATATGAAATGAAGTATATACTGAGATACATTAGTATATTTTTTTTAAATGAAAAAATGATATAAAAAAATGGCGTCATATACTATGATAGAACCTCATACACTATGAATATCACAGTATGTATTATGTTATCATAGTATATGGGACTGTAAAATAAACTGTAAACATGGGCGGATCCATTTGTGGACTGGGCTGAGCTATATAGCTCATATCAAATCTTACAATAATCATCGTAAATATCCCTTGTTGTAAATGGCCGTGGTTGTTTTAAAATATTTTTACATTGTGGGCAAAAATTGGTAGTTTTTCCACAGTGTACTATTTACATATATGTCATGTTTTATCATATATTTATTCTAGGGATTTTTAGCTTTAAGTCCCCACAAACCATCATATTTAGTGATCGATCCCTTTTTTTCGTATTTAGGTTTTAGTCCCCTGATTTAAAAGATAATTCATGGATAGGTCCCTCACAGGAACTAAAAAGTAAATTAAATAATTTATGGATAGGTCCCTCTCAGGGACTAAAAAGGAACTATCATTTAAATCTGGGGACTAAAACCTAAATACGAAGAAGGGAGGGATCGATCACTAAATATGATGGTTTGTGGGGACTTAAAACTAAAAATCCCTTTATTCTAATATAACTTTTATTTACTTGGAGAAATTAATTCCCAACATTTATTTTACCATTTATTTTTAGGTCCTTAACTTTTTAACATATTAAAACACCTTAATTAAATAGTTACATCTTTTTCTAAGTCATTCTCTCTTTTTTCCTATTGTTTGCATGCGAAATATCATTTGTACATTATTATGTACTATGTATAAATTGTTTAACTTGTCCACTATAATGTATTGGTTAACCAACTTACACATAAAAATGACATTGGATGAAAAAATCTAGAAAAAAAAATATATAACCACCACCATGGGGTTGTTTTAATATGAGAAAATAGTTTAAAGACTTGAAAAAATAAGGAATTAAAAAAATATTTAAAATTAATTTCATTTATTTATTTTGAACATGAACTTATTTTTCTATATAAAATTTTACTAAACTTTTTTATTAGAGTAAAATGTTTCCTAAACAAATTTAATTCAGCTCACCCCAAAATTACTCTCTGGGTCCCCCAGTGATCAGAAAATGGACCGAGTGAATCAACGCTCTAAAACAAAAACAAGAAAAATACCTTTAATATATTTAATAATAATCCGGGTAAAAAATCAGGGCCAAATAAAACAAAAATGAGGCCACAACGTTGAATTTTTCATGTACGAGACGAAGAGAGCAAAACATCAGCTATTGGACTTGCATCCAGCCATGTTCAAAGAAGATAATCCTGGCCCAGTTACAACCCAGCCCAAACAAATATTTACCTTGTGCTAAGTGCCTAGGTGTATAACATTATTTCAGTTTTTTTTTTTTTAAATTTGGGTAATGTTAGGTGCAGTCAATATGTATATGAATTCATTTTACAACCCTGCAGCCTGCAGGGTTAATTTTTTTTTTTTTGTGTATATTTTCTGTAATGAATCATGTACATTTATTGAAGAAAATAAGTGTAAACTCTGATTAATTGTATATATCTTTTACGATAAATTTTATAAAAAGAAAATCATTTGCTAATCCAAATAAGCATATACATCATTACTTATTAAGTATCCACATGCATTTAATGAATGTTTGTGTGAGGTAATATAAATCAAAGCCATATTTCCACATTTTGAATTCGATCCCCATCAATATCATATGTTAAAAAAAATTGTTATTTTATTTTTCACGATATATTTTGATTGAAATTTTTACATGATAAACATAGGTAACACAAATTTTTTTGGTAGGTGAAATTGTATAACTAAGTTTACAAAATTACAAAATTATAAATAATTAGGGCAATCCTATCAAAAGTTTAGCTCTTTAAAAATGGCTGGATGATAGAACCCTACAATAAAACATAAAGGTGGATTATATGTAACTGCGAAGAAGATGAAGAAGTCTGTCGAAATGTCGTCTGAATTGGGACACCGATGTGTGTTTGCTAAAGGGTCTTTCATGCTCAAGTTAGAAATCTTTCTAAAATGTTTTCTCCAAAAATAAAATAAAAAACTGGATAAAGAAGATTCATACTTTTTTCTCATGGAACCATGTGTTAATTATAAACTGTATGGACCGACGGCATGCAGGCCACCACGTGACATATTGTGCAACTATCAAAGGCATATATGGTATGTGATGTGAGAAAAGGTACATGAGGTCGTGCATAACCCCTCATTCTGCCACTTGCTCTTGAACCAGATCATGCAAGTCACGATATACCGGCCATTGACTGGGTCAACTACCATGCCCACGACCTCACTAGGTCAATTTAACTGCCATCCCGGCCTCTGTACAAGAGTGATCATTGGATTTACATTATGCCCGTTGAGGAGGTGGAAGAGCCCAAATGAACCCTCCTACCTCCTGCTTGTATATTAGTGATTTCCTCTTAGACATATTGAAGAGATGCATGCTATTGAGTTGACTTGATCCACTTCCCTTCATGTAAAAGCTTTGAAACAATGGTGCACTTTGGAGGACCCCAGTGACTTGCCATAGCAGTTGGACTATCCTTCAAGGACATTCCATTAATCTAGGGATCGCGCTAGAGCAATGTAGGCTTGCTAGAGAAAATGAGGATATTAGAGGGTTATATAAAAAAAAATTAGTAGGTAAAGCTGGAACTGAACCCATGACTTTTTGGTTGTAAATTCTATTGTCAATTATTGATCTACGGGCTCTAACTCCTAGGCTCTATCAATATGATGCTTTCAATTTCACTGAAAATCATTCAAAATGTATAGTCACTTAATTATATTTTTGCTCTCACTCCCTCTTCTTCCTTTCTCATATTCTCCCTCTCTACACCTTTGTATACAAGAAACAATAGAAAGACTGAAAATCAAATAACAAAAAAAAAAAATAGCTAGGTTGTGCATATATATAGAATACCATTGAAATTGCGTAGCAGAAGGATTAAAAACCTAGCAAAAACCTATATTGTATAGAAAGTGTTCAGAGGGAGAGACATAGAGAGGGATCATTGTTGTTAAATAAAGAATAATTATTAGACCTTCAGGTACTAAAGTGCGGAATCATGTAGTATTCTCCTTATACAAGAGTTCAAACATACACTTACATACACAACAGCTGAGAATCTATAGGTTCATGAATTACTTAAGAGTAACTTAATATAAGATGCTAGACCATGTTAGGGAGCTATGACTCTGCAATTTGTACATTTAACGTAATTCTGTTCTTAAAGTTCAGATAAGCTAACAAGAACCAAACAATCATGCAATTGTATATATGATATGCTTAACATAAAGTATTAGAAATTACATACTACTAATATCAAGATTTATATAGGCACTAACCCTTGGAATTGAAACCACAAAAACCTAATCTGTTCAGGATTTAAAAAAAAAAAAAGATACAGGTTTAGTAGAACATGTTGAGAAGAACACATAGTATTCTTATTCACACATTTACATCTCATCATTAATCCAGGATGTTTATAATCTAAATTTCCATCTCTCCCTATCTCTCATTGTCTATGACAAAAGGTACGTGTTCATTAACATCAAATTATTATTCACTGCACATGATAACCCATCACATACTCTTGAAAGATCTGGTCCAGTGGAGGAAGAAAAGAATCCGAATCCCACGAATTCGATGAAGACCTCACATCAGAGTCATTGTTAGCCCACCAATTCAAGCTGTTCCTCTCATAGTCCATCTCTTTCAAGCAATCAAGCTCGCTGAACTGCACCTCCTCTTCCTGGCCCCCTTGCCTACCAAAAAGCAACTCATCAATCTCATCTTGCATGAACCCATTCGCAGAATTCTCCATCCCTCCTTGTTCTTCATCTTGGCTTGGAACCATTTGAGTTGGTGCAAAATCATCGATAGCATGTCTCGAAGGTGGATCGATTGAAGTACTAGGGAATTGTTGTGCCATGGCAGGGTCAGCAATGCTAGTGTTGGTATTGTTACATTGATCTTGTAAGAGAGACGACTCCCCGAGAGGAAGGTGGACCTTCGGCCAAAGCGCGGGGTGGTTGTAGAAGGAGAAGGGGCTCTTTAGGCCTTGGAGCTGCATGTGGAGCTGAAGCCTTTCTATGGCGGCCGAACTCAAACCCTGATTGTCACCATCTTTGTTGGATTCTTGATCGTCGGATGACCGACGAGAGTGGGGACCTTTTCTTCTTCCGAGGAGCTTCTTCTTGAGCCGGGTGTTCCAGTAGTTCTTTATGTCGTTGTCCGTCCTACCGGGCAATTGCGCTGCAATGATCGACCACCTAGTGAAAGATTTAATTAATTAACATTAATTATTAGAACAATATGTGCATATATGATAAGTAATTAAGGTTTGATTAAAGACCTGCTTCCAATACTGATGTAGAGGCTACATATGATGTTGTCCTCCTCTTCGGAGAAACTTCCATGCTTGATGTTCGGTCTTAAGTAATTCAGCCACCTGAGTCTGCAACTCTTCCCACATCTCTTCAGTCCTGATCAGTTTCAAATATAAAGAAAATTAACCCTCTACGAGTTTTGTGTTCTAGTCTCTTTAATTCTTTCTGACACACATACAAACAAAAAAAAATGGAGAGTTGGGGCTGACCAATCTTATGAGGGAGGGCAATCCAGTTGCCTCCAGTTCCATGTTCTTCAATGTAGGCCTTCAGTGTTGCATCCTCTTCAGGTGACCATGGTCCCTTCTTCACATTCGCCTTGTCACAACAAGGTGCCCTACCCATCTCTATATTTTTCTCTCTCTCTTGAAAGGAAATTAAGTTAGAGCATCAGGTGTTGAAGAAAAACTGGGATATTGAGAGGAGATTTATAGGAAGAAAAAGGAGATAGTGTTTGGGGGGATGGAAGGAAGAATATGAGATTGTCTCCACTGGTTGTTATTCAACGGGGGGGGGGGGGGGATATAGTTTATTATTCTAGGGTTTTTTTGTTGCCATCTTTTCTAGGGTTTTCGGTGAAGTACCTGTTTGGAAGTTTCTCACCTTTGTTCCTTCATTGTTCTTTTTCGGGCTGAAATCACGGTTTGCTTTACAAAAGCAGCGGTTGTTATGTATATTAAGAGACAATTAACAACACAAAACTAAGAGAATAATTAAGTTTGATTTGTGTTCCCAAGGTGAACTGTATGATAGTTTAACGGGGGAATTGTTTAAATACCTCTTAATCAAGGGTCAAATTTTTTTTTTTTGCCCTTGGATTTTTTTTATTTTTTATTTACCCTTGAAATTTTTTTTTGAATTTTCATAATACTCGAACTATCCCTTACAGACAGAGTTATAAAAATACAGAAATATAATGTGATACATACAGAAATTATACACATAGAGACAGATATTTAATAGTTATTTATAAAAATATTAAAGTACACAAAGATGTTTATACACAAAATGATCATATATACGTTCTCAATATCATTACATTATCATCTGTAAATGCATTCAATGTACACAAAATTGTTATATATACAATCTCAAAGTTTCGTTAAAATAGATACATCAATTGTTTGAATTACAACGTTTTCTTCAAATCTTAATGATTAATTGCTAATTATCTCACCCTTAATCATCTTCATGTCCTCTTGAGTAAAATGAAACAAGATTATCGAACTAGACATTCAATGTACTTCATAACAAAGAACATGTTTTTCAAGCTATATAAAAAATACAACAATCAAACACTTAAATAAATTTTTATTTAACAATAAGAACAAAATTAGTAATAGCATGAATCTGAACTGAAAATTTATGAACAATTGTAATATTTTAATAAAATTACTTCTTGATCCATGTACTTAATAATTACTGAAATTAACATTTACATAACAACTACAATAAAAACTACCAATGTAATGCCCAATGACATAATCCACTATTTACATAATATAAATGTAATATCTTCTATTATTCTTATAACAATTACAATAAAAATTACAAAAACTATAATTTACACAACAAATATGTAATATCATACATAGAACTAAACTAAGGACATGTAAATTATATAAATGTAATAACTGATTAAAGAAATGTAACGATCAATTACATAAATATAATACTAATTTACATATGGGGGTGGTTTAGATATAAAAAATGAGGTGGCACAGGTCTAGAGGTAAAAAAAAATAAGACTAGATTTCAGGGGTAAATAAAAAATAAAAAAAAATTCAGGGGTAAAAAAAAAAAATTAAACCCCTAACCAAGGGTAGTTGAACAATTTCCCCTAGTTTAATTTATCCGGATAGGCCTTTCCCACTGTTATATTCCGCAAGTGTGAAAAAAAAATGCTTTTCGGGGGGGGGGGGGGGGGGGGGGGGTGGTAAATACAGCACCAACAATCCAAATTAGTTTTTAAATTATAAAAAACGTGTGATATAAAAAGCATCCAAATTAAGTAAATAAATGCATGGATTTATATTAATTAAATGCACAGTTCAATGAGCAGAAATATGTATTTAGGAGGTAACCGGTTATAATGCTTTTTTGGTTTAGAGTATTTTACTATTGTGCGTATTAGAAGAACTTATAGTACTGATACACAGAGTCCTACTTGTGGACATATGAAAAGTATATGCATTTATATATGTGATTTATATACAGGTGGTGGGTATATTCATATAAATGTATGCTTTTTATTCGTGTGCTTTCATATAAAATTTTATATGAGTAAATAGGATTAAATCATTTTTGTTTTTTATTTTTATGATGTTTAAATTGATAATAAGAATGAAATAATGATTGTAAACCTTCGATTTTTTTATTTTTTGAAAATATAACCTTCGGGCCGACAAATTAATTATTAATTTTTCCAAATTAAGCAGCCTTCATAATCTATCATCACTTCCCTTGCACTAATTTGAAGAAAAAACAATAAGATTTTTGTACAATTGAATTCTTTAAAATCAATTCCAAACAATACACTAGCTAGTGTTGACTGCTTGTACAAAATTAAATGACAGGATCGAAGAGAATCTCGGTTTTCATACAACGAAATAAAAAAATATTATTATTTATAATTAGCCTTGCATTCTCTTGAAATCATCATTGATAAGTTTTCCTATGAGTTTATTTTGAATGTATTCATGTCACATGATGATGAAATTAACAGTGTATATATATGAATAGATAACTAATTAAGTAAAATATTACATGATCCTCCTTGTAAGTTGTAAGAAGCTTGATGAGACATCGAAGAATGGTCCAAAATTCATAAGTTGCAAAAAAGCCTAAGCATAACATTCTCGTCCCATGCACATTTAATCTTTTACCATTTTTTCTGTTTGTTTGTTTTGTATTTGGTTCAATCAAATGGTCCAAAATTCATGAGTCTTTTTTGTTTATTGGTTCACTCAAACGGTCTAACTATATATATAGCACAATTAATCTGTAACGGCACAGGGACGCGATCATATAATGAAAGTGGAAATTAACTATACGACAATGCGTGCTCTCTCTTTTTATCTATCTAGCCTCCTCTTTCTTTTGTTTTTTTTTGTTGAGATGGTCGTCATGACAATTGTATTACGCATAATAATAATAATAATAAAAAAGTTATATCCCGTTCTTTTTTCAATAAAATTTTAGTTCACATTTGTTTTGATTTTTAAAATAGAAAAATCCATATAACCCCCTTTAAACTGACTGAAATCTATATAACCCCCTGACTTTTCTTAAAATTCATATAACCATCTGAAAACATTTAGTAAATCCAAATAACCCTCTCAATAAAATTTACGCTCACACATGATGAATATTTTGTTAATATTATGTTTGGTTAACCCTGGTAGAAAACACAGTATACAAAAAAACCTACAATGTGTTAAAAATGTAAAAAATCATCTTTAAGTGACGAGTTTACCCCTTCAGATAGAGTTTTATAATATATCTAAAGATGTTAAAATCACCATTTTTATATGATTTTTCATATTTTTAACACATTGTAGAAGTTTTTAAATATATTGTATTTTCAATTAAGGATAGTCAAATGAAATATTCGTAAAATATTTATCATCTGCCAACGAATATTTTATTCAGAGGGTTATTTGGATTTATTAGGTGTTTTCAGGGGGTTACGTGGATTTTAAGAAAAGTCGGAGGCTAATATGAATTTCAGTTAAATTAAGGGTTGTGTGGATTTTTTTCTTTTTTAAAATAATATATTTCATTCAAAGATATGTTTATTTTTATAAGTAATGAAATATATTTTTCATTGGATGGTATGGATCCATTTATATAAAAAAAAAAAAAATTCTAACTATGTATATACGAAACGACGTGATTGATGAGTTCAGAGAACTAGAAAATGAGGACAAAACAAAACGATTTCATACAAGTGGGGCATATATGGTTCACAAGTGAGCAATACTTTGAGTCCTGCAGAGCAAGATAGATTCTTGTAGTTTGAGTGGAGCGGGCACGTTTTGCAAAGGGAATCCGCTGCTATCACCATGTCCCCTACATATAAATGTGTACCCAAAGTGCATCTGGAATCCTGTTGATTGACGTACAGTCCCAAGGATCCTTTTTCATCTCTGTTGCTGTAGTAGTACCACTACTGGACCCTCTCTCCCACTCTGTTCACCGACTGGAAGCTGAGGTTCCAACTCCCTCTTCAACCACCATTTTAAACATTAATAGCCATGCCATAAACATGGCGCTCCTTTGACTTGAAGGTGGTGAGTCAGAGAGGGAGGAGGGAGTGAAGAAGTGAATGGTGGTTTGAGTGGATATGTTTTGGTGGTACGTCTCTGTGGTTGTGATGGGAGTTGGAACACGAGGCTCAATCGAGATCTCTCTCTGTGTGGACTGTGGACTGGTGAGAAAACTTTTTGGGAGACTGTTCATCGTACAAAGAGTTAATATGCATGCAGTACGAATGCACATGATTTTCACGATGAAACTGGCTAAAGCTCTGTTTTGGGACATGTGTTTTGGTAGATTTAGTAGTGAAAACGTTAAAAGCAGATCCAAACAATTTTTGATAAATGTGATGTTTATTTTATATTTTATGTTTCGAACTCTCTCCGAATGCCATTGTTTTAAAGCGTCACGGATTTTTGAAAAGCTAATGTTTGAAACTCAGATATTACTTTATTCTACTAAGTTTAAAAAATTCAATCAATTCTACTATGTTTTTATATAAAGATGGGGTCCAACACTATTAGTTGTCAAATCTCCAACGAGATACTAACATATTTCACATTATATGTTTAACATGTGTCCCTTTAAGCTTGTAACATTTTTTATTATGTGTGTATCTCATTAGGGTCGGTAGAAAACTCACTGGATCACAACCCTCTTATTTCTCATCCTAGATGTGTAAACCTTACAATACATTATACGGTTTGAAGACAATAAACAGAATCAGAAAGGTGAGTATTGATTAGGTGATGATGATACACTCAATCATTCAGCAATAAACATGATGATACTCTGCCTCCCCTTTGTCTTTCTCGGTTTTTTATTTTTAGTATTTTCTTTTTTGTATTTGTACGTACTTGACCTTTTGTATTAGCTTGGGCTTTGAAACTAATAAATGAACTATCTTTTCTAAAAAAAAAAAAAAAACATTAGGTCAACATGATCATAAAAAATATTTTTTGATAAAGTCACCCATCAGCATTCAGACATGTCACATGGAATATTCTACCAAAATCATCCACAAAGAATGAGAGAAGGTAGGCGTATCATTTTTCTCACTATCAAAATAAAAAGAAATATCTATAAATGAAATACCTATAAATAGTTTATGGTATAATGTTAATGAAAATCATTTTCTTTACGTTTCTTACTTTAAATTTACTTCTAATTTTACACACATAGCACTTGTCTCTAAGTCTGTTAATCAGACGGATATGGATCGGATAAGCCCACATTGATATTCGTATCCGAACTGGATATTCAAAAAAATATTCGTATACGGATATTAAAAGTAAATATCCATATTCAATCTAAAAATCCGAATTTGAATATGGATAATTATCTGAAATATCTAAAAATTCAAAATGAATATGGAATGATTAAAATATTCAAAGATCTAATATCCAAAAATAAAAATCATATATCTAATATTTTCAAAAATAGATATTTTTCGGATCGGACACAGGCATATCCATATCTGATCTAAAAAAAATTTAATACTGATAATTATTTCAAATGCGGATACGGATTTTTCGGATATCGGATATTTTCTAAATTTTCTGATACAAATTTAAATCGAACACAGATATTTTTTTGGATAATTGACAGATGTACTGGCCTCACACAATGCATCGTGAAAACTCACTTTGAGAGTCTTCGTCATGATAGTAAAGATTTAATCTTATTACTCAGAATAGAAATGATGATTATTTTAATTTTGATTTCTCTAACAAAAAAAAATGTTATTTCACACTCGTGTTACTCTAGTAATATAATTATACAAAGTTTAATATAAACCTTTTGATTAATGATTTCAAGTATTTGGGTTGAATCTTATAAATATTACTTTAGGCTGTATTTGAATGTGTCAGTGAAATGTTAAGATTCTTAAATCCCGTGTTTTAAATTCAACGGTTAAAAAGAGTTGGTTTTGTAAACTTTTTTTTTTTTTGTCTGAAAAAACAAGAAAGATTGAAAAAAGAGAAAATGTGTTTGAATATTTGAAAATATTCTAATTTTTAAATATATAACTCATTCAAAATACAAAACAATCCTCAAGATAACCTGCTACGCTGCATAAAATAAAAAACAAAATCTACGGTCTCATTTGACAACACGATTAGGGAGTGATTCTGTTTTTAATTAAATAAAAAACTTAAACGTGTTATCAAAAGGATTTTAAGAAACCAATTTAATTAAAAAATTATTTATAATTTTTAGTACAAAATGATTGCTTTTTAAAAAATACAAAAAATATGATTTTTAATAATCAAAGTCTATTTAAATTATTTTATTTAAAATTATATTTTTAAATGTGATTCCAAACGGCCTACCTGGCTCACAGTCTGTATAATTAAATGATGAGAATAGAGACAAGCGATGATCCGGGCCATCGATACAGTGTTCCCTTATCATCCCCCACAAACCATTCACCTCTCCTAAACGTGCCAACTCCCACCATCACATGCACACACACATTCACACACACACGTATATATAAGGTGACCAACCAAACCCCCAAAACACCACTCTCACTCTCAAAATCACAAACCATGGTAGCCACCGAAGCCAACCAAACCCAAGCCATCAATCCTTCGACGACCCACGTCGCCGTCCTCGCCTTCCCCTTCGGCACCCACGCTTCCCCCCTCCTCTCCCTCACTTGCCTCCTCGCCTCCTCCGCCCCGCACGTCACCTTCTCCTTCTTCACCACCTCCCGCTCCAACGCCTCCCTCTCCGCCTCGAAAACCGTGCTCCCCAACCTCACCCTCTACGACGTCTCGGACGGCGCGCCCGACGACTACGTCCCCTCCCCGATCGACCCGGAAGAGGAGGTCGAGCTCTTCATGAAAGTCACCCCCGACAACTTCAGATCCGCCATGGCTTCTGCGGCGGCGGCGCGCGCCGACTTCATCATCAGCGACAGCTTCCTGTCCTTCGCGGGGGACTTGGCAGCTGACGTCGGCGCGGTTTGGGTCTCCCTCTGGACGGGCGGGCCGTGCAGCCTTTCCTCCCACGTGTACACCGACCTCCTCCGCGACCGGGTCGTGCCGGCCAGGTGTGACGAGGAGATGACTCTTGGGTTCGTGCCGGGCCTGTCGGGCCTTCGCGTGCGGGATCTGCCCGAAGGGGTCGTGTCAGGCAGGCTCGACTCGGTGTTCGCGCGGCTGCTTCACACGATGGGCCAGGAGATCCACCGGGCCGACCTCGTCGTGCTCAACACGTTTGATGGGCTCAACCCCGCCGTTTTATCCGACTTGAAGACAAAGTTCAGGCAATGCCTCCCGCTCGGCCCGATCAACCTCCTGGCGCCGCTCCCGCCCGAGCCGGACCGTGAAAGCTGCCTATCATGGCTCGAGCGGCACGAGCCGCGGACGGTGGTGTTTATAAGCTTCGGGACCATCATGACCCCACCGGCCCACGAGCTGGCCTTTCTGGCCCGCGGGCTGGAGTCTGCCAGGGTTCCGTTCTTGTGGTCCATGAGAGACGCGGGCCGGGCCAAACTCCCCCATGGGTTCCTGGAGCGGGTTAAGGGGAGGGGGCTCGTGGTGGGCTGGGCCCCGCAGCGTGCCGTGCTGGCCCACCGGGCCGTGGCGGTTTTTGTCACCCACTGTGGGTGGAATTCGGTGTTGGAGAGCCTGGCGGGAGGGGTGCCTATGATCGGGCGGCCTTTCATCGGGGACCAGCGGATCAACGCACGGGTTGTGTCGCACGAGTGGGGGATTGGCGTCGGATTCGACGCGGGGTTTGTGTCGGAGAAGGCGGTGAAGGCGGCGCTGGAGGTGATGGTTCGGTCTCCAGTAGGGGAGGAAATGAGGGAGATGGCGCGCGCGCGCGCGGAGGACGCCGCGTGCGCGGTCGATGGCGGGGGGAGCTCGCGCGCTAACTTTGAGAGACTGTTGGGGTTGATTTGTGAACGTGGACATGTGAAAGTTGGTGGTGGTCAGAAGGTGCTGTAGGGGACTGACGTACATGAAATTGAAATTTGGGTAGTACTGTGTGACAGTAATAAATTAATATGGAATAAAGATATTCTGGGAGTGCTTCTGAGGATGGAAATGGAATAGTAAGATTGCATTGGATCGAGTAGGAATTATGTTTTTGAGTTTCTGATTATAAGATATCACTTGGTTGTTTGTTTGTACTTTATTGTCATCAGAAGTTGTTATGGCATGGGATATTCATGGTAAGGAGGGTTTATAGGCTACCATTTTGAATGGCTGATTTGCTGGAATCAAATCTTTTTGTGACGGCTATATGTGATATGATTTTCAATTGTGAAGATTCTCAGAGATCCTTTCAACCAGGACTAGAGTAGCGTTGGAAAACACTACTTTTTTTTGTGTTTTTTTTTTTAATCTAGAAATCTTGTTCATTACTGATTAAAAAAAACTGTTAACTGTTTTTGTATATCTTGAATCTATCTGCTGATTCTTGATTAATCCGATACATTTGACAACCCATTTGGAGATTTTTTAATCAACTTAAAAATAAAAGCTATCACAAACAAACAAATTGTCAAACACACCCTACATAAAACTTATGAAAAAATTTTGTTTGGGTAAATTTGAATCTATTAATGACATTTTAGATTTATAGACTATTGAACTCAACTCACAAGCATGAATGAGGAGCAAATACTTCGTTTTTCAAACACAAAGAAATCATGTGTTATCAAATAAAAAATTATCACGTACATTATATACAATAAAATATTCAAATTATACACGCACTAGTTCTTTTGTAATAATAATATGAAAGTGAGTATTTTTTCAGATTATTTTTACCATGATATGCTCTTGTTGAACCACAAAGAAAACCTCTTTTCTACCATCAAAACATTTAACACTGCTTCTACTATCAAAAGCTTAGTTATTAATTGTAGAAGGTTAAACTTTCATATATAAATGTCAGTTAGTTTAGATGACAATAAAGATTAGAATCTCCATTATCAATATAAATACCCCAACAAATCAAATAGGGATAAATCATTCAAAGTATACAAAAAAAAAAAATCACAACTGAAGATAAAGTCCATGTCACCAGACTGTTTGTCAAATAACTTTTACTCCTCCAAACCACCACCCCCCCCCCCCCCCATAGAGGTCTATAAATCTGAAAATATGTTATTTGAATTTTTTTATTTATTTTTTATTTTTGTCTTTTCTTGTATTTTGTTTACCATTTATTCATTTATTTCTATTTTATTGTAATTTATTTTATTTAATGTTGTGTGGTTTACAAAGAAGATTATCTTTTTGGTTCCTGGATATTTTTTATGTTTTGTTTGATTTCAATTTTTTATTTTTTATTTATTTTTTCATGGATCTTATCCATTTTTTGTTTTATTTGTTATTTAGATTTATTTTTAAATTTTTTTTTTCTAAGTTTAGATATGTAAAATTAAAATTGAGAGTTAATTTTAAAAAATTATTAAAATTTGTATCAATAACACTAAAAAAAATTGTATGGATACTCGGACTCTAAATACATGCAGAATCAATGCTCTATGATCAATTCTTTTTTACATGCAGAATCAATGCCAATGGTCACTGGTGGGAGGCGGCTGAGAGGGTGACGGTGACCGGCGGTGGTGGGAGCGGCACACGAATATCGCGTGCGCCTGGCTTTCACTAGGATTTTCATGGTGCACGCGGATTCCGTGCAAATGTATCGGACAATGCCCGTTGGCGTGCGTGGGCGTTCAAGAACGGGCTCTCTAGCTTGAGCAAGTGGGCATGCGCGAACGGGCGTGACTGGGCGAGAAGGAACACTGGTGGACGCCGGTGGAAGCAGAGGCAGGCGCGCAGACGCAGGCGGACGTGCGCGACTGGCGCGGGTCGGTACGCAGGGGTGCTGGCAAGCACGGCTATGCGCGCGGGGCAGGTGCGTGCTGACGATGGGCACGATTGGGCGTTCGGGGCTGGGCCCGTGGATGGGCGGGTGGGCAACGCAGCAGGGCACAGACGCGACGCGGCTGTGGCGCAGCTGGGAATAGCAGGTACGGCGCGACGCATGCAAACAATGTGAAGCACACAAACGGCGTGTCCGTCAACTAGATGGGTAAAAGTGTGAAATAAAGAACAATGAAGTGATAAATAAAAAAATTGGATTCAAACCAGATATCATGTTCGAATTATAAGTTAATAAGTACAAATAAAAAAGGATAAAAGACTAAACTACTCTTAAAACAAAGGAAAATGATATGTTGAACCCCATTGCAGCTAGCCTCAATTGCAGTCTAAATCGTTTTTTTTTTTTTTAAATCATAAACTCTTCAAGTGAAGTGCATTCTGTTATATGAAATGAAGTATATACTGAGATACATTAGTATATTTTTTTAAAATGAAAAAATGATATAAAAAAATGACGTCATATACTATAATAGAACCTCATACACTATGAATATCACAGTATATATTATGTTATCATAACATCTAAAACTGTAAAATAGACTGCAAACAGGGGATCCATTTGTGGACTAGGCTGAGCTATATAGCCCATATCAAATTTTACAATAATCGTTCTAAATATCCCTTGTTTTAAATGGCCGTGGTTTTTTTAAAATATTTTTACATTGTGGGCAAAAATTGGTAGTTTTTCCACAGTGTACTATTTACATATATGTCATGTTTTATCATATATTTATTCTAATATAACTTTTATTTACTTGGAGAAATTAATTCCCAACATTTATTTTACCATTTATTTTTAGGTCCTTAACTTTTTAACATATTAAAACACCTTAATTAAATAGTTACATCTTTTTCTAAGTCATTCTCTCTTTTTTCCTATTGTTTGCATGCGAAATATCATTTGTACATTATTATGTACTATGTATAAATTGTTTAACTTGTCCACTATAATGTATTGGTTAACCAACTTACACATAAAAATGACATTGGATGAAAAAATCTAGAAAAAAAAATATATAACCACCACCATGGGGTTGTTTTAATATGAGAAAATAGTTTAAAGACTTGAAAAAATAAGGAATTAAAAAAATATTTAAAATTAATTTCATTTATTTATTTTGAACATGAACTTATTTTTCTATATAAAATTTTACTAAACTTTTTTATTAGAGTAAAATGTTTCCTAAACAAATTTAATTCAGTTCACCCCAAAATTACTCTCTGGGTCCCCCAGTGATCAGAAAATGGACCGAGTGAATCAACGCTCTAAAACAAAAACAAGAAAAATACCTTTAATATATTTAATAATAATCCGGGTAAATAATCAGGGCCAAATAAAACAAAAATGGGGCCACAACAGTGAATTTTTCATGTACGAGACGAAGAGAGCAAAACATCAGCTATTGGACTTGCATCCAGCCATGTTCAAAGAAGATAATCCTGGCCCAGTTACAACCCAGCCCAAACAAATATTTACCTTGTGCTAAGTGCCTAGGTGTATAACATTATTTCAGTTTTTTTTTTTTTTAAATTTGGGTAATGTTAGGTGCAGTCAATATGTATATGAATTCATTTTACAACCCTGCAGCCTGCAGGGTTAATTTTTTTTTTTTTTGTGTATATTTTCTGTAATGAATCATGTACATTTATTGAAGAAAATAAGTGTAAACTCTGATTAATTGTATATATCTTTTACGATAAATTTTATAAAAAGAAAATCATTTGCTAATCCAAATAAGCATATACATCATTACTTATTAAGTATCCACATGCATTTAATGAATGTTTGTGTGAGGTAATATAAATCAAAGCCATATTTCCACATTTTGAATTCGATCCCCATCAATATCATATGTTAAAAAAAATTGTACAAAAAAAATAGTTATTTTATTTTTCACGATATATTTTGATTGAAATTTTTACATCATAAACATAGGTAACACAAATTTTTTTGGTAGGTGAAATTGTATAACTAAGTTTACAAAATTACAAACTTATGAATAATTAAGACAACCCTATCTTGTAAGTTTAAGTTTATAAAATTACAAAATTATAAATAATGAGGGCAATCCTATCAAAAGTTTAGCTCTTTAAAAATGGCTGGATGATAGAACCCTACAATAAAACATAAAGGTGTATAAAGGATGTAACATATCTCTTTAAAATGATTATATGTAACTGCGAAGAAGATGAAGAAGTTTTGCTAAAGGGTCTTTCATGCTCAAGTTAGAAATCTTTTTAGAAAGTTTTTTTCAAAAAAAAAAAAAAAACTGGATAAAGAAGATTCCATACTTTTTTCTCATGGAACCATGTGTTAATTATAAACTGTATGGACCGACGGCATGCAGGCCACCACGTGACATATTGTGCAACTATCAAAGGCATATATGGTATGTGATGTGAGAAAAGGTACATGAGGTCGTGCATAACCCCTCATTCTGCCACTTGCTCTTGAACCAGATCATGCAAGTCACGATACTGGCCATTGACTGGGTCAACTACCATGCCCACGACCTCACTAGGTCAATTTAACTGCCATCCCGGCCTCTGTACAACAAGAGTGATCATTGGATTTACATTATGCCCGTTGAGGAGGTGGAAGAGCTAGCCCAAATGAACCCTCCTACCTCCTGCTTGTATATTAGTGATTTCCTCTTAGACATATTGAAGAGATGCATGCTATTGAGTTGACTTGATCCACTTCCCTTCATGTAAAAGCTTTGAAACAATGGTGCACTTTGGAGGACCCCAGTGACTTGCCATAGCAGTTGGACTATCCTTCAAGGACATTCCATTAATCTAGGGATCGCGCTAGAGCAATGTAGGCTTGCTAGAGAAAATGAGGATATTAGAGGGTTATATAAAAAAAAAATTGGTAGGTAAAGCTGGAACTGAACCCATGACTTCTTGGTTGTAAATTCTTTTATCAATTATTGATCTACGGGTTCTAACTCCTAGGCTCTATCAATATGATGCTTTTAATTTCACTGAAAATCATTCAAAATGTATAGTCACTTAATTATATTTTTGCTCTCACTCCCTCTTCTTCCTTTCTCATATTCTCTCTCTCTACACCTTTGTATACAAGAAACAATAGAAAGACTGAAAATCAAATAACAAAAAAAAAAAAATAGCTAGGTTGTGCATATATATAGAATACCATTGAAATTGCGTAGCAGAAGGATTAAAAACCTAGCAAAAACCTATATTGTATAGAAAGTGTTCAGAGGGAGAGACATAGAGAGGGATCATTGTTGTTAAATAAAGAATAATTATTAGACCTTCAGGTACTAAAGTGCGGAATCATGTAGTATTCTCCTTATACAAGAGTTCAAACATACACTTACATACACAACAGCTGAGAATCTATAGGTTCATGAATTACTTAAGAGTAACTTAATATAAGATGCTAGACCATGTTAGGGAGCTATGACTCTGCAATTTGTACATTTAACGTAATTCTGTTCTTAAAGTTCAGATAAGCTAACAAGAACCAAACAATCATGCAATTGTATATATGATATGCTTAACATAAAGTATTAGAAATTACATACTAGAAATTACATACTACTAATATCAAGATTTATATAGGCACTAACCCTTGGAATTGAAACCACAAAAACCTAATCTGTTCAGGATTTAAAAAAAAAAAGATACAGGTTTAGTAGAACATGTTGAGTAGAACACATAGTATTCTTATTCACACATTTACATCTCATCATTAATCCAGGATGTTTATAATCTAAATTTCCATCTCTCCCTATCTCTCATTGTCTATGACAAAAGGTACGTGTTCATTAACATCAAATTATTATTCACTGCACATGATAACCCATCACATACTCTTGAAAGATCTGGTCCAGTGGAGGAAGAAAAGAATCCGAATCCCACGAATTCGATGAAGACCTCACATCAGAGTCATTGTTAGCCCACCAATTCAAGCTGTTCCTCTCATAGTCCATCTCTTTCAAGCAATCAAGCTCGCTGAACTGCACCTCCTCTTCCTGGCCCCCTTGCCTACCAAAAAGCAACTCATCAATCTCATCTTGCATGAACCCATTCGCAGAATTCTCCATCCCTCCTTGTTCTTCATCTTGGCTTGGAACCATTTGAGTTGGTGCAAAATCATCGATAGCATGTCTCGAAGGTGGATCGATTGAAGTACTAGGGAATTGTTGTGCCATGGCAGGGTCAGCAATGCTAGTGTTGGTATTGTTACATTGATCTTGTAAGAGAGACGACTCCCCGAGAGGAAGGTGGACCTTCGGCCAAAGCGCGGGGTGGTTGTAGAAGGAGAAGGGGCTCTTTAGGCCTTGGAGCTGCATGTGGAGCTGAAGCCTTTCTATGGCGGCCGAACTCAAACCCTGATTGTCACCATCTTTGTTGGATTCTTGATCGTCGGATGACCGACGAGAGTGGGGACCTTTTCTTCTTCCGAGGAGCTTCTTCTTGAGCCGGGTGTTCCAGTAGTTCTTTATGTCGTTGTCCGTCCTACCGGGCAATTGCGCTGCAATGATCGACCACCTAGTGAAAGATTTAATTAATTAACATTAATTATTAGAACAATATGTGCATATATGATAAGTAATTAAGGTTTGATTAAAGACCTGCTTCCAATACTGATGTAGAGGCTACATATGATGTTGTCCTCCTCTTCGGAGAAACTTCCATGCTTGATGTTCGGTCTTAAGTAATTCAGCCACCTGAGTCTGCAACTCTTCCCACATCTCTTCAGTCCTGATCAGTTTCAAATATAAAGAAAATTAACCCTCTACGAGTTTTGTGTTCTAGTCTCTTTAATTCTTTCTAACACACATACAAACAAAAAAAAATGGAGAGTTGGGGCTGACCAATCTTATGAGGGAGGGCAATCCAGTTGCCTCCAGTTCCATGTTCTTCAATGTAGGCCTTCAGTGTTGCATCCTCTTCAGGTGACCATGGTCCCTTCTTCACATTCGCCTTGTCACAACAAGGTGCCCTACCCATCTCTATATTTTTCTCTCTCTCTTGAAAGGAAATTAAGTTAGAGCATCAGGTGTTGAAGAAAAACTGGGATATTGAGAGGAGATTTATAGGAAGAAAAAGGAGATAGTGTTTGGGGGGATGGAAGGAAGAATATGAGATTGTCTCCACTGGTTGTTATTCAACGGGGGGGGGGGGAGGATATAGTATATTATTCTAGGGTTTTTTTGTTGCCATCTTTTCTAGGGTTTTCGGTGAAGTACCTGTTTGGAAGTTTCTCACCTTTGTTCCTTCATTGTTCTTTTTCGGGCTGAAATCACGGTTTGCTTTACAAAAGCAGCGGTTGTTATGTATATTAAGAGACAATTAACAACACAAAACTAAGAGAATAATTAAGTTTGATTTGTGTTCCCAAGTGAACTGTATGATAGTTTAATGGGAGAATTGTTCAAATACCTCTTAACCAAGGGTCAATTTTTTTTTTCGTCCTTAAACTTTTTTTATTTTTTATTTACCCCTGAAATTTTTTCTTGAATTTTCATAATACCCGAACTATCCTTACAGACAGAATTATAAAAATACAGAAATATAATGTGATACATACAGAAATTATATACATAGTGACAGATATTTAATAGTTATCTACAAAAATATTAAAGTACGCAAAGATGTTTATACATAAAATGATCATATATACGTTCTCAATGTCATTACATTATCATCTGTAAAGGCATTCAATGTACACAAAATTGTTATATATACAATCTCAAAGTTTTGTTAAAATAGATACATCAATTGTTTGAATTACGGCGTTTTCTTCAAATCTTAATGATTAATTATTAATTATCTCACCTTTAATCATCTTCATGTCCTCTTGAGTATAATGAAACAAGATTATCGAACTAGACATTCAATATACTTCATAACAAAGAACGTGTTTTTCAAACTATATCAAAAATACAACAATCAAACACTTAAATAATTTTTTATTTAGCAATAAGAGCAAAATTAGTAATAGCATGAATCTGAACTGAAAATTTATGAACAATTGTAATATTTTAATAAAATTACTTCTTGATCCATGTACTTAATAATTATTGAAATTAACATTTATATAACAACTACAATAAAAACTACCAATGTGATATCCAATGACATAATCTAATATTTACATAACAGAAATGTAATATCTTCTATTATTCTTATAATAATTACAACAGAAATTATAAAAACTATAATTTACACAACAAATATGTAATATCATACATAGAACTAAACTAAGGACAAGTAAATTACATGAATGTAATAACTGATTAAAGAAATGTAACTATCAATTACATAAATGTAATACTAATTAACATATGGGGGTGGTTTAGGTATAAAAAATGAGGTGGCACAGGTCTAGGGGTAAAAAAAAATAAGACTAGATTTCAGGGATAAATAAAAAATAAAAAAAAAATTGGGGGTAGAAAACAAAATTAGACCCAATTTCCCCTAATTTAATTTATCCGGATAGGCCTTTCCCACTGTTATATTCCGCAAGTGTGAAAAAAATGTTTTTTTGGGGGTAAATACAGCACCAACAATCCAAATTAGTTTTTAAATTATAAAAAACGTGTGATATAAAAAGCATCCAAATTAACTAAATAAATGCATGGATTTATATTAATTAAATGCACAGTTCAATGAGCAGAAATATGTATTTAGGAGGTAACCGGTTATGATGCTTTTTGGTTTAGAGTATTTTATTATTGTGCGTATTAGAAGAACTTATTGTACTGATACACAGAGTCCTACTTGTGGACATATAAAAAGTATATGCATTTATATATTTGATTTATATACAGGTGGTGGGTATATTCATATAAATGTATGCTTTTTATTCGTGTGCTTTCATATAAAATTTTATATGAGTAAATAGGATTAAATCATTTTTGTTTTTTATTTTTATGATGTTTAAATTGATAATAAGAATGAAATAATGATTGTAAACCTTCGATTTTTTTATTTTTTGAAAATATAACCTTCGGGGCCGACAAATTAATTATTAATTTTTCCAAATTAAGCAGCCTTCATAATCTATCATCACTTCCCTTGCACTAATTTGAAGAAAAAACAATAAGATTTATGTACAATTGAATTCTTTAAAATCAATTCCAAACAATACACTAGCTAGTGTTGACTGCTTGTGCAAAATTAAATGACAGGATCGAAGAGAATCTCGGTTTTCATACAACGAAATAAAAAAATATTATTATTTATAATTAGCCTTGCATTCTCTTGAAATCATCATTGATAAGTTTTCCTATGAGTTTATTTTGAATGTATTCATGTCACATGATGATGAAATTAACAGTGTATATATATATGAATAGATAACTAATTAAGTAAAACATCACATGATCCTCCTTGTAAGTTGTAAGAAGCTTGATGAGACATCGAAGCCAATGGTGTTCATAGATTCATTAAGAGGAAATTTTAAACATCCGACTGTATGGGGGAGCCATGGGAATCATATTTTGGGTCTTACCTTAGCAAACCAAACCGAAGTTTTCAAAATTATGATATCTCACAAGCAAAAAAAAAAAGGCTCTAGACAAACCTATAAAATGGTTAGACTTTGATAAGTATATATCCACACACACAAAAAAAATTAACAACACTTAATTAATTTTCCTTTGCATTTGCCTAGGGTCAGGGTCAGGGTTTGTGACCTACTTTGTGTGCCTAGAGTTCTTCAATTGTTGTGGGGATTTCAGTCATCAAACGAGCTCTAAATTGAATTTTACAAAATCGCAGCATTTCAATACCGAATTTTGTTCACTAATAATTAATATGCTTAATTTTTCCATCACAACTTGGTGTCTGCCCTTTCAAATAGACTAACCGTGGTGGTGGGTTGGAAGAGTAGACCTAAAAGAGAAAGGTATAGAAAACTAAAGCACCAGCTTCTTGAGGATTTAGAATTGCAAAACAAGAAGGAAAAAAAAAAGAGGAGGATTCAAAGTCCCTAGCTCATCTATATATATAATGGTTTTCTTATTGGAAAGGTGTTTTAAAGGGGATACAAAGGTCACAAAGAAATAAAAGAACGATAGAGCGGCTAGGGTTTCTTCTGTTTGTCTCTGTCTTTTCCCTCGAATCTCTCTCACATGCATTTTTATTATCACCAAGAGTACTACAGGTAATTAAATAAGGATGGTGATTATACACACAAAAACTATAGGAAGTTTAATTAAGCGTAAGCCCCTTTTAAATATACAAACCAGTCAAACTTCAAGGATTAGTATGTCAAATAGTTTGTGGTGCTAATGCAGAGCACAACCTAAATGCCCAGTGGATCATGTGTCACATTATTACAGGTGCACGAGTGTTTTAATCCATGACATTGTCAAACAAACTGATGACGTGTCAAGCATCTAGTGCTGAGTCACACGATGGGGATGTTACACTCACAGTTGGTGAAATCATTTAATGCAGTGGATATACTTTCTTGTGTTCTGTATTCTAATATGAAATAGATTAGGCGAGATCTACATAAGTGATCGAAAGTGATTGCAGTAATGATTATGGACGTGTTTAGAAATGAATTTAAATAACTTTTTGAGATTATACATTTGTAGGAATTATACTTAAACTCATTTCTAAATTATTCCAGCGATCCCAATTTTTGACAAAAGTGAAAAAGGCTTTAATTATAAATATCTTAGAAATCTAACAAAAATTATAATAGGTTTTCTTTTTTATTGATAAGAAATATAAGATTTGCATATTCAAACGTAACCACTTGGAAGACCTTCATTTATGGTACACTATCATTGGGTTGTGTGGAACCGTAGATAGCTAATCAGTTTAAACTTGAATAAATGATTAAATCTAAGCCCATGTTTGGGTAACTGGTTAAGCTCGGATAAGGGTAGTATATCAAGTTTTCAACTATATCTTAATTTATTTTATTCCTATACCAAAAGTAGGGCTAAAAACATCATTAGTTTATCTAAATCCCTTTTCTTTTCTTTGGATGTCTCGTGATGGAAAATCTATTGTCGACGTCTTATTGTTTTATGGGTTTTTTTTTATCACTGTGATCTGTGTTTGGTTATTAATATGTCATTTTTTTTAATGAATATTTTAAAAAGAAAAAAAAATCAGGTCAGACAGATCAGAAGGACGTTTATATGTCAAATAATTGGCCAATCATCACATCATCTATTTTGTTGGTCCCTCTAAACCAAGTAACCAACACCTCGTCCCTTTCAAGAATTCAAGGTGACTTCACATCCCACAAAACAAAAATTCTCCTTCACATCCCTCCTCTTTAAGCAACCCAAATATGTCAATGCTTTTGGTTCTATAGGCTGACATACGTGAAATTTATGACTACCAAGTACCAACCTATCACTTGTCAAAGAAACCCAGAGAGATAAATAAATAAATAAACCAAATCACCCGAAACAGGTAAATTTAAAGATTTGATATTGATTTCTATATAACAGACTTGTAACTTTAATTAAAGAGACAACTTAATTTTTTAAAAGGTCATTGATATACTGAGATGCTTCTACAGCCAATTCTTACATGCCAGTATATATTATGTTATCTTATTATATACTCAAATACTAATGAAACAATGTATATTTCAAAATTCAAAGTGATTTTTACACGTGTAGGGTCTCTCACGTGCCAGCATTGACCAAGACAAAAGTTTAAATTAGTTGGTCTTTTTTTTAAGAAAAAATCAAATTAAATTAGATCCTGAGAGCAGGTATTACAATTTACAAATCAGATGAGTGGAAAGTACTGTGGGGGGACCAAATGGCGTCAGCCCATTTGACCTTAGTGGAGAAATAGGTGGCATTTGTGTGGGACAAACCACCAAGAGGAAGTCAATCTTGCCTTTGAAAGTCATATAGTGATTGGGGAGATGATCAAAACAGGTATTAATAAATAAATAAAACTATACATCTCTGGGTGACTAACAAAAGAACAAGAGAAACCTAAAGTGGGATTCGGAAGATAAGATCAAACATCCAAAATGATTGACCTGTGATCTTAGTTTATTGAGTAAATCAAACCATGGTCTGGGACCAGTAGAGTAGAAAAAACAAGAATGAATTGGAGATCTGAAACATGATATAATACGCAGTTTCTGGAGGTAATAGTTGCTTCTGAAACATGATATAATACGTGGTTTCTGGAGGTAATAGTTGCTTTTGACAAAGTCTAATAAGTATGATATGGGTTGAAAAAATTTAAAACATCAGGTTTTCTTTTGAATTCAGATTAAGTCAAGACTAGATGGTCATGAGTCACCAATTCCCAATTAAAAATGACATGTAGATATCTCATGTTTTATGCATATTAAGACATTATTTGAATAAAAAATTATGAATAGTTCAGTTTGGTTCATGAAATGCGGTTTTCGAAGGTAATAGTTGCTTTTGACCAAGGCTGCCAGAAGGAAGACAAAGTTGGAGTGCAAATAAATCTGATATGGGTTGAGATAGGTCAAGAACATCAGGATTTCTTTTGGGTTTGGATTCAGTCAGTGTTAGATCTAGTCAGAGTCATCAACACTCAATAAGAGATTGACATGTAAACATGATACATCACCTAAGTATAAGTACATGATGAATGATTGATGAAATTTTCAGTGCAATGGATGACTGTCTGCAATACTAATTTCCTTTTGGTGGTTGGTGTTTGTTGGGCAGTCGAATATGTGAGGACTTCCTCCATCTGAAATGTAGCAAAGTATCTTAAGGTTTCACTAGAAAACTAAACATTAGATGTTCCATTCAATTTAGTACACTAACGAGAAATTTGTTGGAAACACTTGATGATGTATATGCATGAATATATACAAAATCAAATTAATGAAGCCATCAAGTCTCATTGGTCCCTAACATGACTAAAAATGTGGTCACAATCCTCATATGTTAACATGCGCCAGTCTCAATTGAAGTCAGAAGATTCGGCCCCTGACTCTTCAATTATTAAATTTTCTAGCCTTGAAAGGGAGGAAATACATTGTCAAAACCTAAAAGTGAATAGTTGTTAAGGCCATGGCTAGGTTATTAACTCCTTGATATTTCAGGGTTGGTAATTGGCTTCTTTAGTCCACAAACCACTTGTCAACCAAAAAGCAATGTCTATGTGAAGCTAAGGTCAAACTATAAGGCACCACTGAATTATATTTGGCACCTAACCCTAAATAAAGGACAAAGGAGGAGTTCCTAATCCAAAGCAATGTCTACAGGATTTTCATTGAAAGATTTATTATCATAAACTCAAATAAGATTTGATTAGAAAAATCTTTATAGTGCAGAATAATAATTGCATATTCCTCCAAGAAGAAGTTTGCAAAAGAAGGCCTCACCGTTTAAATAATAATAATAATAAATGAATGGAGACCATGGAGCAGACATACCTGAACTATCAATGCTCTTAAAATTTCTGGGGTTTAGCTTTTAGGGAATTGGATCCTTGTGAGGCATTTGGTCACATTTTTATTAGGACAAGGCACTTTGACATTGGAAATTAGGGCACCCAATTCTTTTGGTTTAAAGGACATTTAGTGGTCTGGTTAGCTTGTTTGGTGACAATTTTTTGACCTTCTTGTGGTTCATTTAAGTTCGAAATGCAACAGCTACAATTTTCAATAGAGATATTAGGCAGCATAACAATAATGTAATAAAAATTTAGGCCACATAAATTGAAATATAATAGTGAATAGAGATATTTTCTAGAATTTAAAGAAACATTGTGTGGTGCAGCCACCACCTAGCGGTGTTGCACCTGCTTACATGGCACACCACCAGGTCCATGTGACCCACCACAGAGGATCTCATTCCCATCCTTCGGGTTGAACCATGTAACCCCACCCCACTACCTAAATTCATAGCACACCACCAGATCCCTGTGGCCCACCATAGAGGATCTCATCCCCATCCAATTCGGGTTGGACCATATAACCCCACCATTCTACTACTTGAATTATCCAAACCCACCCCAAAATATATTGTTTGTTCGGGTTTGGATTCATGTTAAACTAGACCCTACAACCCCAACCCTAACATGTCCAATAATAGGGTTAGGCCGAATGTGATTCAAATTGTCCAAGTTAAACATTCACCAATAAAGGTTAGTAGGGTAACTCTCGCCCAGAAGAAAAATTCCTCCTTCCCTAGAATTTAGTTCCAGAAGAAAAATATTTGCCTAGAAATCTCTAGGAATGACAGATTTCAAACACAATTTTCCTGTGTGCGCCAACAAAAGGAAAATGAGAATGAACACTAAACTGACATTTCACTCGTTAACTGCTCAACCTCAACCGACAATCTTATTGACCCGAATTTTCCCTTGTTAGATTGGGCAAACCAGGGCCAAGAAGTTTTATAAGTCACAACCATTAAGCAGTCAGGTATTCTTCTATGTAGGAAAACAGAGTTGCACACGCAGTGTAACTGATGCACCAAGCATCAATAAAATCACAAAGCTAAGGCCTTTGATCCAGTTACACAACAGAATTTAAATATTTTCACTATTGTAATCATCACCTGCATCCCCAGCAGTAAAATTCACCACAATCTTTGCTCGAGCCAATCGATCCCAATGCACAATCAGACTTATGGTAACTGTTTATGACAAGAGATTTCAACCTTATATCAACCCAAGTCCCAAGCTAAGGATTGCTCACCTAATATTCAATGTGAAAAACAAAGCAAAGTGAAATTTATGGTGCCACAGGACTGCTCATATGACCTACCCTAATGTCATGTTTCTGTCACAAGACTTGTAAATGGTCAATAAAGTAGGGTAAGCGAAGATCATTGAATTTGCAATTGCAAAATCTAAACTGCCTATCAACCCAGACACCCCAATATGGGTGCATTATGTTACGCTTATGAAGAGAACAGTAAGGTTTTTATATATCACAAGCACCTATGAAACATTGGAGAATGCAATATATAAAAGTAAACCTTCATCCCAATGTTATACATCAGGGAATAAATAATAAGATTATTAAAAAAAGATCTCATTGGTTCTCATGTATACAATTTGAGCAGGAAGATATCCTGATATAGTCTATCAAAAAAATACAGTATTAATAACAGTCCATATCTGAAATATTCTCCAAATAAGGGTAGAAAAATGTACCAGAACAAAAAGATTTATACATCCTTGTATACCAGTATCTTCCAGAAGATGAAGCCAAACCATACCTGGCCCGAACAGCTGCTGTAGATCATCCAAGATAAATCCTATAAGCACCCAAATGGAGGGGAAAAGTGAATCCTGTAAAATAAATAACATTTTCTAATATATTATTCAAAACTGCTACCTAAGTCTGTGATGATGGGTCAATAAGACTGAAAATAGACAACAATGAACTCACATTATGAATAGGAATTCCTGTTCCCCAATTAGTTTTGCAGCCTTCCACGTCATACTCCAATGTGGGTGTGCATAGTATTGATCAAGGCAGCAGAATAAGTGCTTCAATATATACATACCCATGGCATGTATTAAGCTGTATATTTTTTTTCTTGAAATTATCGTTTTTGACTTTTTTGTCCACTTTCTCTCAACAAACGGGAAATATACAAAATGTGAATACACATAATTTAACCCATCATTTCACATTAATTGCAGCAGACATTTTCCTTAACTTTCGAGAAATCTCAGCGAACGATGGTCTTTCCCCTGGATCAGAGGACCAGCAACTTTCCATTAAAGATTTCCATTCAGGATCACACCATGAGGGGATCTGTGGACGTAACGTTTTGTTCACAATTCCTCCTACAGAAACATGGAGGACATCCATAAGGTTCTTAATAAGGATAAACTCAAAAAATTACACACAATATAACTTAAAAAATCAAGGCAATCAGTGTATCACTTGTATACGCATAAAATATCCCCCAATTAAAGAAACAAACAAATTGGCATTCACGAATGCCTACCAGCTTTTGGAAGTTGAAACTGACATATGTGACAACAACTAAGAGTACCTTGTTAGTGGTGAGAGCTACAGATTTTGAATGAAAGAAAGCCAGTTGATCTCCTCAGGTAAAATAGAAGAAAAAAAACAGAAATCACACTAATATGTCAGACTGATCAGTCCAAAGTGCATAAAATCCAGATAATAGCTCTGACACAGAATATGGATCTGACATGATGAATTCCATTTTAAGATAAACTCATAACCAAGGTTGCAATTTCAATGTTACCTTACTTAAAACAATGTGCTTAAGAAATATAATCAATCACATTATGAAAGAAAGTCTACATGTGGAAACGAGTTTGAAAATTATCATTTCACTAAAAGCAATATTTGAAAACAGTTTTTTAAGAAGCTCACTTTTGTTAAATTCCTGAAAAGTTGTTTTTTAAAACTAAAATGGTCTTATGTTTTTGTCAAAAGCTGGGACCACTAGAGGCGTTTGGAAACAAATTTGGATTAAATACGATTCATGCAAAACAGAATCTCCAAAAGCTATCGAAACTCGTTTCCAATGCTCCCTAAGAAGAAAAAGTAATCATTCAATTTCTATAAGAAAATATTTTTGGAAACGAGTTTTGACAGCTTTTGGAGATTTTGCTTTTGCAAGAATCATATCTAATTCAAACTCATTTCCAAATGTCTCCAGAGGTCCCAGCTTTTGAAAGCGAAAAGCAGTTTTTAGTTATAAAAAACAGCTTCCCAGGAATATAACAGTAGAGTTTCCTCGAAAGCTAATTTCCTCAAATGCTAATTTTGAATATGCTTTGAATGAAATATTGTTTTTCAAACTCATTTCTAAACACTACCAAAAGAATAGAAAGGAAAAATGCAACAGTAGAGTTTGAGTGGAAGTGACTACGAAATTAGAACGTAAGCACTAAGCATAGTGTGGACATTTCACTCATCTGAAACAAGCATGTCCCAAGGGTTAAACAAATCAGGCTGGTGCCAAGGACTGGTCAGGTTGGGGTCACACTGGATCCAATTAATTTTTCATTGAAAAAGGTATTAAACTGACTCCTCTGAGCACTGGCTTGTTCAGCCATGGCAGATGCAAGCAGAGAGCATGGGGACGATTGCCGGGACAATTGAGAGGTTGGGTGAAGAATTTGGATCCCAATTGCAAACAGATGTTGGTGAGTGGGGTTTCCAACAGCTAGAATGTTGAGATCCATGAGAATTTTCGATCCTGCCTCTCCAGATAGCTCAATGAAAAAGGAGGGGAGGGGGGAGACTCCGCCCTCTTCAGCTAGTCCTTTTTGTTGGAGTAGAGAGGAGGGGCTCCGAGATTATGGTCCAGGATGGCGGTGGGCATGAAGTGCTTTCCTGGACATAATATTGATCCTAGCAGGATCTTGTGGATCTCAGTGGATTTAGTGGTTTCAAATGGACCAAGGTGAGAAGACCTTTTTTTTTTGTGTGTGTGTGTGTGTGGAGGGGGGGGGGGGTTGGGAGGTGTAGGCAGGGTCAATGGAACGTGATGCATGCAGGCCGTGAAGATGAAGATGGTGTTCGACGAGTTTGAGGTAGGGATTCAGGCTGGAGTGAATGGGATGGATAGAGCATGGGAGGAGGGGTTGTGGAGAGTTGGGCAGGCGGGCTTGGTGCCTTAGGCAGAAAGGTTTGAGAGAAATCTTGCAGGATGGGGAGGTACTGTGTTTTTGGATAAGAGGTTTATTCAAGGTAGTGCTCTCACGTCTTCCATTGTATATTTCTATATATTTAAATTCTCTATAGGGGTGTTGGCGGCTACTGATGTCGTCAGTAGGAAGTTCCTTTGGAATGAATACAAAGAGGGAGGTAGAGGTGCGCAGTTGGTGAAATGGGAAGAGGTTTGTAGAAGAAAGGGGAAGAAGGGAATGGAGGTATTTGATCCAGATGTTATGAACCGGTCTCCATTGAGGAATTAGTTATTGAAATTTTTAACGGAAGATGAGGTGTTCTGGTGCAAAGTGGTGAAAGAAAGATATTACAATAATAAAAAAATTCCTTTTTGGAAGGTTGAAGATGGTTCCAACATGGCTTACGTGATTGTCTACTATTTGAAAACAGTTGTTGGATTGGCAGATATGGTGAAGGAGGTCAAGTATAGGTCAGGCAAAAGGGTGGAAACTCTTTTTAGAAGTGTCTTCATGATTCTTCTCCACCAGTTCTTTTTTCTGACTTTTTACTTTTTAGGGTAGTGCTTGAGGAGGAGAATAAGATCCCAGACTCATTGACATGTGCAAATCATGTCAATCATTTGGTGTCCAGAACTTCATAAGGACTTAATTCTTCATTTTAGTTTCAGTTCCTACACAATATGTGAATTTGTAAACAAAGTAAAACATCTGAAGCACCAGGAAAATCAAAAATGGAAAACCAATAAACAAATCCCGCTTCAAACTTATGGAATGACTGCTTTGGTACAATGAATTGTCTTTTTCGTTGAAAGAAGTTAAAGGACTTTTCCTGATTTTGTTAAACCAAATAAAAAAAACCCTGGTATAAAGGAATCTCTGTAAAAAAAAAAACACAGAACCAGCAACCAACCTACAAAAGAACCCAATGGAAACCATAACACCAATAAAACTCAACCCAGCAATCACAAATCAAAGTCCAATATTTAAGGTGAATATTGATCAGTGGTAGTAGAAAACCTCAATCTATCAGTAAATAGGTATTTAGCAAGAACACATCATCAACCAGAAACCAGCATGATTAACAAAATCTCACATTGGATATCAACTTGTCATCATTTTCCTTTACACGGCCTGGAAAGACAGCATATCACAATCACAACCACAAGTTGGGTTTGGTTGCTGACAAACTGGGTGTGAAATGGTAGATATAGAAACGAATCCAACATTTTGCATGTGATGACTCATTGTCGGATTGTAAAATGCCCTTCATTTTAATTAAAATGATGAAATTACCTTCCAGCCTAAGGCAAAGAAGTTCTTTCACACCATTTTTTTAGAGAATGTGACAGTTAAGTCATTTCACCCCATGATAGGATTATCCACTTACCCTCTTTCATTTCCCAGCAACCACAGTCAATTAGAGAAAAAAATCTACTGATGCGAAGAGATATCTTGTAATAAATAGGGAAATTGCGACTAAAATTTCCTACGTTTCATTAATTGGAGGGCAGTCATGAAGCAACATCCATATACCTTCTGATGGGGATGGCATAGATATATGGGAGGAAAAAACATATGGATAGGGTCAAAGAAATGTAGTGAGCATTGATTAATAATAATAATAATAATAATAATAATACTTAGATAATGATATGTTGAACAAATACAATAGATATGGGCTTGGTAATTCAACCACTATATAGGATCCACCGTACTTGCTTCAATCTGTTAGATAAAAAGAAAATGAAAAACAATGTTTTTGGCAGTTGATAGCATGATGCATGGATTGTGTTATACAAGCATACAATCATCTAATTTGGCACCTAATACTTTCTTTCTTTTTTGAAAAGAATTTAACACCTAATACTTAAGCTTTGCACAGGCTTCAGCCAATACTTAGGATTCATACATGGGTTCAATGACATGACAAACCATCTATAGACCTGCTCGATGAAATCCACCACATTTCATCTAAGGCCAGGACCAAAAATATCATGAAGATGAAGTTGATTAAGGTTTTAGTGCGGGAGGGGTGTTTGCTTCAGCTCTTATCGGTTAACTAGTTAAAGCACATTTATAATCTTAATACCACTTTTAGTCTGCTTTTGTACATCTGGAATCAGTTTAGGTTAGAACCGGCACCAGTTAGAGATGAATCATATAATTGGATTTTAATTGCATCAACAGCATGGGGAAAGGAATTACAGAGGTGGCACACTGAAACACAGAAAAATTAAAGACACATGCGAGTATAAAACAGTCGGCTGATAACACATAAGAAGGATACAGATTGGAAGAAAAAAAAATTCCATTTACATATATAAATTGGGCCCAGTCCCATCAAAGAAAAGTACAATATTTTGAAGAAATTCTAATAGAAAGATGATGGTTTATAAGCTAGGGTTTACTTACTTTCAATCGGTAGAATCAGCTGTAAGCATCCATCCAACAACATTGCTCTGCTACTTTATTCATGTTAAGAATTTATGTAAAATTACAATGACACATTTTTAAAACAACATCCAGTCAGGAGAAAATTCTTTCGAGCCCTCAAACATGATAACCTATCAAATTTAATATCTGAATATGACGGGATTGGCCTATACAATGAGGAGAAGACTTGGTGTGTGTCAATATTACTTGTTGTAACTGCATAGTATCTAGTATATAACATTCATATTTATAGAGCTCTTATGATTGATAACTATCCAAAATTAATCTAAGAAATAAAAAAAATTCTCAAGAATTTTAGAGAAAAAGATTTGGTACCGATTATGGAAGCACAATGCATATCTGCATATGGTTCATCCCCAGTGAGCAGTTCCCACATGACTATCCCAAAGGAATAAACATCAATCTACATCAAGTTAAAAAAATCATGAGACAGGAGAGAGAAAAAAAAAAGACTAATTTAACAAGAAGTAGACCAGATAATATGGTTAACAATGAGCAAAATATTCTCACCTTTTCCGTAGTTAGAAAGATATCTTACCTTGTCACTAACCATATTACTTTTTCCACTAAGAAGCTCGGGGGCCATCCATGGTAAAGTTCCACGTACACCTCCAGACACCATTGTGTGTTGTTTCACCTTTGACAAACCCAAATCTCCAATCTGAAAAGAAGAGCAGAGAATAATCTAGATTCAATAGCATTGCTGAAATAATGGATACAACAAGGTTAAGTGAGCAGAATATCATGAAGTTTGGTTGAGAAAAAAAGTCCAAAAATGTATACAGGTTGCTCAAAGTTTTACATAGGGTCAGCAGGTAGGGCACGAGATGGAAATTATGTGCATAGAGATAGACACAATGCTAGAGCAGAAATAAAAAAGATACTCCCTTTTGCAATAAGATATCTTTTCAAAGCAGTTACCTTGCAGATCGGCCGATGAGGATCTCGCATATTTACAAGTAAATTTTCACATTTAAGGTCAAAATGAACAATGTTCTTCCCATGCAAATACTCCATCCCAAATGCAGCATCCATTGCTATAATGAGTCTCTTACGTCGATCAATAGTTCTGCAAGTAGAGTTAGACTTCAAAAAATTAGAACAAGGTTTCCACAACTATTTCATGGAATGCAATAGATATTGAGGAAATAACAAAATGTCCAATATTGGACATTCTGCTATTGAAGGAGTCACCTGTCTTTCTTCTGAAGAAATTGTTTCAAAGATCCATTGACCATGAATTCAGTGACAGTCGCTAAACTACCATCAGGCCCATCTCTGACTACCCCATAAAATGAAACAACATTGGGATGATGCAATGAACTAAGTATCAAAGCCTCTTTCCAGAAATCTGCAATCTAGAGAAACCAATAAAATACCAAATCAGCATCAGCAATCATCACATAATTCGCTTTGCTATAGAGAAACAAATATCAATTTAAAGAGAATTGTGTAAAAAGCAAATACATTGCCTTCTGATATTCAGAAATATCAGAATAAGCAATACCTTTACATATTTTCTCAAGTCATGAAGCAATCAAACACAACCCAAAATGTCAAGAGCAACAATTCATCAACAGTTAATATGTGCATTGATTCTTATAAAGCATAATCCTTACATTACAGAACATTCTAACACAGTGTAGGGAGGGGCTAGAATAGAGAGGAATGCCGACATATAGAGCCTTTTCAGGCTTCTCCCACATTTTGGCATTATAAGGATATATTGAAGGACATGACTTCAAGATAAAGAAAAGAAAAGAGTTTGGATAGTTACACATAACACTTTAGCAATAAACCACAGATGTCCCACACCAACCTTCATATCTTATTATTAAATATTTGAGCCAGATTTCTAGATGCACAAGCTTCATCCCTGCCCAATTTTCCATATCTTATTCTTCTCCTCTACTTTCATTTAAGAAAAAAAAAATCCTGTCTTCATAGGAGAAACCTGGATCACCTTCACAGTTCACAATCGAGAACTTTGCATGAAAAATCATGGTGAAAGTAAAATTTTCAGGTTTGGATCCACCTATATCAATCAGACAATCATTTTTCCCATGTTGTATTCCAATTAGATTTCTTTGAAAATCCTGTAGAACACTACTATAAGGTAAAATGTTAAATGCATGATATATAAAATAATGACTCACAAGCCTAGCAGACATATGTATTTGTACGTGGTTTACAAAGTATCTTCTTGGTAACCAACAAAATACTTTATCATCAGAGGTTAGTGTAGTGAGGTGAGACAATTAGACAAAGGAACGAACAAAGGGACGTACTTCAAGATTAGTGGCACACTCTGTTATATTATGGAGCCTAATTCATGTGTGCATAGTATTGTTGGTGGTTCGTAGAGTCGGACGGGGGTTGAGCTACCCACTGAGCTCGTGGAGATCGAGCTGCCCAGTCAGCTTGCGGGGTCTTGAGCAGTGCCCCAAGAAAAATAAAAGGTGTCTTTGTGTATTGACATTTTTGCTCTTAATGTGATGCTGGTAAAAAAGGGCATCTCATATTTTTTTGTTTCTCTAGGGTTTTTTATTTTACTGTGTGGCCATTGTAAAAGCCTCTCGATTTTAATGGATAAATCTGATGTGCTCTGTGGACGTAAGCAATGATTGTCGAAGCACGTAAATTCTTTGTGTTTGTGTGATTATTCTTTAGATCTATTGCTTCCAAGATCCTCAAAATCGTAACACACTTCAATTCGATCAATATGCTTGTAAACATGTTCAAGGAAACATGATATTCCATGTGTTATTGTCAAGCACAAGATGTGTATGTTGACATGTAACTTTCTTTGAATAGAAGTAATCGTATGTAACTTTTCGAGCGTGTGACGTCGAATTCAGAAAATGCTAACAATGTAACAAGTCATACCAAGACAACATGTCAACTTTTGATCAAAAAAACATTTTCTCTCACCATATTTAGACTACATTATACCAAATGAAGGCTATTTTTTTTTTTGGAAGTCTATTTGACCTTACCACAAATGGTATTCTACTTATTCGCAATTACATCCTCCTCAGGAAGTAGCTTTTCGAATAATTCCCAGATATAAATGACATTCAACCAAAAAAAAAAGCATAAATGGCTCAATATTTCACAACTTTCCTACAACTATACCGTCACTAAACCTATTTAATGGCTTGCCTCATCGGAAGCCTTCCTAAACTGCCCAACAATATCTCCAAATGTTCACCAAATAGAAAGAAATGAAAGCATTTCATGTAAGACAACTAATCCCAGAAGCGGTTTCTTTCTACACTTCTATGAGTGAGGCAAAAATGTAAATGTGTAATACTGCAATTTTATTTGTATAAACTGTAGTTTAGGAGAGCGAATTGAAGAAAATAGAGGAAAACTTGCATTGCAAACCATTTATCCTCCACGAGTGTCACCAAGAAACAATAACTAGATCCACAGAATTTTCCAGTTATCACGACGCATATAATGTTGCCGATTAACGTACTGATGGCTAAGGACCCCAAACATTATTGTTTCTCAGAGATCAATCCGCTTTCCGAATTTCAAAATATATGGCAGCAAAATAAATTAAACTCAAAAAACGTGTCTCGTATTTTTTACCACTACCAACATAAGAAAGGTATGAAAGAGAACTTTTCCAATTATAAGTGATTAATATAGATAAAATTCCCACATCATTGGATGGAATTAATATATTATATAAGCTATATAAAGGGCTCTAAACAACAGAATTAAAGCCCTCTTTCTTGAAATAGAAAGCAAGAAGTAAAGGTATAGAAATAAACTACCAGACGCTCCCTCTCAGATGGCCTTCCAGAAAAGCAGCTTGCTTTTATTCTTTTAATCGCGACATCAGAACCTTTCCATTTTCCATGATAGACAGATCCATATGTGCCTGAACCCAGCTCCCGGATTTCTTCCAGATCATCATTTCTTATTGTCTATATTAAAAGCAAAATGCTTAAAATAAGATTCTACACAAAGATGGAATTTGCGCATGCCAAAATACAACCACAAAGAGCACCTGCAACCCTCTTGCCCGTGCTTCCTCCTCTGCCTGCGTCGGCTCAATCTTGGAAATAATGGGATGATCAGTGTCAGAGTCATTCTCTGGATCTTGTTGAACATTCTGTAGAAAAAAGTTGAGAAACATATTATGAGAAATAATGCAGGTACCGTGTCAGGTACAGAACACTGTACTAATAAACTTCATATACTTCAAACAATATCCTAATCCCAACTTGGTATGCTCACCATGGGGTCCAACTCATGAAGAGATGGGTCTTTCCTGTCTTGAACAGGCAAACCGTCCGCATCAGGATTCGCTGCACCGCTGGCTTCCCCCACCTCAGTACCTTCCAAGGCGGCCTTCTTTACTGAAGCAATCAGCTCAGACACGTAGCTTAGATTCTCAATTGCGAGTGCCTCTTGCTCATGCCCACCACCACTGAGTTTTGAACTACTCCCTTCCTCTTCAACAGACACCGGGCCCTTAGAATCAAAACCGCCCATTTGCTGCTTCCTCGGAGAGGCAGTCTTAATCATGCTGGAGTCATTCGATATCTCTACATGCTTCACTTCATCCTTATCTATGCCATCCTTTGGACTGCCACTATAACCCGAAGCCGGAGAAGCAACCAACCTATCATCTGGAGGCACTGCAAAATCCCCAATACGCTGGCGCTGCTGCGTGGACTCCATCGAAAATACATTCGATGGACTCTGGTCATGCAAATACTCCGCAGAAGCAGGTGTATCATAGCCATATATCTTGTGAGACGGACCCATTCCACCTTGCCCAGCCCAAGGGCTCTGCTCATCCACTCCAACACGGGTAAATCTGGGGCTCCCCGCTCCGTTTGATGGCATATGAATCCCAGGTGGAGGAACCTCATAAGACGGGCTCACACGCATGGGGGCTGGGGACACCCTCCTCCGGAAAGGGTAGCCATGTGGAGACTGATTCTGATAAACATTCTCCACGCTGTAAGGTGGGGGAGGGAAGTTCCCATACCGGACACCACATTCATCCATCATTGGCATGTGCACGTGAGGACCCCCCTGGTCACGGAAACCCTCATTCACATAACGAGGGTCCTCGTAAGGGTACCCGACGCCGCCGTTTCCCTCCATCATGTAGTGCTCACCGACCCTCCCAACCCCAGATACATGATGGCTCATCGGATGGTGAGGAGGAGCGCCACCCCACCCCCTCTCATGATTATCAAAGTATGCCTCCCTCTCTCGGATGCAGTCGAGGCACTGGCTGGAGGAGAAGTGACTGTACTCACTCGGCGGCAGGGGACCGTACTGCCCTCTCTGGAACACCATCCGACAGTGCTCGCAGTGTTCGCACATGCTCCCCCCACCACCGCTCGATTCATAGAAATTGTGCGAGTGCCCGAGATTCCCAGGGAAACCGGCCTTCTCGCTGACCACCGGGCCCGGTGGGAGCCAAACGAGATTCTCATCCACCCACCGCGGCGAGTCATGGTGGTGCTGCCCGGGGGAGTAGTAGGCCGCCGACGCGGGGGCAGCAGGGCTACCCCAAGACGGGTCCACGTGGTGGTGCGGGATGTTGAGGTGGTGTAGGTTGAGCCCCGCGGGGCCAAAGAACTGCTCGGTCTGCACATCCGGCGAGCTGCGGCGGAAGTCGGGGCTATCGTTGAGGGCGTCAACGTAGCATCGGTCCTTATCATCGGCTGGGGCGGCGGAGGGGCTGTAATCAGAGAAGAGGAAGATGCGGAGGCGGGTGAAGGGATCGGAGGGGGAGGAGACGAGCTTGTCGTACTCCTCCATCATGTTCGTGACGTCGTCGTCGTTCACGACCGACACGAGCGCGTCCAGGTCCTCGTCGGGCTGCTGGTACTTCAGCACCGACGCCCCCTCGAAGAGCTCGCGCATCCTTGACATCAGGTCGTTGTACGAGACGCCGCGCGGGACGCTGACGATGCGCGTCTCCCCGCCAACGTAGCGGAGCTTCCCGTCCAGCGGGCGCGGGAGGATCGACCCGGCGAAGCTGCAGAGGAACTTGACGCGCGGGGGGTCGTCGGAGGAGGAGGAGGGGGAGTCCATCAGATCGACTGTGGCGGTGGTCGCGGCGTCCGATGATGGTCGTTCGATCGATTTGTTACACATTGAATGGACGGGATCTCAGGAGGTCGCGATTCCTTCCATTTCAGAAGCTCGGGTGATGGTGAAGCTCCCAATGGCCATGCAAATGGGAGCTTCGATAGAGATTCTAAAAGAACGACATTCAGAAGAAACAATTGAAAAACAAAAAAAAAACAATCGCGAGAGAGGATCGAAAATCGAAACCCTAGACGAGGTGAGGATCGATCCTCGAAGAGAGAAGCGAAAGATCCGGAAGAATATTATAAAAGAAAACCCTAGGAGCTATTCTTCAGCTAACGTGTCTTCGCTTTTTTGTTCGTCTTTTATTCTGAAAAACGTTTTTCTTTTTTCTTGTTTTTTTTTTGGTTTTTAAAGTATTTGTGGGAATTAATGGGGGCCGTTTGATGGAGGATGGATCGGAGGGTCACGGAAGGAGAGACGGTGTGGGAGGGGATGGGCAGAGGGGTTGCCAGGTCGATGGACACGTGGCGGAGGATCGTTAAACGAGTGGATGCTCTGTGTTTATTATCTCTCGAGTCTCGAGTGCCTTTATTCGGTGTGTGTTTTTTTTTTTTTCATTTTATTTAATATTGTGGGGCCCGTGTTTGCGAGCTCTGGTGGGATGTGGGAATACCGTGACGAGGGTGTAAGTATAACGGTGATGCGTGGCTCCCAGGTGCCTTGTATAAAAAAATCAAAATGCCGTTACGTCCGTCTTTTTTTTTTTTCTGTTTTAAATACATTTCTTATTTATTTTATTCTTTTCATAGTAAATGTATATATCTCATTAAAAAAATTATATTTTTTATAAATAATATCATTTTATTTATTAAATTATGTAATTTACTTTTTATAAAAATATATAAAATAATTCATTAGTTAATGTATGTGATTTTTAAAAAAATAAAAACAAAACCTGACTACGATTTGAATTTTAAAATCTACAGTGTAACATTTTTCAAAAAAAATTATTTATCAAAATTAGAGAATGTTGTGTTCAACTACATGCATAATCTCATTTTTTTGGATATATATTTAATTAGTATAATTTTCATAAAAAAAAATTTATATTTCTATGAATTTAATGTATGATATTTTTATGTTTTTAATAAAATATACACATATTTTAAAATAATAAAAATAAATATTGTATTAAGTGATTTAATATACTGTATTATTACTGACGGATTGATTGTAAAGAGGAGGTGCAAATTAGATTGAATGTATTGACACCTATCATGATATAATAAATGTATTATTTATTGTCAAATATAAAAACATTACTAAAATTAAAATATTTTGGATAATTTTTCAGTAATTGTCAAGTTTTAATACTTTCTAAGTGTGTATATAACATATATAACGATAGTATATTGTAGCATAGTTTGCTACATAAAATGTAATTTTTTACTAAATTTAATAAATTAACAATTAACTAGTTAAAGTTTCTATGAATAAAACCAACGAAATATATGATCTAACACGTTTTCATATTACATTCAAATTAAAAAATAAAATAATAAAAGAATGTAATTATTTTTTATGAGGGAACATATCTTCTCTTCTTTGTTTGGATTATATAAATTTAGAATGAATGTAAGACCAAAGCTTTAAAATTGAATTTTAACTATTGACACTCATTTTTAAATAGTTCAAAAATCATTATTTCAAAGTAATAGATTCTAAAAAAAAAAACATAGGCTTTGATCGATATATTGACTGGATTTTATATCTTAAGTTGAGTTTTATGTACTATAGAAAGTGTATTAAACCTTCACGCATGAAATGTTAAGACATTAAAACAAACAAGAAACTGTGTAGATAACATTTTATATTTCGAAGGCTTGAAACTACGATCTTCCAAAACGTGACATTTCAATGCACCAGGTCTCAGGTTCTCATGGAGGATAGACACAAGGAAATATTCAATTATTGTGGGTGTGACCATGGAGGAATGAAACTTATATCACCCATAGGTATATATATGCATGATTGTGTCATCTATTTGCACGTAATCAGACATCAAAACAATCTGTCCTCATTCCAATCCCATCTTGTCATTATTTCTCACTCTCCTATCCTGTTCTATAAGAGAATGTATAGATTGATTTTTAGTTTGACACTCAAAAACCATATCGGATGCAATCCTTTTTTATTGATAGATTAATTTGTCTTATATGCAGTCTTTTTTATTATCTTCTTAATTTTTTTTATATTCTTAATATAAAGACAATCATGTATTTTTTGAGAAAAAATGACGGTGGAAAGAGAATTGAGTAGTTTTTTTTAAGGTAAAAATAGGATTTGTATTTAGTTAAATGAATATCATAATGACTAAAAGGTATTCTATTATTTGAACGGTAAATTGATCTCTTCTATTCTCTTTATATATCAGAATTTATTCAAATCACACAAATCAATTGTTCTACTATGTTTTTACTTGAATTTGTTTATATCAACAATTTATATATATTAAGATTGAAACCTAATTAGCAATCTACATTAATAATATCTTTATAAAAAATAAAATATAATGACATGAAATAAAAAATTGATGATGAGAAATATGACTTAAACTATAAAATGATGAAAATCTCTTGAAAAAAAATCATCTAGGTAGTGTACATCTTTAGGGGGTGGTAAATGAGTTGAGCGAGCAGAATTTTGATATATTCAAATTTGGCTCGTTTATAATTCAGTTCGGCTTAGCTCGAGACCAAACTTAATTTTGTATTCAAACTCGACTTGTTTAATAATTAAAACATACAAAAAACAGATAACATATGTTGAAAACAGATAATCATATTAAAAAACCATCACTAATGCATTGAAATATGAAGAGCTAGGGTTTTTTTCCTCTCATTTTCTTTTAAGTAAACGAACTGGTATAGGCTCGTGGCTCGACTCAGACTCAGCTCGTTTACAATCAAGATTTAAAAATTATTCAAGCTCAATTCATTTGTCTAATCGAACAAGCCCGAGCAGCTCAGCTCATTTTTCACCCCCATACATCTCTAAAAAAAAATTATAAATAAAGACTCACCGAGTTCAATGACAAACTTTCTTCAACATGAAAAAAATGATGCAAATCGTTATTACTTTAGATAATTAGTTAGATTGTTTATTAGTTTGGAATCATATATTTCATCCCATAATATTCAGGCACTGCTTGCCCTAAAAAATACCCGACAAGCAATCACTCTCATCTTATGCGCATCGGAGGAGGAATCAAATTAAAGGCCCACAGAAGAGGCTGTCATATTTGGTGATGGAGAATGCATGAACTTATTGAAGCCATGGCCTACACAGGTGGTGTATCCTTTGATGGCATTGATTTTGAATAATTGGTCTTTGAAGACAGTGTGACAGAGAGAGACTCTTTTGGACTAATTGTGCCTCTTGAGCCACTGATTTTGATATGGGTTGTTTTCAAAGAGTTGCAACAATTTTTAAAGGCCTCAGAAAAATTTAGTTTCATGGAATTATCATCAGAGATTGAGTGGACAAGTTGAGCTGCACTTGTGAGGTGCCCACTCTAAGAAATTCGCAGATACTTCGAACCATATTTTCTGTTGCACACAGTAGCAAGAAAAGTTGAATAAAATCTTCAATTTTGAAAAAATAAAATACAACACTACTTTGTGTATGTATTCTAAAAGTGATTGACTAATAAACGTATTGATAATGTTACAAAATACTTTTGACTTTGGCTATAAGATTAACCACAGAAGATCTATCCGATTTATAAAAAAAAAACTCTTGACAATAAAATCAGTGGAATTTTCAGACATCTTCATGAACATTTGTGTTCTTAATTCATATCAATTTTATTTTTCTTCCAGTGACTTTCTGATTTGCTACTCAATTTGTGGATCCATTAGTGAAAAACATTTAGTGCTAATAGAATACACGTACAATAAAACTTGTGCTGTGTGCCAAAAATTGTGTGCGCTCGGATAGACTAATTGAGGTTGCATATTAAAAAAATTGAGCTTGATTTAAATTAGAAAGTTTAATCTTTTTACGCAGCATTTGGTAGCGGGATTATAAAACTTATTTTTTACAAATGCTGTGTTTAAAATTGATTATGCAAGAAGTTGTCATCCTCTAGCTTTTGAAAATCGTAGCTTTCGAGTACTATTTGTTTGAAATCTATCTGTAAAAAGCTGCTACAATGAAATTGTTTGATTGTATGATTGTAGAAACAGTTTCCTACAAACGCAAAAGCTGTTCAATCATGCAATCAAACGCTATCTTAGGGTGCGTTTAGTTGCGCGATTGTAAAATTGATTCTGCAGAAATCTGGGTTTTAAAATTGATTCTGCAAGAAGTTCATCCCCCCCCCTCAGGTTTCTCAAATTGCAGTTTTTGGACATTATTTGCCTAAAATCTATATGTAGGAAGCTATTATAGTAAAACTGTTTGGTTGCACGATTGTAGAAGCATCTTCTTGCAATCATAAAAATTACGCAATCGTGCAACCAAACGCACCATTAGCCTTTAATGTCACTGTGAAGTTTGGTTAGTGCAGTTGTTTGGAAAATCATAAGCTTGACTAGCTTCAATCCGCAATTACACAAAGATGTATGATAACTACAAGTTAAAAATGGGGATTTTCATGAAGATATAGCAGAGATGACAAAACGATTTATCAGGAAATGATTTTCAGTCAATTGGACGGATACGGATCAGATAGGCTCATATCTGTATCCGTATCTGAATTGGATATCCGAAAAAATATGTGTATCCAATATCCGACGGATATTTCAAAACACATATCCGTAACCGATCTGAAAATCCGGATACGAATTCGGATAATATCCGAACCAGATTAAAATATAAAGAATTTATAAAATCTTAAGTCCTAACATAGTTAAATAGGTATTTACCAAAAACATAAAAACATAAATCCGAATATAGTTAAATAAGTATCCAACATGGTTAAATAGATTTGTGTTTTGCCATAGATCATGAGCCATTGGATTTTCATCTAAGGGTTGAAACTAATTCTAACATATATAAATAAAATAACAGTTCGGATACAGATATTGTTCGGATTAGATATAAGCTATATTCGATCCGATCCGAAAATTTTCAGATACGGATAATTTGGTTCGGATACGAATACGGATTTTCGGATATCTCATATTTTCTATATTTTCGGATACGGATTCGAATCGAATACGGATATTTTTTCGGATAATTGACAGGCTTAATGATGACTGTTAAGATGTTTTAACGGATATTTTTTTTGTTTCATCTAGGCCGTTAAACAGTGGGTTCGTTCAATCATCGAACGGACGGGATGGCTTTATAAGATGCCAGTTTGAATTTTGAATCGTGCATTATCAAAAATAAGTATGACGCTGGTAATTATATAATTTCGGGCTATCCAGATTAGTTAACAATAAATATTATATATACATAAGATAGTTAATATGTACAAGATTTATTGACATACATAAAATGTATAATAACAATGTGTAGATATAAGCAAACAATATAAATATGATTTTAAAAAATCATAGTTTAATCAATTTGGTGATTAATCAAAAAAAAAAAAAAAAACCAAATTCATATCATGATGTTTTTGTGAATCAACGATCTCAATTGTCTTTTCCAGGAGCATATAAGAAATAAATGTCAAAAGATCTTTGATATATTCAATCCAAAGAATCGTCCTAAAATTTATTTTTTATATATGTTATTAAAATATTATTTTAATATTTTGTTGTTAGATTATTATTATTATTATTATATGTATATATGTCCCATTATTTTATAGTCTACTACCAGAAACATAAAAATATAATGTTTTCAATAATATGAATACATATTCAAAATAACATTCTTTATTAAGGTGTAATTGGTTATGCGATTGCAAAACTGACTTCACAGAATCTGAGTTTTAAAACTGATTCTGCAGAAAGTTCACCATCCTATCTTTTAAAAATCGAAGTTTTTAAACATTATTTATTTGAATTTGTTTCTAGCAAGTTTGTTGTGCATAGCGGAAGTGACTATAACAAATACGAGATTGAAGAAAACACAAACAACAAGAAGAACACATATTTATGTGTTTTGGCTTAAGCCTACATCTACGGGACTGCAAAATAGTAGAGCATTCATTAATAAAGTTGAGAATTACATATACATTAAAACTTACATGTAAACCTCTATTAAAATCTCTTCCTAACTATCCCATTCAACCTCCATTAAAACCTTTAAATACAAATATGTAAATCAAGCCCAAATTGCAACGTCTCTATACATGAGATTTTATACAAACAAATTATAATAAATAAATATCTAAAATCTCTCAATAAATTTCATCACAAAAATAGATTTGTTTTAGGGATTTTTAGTTTTAAGTCCCCACAAACCATCATATTTAGTGATCGATCCCTCCCTTCTTCGTATTTAGGTTTTAGTCTTCCGATTTAAAGGATAATTCATGGATAGGTCCCTCACAGGGACTAAAAAGTAAATTAAATAATTTATAGATAGACCCCTCTCAGGGACTAAAAAGGAACTATCATTTAAATCTGGAGACTAAAACCTAAATACGAAGAAGGGAGGGATCGATTACTAAATATGATGGTTTGTGGGGACTTAAAATTAAAAATCTCAAATTTTAAATAATAATTTAGTCAATCAGGTGCCCACCCTAAATGACTTAATCAGGGCCATCCAAAATTTTGGTACACTTAATCTGAGACATTTTTTCAACAAAACTGTTGTATGTTACAGTAAAATTGTTTGATTGTATGATTGTAGAAACAGTTTTCTGTGTAAAAAATATCTAATCGTGCAACCAAAGCTGCTCAAATAATTATAGATTAAAAAAAAAATTCAAAATTAGGCCGAACGTAACATTTTCGTCGGATAAAAGAGGGTGGATAAAAGACTGGGAGACTAGGAGGTGGTCCGGCGGTGGAGAGGAAGGGGCCTGGATGGGCTGTCATGAATGGGCTTCCGAGGCGACCATTTCATTAAATGGGCCGAACTCATATCGATCTCTTATCAGTACCGACTTTATCATCTCTCCGTCTACAAGACCTAAACCCTCTCTCTCTCTTTCCCCTCCCACAAGCAATCCTTCAAAACCCCATTAAAAAAAAAAAAAAAAAGAGAAGAAGAAGCATGGGACAGGGAACTCCCGGCGGCCTCAACAAGCAAGGCGGGCTCCCGGGCGACCGCAAGCATGGATCCGGCGACGGCGACAAGAAGGACAAGAAGTTCGAGCCGGCGGCCCCGCCGAGCCGCGTCGGCCGGAAGCAGCGCAAACAGAAGGGATCCGAGGCGGCGGCGCGGATTCCGACGGTGACTCCCATCACCAAGTGCAAGCTCCGCCTCCTGAAGCTCGAGCGGATCAAGGACTACCTGCTGATGGAGGAGGAGTTCGTCACCAACCAGGAGAGGCTGAAGCCCCAGGAGGACAAGAACGAGGAGGACCGGTCGAAGGTCGACGATCTCAGGGGGTCGCCGATGAGCGTCGGGAATCTCGAGGAGCTCATCGACGAGAATCACGCGATCGTCTCGTCCTCCGTCGGGCCTGAGTATTACGTTGGGATCCTGTCGTTCGTTGACAAGGACCAGCTCGAACCGGGGTGTTCCATACTCATGCATAACAAGGTGCGTCTACTCTTGAATCGTGGATCTGGAATGTTAGGGTTTTGGTGGATTTTTTGTGGAATTGGTTTTGGATCTGGAAAGTTAGGGTTTTTGTGATTGATTGAGTGAGATCTAGGGTTTGGTTTTGTTGTTCCGTGATTGGTGGTATTTGGCATTCGGAAGTAGGACGTCTGAGATAGAAGTGTGGCTTTGTTGGAAAAAAAGTGCTAGTGTTAAATTTGATGCACTGTCAAATTAGGGTTTTTGTGGATTAATTTGAATGCTAGTCAATTAGGGGAGGTTGAACCGTGGCTGTGTTAGTGGGGAAACATTGTCCGAGGACTCTGAGGTCGTGGGGCTCATTGTTTGATTTTGTATATTGATAGTAATTGAGAAAAATGAAAACATCATTTTTTTGTTGGATTTGTGATGTTCTGAAACTTTGGTAATAAGAATAAGCATTTCTTAAGTGAAAAATTGCAGGGTGAGGACATTATTTTCTATACTTGTATGTGAAGATTGCCTTGGTGAAGTATGTGCATTATGGAAAAAAGATCTGATCCAAGATCTGACCAAGGTTTAAAATCACATTGATGTTTGCAGTTCAATCAGAGGCAATTAATGAGGATCCTGAGTGCTGGTACTAAATTTTATGGTTGTCAGTCTGAAATTTTATCATTTTTGTATATAGTATTAGATGAGGTTAAGTTGATACTTAGCAACGGAGTTCCACTCTTTCACTGAACATATTTTGTGGAGAATGAGGTGGGTTTTTTATTGGTTGAGATAACAGGTTGGAGCAATTTTATTAGGAAAAAGCCCCCAACAAAGGAGATGAGTGAAAGTTAGGTGGCTACATGAGAAACATTTTAGAGGTCTATGGATCTGAATTAGAGCCATGTAAAAATTTGAATCCCGCCAACAGGTCATTATAGTAAATGGCACATGGATCATTCTGCTGGTAGTCAGTTGAAGTGCATCATGCCAGATCACTTATTTTGGAAGTGTCACATGCATATCATGAGATATTTGAAGGGCTATGAAGTTTGACTTGGAACCATGAAAGGGTTCAAGTTTATTTGCATTATAAAGATTATGACTACAAAATCAAGCAGTCTTTGTCAATTTTATTTTTCGTTCTCTTCATAATTGTTTGGATGTATCGATAAAATTTTACTTTTGCTGGAAAGAAAGATTGTACAAAGTGAAAGGGAATCTAAAAGTTCATTCTTGGGTTGGATTGGATTCTTGGTAAGGGTTTTCACAGGCTCACGGGTGACTTTTAATTCACCTATTAGGATTTTGGAACAAGTGAAGATTAACCTGCTTTAAGTATGGAAAATATGGAAGGACTGGTGCACTGCATTTGATACATGGATATACCAGGGAATTAGAAAAGTGTAGGAGTAGGTACAAAACTAGTTTTTAGTGTTAAAGTGTATTGCTGCTGCTGAGCATATATAAATCTTGTATATTTCTTTTAATGTTTTAAATGGAGGTCTGAAATCATATGTTTACCAGACATACTGATATGCTTGTTTAATTGGATCTATATTTGGGCTTGATTGTTGCTTCTTCACTTGAACCAAATGTGGATAGCTGGGAAACATTTTAGAAGAAGAGGTGACCGGAGTGTGAAAGCCAAGGTCTCCCAAATTCTTGTTCTTGCGGTTGTCTGGTTCATTTGGTTGGCAAGGAATAAAGCCATATTTGACGGGGTACCCTATTACCAAGAGATCGTGGGACTTTGTTGAGCGGCTTACCGTGGATTGGGGGAAATTTTGCAAGAGTTTCTAGTATCTCCTTGGAAGGGGGCCCGTTTGCTCAACGAGGCCTGACTTGATTTTTTGGGTGGCTACTTTTAGACCTCTGGTGTACCTTTTTATTGTCGCTCACTTGTGATTTCCCCTTCTTATGGTCTTCGGTTATGTACTTCATTGTTAATAATAGCCAACCTTTTCCATTTTAAAGAAAAGGGATCTTTTTTTTTTAACAAACTGGCAAGAATCCTACCCAATAAAAAACTCAGATCCATTTTTTTTCCCATTTTGCATTTAACATCTATTTTTGTATTTGCTTCCTTTAATGGATGAAATAGATTCAGTATGAAAATGTGGGTTTTCAACTTCATATGTGCACCTCATGGTTTTTCGTAGGTTCTTTCCGTTGTTGGGCTTCTTCAAGACGAAGTTGACCCAATGGTTTCAGTGATGAAGGTTGAGAAAGCTCCACTTGAGTCTTATGCTGACATTGGCGGATTGGATGCCCAAATTCAAGAAATTAAAGAAGCAGTTGAGCTACCTCTTACACATCCCGAGTTGTATGAAGACATTGGTATCAAACCCCCCAAAGGAGTCATACTTTATGGAGAGCCTGGAACAGGGAAGACCTTGCTTGCAAAGGTCTATATTATTCTCTTTCTTTCATTTGATTGTTTTGACTAGAGTTATTCGGATGCATAATCTTGTTGCTTCTCTTTGTGGTGGGTTTTCCATCTTTATCTCTAGTACATAAACCCTGCCACATATTGGGGTCCACGTTTTGCCCATTCTGTTTTTGACCTTTTGTGGCCCCTTAGAATTTGAACTTGAGTGGTCATTGATTTATAAATGGAACCGATCTCTCTGTTCTGAATGTTTTCCAAATGTGAATAGTATATGACACCTGTCATGTATGCAATAAATCATATAGAAAAACACATTTAGGGTTGAATAAAATGTGGTGGGATACCTACTGATTTTTTTTTAAAATAAATAAAATAACAAATAAAATTTAGTGATTTAGAGAGGAATTGTAACCACTTAGGTTATCTAGATATTAGAAACCATTATGGACCAACAGCGCATGATCCAAAATCTCAAATAGTATTTTTATTTTATCATCATCATCAAGTTGTGTTTTTACCATGACTAGAGTCTCCTGTTAATGATGGAAGAAAATTTGACTAATTGATTTCATCATTGGGTATTTGGGTTTATTGAAATTTATGTTATTTTTAGTTGCAAAAGGATAAATTACCATCATATTTGTCATGCGAAACTTTTGGCACACATTCTGATAGGTCTATGGGTTTGTGTTTATGTTGGTTCTGGATCAACATTATCTGGCTTGCTATCTTACACTTCTATGCAGATATCTGTTGCTTTCTTATGCAGAGAAGAGTTACATTAGTGTTTAAAACGTAAACAGTGTTCTGCATTTTAAAGGGAAGAGGATTGATGCACTCATTTAGAGGCATCCAAGACAGAAACATTGGATGAGATATTTTGAATCAGAAGATTGCTAACGGTTAATTGGTAGATTCTTGCACCACTTGTTTACACTTTACAGACTGTAATAGGATTTTTATAAATAGAAAATTAGACACACACAGAAAATTACGGACACTGGCATTACATAGAAGTCTTGCACAATTTGTGATCCTATTGAGTGGTTCACTTCTAGAGGCATTTTCTTCACTGCCCTTATGCGTGTGACTTCTAGATTTGTGGAAGTATCCACTATAGTGAAGTTATGGATGCTGTTAGGCTTTATGATAGAAGCAGACTCATCGGATTTCTTTATTAATCATAAGGAGGGTATTTATCTGCATTTACAGAGGCAGGCGTGAACCTTGCAAACATATACTGTATGGAGAGATAGGTTGGATCAGTTGATATAATATGCACCAGCATAATATCTTGCATGTAATTCCAAATTTCCAACATTTCAGTGTTTCTCCTCTCTTAACAATAGAAAAACATGTATATGAAAATGGTCGATTGGTTGCTCGCCAAGCTGCTTTGTTGCAGAAAAATTGCAAGGCTTACTGCAGCTATTTTTTAGACCCATTTGTATATGAGTCTATATGGTTCATCATTATTTTAACTCATGCATGAAATTAACTCTGTGTATGTCGTGACCTTTCTGTTTGAACATTGGCTGCTCAACCACTGAAAAAATATAATATTTGGAGTTTTGGGAGATTCTTGATAGTAGATTATTCTGTGTAGGTTGCTTTGAAGTTTCAGTGCTCGTTTCTTTAGAAGTACTTCAAAAATCAAGTTACTCGTCAATTTTTTTATTGTCTTTTATTGCGGTTTAGTTACCATTGCTTGAGCTTGTGTATGAGTTATTTTCTTCAACAGGCAGTGGCAAACTCAACATCGGCGACTTTTTTACGAGTCGTAGGAAGTGAGTTGATTCAGAAATACTTGGGTGATGGTCCAAAATTAGTGAGAGAGCTTTTCAGGGTAGCTGATGACCTCTCTCCATCAATAGTTTTTATTGATGAAATAGATGCAGTCGGCACCAAGAGGCACGGAAACAATCTCTCACATTCATGTGATGACCTCTCTTTTTAAGCAGTACTACAACTAAAGTCTCTACTTGCAGGTACGATGCCCACTCAGGCGGAGAGCGTGAAATTCAACGAACCATGTTGGAATTGCTTAACCAGTTGGATGGTTTTGACTCGAGAGGAGATGTCAAGGTCATTCTGGCGACAAACAGAATTGAAAGCCTAGATCCTGCGTTGCTCCGCCCTGGCCGAATTGATAGGAAAATCGAATTCCCTCTTCCTGATATAAAAACTAGAAGGCGTATTTTCCAGGTATCCGTATCCTATTTGCCAAAGGAAATTTGTTCTAGTATACCAGAGTTATGATGTTGCATTTTTTTCATGCAGATACATACATCAAGGATGACACTAGCGGATGATGTTAACTTAGAAGAGTTTGTGATGACGAAGGATGAATTCTCTGGGGCTGACATTAAAGCAATCTGCACGGAGGCTGGTTTGCTAGCCTTGAGAGAGCGTCGAATGAAGGTGAGGCCAAATAGTAAAATGTCGTATTTTACTGAATTCACATACTTATTAAACATTTTGGTGCATATTCATTACATGCATATGAGTGTTACTTCAATGTTTCAGGTAACTCATGTAGACTTTAAGAAGGCCAAGGAGAAGGTCATGTTCAAGAAGAAGGAAGGAGTCCCTGAGGGGCTCTACATGTAAGGATAACATGTCTACTGTGTGGACACATCCAAGTGATTTTAACTTTGCTTCTCAGCACTGATTAGTTTTTTTTTTCTTTTCCTCCCTGCCTGGATTATGAATATGGATTTTCATTACGTTTGCTCCCTAGATTTTGTTTTTTGTAATGTCTTAATCCAAAGAAAAAAAGAAAAAAAAAACTTGAACAACACATGGATATAAATTAAGCATGTCAATTAAGCATGTCAATCAAATACTTTAGTATCCATATATCTCATATTTTGATGGTAGTTTGATATTAATATTGAAATTTAGATAATCAATATTTTCAAATATGAAATTAGTTGAGGTGATAATGTGTTATACTAGGGATGCAAGATTATGTAATTTTAAAAAAACTGGTGGTTGAAATTTGGATTTTATGATTTATCATGAGATGTTATCAGAATGAGAATGTAGTTTATTTCAATTTTTAAGGTTATATGATCAAATTGTGAGCAGTGAATGGTTTTATATTAAAACATTTTCATTTCTCAGATTCAGAGCATGTGAATATTTTTTGACAGGATAGTGAGTCATTATCATGTGCTATCAAGTGTCAAATATTTATTTTGTGGAGATCTGCCTTTTCGGGTCTTGACATGATTTCACTACCAAAGAAATGCATTGAATACTATGGTTACGTGAGCCAGCCGCCCGCTGATGATGCTAATCACAAACGTGGAGTGGGTCCATCCATACACAACATTTGATTTGGTGCCAGGTCACTTTTATATAGTATAAAATGATAAATAAATATATATTTATGTCGACAGAATAAAGTAAAGAAAGCAAAAACAATCACGGTAATCCTTAACAACCCCGCCCCCCCCCCCCCCCTCCCCCCTCGGTTAAGGATGGAGCAGACGCTATAGATAGTACAAAATACATTAGAATAGCTTAAAAAAAATTATTTATTTACTAAAAATAAACCTTGATAGTTATGTCTGAATAAGCTAGGATAAGACCTGATAACTATTATAAAAAAATGATGGAATTGTTTATTAGGATTTATCTATGTCAATGGATAAAAATACTCCTCTGTTATTTTAAAAAATTTATCTAATCTAACACTCTCTGTAAACATTTTAAAAACTGTCACATCTATCATATCATACACACATCTCTCATACTTATTCCCAAACACAAATAATTTATGCAGAGATATAATTGTCATTTAAAAAATCATAAACTCTTATACATCTCTTATTTACCACTTATCCTTACTTTATCCCAGATAAACCAAACAATAAAAAAATCAATTTTACGTTTTCCAATGAGAATAACATAAAAGACAATCAAATAAAAATTTTCCTATTCAGCATAGTTTATTATCTATTATAATATAACTACTAAAGACGAATAATTCTATATCACAACCCAAACAAAGGGCTAATGGTATTGGATTTGTTTTGCATATCCATCAATGATAATATAATTCAGACCATATCTCATTCACACCAAACCACAGTGATTAAAAGTGGTGCTGTGGAAAAAAATAATGAAAGGGACCCAAAAAAAAAAAAAAAAAAAAAATGAAAACTTTGATTTGTTTTTGAGTGAAAACGAGTCGATGATAAAAAAAAAAAAAAAATGGGTCCCATGAATGAACACCTTCTGGCTAACCGTCAGCCTTTCAAGTGTTGCCGAGTCCACACGATTCCGACCCACTCTCATCAGTGTCTTTGTCACTCTCCTCCATGGAAAGAAAGTAAAAAAAATAAATAAAGAAGGAATCCCAAATCCTTAACCCTGTTTGATTAACAATATAAGTTATTTAGATAAAGATAATAACTATTTCACAGTGAATGTTTCTCACTTAAAAAAATAACATTGAAGATCATAGAAAAATTAGAAGGACTTATAAAAGATAAATAAAATGCCCCACTCTTTCTTTCATCAATTATGTGTTTCAGTGACGCAACACCTAACACACAACAGTGGTTCTTGGGTCTATCCAATTCTCAAAAAAGAAAAAAGAAAAAAAAAAGTTTTTTAATTCATCTTTCAATCAAGCTTTGTTTTTCCCAAAAACCAAATTTTTTTTTTAAAAAAAATTAAAATCTGCATATCTATATGAAAAGTGAAAACTATGAAACTATTTTTGCAGAAACAGAGTCAGTTTTACAATTAGTTTCAAACCCAACCCCCTAAAATTCATGAACCACATAAAAAACACCACAAATTCATACTCTCAATCCATCATAAAACTCAAAAACCCAACCAACAATAATACATCTTGATCACATTCAAACACACACACACAATCCAAACAAAAAAAAACAACACAAAAAAGAAGCAATCTTTCTAATTAAGCATACAACACCTGACAATGCTGAGGAACCCAACCCTCAAAAACCTTAGGTCCCTTCACCACCTCCCACTCCACCCTCCACTTCCCCTTCCCCTTCCCATCATCACAACCCAACCTCCCAATCCCCACATCCAGTCCCCCCGCCACCACGTACACCGTCCTCTCCGCCCCTCCCACCGCGTACGGCCTCCCAATCTCCTCCGGCACCCCCTCCCCCTCCACGTACACCCACGCGTCCATCCCCTCCTCGTACACCTTCAGCCTCCTCTCCCCGCACTCCGACACCACCACGAGCCGTCCCCCCTCCAAAACCACGCTCGCCCCCGTCCATCCCTCCCGCATCCCCACCTTCATCTCCCGCCACGTGTCCCCCTCCGCGTCGTACACGCCCGCCCTCGGCGAGCTGTTGAACGGCCACGTCCACCCCTCCGTCACGTGCATCCGCCCCTTCACCACCGCCGCGTCGTACCTCCCCAGTCCGCCCCACCTCCCGTTCCCCGCCGCGGACGACGTCGTCCACCGATCCTCCGCCGGATCGTAGACGTCGACGCCGCCGCCGCCGGCCGAGACGATCTTGCCGTTGACGGCGCCGGCGGCGAAGAAGGAGCGGGGGGTGGGCATCGGGGAGAGGGAGGCGGACCAGGAGTTGGTGGTGGCGGAGTAGGAGAGGAGGGTGCGGAGGGGGTTGGCAGAGTCGTCGGAGAGGAGGCCGCCGAGGACGAAGAGGGAGCCGGAGAGGGAGTCGGCGGCGGTGGCGAAGCCGATTGGGGGGGAGGGGGAGGGAGGGGGAGGCAGGGTGAACCAGCGGCGGTGGCGGGGGTCGAAGGAGAGCCAGAGGTGGTGGTTGCGGTGGTCGGAGGAGAAGATGAAGAGGTAGGGATGGGTTTTCTTGGAGGAGAGGAAGTTAGGGTTTGAGAGGGTTCGGTTCCAGGCGGAGGAGACGGAGCGGAAGAGGGAGTGGTAGGGGTAGGGGAGGCGGAGGAGGCACTGCTCGGCGATCTCGTCGGGGAGGCCCGGGATCAACGGCTGGTGATCCGCTTCCGAGCAGTCGTGGACGGTCCGGATTTGTCCAGGGACGATCTTCATTTTTTCTATTTTTTTATTTATATTTCTGTGGGGGTGGAAAGGTTTGTGGGGATTCTTTATTTTTGGGGAATTTTGGGTGGGGGATTTTATAGGAGGTGGGGGTGGGGAACCTTTTGACCATTCATTGAGATGGTGATGATGGGAAATACATGCATTTAAATTAGGGAAAAAAATCTATATAACCCCTCTAAATTGCTCCAACTCCCTTCACTTTTTCTAATTTCTATATTATATTAACTTATGAAAATATTTATATAAATTTAAATAGTTTCATAAATTAAATTTTCGTTGATGGATAAAAAATATTCTATTTAATTAAAATTGATTGAAAACATATAAAAAAACTCACTTCATTGCGTTAAAAATGTAACAAAATTTATGTAAATAAAAATTTTAACTCTCCAAATAAGGTTTTATAATTTATTTGGAGAGGTAAAATCACTATTTACATATAATTTTTCACATTTTTAATGCACTGTAATAGATTTTTCATATATTGTTTTTTTAGGCAGAGTAGGCTAAGTAAAATATTCCTCATTTGTCAATGAAAATTTGAACTCATATGACTATTTGAATTTACATAGATATTTTCAGAGAGTTGTGCGAATTCTAGGCAGCTTATAGGGGGCTATTTGAAAATTTTCCTTTAAAATTAATTATGTATTCTCTCGGAACATTGAATTATTTTTAAATTTGTAGAACATTTGAATTTATTTTAAATCTTCAGAGTAACTGGGGCATTATTTCTGGGTTCTTTCATTTAAAAGGGTTATCTTTTACTTTTTTTTCACTTTTGCCTTCGCCTTCATCTCTCTCTCTCACTCATCCACACATATGACAAATTGACAACCCCTCCCTTCCTCTCTTCCGCGTGCGGCCTCCTGTTACCTCTTCTCTCCCGTCAGTTATCCCTCTAGTGACTCTCTCTCTCTCTCATTCAATATCTCTATCTTAACAATATATTTAGTCATGCTAAAAGTGTATACAATCAATAAAAGAAAAAGATAATAATAGAAATGTTAACAGTGGAGTTAACTAATGTTATACAAAAAAAAACTAAAAATAATAGACAATAAATCTGGGAACATAAAAATAAATCCAAATATTTTAGAAACTTAAAAATAATTTAAGGGCTATTCGAGGACTCAAAATTAATTTTTTTCATTTTAACATTTATATACTATTGTTGCTTTTATATTTTATTTCTCCTTTTTGGGTTCAGTGGATGCATATGGCGGTTAAAAAGTATAAAAAATAAAATAAAAAATAAAGGTGTTGTGATCCAATGCATCCAACTTTTACTTTACGTTTGCTATATATGTATTACTTTGTCTGATGTAGCGTTTGAGAACGTGTTTAACAATTTTTTAAAAAATTATATTTTTTTAGGACGCTAAGAACCTTTGTAAACTACTTTCAATTAAAAATAAATTTTGTAAAAAAAAAAAATTGGAAAGTTTTTGTAAATTTTTTTTATAGATATTTTGTAAAATTAAAATATATAAAAATTGTTTAAACTTCTTTCCAAATTGCTGTTTAATGTAGAGTATGAAATCGGGTTTGGATAGTTTATCCAAGTTTATTCCAAACACCACTGTAGCAGGTCTAAATTTTTTTTTTTAAAAGAAGATAGAATCATACTACCAACTAATTCATTAAAGAAAGAGTTAGTACAATTCTGAAAAGGGGATGGAGAGATACAAAGTAAATAAATACATGCATGCAAGGTGTGATCGGGAGGAAGCACTGGAGTAGACAGGACGTCGACTCACCCCCACACCCCCTGGACACACTCCCAAACTCTAGTTAATTGTAGACCTCCATAATATTTCCATCAAGGATCACTCAGCTCCCCCCACACCGACCACCTCCCGTGTCCAGAGACATAGAAGGAGCCTCGTCTGCTCCCACATGTTGTCAACGTACACCCGGGCTCCCTTAAATATCGCTTCGTTTCTTGTCCGCCATATAGTCCAGGTAGCTACCAGGATGATCAACTGCACCACCACCTTGGCCTTACCTGATGGCGTTCACGAGCATAGCCCTGCACCCGCCTTCCACATCTGTGCAATGGTGGAGAACGCGGTGAGCGAGGTCACGGCGCCCACAACACGCCACATACCCTGCGCTACCCGACACTGGCAAAACAAGTGTACCACCGATTCAGGTGCCTCGCCACACAATGCGCAAGTAGTGTCCTCTGCCGGTCTCCATTTCGAACGGAATTCTTCTGTGAGAACGCTAAATTTTGACAAATATAAAAAAACAATTTTTAATTATAAAAGCATTGTTTAAAGATTCCAACAATTTTTTTTTGATAAGTAGAATCTAATAAAAATTAGTTTCTTCCAAAGTCAAATTTTAAAGATAGTATTAAGTAAAAAAATAAATTTTCAAACTCATTTTGTATCATCAGAAATGTTCCAATTTCTCTTCCCCATAGGTAGGGATGGTAAATGAGCCGAACGAGTCGAGCTTTGACATATTCAAACTCGACTCGTTTATAAACGAGCCGAGCCGAGCCGAGCTCACGAGCCTCAACGAGTCCGGTGTTCTTCTTTATTTTAGGGTTTTTAGGGGTTGAAATTTTTTTTTAGCCTAAATAAGACAAGTTCATGAGCCTAAACAAACATAATTTTGTATTGATTTAATGTTTGATTTTACAAAGGAGTTAAGCTAAGCTTCAACTAAGTTTTTTATAACACAAATGAGCCAAGTTTGAACACAAAATGAAGCTTGATCCAGGTGCCGAACCTAACCGAGCTTTAAAAATTGTTCAAGCTCGCTCATTTATCTAATTGAACGAGTCTGAACAAGCTCAAACCGAGCTAAGCCCGAGCGGTTTGGTTCGTTTACCAGCCCTACCCATAGGTAAGAAAAGATATATACATTCATGTGCAAATTCCATATATATGGGTGCCATTTAATTAGGTTGAATTTGACCAAACCTAAATACAAACTCAATAGGGTGAATTTAGATTATTTAATATCACGCAGCATTGAAATTAAGTTAAATACAAACCCAATTTGAATATGGCCAACTCTAATCAAACCTAAAATTTGAAACAAAACATGACAAATTGAGTTTGATTCATATTAAACTCCATAAAATTTGAGAGTCGGATAGGTTTGAGCTGACTTCTTTCATTTTTATATTTGGTTCAAGTCGAACTCTAACTAACTTGCATTGGTTACAAATTATCTAGTGGGACAAAAATTGAAACTATGAATACAAAGAAAATTATGTTTTTTTTCTTATTCATGTGAATACATGTATTGCTAAAAAAATAGGATTGTGAATTGAAACATGGGAGAAAGTAAAAACAAATACACACTCACAAGAAAGGAGATTTATATAATTCCATAAATGATTGCCTATGCTCATGGAGAGAAGAATTTTCTTTATTTTACTTGATTATACTAGGAAGAAAGGACTATAGACTTGATTCTTTCTCTCAAAACATAGGGCTACCATGTATTCTCAATGGTTCGAGTAACCTTACTAAAAAATGAGTGTGTGTGTGTGTATATATTCCCATAAAGTACATAAATTATACTACTATGAAAAATTTAGGTCTCCCATTGTGTAGGGTGTAAAACAATTCTTCTGTTGTTGTTCTTCCTTATACACGAAAATACAAGATAAAATCAACATAAAAAAAATGTTTGTGTGGTCCTGAGATTACTCTTTGTTGGTGGAAAGAAATTAAAGCATAGAAACCTAACCAAAGTAAGCATCACAGAAAGAAGGGTCGACATCACATTTGGAGTGGCAGAGTCCAACAGTTCAGTCTTTGTCTGTGGTCCATATATGTATGGTGGTGATGCTGATAGAAACGTTTGTGGATTGTGTATCTTGGTTGCTCAAAGCTACAATGAAACTTATGATAGTTATATAGTAATTATCCGATCATTAAATGGAAAGAATAAGATATGACACATCAGTCATGTTCATTTTACTGTCAATTTTGCATTAGATATATAAAGAATAGCTATATCCAAGCTCAAGATATGACACATCAATCATGCTCATTTTACTGTCAATTTTGCATTAGATATATAATGAATAGATATATCCAAGCTAAGTTAGTAAGTTATATAATGAATAGCTATGACCTCATTTGAAACCAATTTTCAAAAATAACTTAAGCTCAAGATTGATTAGGATACGATTATGGATAAAATAACCATCAATTAGCTTTTCAAAAATTGTTATATTAACCTTTAAAACATTAAATATCATAAGCTAAGATACAAAATATCAGTTTGAAACTTCTTATCTATAAAATGATTTTGAACAGGCAAAACTCAGGGTCTTGATGAGTTGGCTGGCATTATGGACATGCTCCCCATTGAAGCGTTTTCTACTCTTATCATTGACTTACCCAGGTGTCTGTAGGAAAACTTCCAAGTGGGTCGATCAGACACCTCAAAGGATTCGGAATACCTCGATTAGCACAAAAAAAAATGACAGTTCATTCCAAATGGAGCTTAGGCATCGTTTGGATCTGCACTAGGGGGGATTCTGCAACGAGGAATCTGACGCAACGCCATCATGGATCCAAACATGTTAGGATGTTCGCGTTAGGGTAGCTAATATAACGTTTAAGGATGCATCGGTTTTAAACGGACCGATGTTTGAAAATATGGTTTGTGTGATTTAAGTGTCTTAAATATGTTTTCAAACATCCAAAATTTTGAATGATTAATTGAAAATTATGACTCTAACTTTTTAATTATAAATGTCATTTCAAAACAAATTTTTAAAATGTAAAAAGTATGGTTTTTAAGAATCAACTTTTTTTCAAAAATAAAATAAAATAATAATCTAGGAGTCAAATATTAGAATTAAAATGAAGTTATGATACACGTGCATATCACGGACCATGACTCACTGGATACTACAGACCAAAAAACACAATAATGCAAATGATAGAATGGACCCTAAAAAGGAAAGCCAATAATTTCATGTATTTGATGCACTACTTACCAACAGTTGGTCACTATAACAATCAATACAGTGAAAGAAGATTCTCATCATTTTTATTTCCCTCCAAGCCATTCATGTGTGGCCTCCCACATTCTTTTGATCAACCCTAAGATTTGGAACCTAGGTTTTGTTGATCTAAAAAAGGTTATAAATGGGGGGAGGGAACACTTTTTTTCAATGGAGAATGTGTTATCGCATTCTTTCCCAAGTGGGGTGGGGTCGCCACTATTTTCATACATGATTCCCCTCCACTGACATCTCCATGTATCTGCCCTCTAGAAAAGGAGTTGATGCTTTCAGACTCTTTAATAGACATTTTTTTTTATGGATCTTATATTATCTAATGGAGTGCATAATATTCTTTATAAAATATATATCTAAACCGTGTTAGTATAACTCTATTATCAAAAAAGTAAATGTGTATGTAATTAATTCATTGACATATTTACTTCACATTTTGTAAAAACATATTCTTTTTTAGATAAATATATATATAAAAAAAATTCAAAACATGTTCTATTATAAAAGTAAATGCAAGAATATACAAGTGTACATATTTTCCCTCTAAAAAAAATTACAATATGTTCGACTTTGTCTAATAAGCCCTTGTGGAATAAATTTTCAGAAAATGATTTTTTTATGAAAGCTGTGATCAATCAATTTTTTCATAAACAACTAATTTTATTCATCTTTTTTTATAAAAATTATTTTGATTTTTTACACATGAAATTGAATAACAGAAAGCAAAAGATGATATTTAAAAAATACTCGTTTATAATCGATTATATATCTAAAAATTGATTTTGTGAAAGCACAAGTAGTCTGATAAGTAGTTCCAAACCGTCAGATAAAATAAATTGATTTTGCTTTATTTGATTGCATAGATATGTTATATGTATAAAGAAATTGTTACATTCAATTTTATATCCAGCTTCGCGTGAATACCTATTTTTCTAACAAAATAAAATGTTCCATTTGTTAACTTTTATATAAATAAATATATATATTATTTAAAAAAAAATTCATATTTTATTGTGTCTATTGAAAAAGAAAACATCAAACATGTGAAAACTGTAAAACAAAATGCATATAATAATGTTCCTAGAATTATATACATATACATATTATAAAATGGTGGGTGGGAGAATTCTCAAGACATGCGTTTCAAACAAGCAAATAAGCAATCGTGCTTGGGACTATGAAGTCATCAATTCATATGATTGTAGCTTAGACAGCACTGGGAGAATGCAATTATTATTTATATTTATAGTTTACTGTGATTAGTGAGTGACCAATATGAGGCAACTAGTGAGGAAATTCTTTCATTTGACCCATGAATGAAACTCATCACCTTTTTGTTTTATTCCAACTCACATGACAACAAAATTTTTCCAAACATATGAGATTCTTCCCCGGATTGGAGGATCATATATTAATGACTTTGAAACCAAGTGGAGTAAAACAAGGCCACTGATTCAAGGAGGGCCTTAAGCAAAACCAGGATTAAGTCAAACAAATCATATGAATTCCAAAAACTCACATCATAAAAGAGAGCCAAAATAGGTAGATGGCTCCTCATTAGATTTAATAATGTCTCATTTAGGGTTTATCTATGATTGTCACTACTCTCCGGATAAATCCGGGTTAGCTGGGTACCTGGGTTGCATTAAAGGAATATGACACTGCAGGTCAATGGAAGATAACATAATTTATAATTTTAATGTCTTAGGATTAAATTACATCGCCTACCTGTAAAAAAGTATCGTTGTTGTTCTATTAGAAAAAAAATTTGATTAAGAATTTTGTAAAAAAAAAGTGCGTTGATAGTTGATACACATGGTCCATCGGGATTCTGGTTCTTTGACCTCAAATTTGACTAATTTTTTAACATAGTCTAAACTTGTCATCCCATCAATTTTGGTTGAAGTGTGAAATGATTAATTATCATTTTCTTATGAAAAAAATTTAAGAACTCAAAACTCAGATCGAAAATTTGATTCAGCTCACACATTTAAAAGTGATAGACACTCATCTTAAAATTGATAGAATGATATGATATATTCTCATAATTAGCTTGGTCATGAAAGTATATATCTCCCTCTAATAAATGACATGGGAATTACGAAATCCATGTCGGCATGAATGAATGCCATTGGTGAGAGAACTCAAAAGCGGGTCTGCCTCACATGGCAAACACACACCATAAATACAAATATACAATCCTCTCTGTTTGTCTGCCAAAGAATCTCCTCCTATTTTGCATGTGACTGTCACATTTTGTTGTCGATTAATCATACAATCTCTCCCAAAAATGTAATGCAGTTGATTTAATTGAATAAATATATGTTGATTTTATTGGGTAACCATGTTACATGAAAATATATGTAATCATTTAAAGTGATTTCACACTAATAAGTAGCCAACCATGTCCAATGGCATTAATATTGCAAGTGATCAGGTCTTTTGTGCCATGAATGCAGTGAAATATTCCCTACAAATAAATCAAGGTGTGTTGTATAAGCTGGCATGCATTTAATTAATAATGATTAATTTGGTAACTCTAATCCAAAAATGAAATTTCGCATTCATGTTACATCTATTTCTAATAGATTATGTGGGAATAAGAAATCAAAAGAATTTTGTTTGTGTTGTTGGGAATGATCATAGGAATAAAAAAATTTCAAGCACGATCTACTTGTGTGATTCCGTCGATGGAGAATAAGAATGATTACCAAATTGGCCCTAAGTTTATATGGATGTCATTATGCATTCCTAGTTTACATGATTGTCTCATGTGGAATGATCACCTATCACTCGACAAATGTTGAATGTGTTAAAGAGATGGCTAAATTATAAAAGATGAGTTCACGTGAGATTGACTCGTTGGCTCGATCAGTAGGTCCAATTTTTATAAATTTCAAGTTCAAATTCTCACAAGTGAATTTACATACACAAGGTTTCTGAGTGATTCTGTGCATCTTTGATTTTTTCCCAAGAATCTCGCATGTGTGGCTCGACCATTGGGGAGGTGACCAAATTTGATTTTTCCATCAAACAAAATGTGACAACTATTGAAAGAATAGAGAAAGCATTTTTGGTTTGGATTACAAGTGATCGTTGGTCCCCTGGTCCAAATAAAGTGAAGAGAATCTTTGGTGAGTCCTTTCAAGATTTCCATTCATGAAGTGGCATTGGCACTCCCAATGGGATGCTTATAGGCTTTTGATGTTCATTTGGTGCAATCCATCACTTCCATGGGAATGTCAAGCCACATATAATCATAAGGTATTTTGACTGGGATTAGGCATATTCCTTCTTGCTGTCATTTTACCAGGAATTCTTATGGATGATTTTTAGTCAACTAGTAGATGTAGGTGGTATCAATTCCTTGCTTTTATCAGAAATATAGGTCATGCTGAGCTTAGTATCAAGTGAAATTTTTTTTAAACAATTAGGCAAGGGTGTAAATCAATTTTATAAAAAAACAGCATGAGAACTTAATCGAAAATCTATTTATGCACATCAATTTTAATTTGCATAAGAAAATATTAATTAGTTTTTGATACATAAAAAGTGGGTTAGGTTGGAAACACTGTTGAAAAAAATATTTGAAATTGACTTCCCCAGAAAATTAAAATACAAATACCTTGAGGTGTGTACAATAACTAGGTCTTTTTTGGATTGGCATCATATGTGTCACATATTCACATAGGAGTCATTTGGCTGTATTAGGCTTCTTGGTGTGAGATGATGACACCATGGGCCCATGCCCAGATGCTCCCAAGCAGAAATTCTTGAAATTTGGAATGAATGCCTAACCAAAGCAAAGTCCAATTTTAAAATGGGGTGTTGGTTAACAAATCAATTCATGGAAAAAAAAAAATAGAAGCAGCAGCTTTCAAGAGGCCACATCAATTCCACTTCTCCCTAATAGGTTCATGAAGTGGGTCCTCATTTGCCCTATAGAACAAAATGTGTGGGAGTCAAGTTTCTTCTCTCTTTTTTTTGTCTGCACTCAACGTAATTTTTTTTATTAACTATTGTTAATTGAGCTAAGAGCAAGGTCTTTTTCATGATATGATTGAAGAAAGCATTATAGGAGAACACTTTTTTTTTTTTTGTTGGCAAGGAGAACACTATTTAGATGAATAGCAACTGATTTGTATGATTCAGTTTCAGTGCTTATCAAATGCAGATAACAGAAAATTAACAATCTCTTTTATAGTCTCATTGACGGTGCGCATAAGTTTTGATTTTTTTTCTTCTAATGTACTTCTTAGAATGAGTAATTTTAATGTGAATAGAAAAATAATAATCTGCTAATATTTGATTTGGATTTAGAAATTGTAGCTATCAATTATTTTCAAATTAGCTAAATTTAAATTATTTTCAAGTTTGTTATCTTTTCGAATTTGTTTGTATGATTAAAAAAAGCATAATTTACAAAAAAAAATAACCTTGTGAGATTGAATATTTATAAAAATAGCACTAAATATTAGCAAAAAGTAGCATTAAACTCAATCATCGATTTTTTATTGTTTTTAAACCGGAGGTGTGATTAAATACGAATAAGTGAAATTTGTTTATCTGCTTCATTCCTTCATCATTTTGAAAATCAAATGATAGTAAATCTATGTGAATTTAAAAAAAAAAAGAAAAACAACAACCGCTTGATTTTCAATGTGACGATATCCCATCCCCTATTTGGAACCAATTATGAATTATCAAACAAATTTTGCTTTTGAAAAAAAAAATCATTTTTTAAATAATCGGTTTCAAATAATGGATATTTTGAACTTCAGCTTTTTATCTCAGATATCAATTTTTATGTTCTAAAAGTCGATAAAATATTTTTTTATGAAAAAAGTTCATTAACATCTATTTTTTTTTCCATAATCCATCATTTCAAATCAATTTAGAGATCAAACTGGTTCAGATTGATTATAAACGAAGCCTTGGCTTGGAAAAATATGCAGATGGTAAAAACATGATGTAAAAGGGACTGCATGTATAAGCTCCCTTCCAAGCTGAGAATGAAAATTTCTGGATGGCTTCTATATGCATGCCTCTACAAACCTATGTTGATTCATCATCTTGCCCTCCCTCACTTGGAAAAGATGAGAGGATTTGTGACTGGATTTTCATATTCCCAATATTTTGAGGAATTGGCCTTCCAAATCTAACAATGGCCAGTCCTGGGTGCAATTGGGCTTGGTGAGACTCTAAGCTATCTCTTAACATGATGACACACATACTTACTCATAAAAAAAATAAAAAAAAGATTCTTGAAGAGATCTTACATAGCCATTTGGCCCGCCTAGAGTTACGAATGACTAACATGATCACGTTGATACGATGTAAATTATTTTTTTTTGCACAGGGCAGTGGAAAGAGACACCCCTCCCACATGAAATATTTACATGTGAAAATATTGACGCAGATAATCTTATTTTGATTTATAGTCCAGTGTACAATAATTTCATCATTAATGTAGTATATGAAATTATTTAACATAGTATATATTTTATCATTTTAATATAAACTTTATTAACAAAACATAAAAAATATATTTATTAGTTTATTTTTCAAGAAAGAAAGAATGTATTTCAATAGTTAATTATATATTTCAAAAAAAAGTTGAAAAATGTGCAAGCTATATAAATGGGGAAGAAAATATTCCATAAAATTTTATTCAAGATCCATGCCCTTTGTGAGGCAACAAGATTGGGACCTTTTGTCATTAGTGTTGCAAATGGATCATTTTTTTTTTGTTTGCAAATGGATCAAGTTGGAAGAAGTGATCAGTCATGTCTGATTTGATGTTGGAAGCCCAAGCCATTGGAATTTCTAGGTGCTAATATACATTATTCACACTGTGTGCATGAACATCAAAAAAATATTTCAATTTATCATTTAGGCCTATGATTAGGTGATTAACAAAATGACACCATTTATTGAAAGGCCAGATTAACAGGACGTAGGACTTTGATACTGTTAAAAAGGTATTATTTGGATAGTTATTGTATTTCTAGTTTTTCTCTTTTTCATATAAGTATTCTCAGGTTTTTCCTTTTAAAATTTCACCTTTTATATCTACAGATAAAGTTTACTATTTTAATATAATAAATTTTATTCTTTATTTTAACAGCTGACACTATAATATAAATGAGAAGGAAAATGCGATGCTCATTAATTTTACAGTCCAAAACTCAAATCACACGTGCTTTCATTTTTTTAAAAATAATAAATATCGTTTCAACAAAGTTTATGTTTTGATAAAAAATTTACATCGTTCATGAAATGAATTCATTTATGATAAATGTAAGAAAAATTTAACAATGTATATGCATAATTAGATGATGTATATGTTTTACTGGATTGTGGACTTTGTAAAAAAAAACTAAGTGTAACAGCGCACTGATCAATGCCGTTAATTTGATGCGGCCTGACCCAGTCCACTTTAGGAGCATAGTGGGCCCGGGCCAGCCCGGGCCCGGCATCCACTACTCAGTTAGCCTGTAAATCTACTATTGGGCCAACCCTTACGTTCAATTATGGGCTTGTTAAACCCAAGTAAAAATTAACCCAGCCCGAATTCGTCTACCCGGGCTACAATTTCCGTGTGAGGACACGTTGGACATTTTACATCCACTGCGGAAACACAAAAATAAATCCAACTAGATCTAGCTGTCAATGATTGAATAATAATCACACCATAATATAATGATTAAAAACAAATGCTCCATAAAAAAGCGGCAGCAATCCAGCCTAGCATTCTCTGGAAAGAAACCTTGTGGGAAAAGCAACCTAACTTTTTTTTTTTTTTTTTGGTGTAGCAAGCTGACTTTCATTGATTTCATTGATGTACATAGAGTGTTAATTATTTTTTACATATTCTATGATGAGTTCAGTATATATTTTTATATTTTTAATAAAAATACATATTTTAATAGATAAATTGTATTATATTTTTAAAAAATAAAGGGAAAATCCAAATAACTCTATGTAAACTGTCTAAAATCCATATAACCCCATGACTTTTTTTAAAATCCATATAACCCTCTGAAAACATATATGTAAATCCAAATAATGAATATTTGTGAATATTTTATTTTGTTAACCCTGACTGAAAATACATTATATCAAAACTTCTTTACAATTTGTTAAACATACAAAAATTCTTACACAATGATTTTATCCCTTTAGATAGATTATAAAACCCCATCTCAAGAGGTAAAATTGTGATATACATATGATTTTTTTAAAATTTTATCACATTATAGAAATTTTTTGATATACTATGTTTTTAATAACGGTAACCAAACATGATATTTGTAGAATAATCATAATCTGTTAACGAAAATTTAACTCAGAAGTCTATTTGAATTTACATAAGTGTTTTTTGAGGGTGATATAAAGTTTTGGAAAAGTCAGGGTGTTAGGGGGTTACATAGATTTCAAGCAGTTTTACGGGGGGTTATTTGGATTTTTCCCAAATATAAAAGACGGTGGGGAACTTCTAGAAAGGGATTAAAAAATTGGATCCCCAGTATCTTATCCCCTGTGGGCTATTATTTGGCTTTGTCATGAATTTAAGATCTCTAAATTTGGTTTTGGGCAAAAAAGCACACCTCGGGTTTTACAAATAAAATAAAATAAAAATAAAATAATTTCTTTTATATTCAAATTCAATAAAAATTATTTAAATAAAAAGTTTTTAAAAAAATTGACGTACATTTGAATTTTGGCAACCCACTACGAAGAGGTAGGATTGTATCTCAGAGCAAATTGAGTCAGTTAGAATTCAGTCTATAACTAATTCAAAGTTAGAAAAACTAATCCAAATTCAATCCATCATGACCCTCAAACCTATAGATTGATCAACCTGAACCCCTGTTTGATTATATTAAATTCAAGTGTCTTATAAAATGTGACACTTTGAACAATCTGAAGTATTTGTAAAACTGAACTCTAAAAACATAAGAGATGAAAATGGACGATGACAATGATAGAGAATAAAAAATAAAACTATAAAATGATCTATTTAATTTTTCTATATAATTCAAATATCATCTCACTATTAAATAATTAAATTTTAATTAAAAAATTATAAATTAATCACTCATACCCCCATCTAAAATAAATTTAGATTCAAATGAAGTTGAAACACTACGCTCATGTTTGGTTTGAGAATTAAGTTATTATGATGTTCATGACTATCCTAATATAAAAAAGTTATTTTTTATTTTGTTATGTTTTGAATTATTCCTTATTGAAAATAATAAAATTTTTGTTGTTTATATAAAATGTAAATAAACTATTAATAAATATTTATACAAATTTAAAAAATGACGATGATTGATTTGACAATTGATGTATAAAAAATTAATGACAGTTGATTTAAAAGTATACCTATATATTTTTTTAAATTAAACAATCAAAATATTTTAATTTTAAAAATTGATTCAAAAGTCATATACCATTTTATACTAATTAATTCTTATATACAAATTTTTATTTATTTTGACCATCCAACCCTCCCCTTTGTTGAACAATTCAGACACCTCGTGGACGAGAGTCAAAATATCCATTTCAATTCTAACGTATACCTCAATTAAATTAAAATAATAAAAAATGAGAAAAATATCTGACCTGACGTCACATATATGATGCTATATGAGAGCCGATCGATCCCATCAGCAAAGCAGAAAAACAAAATAAACAAAATCCGCAACAACAATAATATCTAAATTATCAGTACTGACATATGCCCGCCGCATCACCTTCCCCCCGCCACGTCAGCATGTGAAACCGGCTATAGAAGGTAAACACTGCCGTCCTTAATATTTCCGTCAGTAGGGGCAATCACGACCCACAATCAAATTACGAATGTACGGTCCAGAACGCACGAGCACACCATCAGTTTCAGCGAATGTAATTATTTAGATGGGGGCCGTCAGATACAGAGAGAGGAGGATGCGCAGATAAACCTCGGAAATCGCGCACCATTTTTTCTCGACCAATCGAAGAACAAAAAAAATCCGAGCCTCTCGGATTCTCAGCTGGACTGGTGAAGAAGTAAGTCTTCCCGATTTTCTCGGTTTCAAAATTTCGAATCTGTACCTGTAGTTGATTTTTTTTTTTTTTTTGGATTTGTTGGGGACGATTTAGGGTTTTGGAGATCGGCAGATGGGATCCGAATCTGGAGGGATCTAGGGTTTTATTGGAAGTCAATGCAAAGGCCGGGTAAGTTGTTGAGCAGATCGAATACGATGACGAGGGAGAAGAGGGGGTTGGATTCGGCCGAGGCGGACGAACGACAGAGTGATATGAAGCGACCGAAGGTCCCCGGTCTCGCGAGGTGATATATATATATATATATATGTATATATATTTTCTTTGTTGTTGTGTTTTAGGGGTTTTTTTTGTTTGATTTGGTTTCATTTTGAAAAGAATTGGAGTCAACTGTTAAGTGAAGGGGAAGTCAAAATGAGTTGATCTAGGTTTTATTCCTCTTGTGTAAAAAGTGAGATGGTAAGCTCGTCAAAGGGGAGGTAATGGAATTCCCTTGCCGAGTTTACTATTCATCATCCGGAATCCTTGCTTTTGACAAACATGTGGTTGTGAACAAACACCTGGTTTTGTCATTAGATTTGTTTGATATACTGGCATGGATTTGCAAGAAGTTTTGAACTTCAAGGGGACATGTTACTGATATTGCAATTTGAGGATTGTGATTTCTTTTAATTAAAAAAATCATTGAGTCTAACTGTAATGAGTTAATGTTTGTAATGTTTTTTTTGGGTCAAGCTCTGCGCGTGGCGTGTGTTCATATAAGTGTACTCGTCCCTTTTTTATGTGTGGCACCGCGATGAAAAAATATTAATGATGTTTGAGGCCTAAAAACCTATTTCTTCACTTTCACATATTCTTCCCCATCGACTTTATTCGACGAAATGTATATTTTTCTAATCAGCTTTATCAAAACAGCGATTGATTGCATGGCCCTAACCTATTCAAAGAATAGTCTGATTCAAGGATGTGTGGAAATTTTTTTTTAGGTTTGATTTGGATCACCTGGGATTCAAAGGTGAGTTTAAGTTTTGATGTTCAGCCATTCAATCCTTTTTTTTGAGGGAAATTGTAGGTGTGATCTTAATAATAGATAGCCCCCGAATAAAAAGGAGATGAGGGATCTTTGAACAAAAATTAAAGCCATTCAATGCTTTGCTGATCAAATAAAGGATACAAAAGTCCCCTTATCCACTACTACCCATTCAGCCTGTATTAGAGGCTACTTCCACTTAATGCAGATGATGAAGCCTGAAGAAACAAAGAGGTTGCCTCCAAAATATTCTTGGAATGCACCTTCTTATTTTGGAATATTTGTTCATTTCTCACTAACCATTATCTCCAACATACTGCATGAGGAAAGCTCCCAAGAAGCTTAGGCTTCTTACCATGATCCCCTTCTGCCCCTTTACTTGAAGAAGATCCACATTTCCTCCACATTTGCGAAGACTACTAATGGCCAAGCTCACTCTTAACCAAACATTAGCACCAAAAACATAACCAACAAAGTGGTGGTCCCTTGATTCCTCATCCTTCCGTTGTTTTGTATGAGAGTCGTTGCACAGAATTTCCTGCACCTAAATCTAAAACTGAAATTCACCTAAGCCTAAACCTAAACCTAAACCACCTGAAAACCTAACCCTGACTTCCCAAATATCCCCCACAAAATCCATAAACCTTGTCCCACCATCCTAGAAGTGGGCCTATTAGAAGTTGTGAGTTGTTACAACTTCACAACATTCATGTTGCATTACTTTCTTTTGCAACTACTCTTAGAGTGTATATGTAATGATGTGAATATATTAACCCTAAAGTATATGCCAACTTTTAAATTCGGGAGATCCTTTTTAGTTATTGAGGAGCATGTTGAGGTTATGTTATCTGGTCAACATCTTCACAGAACCCACACATTTTTCTTAATTATTAGGGAATTGTTTGGTGCAGGAAAACCTTTTTTTAATCTCTGATGCTATATTGCATTTGATTTTGGTCTGATTGTATTTCTGGCCACATTCAGTCAATTCCCTTATAAATGAAGAAACTTTGTTGTGCAGTGTGATTGTGGAAGCCCTCAAGGTGGATAGTTTGCAAAAACTTTGCTCTTCACTGGAGCCTATTCTTAGAAGAGTTGTGAGTGAATGACTCTATTTAATGATTTTGCCTTCTTTTTCCACGTGAAATATGATGTCCATGTTACTGAACCCATAACATACTGGTGCATGTATTAATATTCATTTGTTTTGACTAAACATAAAGGATCTATACTACTGTAAGAATGTTATGATCTTTAGATCATCTAAAAGTAATTCAGATCAAATCATTAAACAGTTTACAACAGGAAACATTATTCTGAGCTCCAAATTCAACTCATATTTGAATAGTTTGCAATAGAACACATTATTCTAAGCTCCAAATTCAACTTGCATTGATGTTTTGTAACGAATAATGGGCCATGTAATCAAAAGAAAGGTGCAAAATGGAAAAAAGGTGTAAGATCCATGACAGTAATGGATATTGATGCGATGATATTCCATTTATTTTTTATTTTTTTGTTTCTTTGACATGTTTGTACATTGAGCAATATGAGCTATAGAGAATCCAAATGTTTAAAATATTGATGGAATCTACTTAAACGGTATCCAATTTGTGTACAATTCGAAACCTAATATCTCCCAGAATAGTCAATGCTGCATTAAGCAAATGGTTCAGGACTTTATCATTATGACATTATGTTACCAATGGGTGACAATGCTGAAAATTTCTAGTAAACTGACTAAATGATTGCATGGCATATTCAATGATACATTGGCTAATTTGAATAGAAGGTTTATGGCTCATGATGTTGATTGTTTGTTTATTTCCAGTCATTCGGTCCTTAGGATTTTTTTGTTATTTTCTTGTTTTTGTAATCCCCAGGGAGATGTTCCATATGTCTAATGAGTGATCTTGTCATGCTTTATGGGTTTGGTACTTGTATTTGTTTCTCCTCATCTTGTGGCAAATTAAGTAAAGTAGTAGTGCTAGACTGCTAGCTAGGTTATATATGTGCATGCACACCTTTTGAACTTCCCACGTATGCAACTTAACAGTGTATATGTACAGTTATAGTTCATATGGCCAGCCACAGAGCCAACTTTGAACTGTGCATATGCTCTGTCAATGTATGCAAACAAAATATTGCTTATCTGACAGCTTTAGTTCTGTTTATTCCATACTGAAATTTGCTGACAGTTTTGGAGATACTAAAGTGCTGTTATTCTGCCCAATTGTTTCAGTTAAAAAGTTTATTTTGCATTTATGTGTGATGTTTGTTTGTTAGTCAGATTGGTTGACTTGTTTTCTGATGCTAAAATAGGTTAGTGAAGAAGTTGAACGTGCATTGGCGAAACTTGGTCCTGCTAGGATTGCTGGAAGGTGATTTGCATTGAATCAATTGATATTTCTTTATCTCAATGTTCATGTGTATTTTGAACGTTCAATACATTATTCATGTGTTGTAATTTTTCTACCTTTAAGTTTATGTTATATCGTATTTTTTTTTTACTGCTAAATAAGTTCAATGAAGGTATTAGTTCCAATTTTTGTCCCTGATCTTGTTTGAAGTTGAATTAAACTATTCGTGTGGCTCTGCTTCTTTTTCTTGAATGTAAACAATGAAGACTGTAATGCCACTCCCTTTCAAGTTTACCTGAGAATCTATTGATCTTCAAATGTGAGGAGTATATGTTTGAGATCTCTTTTATTCTTGCTTTTAATTTGATGCATTAATTGATACTCATCGCATTAGTTCATTACTGATGTACAGGCTATTGGAAAGTTACAGGTAAAAATGATAATGTTAATTCTGATGTACAGGCTACAAGGGAAGTTACTGGTGAAAATTTATGAAGATTTAAATTTAATGGTATAATACAAACTATATCATGCTTTCTGAGTTCCTAAAGAAATAAGATTTATTGTTTCATCTGGGATGGAAACTGCCAACCAAAGAAAGTGTGTGATTTTCCTTATACTGTAGTAGAAATTCTGGCCACTTGGTGCATGCAACCATAGGTGTCGGCGTGCCACGCAAATGCCACTTTCCTGTAATTGGTGGTGTGTATTTATTGGTGGGTAGTAATTTATTTTGTAATTATGTAAACTATGGCTGTATACAAATTTTAATGAATTAAGTGGACATCCCACCATTTTTTATTTTTGTTAAAAAAAATAATGTAAATCCATATGGTGGGGGCTCATGACAAGGTTGGTATAACTGTCTGTTTCTGAATTTCCTACTTTGTCCTTGAAACCCTAGAGAGCACCCATCAGATTTCCTTATGTGCTGAAATTGAATTTTCTCTGTTATGGCCCCTAATGAATCTAGCATACCAAAATGTTGCATCATAAAACAGTCCTCAGATCACTCATAAAAGCATAGCCTATAGAAACATGATATCCAAGGAGGATCCTGTTTTATTGCAAATATTTTTGCTGTGTCAGCTGATTTCCTTCAAATGAAGTATTTGCATCCTTATGATCTTCAAGATTTTTCCATATTACAATAATATACAGATTTTACTTCACTTGGGTCCAACACCGCAATATTTCAGCTGAACATTATGAATTTGTTTTGCTTATTGTTTCAGTGGTTTGACTAAATATATATAGACGCCTTCTTTGTGTAACATGGTTTTTTCAGCTTTGATGTATCATGCCCTATTCCATGCCATCTTATATCTGTTCACAAAGGGAGAAGTAAATTATTGTTTGTTTGCCAACTAAATGGTTGACGTACAATGAGGGGATCCACATAACAACCTGTTAACTGCGAGCTAAAATGCCATGTTTGATGATTTGACTTTGTTATAATTTGTGTATAAAATGCTGTGCTAGGGGTGGGAAAGGAATGGACCGTATGAATATGGATCTGTTAGTGTAATTCACCTGATAGGAACTGAATTGTGATCAACTGTTAAAATCTAATGCATTGTGAGTGATTTAGATTTTAGATTTGTTAAGGTGCAACATTTTCAAACACATGTTTTTTTGTGGTTATGCTCATGCATATTACTGTTTTATATCTACATGTTCAGTTCCGATCCTCCCTTTTTGTATACATGTTCTAGTTCATTTTTTTTTGGCGACATTGTCGCAGAATTGGATATTGAAGATTATGTATCCATGATGTTCTTTTAATTTCTGATGACATGCAGGTCATCTCCAAAACAAATAGAAGGACCTGATGGAAGGAATTTGCAGCTGCAATTCAGGTCAAGGTTGGCCCTACCCCTTTTTACGGGGGGTAAAGTTGAAGGAGAGCAAGGAGCTGCCATTCATGTTGTGTTGCTTGATACAAACACAGGCCATCTTGTAACATCAGGGCCAGAATCATCTGTAAAACTAGACTTGGTGGTGCTTGAGGGTGACTTTAATAACGAAGATGACGAGGACTGGACATCTGAAGAGTTTGAAAGTCATGTTGTGAAAGAACGTGAAGGGAAGAGACCGCTTTTGACTGGGGAGCTATCAGTGTCCTTAAGGGAGGGTGTAGGAACTCTTGGAGAACTTACATTTACTGACAATTCTAGTTGGATAAGAAGCAGGAAATTCAGGCTTGGTCTGAAGATTTCTTCAGAATTTTTGGAGGGTATTCGTATTCGTGAAGCAAAAACAGAAGCTTTCACTGTTAAAGATCACAGGGGGGAATGTAAGTTTTCTTAACACTGACATTGTTTGACTTTTCTGTGCCACCCTTTTTTTCCATATTAATTCTGATAATAATACTTCACAAGTTCATTCTTAATAGTATACAAAAAACATTACCCACCTGCACTGAAAGATGAGGTCTGGAGGCTGGAAAAGATAGGCAAGGATGGTTCATTCCATAAAAAGTTGAATAAAAATGGAATTTACACGGTTGAAGATTTTCTACGGCATGTTGTGCGGGACTCTGCCAAACTGAAGAATGTAAGGTTTTAAGATTTTAGTATTGCACTGGAGTGTACATTTATTTATCCTTGTTGATTTGGTGTTTCTTTAAATTTTTAGATCCTTGGGAGTGGCATGTCAAGCAAAATGTGGGATAGCCTTGTGGAGCATGCCAAGACTTGCGTGCTCAGTGGCAAGTATTACGTTTTCTATGGTGAAGAAACAAGAGACATTGGTGCTATTTTCAACAACATCTATGAATTCAGTGGTATAATTTTTAATGGACAATATATATCAGCCGAATCTCTCTCCGATAGTCAAAAGGTTGGTATTATTATATCCTGACTTTATTTTAGTGACATAACATAATTTATTCAGTTGAAAAGGTAATGCAAATTATGAAAACTAACCTGATTCTCCACAATGATTTTATTACACTTTTTATTCACAATTAATTGATAGGTTCATGTGTGCTGTATATTATGGAAATATTTTGTTGTGCTATACACATGGTATTGTAGGAAGCCATTGAACGATTTCTGCAGTCTAGATGTAAACTAATTTATATGGTCATACATCCCATGATAATTTCGGTGCAGTTTAGGATTCAAATTACTTGTAGCATTATATTTTTTATGCTGTAATTCAAGCTAAGGGTTCAGATCCTGGATGACTGCTTCTGTAGGCCACATAAAATGACCCATGACCAGATTGCTAAATCAGTGTATCTTGATCAGAATATAATGCTTATAATGAATGTCTGTTATCGCACCTTAATATCCAATCACATGGTTTGGAGGTCTATAATGGTAGATTTGAGCGTTATTTTGTATAATATGATGAATGGGGGGCTTTTGAGTTACTGAGCATGTATGTCAGTCCAGAAAACCTAATTAGAAATTCAGTTCCAGACTTCTGTTTAAGCATGTCGTTCTTGTGTTTGTGAGCAAGACTAGTTTTGAATATTAATTATAGAAGCTTGAAAGAAACAGGATAACCATATATATATGGTAGTTTATTAAAATAGTGTGTGAAAGGCATATACCACCCTATAATTTAGATGGTAGTTTATTAAGATGGTGTGTGAAAGATAATCGAAATAACTGGGCATCTTAGTTGATCTCTATTAAACTATTTCAAGTTGAGAAGTGAATGCCTTCAGGATCTGTTTTATTACTTTGAGACAGGTGTTGTGAATTCAATGGTTTCAGATTCACAATAAATATTCATGTATAATCCATGTTTTCTTATTAAGATGGACAATTAGATTCACACTCAATCAACTTTCCAGTCCTGCTACTGCATGTGCAATCAACCTGTTTCTACATTTTCCATTCAAACTCTTGCCTTATGGACCATGATATATTTTTTTCATTGTAGGTATTTGCTGATACATTAGTTAAAAAAGCATATGATAATTGGACACATGTCATTGAATATGATGGGAATGCACTTCTGGATTTCGAAGAGAGCAGAAGAATGTCTTCTTCCCAGACTGATATTTCATCTGGGTCATCAAATTATTCAGTTTCATATGATCAACAAGCTTCATTACCATGCTTGCCAGTTCCAACTCCTTCAGAGCAGGCGTCAATGAATTTCAGAGGTAATCTCTGCTGTATGAAAGATCCACTTTGTAGAAAGATGCTTATGTCAAGAATGTGTTGCAACTGCATGTGGCAACAGGGGAGTGTGTGTGTTTATGTTTTCAGAAATGGACTTTGACACTCGTATTAATTTCCTTTATTTTAAAGTGAGAGAGGTCATGTTATTTGTGAGACTATGTGCTACTATAAATATCATATTGTCTATATGTTTTAGAACATGCTCATACTTATACAAACTTGCATGAAAACAAATGATATTTAATCAGCCTTTACTTAACGTGTTTTTCACTAGCAGGAGATGCAGCTATTGCCGGGTACCATGAGAATCAAGCGAACAGATACCCCCACCATCCCGAACATTCGACTTCTCAAATCCAGTATGATAATACATCTTACCATGCACAGAACCAGCTCATCAGTTCCCCCGACCTTGCTCAGGTCGGGCTGGCGCTTGGCCCACCGCAATCAACAGGCTTGGAATTCCAACCCATGGGTCCATCAGCACAGGAGACACTACTCACTCCTTACGATGACTGGCCTCGTCCCCGCGACAATATCTTCTCGGAGGAAGATATCCGCATGCGGAGCCATGAAATGCTCGAAAATGAGGATATACAAAGCATGCTTCGTGTTTTCAGTATGGGAGGGACGCCTGCCAACGCTCCAGATGATGGATACCCGTTCTCGTCCTACGTGTCCACACCATCGCCAAACTATGGCTTCGAGGATAATCAAAGTCGATCGTCGGGAAAAGCGGTTGTAGGATGGCTCAAGATTAAGGCACTTATGAGATGGGGCATATTTATAAGGAAGAAAGCAGCGGAGAGACGTGCTCAGCTTGTTGAGCTTGAAGATGATGACAGTGTGGCTTGAACAAGCCCTTACCTGGACTCGCACTTCTCAGCTAGAAGAAGCAGCTTAACAATCCCACATTTGTATAGTTAAGATTCTTGTTAACCTTATAGTGTTTACTAAGTATTTTGTTTAACTTTTTCAACTTGTTATGGCTTTGGGAATAGTGGTATTGAAATTATTTTAATTTATACCCAAATTACGTTGTATCAGCCATATTTGGATTGCTCTGTTGATGTGGGTGTAAATATTTTTCATCGTTTATGGATGTGATGTGTGTCCGATTCAGAAGAAGGGAACAAGCCAGAGAAGGCTTTGCCGCTTTGGCCTGCAATTGTAGTTTCCTTTCATGGTTGGTTGGAAAGATTGTTAGTACATCTATGTCTGGGATTGGTTTAAATGTTCAATGTGCCTTCAATAGGTTTGTTCAGGTGCTGATTATTGGAGACTGGCGCATTGCATTAATTGAAAAAAATCACAGTTTTACATGTTTTGCATGTAAAGTTACCTATTCAATCTTCCTGTGTTCATGCAACTAATGACTTGTTAAGTTTTATAACCAAAATTAATCAGGTGTCAGTTTTCCAATCAAACTCTTTTTAAGGGTGTTTGTGTCACATGGAAAGTGGAGGAAAATTATGAAAAGTAAAGATTTTTCCCTTTGACGGCTCAAAAACCTGTCATTTGTGCCAAACAAGTGGAGAGATTTTTTTTTTCCCTCACTTTTCCCTTGTTCTTTTTTTTTATTAGGATTGAGAAATAAAAAATTTCCCCAACCGTAGAAGATGGAAAGTGAGGGAACATTAAGAAAAATGAGAGAATATGTGATTTTCTCTCCACATATATAAAAACAATTCAAACAACATTTACGTGAGATATTTTTCTTGTTTGAATTTTTTTTTCTATTTTTTCATATTTGATTTATTGAGTGGATCTAGATTTTTTATTTATTTGTTGAATAGATCTAGTTTTTTGTTTAGTTTATTATTTTTGCCTAACCTATCTAGACTGGGATCTTAAATCTGTTTTTATAATTTATTTTTTTTATTTGTAGAATGTATCTAGGTTTTTTTTTTAACAATTTTTATTTTCTATTATTTTTCGTCACTAACACAAACAATAATTTTTATTTTTCATCATTTTTCATTACATGAACAAACACTATATTTTCTCTAACATGACGTTGAACAGTAGTGGTTGTGGTGGTGGTGGGTCATCTTTGTTGGGGTTGGTTATTCTTGTTGTCGTCGTCGGTGGAGGAGGAAGAGGTGGTGGGAGGGGGAAGAAGGAGGGTTTGAACTTTGAAAGATATGGGTTAAAGAGTATAAACAATAATGAATATGTAGGGGTGGGTTAGCGAATAGAGTGGGATAAAAGATTTACGGGGTGGATTTAACCCCAGCCCCAACTCTCACTAATAAATAGCACGTGCGACCTGTTGTGTAACAAAGCCGTATATCTTAAAAACCCTATATCGTTGAACAGTAAGAAACCCTAAAAAGAACGGAAAAAAAAAATATGGAAGACGAAGTGGTGGTGGTGTCGTCGTCCGTAGCAGAGGTGGGGATCGGTTGCTGGGACCTACGGACGGGGGCGGAGGGCCTCCGCCACAAATCCTGCGCATCCACTCCCCGCGGACTCTGCTCCGTCGGTCGGAAGTTCCTCGCCTCCTCCCAGCTCCGCCCCTCCTCCTCCGGTTCCGTCCTGTTCTGGTCCTGGGACAAGGTCTCTCTCTCTCTCTCTCCATGTGTGTTTGTGTGTGAAGCAGGGTCTTTTTTTTGTGTTTGATTTCTTCCCTAATTAATATATGGTTGAGATTTTGTAAGGATTTTGTCTTCAAAATTAAGTAGTACTCCCATTAGAGGTATTTTTTCTGGAATGATTCAGAAGAAATTCTCATTGAATGATTGGTGAATATAATTCAACCAAGTTAGGTCAGGGAGTCATAATGGTGAAATCACATTTAATTGTTTGAATTGTGAGCTTTATTATGGTCTCTGTAGTTAATTCAGAAAAAAAAAAACGAAGATCAAATGTCTATTTGAGAACTGAATTTCTCAATATTGGATGAACCTATGAAGAGAACGGGTGAAACATTGTTGTAGATGTGATTTGAGTTTTACACAATCATTCACCTCTGGAACTTGAATGTCAATCACGTTGTTTTCCTTGGATCATTTTCACTTGTAATGCAACCTTGTTCTCTACATTATCTCTGTGTAGCTTTCTGCCTTTAGTGTTATTTTTCATGATGAAACAGTCCCTTCGTCCCAGTTAATGAAGCTGCCTGCTTCTTTTGTCATTTATGTGCAATGAAATTATGGAGTTAGTTTCATGCCTTACAAGGCAACTGTGAAATTGAAATTTAGTCCATTTACGATCTTTTTGGAGATAAATTGATTGTCTTAAGGAGTTGAGCCAAATGAAATATTGCCTGTGGCATGGTTGATTTTAGTGTGTGTGTGATGGATGTTGTGTTTCAGTGTAGTCTTTTGTTGGAACATGCGTTTGTTAAAAAAATGCAGGTATTGATTCTTGGTCCTTCGTGCTATTTTCTTTCAGCCTCAAGCAGAAGTTAAAAGCTTTCCTGCTGAACCAATCAACCCACTTGTTTCTAACTCCGAAGGGACTTTTATAATTGGAGGGGGGTCATCCGGAAATATTTACCTGTGGGAGGTGATTTCTCTTCAGTATTTCTTAATATGGATAAGTGAAACTGACACATATTCTTTTACTTTGTGAATATTTAACTATTATGTATGTTTTGCATCCTGATTCAGGTTAGCAGTGGCAGGCTTCTTAAAAAGTGGCATGCTCATTATCGAGCAGTGACTTGCTTGGTACTTTCTGATGATGAATCACTTTTAATTTCTGGAGCGGAGGATGGATGTGTCAGAGTTTGGTCCTTACTGATGTATTGAGTTCTTTCTTCCTAGGAAAATCCTTTCTTCATTGTTGTTGGAGTTTATTCTTGCTGATTCTATGTTGGCATCTTGATTTCTTCTTTTTTATGATGCAGGTTGTTTGATGATTTAGGAACTGGAATGATGAAATATTTACTTAGTTTTTTGGAACATACCCTACGTGTGACAGACATCAGATCAGGTCATGGAGGATGCAATTCCATTATAATATCTTCTTCCGAGGATCGCACGTGTAAGGTTCGGTGATTCATGTCAATCAGTGACTGCGAGAATCTAGAATTTGTATCCAAACAATGCCAAAATCTTGTGTTTATGTTCTGAATATATGCTTTTGAATATGTTCTGAATCTATCTTCTCTTCGAGCTTCTTTACATTTTAAGTAATTCCTTATAACCTTACTGAATTGATTTGTGTATTTTCTCTGTTTTATATTTAATTTGACAGTCATCTATGCTAAATATGGCATGATGTTTGTTAAATGAATCATCTCAAATGGACATGGTTGACATCTATATACTTGATTCTAAGGGAGCACTGATTGTGGATAATATATTGGACTGAATTACCATTTTTGTGGGGATTATAGTAGTCTAATGTTAGCTGTTTAATTGCAGTTGCATCTATCTAGTAAAATATGATGTCTATCTCAAGCTGTTCTCCATGCATACATTCTGTAGTTTTCCCATTATTATTCGACACTGGACTCTTTTTCTTTTAATTTTCAAGTTTTTTCAGAAGGAATTTCAGTTATCGCCATTTATTATTTGCTTTTTGTTTTGATAATTTGCAGATCTGGAGCTTATCCAAGGGAACACTATTAAGGAGCATCACTTTTCCTTGCATAATCAATGCCATTGCACTGGATCCTGCTGAGCATGCTTTTTATGCTGGTGGTCAAGATGGCAAGATATACGTTGCTGCACTGAATGCTGTATGCAATTCTAGTAGTAGCCATGGAATGTACATCATCGGTTCACTCTCGGATCACAGGTTGTTCTCTGAGTCTTTTCATGTATGATTTATGGAGATGTAATGTTTGATATAATGATTAATATTTGATGAAAAATTAATGTAAACAATAGAAAATTAGATCATGTTAGTGAGGTAAATAACGATTTTGTATTTTTCCTGCCTTGTATGTTTCCATAAACATTTTTTTGCTGCTGTTAAACTAAGGCAATGCTGCTTTATGCATGATACACTTATTTTCCTTATGCTCTGGTTTTCTGATACTTTGTTTCAATTTGATTTCCTGATCAGTAAAGCCATTACTTGCTTAGAGTTTAGCATGGATGGAGTGACACTAGTTTCAGGATCAGAGGATGGCACCGTGCGAGTTTGGGACATTCAAAGTCATCACGTTACCCGGATTCTCAAGTTAGGGAAAGGTAGATTTAAATGTTATACTGCTTCACAACATAATTTTTTTTTTTACAGAACCATCATAATTTTTTTATTTTGTCCTGTATTAGACTATGAGTGCATGCATACATATATATTAGTTCTCTTCTTTTTTTTTCTGCTTTATGCCATGTCAAGCTTGTTATGCTGCAAGTTATTTATTTACTGTGGACAATCATATCTTCTAGCAGATTGGTTTTGAAGAATGATTTCCTTCATCTTGACAATTAGGCGTAATGAGTCTCTTAAGTTAAGGTTTACTTTCAAAATTGGGAAGCTTATAACAAGATAATAACACTGTTGCAGTTACAGATTTTTGTTATTCAAGGCATCTTAATATCTTTAATATTCAATATGTGCCTAAAATGGTTTTTGGAGGCAGCTAAGGTTTCTTGGGGACACAGTATGATTAGAAGAGAGAAAACCATTGATGAACTTTAATTTAAAACTTGTTTAGTTACTGTTACAGTTTTCCTGAGGTTTTCACCATGTCAGAAAATGTTTTGCTTATATACTGCTCACTTCTTGGAGAAAAGTCACATCGTCTCTCTGTTCTGTTATCTGTCAGTTAGTTCTGTACAAAATTCCCTTTTAACCGAGTGTTAGAACTCTGCTTTTTTGCGTTGATTGCATTTATATTTGGACAATTGATCTACATACAAGTTGGAGAATTGCAGATACTGGGTTCATGTTGCTGGTCTGTCACCTGCAATATCTATGTATTGTTTTTTTAGCCAGTATAATCATGCCTCACCCATACACTGGTGATTTTTATATATTCTTGTCCTCTTTGAAATCTGGAATTCGAGGTATAATTCAGCACATTCTTTTACATGTCAGTCCGGAAAGGAGGCCGCAATTGTTTCTTTTATAACTTGCAATTTTATCACTGCCTCTCCATCTGAGGTAAAAGGATGATTCGGTTTTACCTGGGACATATTATGCCGTGTATTTTGGTTGGATATCCCAGTGTGCTTTGATACAAGTAGATCAATTCTTAAGGATACTTTAAGTTCCAACTCTTCCTCATTCCCTATAGCACATGTTCATCATCTACTTGAATTGTTGTGTGATTTTTACATCAAATTGTGTTTCTTAACTATTACAGTTGATATATGGTTAATGTATTCTTTTATGATTGATTCGAAATTATTTCAGTTTCCTCTTCACAATTGTGCAGTGTTGATGCCTCCCTCAACCTGTGAGGCAATTATGATCACGTATATACTCTTTCCATTTATGATCTTTTGGATAACCACAGGTCCCATCAACAATGTTCTTATAATCAGAGAAGTACTCCACCCAGGTCTTCAGGCGTCAGTAAATGCACAAGTTTCCGTACCGAGAAAGCGAGCTTCAATGTTAATGCCTCCTCCACTGGACAAATATATTAATTCGGCTGATGGGGACACGGAGAATAAAACTGTTGTTACTCTACATCCTACTTGCAATGAACCATTGGATGTTAGATACTGCAGTGTTAATGTGATGATGAACCAAATCAAAGAGCTTCAGGTACCTCATTCATGGAACAATTAGATTTATCTTGTTCATATAGAAACAATTTCAAGCTTTTCGTTATGTTTTCTCCTATATGTTAACAATAATATATCATATTATACTTTGTTACTTTGAAATGCTTTCAAAGGTTAAGTTGAGTTTCACCTTAACCATGCAATTGCTATCTCCATGAAAACAACTCATTAATCCTTCACAGATGCATATTTATATGTATCCAACAAAATTCTTCTCCAGAAAAAACAGCTGTTATGCATTTTCTTTTTTGTAAAATAGGTCTCCTATTTAGAACTTTAGTTTATTTTAGAAGTGGTCCTTATATGTTATGCACTTTCTCCATACAAGTGATTCCGTGCTTTATATACTGGAAATACCAATTTAATCCATTATTACACACTTTAAAGTCATATCTGCCTCATCATCTTAGGCCTTCTAATTGTAGGACAGTAAACAGTAAACACTTTAATACTTTATGTTGTTAAAAGCTCTGAATATTCATTTCCTTGTTTATAGAACAATGTGTTTACAAATTAAGTCTATGACTACTTAAAAAGAAACATTTCTTTCTCATAATCTCGTGCCTGCGTGTGAAAGCCATAAAACAGTAAGAAATTGCACCTTCAGAAACCTATTACCGATGTTATCTGTGGTTGCATAGAATCTGCAAATTTTGCTAGCTGACTCTATCACTGTATATATGTCGCTACTTAACAGAAACAAGGATCATCCGGTGCAGTGGAAATGGAGTTAGAGAGACAGAGACTTGACTGCAAACGATCTTTACAAATGCTTCAACAATGGAAGAACATGTACGAAGACCTGCATCGCGTGTGTGTGAATGAATTGCTAAATGATGATCAAACTGTTGGAGCAGGCAAAACCACATGAACTTGTGTTGCAATGTATTTGCAACCAATATATCCGCTTGATGTATCAAAAGTCCTCTTTTTTATTTGAGAAACTTTGAATTAAGAATTCTTCCGAGTCTTGAATTCTTCAAATTTCTTCTCCATCTTGGGAGTCGCCATGCATAGCATCATTTTAGTGATGCTATGTACTTATCATGAGTGTTTATGTTGAAAATTCTATTGACACATAGTGTTTTTTTAAACATATTTAAAATCGTCATTTTATCAGGTCAATTTTATTTTTTTATCAAATTTTGGTTTGCCAAGTCCACTATGATACATGGACACGGAAATACAAACCCCCGTTTGGATAGCCCATTAAATTATTTTGAAGTTTATGACTATTCTAGTATAAACAAGGATAAAATGATTTTTTTTTATTATATTTTAATTATTTTTGTTAAAAAATGTAATAATAAATTTTTTTGTTATTCGGATAAAATTGTGAATAAGGTGAAGATAAAAATTTATAAAATGTGAAAAAATGATAGATAATTTATTTTACAATTGATTATAAAAAATGATAATAATTGAACTGACAGTGTGCTTACATATTTTTAAGGGTTGAATAATTTGAAATAATTTAATTCTTATACTAATTAATTTTGACATATATTTTTTTATTTATTCTAACTTTTTAAATATCTATTTTAAAATTATTACAATTAATTCTCATTTATTCCCGACCTATTCTTGAATCGGGCACATGGAATGGACGCTACATTGTCACAAAAGTCCTTCTACAGTCTCGTGTCTTTGAGAATTTTAACATTTTTTTTATATTGAAAAAATCTATATAACCCCTTACAAAATAAAAATCCCAATAAAGAAACAAACACGATCAATTACTATTAACACTAATCATGAAAATCATTTAAACCGAAAACACAAACACAATCACTTGCGACAACCCCCCACAAATCATTGTAACAGTCCCATCACTTCATCCAATCAAAACCCTCCACGTCACCAATCAGTAGAACAACTTTTCAAACTTACCTCAATATCTCCAAAATTGAAAACAAAAAAAATTAAAAACCCCGATTCAATTTTCTCATTTTTGGAAAATAAAAAACAAAGAAAGCTCACAACAAGAAGGTTCTGGTTTCAAAATTGATTCGTGTAATTATTCGAAATCCCAATAGCTTTCTCTCTCTCTTTCTCTCTAATCTCTCTCGCCGAACATCATCTTCTGTTGCGTTTTCTTTTGCTCTGTTTTGGATGGGAAGTCCAGATACTGCTCCGCCTCAGAATGGCGGGGGAGATGAATTTCCGGTCGGGTTGCGTGTTCTTGCAGTCGACGATGATCGTAGTTGTCTGTTGATGCTCGAAACGCTCCTTCGACAATGTCGATATGAAGGTCCCCCCTTTCTCTGTCTCTACTTGTTTCTTCTTTGTTTGAGATGAATTTTTTTTTTATATAGATTTTGTGATCTTATGTGGTGTCTACAAGTGAAAGATTTCGTTTTTGTGCCTTATATGTGGGTATTTTAGATTTTTTTTTATATGCATTGTTAGTGGGTGGTCTTGTGAATTAATTAATTATTGAAAAAGAAGATGATGGAGGAGGAAAAATTGTTTTTTTTTTTATTAATGGGTGTTGCATTATATATGCATACATTGCTACATTAACAGATATTGATGTGGGCATTGTTAGAGGTTAGTGTTCAGAAATATTTGAATTCTTTAAAAAGAAGTTGATGAACAAAAACTTGTTTTGCATATGTGTTGGGTTCGAGTCTTGGCGTTGACTTACCTACCTGTTTGTTGGCGATTATTTGAAAGAATTTTTTGTGGGACCTGGACAAACAGGCGGAGGTAGTCTTCCCAGCTCGATCATAAGATCAGCCATGGGGGTGCTCCGATATCAAAAAAAAAAGAAAAAAAAAGAAAAAGGAACAACTGGTTTTGCTTCTTTTTATTTTTATTTTTTTTAAATGGGTGTTGCATATGTGTTCAATGAGTTTTTGTCCGTTTGTCTTTACTCTTCAGACCCTTAACTTTTCATGTGATGGAAAAAGATTTAACAACCGAAAACTAATCAGTATTTTGTTTTTGAAAAAAACAGTAGGCATTCAACAACCAATCATTTCTTTAAATATTTTTTTTTGATATATATGTATATGTATATATTCATACACACACATATATAATAGTAAAAAATTAAATTAATCATATTTAACTCAGTTTTAATCCCCATTTAATATCACGACTGTTTTTTAGGACTAGGCTTGATTTTGCCTGATCCTTGCTTTCTCTCTTTTTAGGACACTGTTATTAACTAACAACCATGTTTTCACTTTTTTTTTTTTGAATAAAAGATTGGATCCGTAGTATTATTATTGATGTCCATCCAACAAGAGGAGATGGGGGATCTCCACATAAAACAAAATAATAACAAAAGAATAAAAAACAGAGAGATCTGACAACAAACATCTCTCACCCCAGGAGTCTCATACAAATACTTTTCACCTTTTTTATTATAATTTATAGTCTCAATCCAATAACAAAGATTTTGCCTAATTTGGTGACCCAGTTAATTTGAGTAATTAATTGGTTGATTTTATTATTGTTGTTATTATTGTTGCTGTAACTTGTTCAAAATACATTTGGATTAAAGAAATGCCAAAAATTGGGTCATTGGATCAGAGTCTTTTATTAATAGCCTACCATGTTTTTCACTTATTTCTTGGTATATTTGTATTAATTGTATGTTTTTCACTCCGGTACTAATTAGTAATGTTTATTTGTTGTAAGTTAATACATACTCTAAACCAGTGTATAGGCCAACCTCTACAACTTTTTCATGTTGGAAAGATTGACCTGAATTGAAACTCATACTAAATGCGCAGTTATCGTTAAAGACAAGGCTTGTGAAGCTCTAGAGCTGTTGAGAAAGAACAAGGACCAGTTTGACATTGTTCTCAGCGATGTCATCATGCCAGGGATTGATGGTTTCAGATTGTTAGAGATTGTGGGGATCGAGATGGATCTACCTGTCATAAGTAAGTAAATACTATTGCTTTATAAACTTTGATTTCTTTAACTAGTTTTAGGTGATTCACATTACCTTGAACATGTTTCAGTGATGTCGGCGGATAGTAACGTTGACACAGTGATGAAGGGAATAATGCATGGTGCCAGAGACTTCCTTCAGAAGCCTATCCGGCTCGAGGAGCTGAAGAACATATGGCAGCATGTGGTGAGGAAGAAGTTAGGCGAGCAGAGTGGGGCAAAAGGGGAGGCCAACAACAACAACAGCAACAACGACAACCAGAACATTCGGCATAATAGGCGAAGCAGAGAAGATAGCAATGATGGAGATGATGAGCAGAACGATGAGTCTGATGATGACCATTTGACTTCCAAGAAGCCTAGACTTACGTGGACGCCGGAGTTGCACTCCAAATTCATCAATGCCATCAATCAACTTGGTGTATCTAGTGAGTGATAATGTGTTGTGGTGCCTATCTTTTATGGAATCATGTCCTTGTTTAGCTTTCTTGAGTTTTTCTAATGTTTGAATTTTCTTTTTGTTGTTCAGAAGCTGTACCAAAGAGGATACTTGATCTTATGGACACCCCTGGACTAACTCGAGAGAATGTCGCCAGTCATCTGCAAGTGAGTTTTAGTTGTGCAAATGTTTTCATTATGTGTATAAATCATAGAGCAATTTTTAGTTCATTGCCATGATAAAAAAAAAATCTCAATTAGATGTTTCGCCTTCTAAGATTAAGCAATTTGGCTCATGATGTTTTTTTATCTTTTGAACTAAGAAATATAGGAATGGTTTGAGAAAGAACAGTGCTCGGATGGACCAATTCTACGACGATAATGGTGGTCTAAACAGAATCAGTGGGTTACCACCTAGTATTCCTCTTCTTTCTTTTGGTGAGCAGAGCATGAGCAGATCAAACCCAATTGAACGATTCGGAGTCAATGGATACCATAATCGATCTGTAATTGAGTACGGAAGTACACAAAGTCCTGTTACGTTGGGCTTTTCTCGCACAATCACGCAGTCACTCTCACATCCATTGAACCAGCAAAACATTCTGCTTCGACATCAAATCACGGCTTCTCAAGGTGGTCAACGAGGAAGGATGATGCAGCATCCTAGGTTTGGAGATTTCGCATCAAGTTCTTTGTTGTCAGGGAACATGAATCGCCAATCACAGTTTCATGGAAGTTCTTGTATGGGAAGTCAAGTTTCTGATGACATTGTAAGCAGTCAAACTGGGCTGAGATCTTGTCCTTCACATGATCATCAATACAAGCAATGCCCAAATGGTATCTCTGTGAGTACATCTGGTTCCCTGCCTCAGGAAGCAAGAAATGACATTGCTTCAACTAATGCATTTGGTTCACATAGCTCTGCTATTGGGACAGGACCAAGTTCACTTGAAGGTACTGATCGGATACCATATATATTGGCTGTTTATAAGGTGTTCGACCCTAATACTAGTCATCTTGTCATGTACAGGGCAATTTGTGCAGCCCACTGTTTGTGCATCTAATGGACTAGATGCAGGTTCAGGAGGAGAAATGAATGGTGGTTTGCTTGATATACAAAATTTCAATGCTGGAAAGTGGTTGGAGAATAATCATTTGATGTTGGTGGAACAATCTCCTGAGCAACTGCAAACAGAAAATACATTCCATCAGACCAGATCTAGCTCTCCTGGGACACTTGATGCAGCAGTAAAGGAGGTTTGGTTTTAAATTTTTTTTTCTTCCAGTTTTTACCTAGGGAAACATAAACTGGATTTTTCCTATTTCAAAAATGCCATTGTTGTGCTCAATGATTGTCTTCATTAGAAATGACATTCTTTTGTTTACAAGGAAAGTAGGATTGTTGATATCATTTATCACTGCGAAATAGATGTTTTGAAAGTTCAAAAATAAAAAAGTAGTAGAAAACTTGTTACAAAATTTGTTTTTTTCAATATGTGAATTTTTTAAAATTTTATGCCATTGATGTTGCAATTCCCATAGATCTTGACGTGCAATATCCATAATTTTTTGTGGACTGTTCTTCATGAATTTCAATATCCATAATTTTTTGTGGACTGTTCTTCATGAATTTCGCAAGCAAGAGTTTTAGACTTATGTTGGAGAATGACTGCGACCTATTACTTATAGTGCTTATAACATTTATTGTAGTGCTTCATAATCATAGATCAACTTATTTACCTTTCAATTAGTCCTCTATAATTAATCTTGAAAGCTTACTAAAATCACTTCCAACGCACCTCCAGCTGCATATCAACGAGAATATCATTCAATTCCATGTGTTTTTTGGGTGTACCAAAAGATTTGTTAGTTGCATAGCATCAATGCTTCTATACATTACTGCTTAACTAAAATCAAGTATAAACATGCAGATTCCCTATTAAAAGTGACACTGGTGGTAGTTACATTTTGTTTCCAATAATATAAATATATTGTTCTTGCAAATCTATTGCTTTATCTGATACCTTACCAATATTCACAGTACTATCAATAGAGGGAGTCACGATGTTTTGAACCGGTTTTGTCTCCTTCGAAAGACCATTAATTCAGCAGGTAATTTTACAATTCCCATCTCTATATAAAAGCCTTATTTGTGGTCTTTGAGTTCCTGACTTGCTACTTCTTATTTGCAGATTGCAGGAGAGGTGGAATGTACAGTTTCTGAATCTGTGAGAGGCTGTTCTTTGTTAATAATGCAGTTTTGATTTAAATTAACACATCCATAGATGGTCTTTCAATCAAGGTTTCCATTAATTGTTAATATCTTCTCAGGCTTTTTTATTTTTCCCAAGGTGAGGTCATAGGAAAAACTAATAGTGTCATTGATGGGTGTTATTTGAAGTCCATTTTTTTGGACATCTAAAACAAATAATGTGGTGGCTCTTTTTTTTAGTCCAATCATTTTAACTTCATTTCTTGAGTTGCTTAGAATTAGTGGAGAATGGTTTTCAGTTTAACTGTGAATGTAACACCTCTCTCTCTTACCTTCTCGTTTGGAACCTATTGTCAAACGGATTTTATTTCTTGCAAAATTATTTTTTAGATAATGAGTTTCACATTGATGCTTTTGAAATTGATTTTTTAGTTTAAAATTTTGATTTTTATGTTTTAAAAATCTACAAATTGATCAGACATGTCGCTTGACACTCAAAATTACATAAATCCTCTGGTTTAAGCTGTGGAAACCTGGTTTGTTTTGACCCAAATGTCCAGACTAATAAATGAACCCAATTTTTTTTGAACTCATGGTAATCCTATTCCTACAAAAATTCATTATAATCAGAAAAACAATTCTATTTTTATGTGTAATGGTATATTATTGTAGGTGCCAAAAATTGCACCCTCTGTTCATAGATATTCCCAATTAATCACATAGTATTTTGGGTTGATCAAACATTCAAACATATATGTAATAGTCGCATCAAATCACAATTGATGGACATTAGTTGAGTCCATTAATCCATTAGATTTGTCTCCCTAAAATTAGAGGAAATCAACACTGATTCACCTTCCACATGTAGTAGATTTTGACATATTTGTCTCCATGTATCAAGGTGAATAACAGAGAGAGAAGGTGATACATAAAAACATGTGCAATAAAGCTGACCAGGATGACAAAAATCGGACCCCACAATTATATTATGTAAATTAATAAAATTTATGTTCTCAATTTAATTTAAAAAACAAAACTACTTAAAAGTTATTGGCTCTATCATGAAATGTATACTTTTAATATAAAGCTCGTATCACATTACATAAAGTAAACAATTTAACAAGGGATGATAATATGGTTAATTTCATATGCATTGTCATATGTTAAAAGTGTTTAAAGAAACACATGGATTAAAAAAAAAGAGAGAGAATATATACTTACTGTATTCATTTAACAGGGAAAAAAAAATTACAAGCTTCATATATCTTGATCCTGGAATGGGAATGGAGACATGGTTGATTATAATAACTGCATGTGGTTGTGCAAAACTGTGTTAGATACTCTTGGTCAATACATGCTATAATTAATATAATATACAAGATTAGAAAAATATAAAAAAATTTGCATTCAATTTATTTGAATATATATTTTAATTTTATAGTTTGTGTATTTCATATTTTAGGGTTTTATTTTTTCAAACTATTTTAAAATTTGGGTATTTTCGGAACCGATTTACTACTTCAAGATTTTATGGGTATTTTAAATATATCATGACCGTAAAATGGACCAAAGAAATGATGCATTTTACTTGTGTAAGGGTCATACTCATATCAAATTAAACAAAAACTTGGAACATTTTAACACCAATTTTTTCTTAAATACCAAAATAGTAACTCCAATGGCTCAAAAAGATTTGAGTAAATCCAACTATTCCAAAATAATTTTTAAAAAATATTTGAATAAAACTTAAAATATTATTGGAGATGTATCATAACAAATAAAACTTTTACTCGATTGTATAAAATTTGAATGAAAAATGTTACACACAGTTTATTTTATAGTTCAAAACGCACATTATAGGTTTTTATTTTTTTAAAAAAATCATATACCTCATCTAATAGGATATGTATTTTCATGAAATGTGAAATATGTATTTTAATTAATTGAATAATATTATTTATGAAAAAATATAAAAAGATTTCAATGAGATACCTTGATATACTGAAAGGACTATTAAGGTATTTTAGACTCTCAAAAAGACTTATCCTAAGTTCAAAATCCCAGGTGGACTCTTTATTTGTTCCTCTGAAAAAGATACACACAATCTTTATTGCACTCTCCATTACAGTCTTTTTTTTTTTTTTTTTAAATCATATACTCACATTTTAAAGTGTATGCTGTTATATGAAATTAAACATATATTGAGATACATTAATGTATTTTTTTTTATAATAAAAAAATGAAAGAAAAAAATTGAGTCATATACTATGATAAGACTCATACACTATAATAATGTAGTATATATCGTAGCGTATGGTGTTACAAAACGGGCTACAAAAAGGACTGCGTGTATCAACGCTCTTGATCCTCTAGAAGATCCGGCCCATTTGATCTTTCCTCCTCGGAGACAACAGCACACTCACTCTGAAAACCCTAATTTTACGAGTCCAAGGAGGGGGAGAGAGAGAGAGAGATGGCGTTTCGGGCGAGGGAACTCTACAAGAAGGTGGTGGGGAAGATCGGGCTGGAAAAGATGGCGGAGATCGGTGGGCGGAAGGCGGCGGAGTCGCTGAAGAAGGCCCTCCCCGACAACAAGGTCGTCATGGGCCGCGCCAAGCGCGGCATCTACGCCGGCCGCCACATCCAGTTCGGAAACCAAATCAGCGAAGACGGCGGCAACAAGTAATCCTTTCTTCTCCCCTTCCAATCTTTCATTGACAAGTCACGATTTGGATTCCTTGAATCGCTTATGATCTGTAGAAACCAATGATGGTTACGATTGAAGTTGAATTTCACGTTCTGTTCTTTCTCTCTGAATCCAATGCAATGTGGGTGGCCCAAGAAGACGATTTGGGTTGATTTTTGTACTCACCATCTTTTCAGTTTTGAATTTTGGATTGCTCCATTGTTGCTGGTTTGAAGTCTTGCTAATTATGGAATGAATTCTGTATGGAGGACTTCCTTGTGTGGTTTCCCACAGTGGGAGCGACCTTCACAGGGAAATAATGGCATAGCCACAAAGTTTGTGTGGGACAGATACTTGGTTGGGTTTCATTAGGTACAGTATGTGTACATTTGTAACTGATAAGGATAAGGATGGTGAATGTACGGAGATAATTAGACTATTTTCCAGATTTAGTCTAATTATTAGTATGAGAAATATATGTGAAGACTTCTATGTTGGATGTGAAGACAGCGAGACAATTAGGATTAGCTTTTAAAATATATAAGAGTATGACATACATTGATACCCTAATTCTGAAGGTTGTGAGGTACTAGATGCATGTTCGACCAATAGGTATAGGAGGTATCTGATCACTGAACTTTTTTGAACATTAGGAAAAGTTGTGCTTTGTGATTATGCATAAAGGCAAGAAAGGTTGGAAAACACGTTAGTTGTTGTGGTAATTTTGCAAATATCAATCAAATTATTAAGGATGCATCTACTTGTAGATTTATTCATGGCTCATATTTGTCTTAAGTTTTTTTAAATGAAAGAGATGCTCTAATTGTTTTGGTTTCTGCAATTGAATTTCTTCATGGTGGGTTTGAACCTGTACGCTTCAACTGAATTTTAAATATATGGAGTTCCTATTGCTAATAATCAGCTTATGATTGAAATGTTTCTAAAAAAATTTCAGTTGGACTATTGGGCTTTCAGTTGTCCTAATGAATTTTAATGATATATTGCATCCTTTTCTCATATTCAAGGTTGATCTTAGGCTAGTGTCATCTATTTGCTTACCATAAGTCTCAAATTTTAGTTCCCCCGGGTTTACCTGAAGCACGGTGTTTGTGGGGATTTTATACATCCAGGGTTTTTCCAACTACTATCGGGGTTCCTTGTCACAAAAAAGGGCATGCTTTACTGTTGATACACTTGGAAAATTATTCTTTTAAATTACTTCAACGTATAATTATAGGAATTCAGAAAGGTGCATGAGCATTTGCAGGGGGCGGTTACATATCTTTGTCAGGTCTTATAGTTTAAGTCATTAGTGGATGATGGATCAAATAAATTAAATTAAAGTTAGTAGAACTTCTATGCTCTTCTAATACCCTCTCATTATAACTTTGTTTTCTTTGACCCTACATAAATAAGGCATGCTTCAATGTAGGTCGAGGCGGACCTGGAAACCAAATGTTCAGGAGAAGCGTCTGTTCAGTTACATACATGGTCGACACATTCAAGTCAAGGTCACTACGCATGCACTCCGGTGCATTGACAAGGCTGGTGGGATTGATGAGTACTTCTTGAACACACCTTACCACAAGATGGACACCGAGATGGGCTTATGTTGGAAGCTCAAGTTTGAATCTCTGTATAAGCAATTTTCGGGGATGTCTCCGGAGGAAGTTGCCAAACTTGAGCTTGCCAAGAAAGAGGCCCGAAGGGAAGCTAGAAGACAGCAGAAACAAGTTTCTAAAGTTCAGAATTCCGATTCAGTAAAGCATGAACAGAGCAACGAAGTAAACATGGATTCTTAAACAACTGATTAGTTATCAAATGTGTCATGACCACCTAAGTTTCATTGTCAGTGTGGTCTTCCTCAGTGACTTGTTGTTTCTTTCTTGTTTCATGGTTACCTATGTTGCTATGAGCCAGTGCATCTCAACAGGCAAGTCATCCCAATCATATTGGGTGTTTTTTGTTAGCTAATATCATTGGCTCTGGTTCCTTTTGAGGGGTCCTGTTATCATCCAGTCAACTCTGTTTCTATGGTCACTTCATGTGATGTTTTGCACTTGTAAACTTCATCTTTTATAATTCAGCTTCTAGAATTAATAGATTCCTGACAGACTCATGCGCAAACTTACAAATAAAATTGTTCTTATCTTATATAAATTCCTCGTTCCATTGATCTTTGCAAATTAAGTTTTCCAGTTATTTTTTGAGTAATCTGAGAAAAGCCCTGTGATGTTTTATTATGATGCATTTCTTTGTTCTGGACACTGCTTTTCATTTCCTTTTTTTCCTATATCTCCTTGTTATGTGTAGGCGATATTTTTTTCCATGTTCAATTAAGTAGTGATTTGACGGGAAAAGCTAAGTTTATTATGTCAATTGAGGCAGTTGGTGATACAGTTGAGTGTGATTGAGAAGTCGCTTTTGGTTCAATTAATTTCTGTTTGAATCCTTTAGGCAGGTGGGGAACTTTAGTGATCGAAAATGTGTGTGATACTTCTTTGAAGCCATTTCTTCTTTGTGAGATAGGGATGCATTTATGAAGGGATCAGTGAGAAGGAATAGGTCCATTCAGATTCTGGTACTGTTCTTTTTAATTGTGAATTGTACAATGCGCAGGCGTGCTCCGAAGCTGGCGCCGTGGTTTTGACGACATGGTTTGTGATCCATCTATGCTTGAAAATGAAGTATGAGTGAGAGTCAGATGGGAAGAGCGTCCTGTTGGTTTTACTTGCAACAGTTCAGATGAATTGAGCATGGCAAAGGTCTGGAAGAGGAAAATTCTGACTGGACTTAATCTTTGCTTTCTGTATGTTGTCTCTTGGCCTGGCATAGTTGAGAAAGTCATAATGTTCTTTATAATTAGTGGGGGCAGGCATTCTTGCAGTCACAGTCACCTAATATGGAACATCAAATCACCTAATCTATACTCCCCTGTGTTAGTATATATCCTATTATGAAATGCATAAAAATGTATGTCTATATAATTCATTCAAGTATGTACCTCATTTTTTTTTTTTAATAAAAGAATGTAATTCATTGACTAAATATATACTTCAAAAAAAAATAAAAAAAATTGCATGCAGTCAGCAAAAGTGACTCTACATGAATGACAATACCAGGTATACGTGATCATTTTTAGGCAGTTTTCTTGTTTTTCCTTTTCTAAATTTATATATCCTCTCTCTCTTTGATCCTGATTAAGGCTGCATTTGATTGCACAATTGTAAAATTAATTTTAGGTAAAAGCTAAGTTTAATTTGATTTTGTAGGAATTTATCTCTCCATATCTTCTGGAAAACTCAGGTGCGTTTGGCAACTGCTCAGAAATATTTATGAGTGACTTCTCATTCTACAGAAGGAGAAGTGATCGCGTTTGAGAATCCTGTAACTAATTACCATTTCTCATTCTGTAGAAGAAGAAAAACTCTTTTTTTTTAAAAAAAAGAGAAAATAACTCCTTCTGTGGAAAGAGTTTTTTCATTTCTACATAAGTTAAAAAATAATTAATATTTTAACAAAAATACCCTTATGAAATTTTAGAAATTCCTAAAAAATTCTTTGCTTATGTTTGGGTAGAATTAAGTTATTTTGAGGTTTATGACTATTCTAGTATAAATAAAAATAAAATGATTTGTTGTTTAGGTGGAATAACTTAATTCCAAGGATTTGCTAGAATCTATATACCACTTTAAATCAGTTAATTCTGACATACAAATTTTCATTTATTACAGCCTTTAAACACCCATTTTGAAACTATTTTTATTTATTCTAGCTTTATTCTCGAACTAAACATGAGTTTTAGGTACTATATGAAATAATTTTTTTTCTCATTTATCTAATTAGGTGATGTATGACAAATTTAGGATTTATTTAAATTTGTTAGTTTATTTTCTTTTCTATTTTAAATATGAATAAGTTTGTTAATATTTTTTAATTGTTAGAATAAATTTGTTAGTAATATCTACCTTTTGTTTAAAAAAAAAAAAGTTTGTTAGTATTTTAATTGTTAGGATTTGTTAGTTTGATTTTGTAGCCAATTGTGGTTAGAAAAAGTTTGTTAGTATTTGATATCTATATAGTTGATTATATTATTTTATTTATATTGATTTATTAAAATAATTGTATAATATGGTTATAATGGTATTTTAGACAATTCATATGATTTCTATTACAAAAGTACTTTTTGAAAACATTCATCAATGTGTGTTTCCAAACAACTTCTATTCTAAATACAAAAAACTCTTTCTTTCAAAGTAACTTCTTTCAAAATAAACTTTTTATAGAAATACTTTTAAACAAATTAGCAAACTATGTCAGATTTTTTACACTTTTTCACAATTTTCAAACGAGGTCCAAGACTTTGACCCTTGATCCTCTTAAATGAGATCAGTTAAATGGGATCAGGGTAGTAAGTTTAGTATACCAGAAAAAAAAAAAAAATGATATCCATCAGCTTCACTCACTTTTATATATGAAAATCTAACAAGTCTTTTATTTAAACCAATTTTATCTTTGAAAAATGTTAAAGTCAATCATTTTGACAGTTCAAAACTCATACTACTCATATTTTCATTTTTTTTAAATAGTACACATCATCTAATAAAGTATATGTTTGATAAAAAGTGCATATCGTTTAATTTCGGATTGAATGAACCTATTTTAAGTAAGTGTAAGAAAATATTTAATAAGGTATATATATCATCTAACGAAGTATATACTTCACTGAGTTTCTAACAAGATATATAAAATTATATTTTAAACTGTAAAAAAGACTAAAGTATAACAACACCCTTTTATCTTTGGTTTGTCTGTGGTATAATATGTACATCTTTCTTTTTTTTTTTTTTTTTGAAACCGGTAGACCAATGCTACCATGATTAATATGTACATCTTTTTGAAATATTAATTTTACTACTACATGTAATGTGTGGCTACATGAAAGATACCGGTGAGTGAGTGATTAATCTTTACCAATGAGTGTGAAAAATGGTATAATCCTTATTCATCTGTCAAGTATACTAGATAAATTAGATTTGGAGAGCGAAGATCCCGATGAAAATCAAGGTGTTCTTGTGACTGCTGAACAAAGAACGCCTCCTCACCAAGGTGCATAGGCCAAATGGGCACACAACGAATCGACGACGTGTGTCTTATGTGATGCGGCACCAGAGACGGTCCAACCCCTCTTTTGCAAATGCGCATGGACGAAGCAATTCTAGACAGTGGTAGGGGTACACACAGGCATGAACACTTTGTTCGCGACTTTGGGAGATTTATGGGAGGCAGGCAAAATTTTGAGAAGACCGGAGGACGACGGATTGACGGTGACGATATCCCAATCTATTCTCCCGGCAGGTGCATGGACAATATGGCGAACCTGCAACGAGGTGATTTTTACAGGCGCACATGCATATCAAGAGAACATGTGGGAAATGTTTCGTGCACTCGTTAGGAAGTGGGGCATATGCATCACGTCGGCACGAGAGATACACTTCAAGCAGGGGCAGATTGGCATCGTGAGTTGACCTAATCGGAGGTGATCTTGGGTCCTCCACATTCATTAGGATAAATGTCTCGTCTTCTCTTGTTTGGGTGGGGAGGATTATGAGTCTCTTGTACGTGGTTTTTTCTTTTTATTTTTCTATACTCCCTCAATTCAGAGTTTGGAATTCGATCTTTCTGAAATAAAATCGGATGGTAAATATCTACTATTTTAAAAAAAAAAGAAAAAAATATACTAGATAAATCATTTCTGATTATAATAAAAATGATATTCTAATAATATAAATATATCTTACATATATTAAAATATCATTTTAATATTATATCATAATTATACCCATCACTGTGCCACAGCCAAAGGGAGTCCCTGCATCACATTCCAGTACATCACGGCATCACCTTTAAAATAATTCTTTGCAAAGGCTGTCAGTGTCTACCTCATTATAAAAAATAATCACATTAACATTATCCTATAAATAATGGATCTTGAGCAATGACCGCAGGCCACTAGGATTTTGGACCAATTTTATGTTCATTGCATACTATTGATTACATAGAAGACCCACTTGCACTCTTAGGACCATTCGGAGGCATTTCGGGACCCTTTTTTAATTAAACCCTTCCAAATTCAACTAACCCAGATGAGCAGAACTGCATATTTGCCACTGGTCTTTTTCAATGGATGCTTATTATTTTTTTTTAAATTGGCTTTGTCTTTTAGCACATTAAACCTTGAATATTTATTTAGTTGGAGTTCATGATACGCGTTATGGTGTTTTTTATATTCATAATAGACTATTTCTTCATTTATGACCCCCACTATTCATTCTTTTATGTATCCTGATTTAATAATAGTAACTTGAATCATTCTAAAGGGGGTGCATTTAACATCTCAATTTAGATGATTTTAGTTATTTTAAAAACTAAAAATCTAATATGAATTATCAAACGTTTCAGTTTATGTGAAAAGCAACATGTAGTTTTTGTTAAAAGACCATATCTCAAAATCTGTATTTCATAAAACAACAATTATCATTACATCCTAAAAATCGTGTATAAAATAGTTAAAAACAGTTTTTCAAACTGTGTTTTCAAATGGTGTATAATGTTTTTTATCAATGGATCATTTCCATCAAGTGCATACATTATTTTTTCTATTGTTCCATCAAACATCATTTCTATGGAGTGGCCAACTCATGTAGCTTTCAAAATCTCAATCCGCAGTGGTGGTGGATAAGATGCACATTAAATGTAATTCAAAATTTAGATATGCAATGTACATTGCATTTGTAAAGTTATTAAAACTCATGATCAGTATATATATTGTCCAATAACTACATGCATGAATTACCAATTACCAATCTAAAGGGTTCAATTTTATGTAAATGTTGGAGGGGATGTCGAAGTGATGTTGGACAACAACACTCAAGGTCTTTGTTACCAACTCTGTTTGTAGAGAATTGTTTAAACCCAGGGTAACAAATAAACTCTTATAGGTATATTTGAATAATCTAAGAATGTTCCTTATAACTATTTTAAAGAGGTTTTGGAATTACTTATTAGAGCATATTTATGTCAAATGAATAAAAATATCCTTTTTTCATTTTAAAAAAAAATTATCGTATAACACCCATACATACATTTCAAAAACATGTCACATTTGTCATAACACGCACTTACACCTGTTTTCAATCACAGATAGGTATAAATTATTATCCACGTCTTATCCTTATTTTATTCAAGATAAACTAAACAACAAAAAAATTATTTTTACATTTCTTAAAGATAATAACAGAAAAAAACAATCAAATAAAATTTTACTTAATCTTCATGAATTGTTATGGATCCCATAACCCAAACATGGGTAAAGACATCTCTTTTATTTTAATTTAAGGTTGCGTTTGGATGTAAGATTGAAACATTAAGGGTGTGTTTGGATAAGAGTATTGGGTGGTTGGATTGGGATTGAGAATCACAATCTAAGCAAATAAGTTGTTTGGATAATTTTTAAAAAGGGGATTGTAATTGGAAGAGAGAGATTGAAAATCCTTAATTAGGGGAATTGAGAATCCCACTCAAGAGGTGGTATTCTCTCAATCCAATGCCTGTTGGACCTAATTCAATCCCTATATTGATTAATAAGAAGATCGGACGGTCAGGAACTTGTTGGACAACGCCTGTTGAACCTAACCCGATGTCATATTTATCGGGACATCATTTAAGTTGCGGATTGCAGTATAAATTTCAGTTTTGTATGTATACTCCATGAAACAATATATTGCCAAAGTACCCTTAAAAACGGTTAAATTGTGCATAACTGTTATTCTTAACGGTATTTACTTAAAATATAAATATTTTAAATTTTGTAAGAATACCCCTCCAAAGGTACATTTATGCATAATTTAAACACGAAAAAAAATATTGATGAAAATATTAATTCACCAAGAGTATATTATTATTAAAATGAGATTTTTCAGGATTATATGCAAAAAAAAATCCTATAAATTTTTGAACAGGCAATGCTTTGCTGGGTTTCTATTCACACCAAACAGTACTAATTAATATATTAATGCATTCACTTGATACTGAACATGCAATCGAAATCTGTCAAAATCCAGCATGAGCAATCTCAAGCTCATTAAACAATGACTGCAAATGAAAGCCACCCCATACCAGCCACATAAGCCTCTGTGGCTTTGAATCTGCCAAATGCTAGCTTCAGCAACCAAAAATAAATGAAATTCATTGACACCTGTAATTTTTTGGTTTATCATGGACTCCATGACAACACAAACAGCTATATTAAAAACCAGTCCAATTTGATCTTCCTTTGCCCCTGAAGTTGTATGAATATGTTAAAACCTGAATTGGTTATTTCGGATCAAATTATTCCTGATGCGGACTTGTTTAATGAAATACATGTTTTTTTCTATAAAAAAACAAAATGCATACTTAAATCGATTGAATTTATAAATTTTTTTATATACTGTGTTGGGTGATGTGGCGTCTGCATAAATGACTACGGATGTGTTTTGAATTCACTAAATATGATAAACTAGCTTATATAAGTAGCACTATCACAATGGACACACACTGTTTTGCATAACTGAAAAAAATAAGGGATTGGATACCTTCCATAATCAAACAAACTTTTGTTGTCGAATCAGGAGTTTGAGGATCCGAAGGTATCCATTTAGCTTGGATGGTTTTCACATTCTTCTTTATATGAAAAACTAATACTAATTTGAAATATATTTTTCATACTACGATCAACACACACACACACATATAAAGTATTTTAATTATTACCACTTGCACTGTATCACTACGAATACACAATTAATGTACATAACGGAACCCAACTTGTGACTATATATGACAGTAAAATTTTTTTGTCTAAAAACTCTTTTAAATGATCTAAATTGACTAAAAGATGAAATCTAATTCGTGTTGGATCTCATTAGTTCTCACAAAAAGAACTTTGCCAACTTATATGTTGACTTTAATTTATGAGGTTTAATTTGTAGATTTTAGTCATATGTCAATTACTAGTGAGATTACTCCGAAATATCTGGACTGAAATTGATAGTTATGAGGAGGAAATGTGACCAAACATTTCTGTAGAGGGAGGGACAACAATGAAACATTTGGGTGGTTGGCAGCACCATTTCTCTCTCAATATCTTAGACCATGCACATTTAATCAGTTCAATTTTTTTTTTTGGGGGGGGGGGGGATGATGGGAAGTCTCACCAAAAATAAGCACAGATTTCATCATAAACACGTTGGAGTATACAAGGAGCTTATTTGATGATTAATTATGGTGAAAATTTTGAAATTAAAACGGAGACACCATTTGCAAATGGGTCTGGACAAGATTATGCGATAAATTTCTAAACAGGTAAAATAGCTTTTGTATGATCTTATAATTGTCTTTTACAAAAAAAAACAAGACTCAAATTTTCAAGAATCTAGATATACACAGTTCCATGCAAATCCAGTTTTTAAAATTTACTGAATTTCAAAACTTAAAGGTGCATTTGATAGCACAATTGTAAAGCTGATCTAAAATCTGTCTGCAGGAAACTACAACAATAAAATTGTTTGGTTGGACGATTGTAAAAACAACTTCTTATAAACAAAAAAGTTGTTCAATTGTATAACTAAACACTATATATATATATATATATATATATATATATATAATTTTTATGGAGTAGAAAAGAATTTTTTAATGCAATCGAGCAATGTTCAAGCTAGCCGAACAAAGTCTTGATTTTTGTACAAGCCAAAAGAAGTATAACATTATTGGTTCACATTATTAGATATAATAAAAATTCCAAATTTTTTTTATATTTTTTTTTTCGGTAAGGACCAATTTTTTTTTATTTGTAGAACATACTTTTTCCTAGTGACGTTCTCACATGATTTATAAGAAAATTGGTCAAGTACATCAATCATGCTTTTCACACCTTAATTAGAACATTAATACACAATCATTTCTGCAGTATTTTTTTTCCGATCCTCATTTAAAAACAGCAAAAATACATGACATTATTTTTATTCATTATATATTTTATGTAAAATAAATAAATATTCTACTGGACAAGTATATACCAACTTCCAAAGAGATTGTAGAAGTAATTGTGCTAATGTTTTCCTTTCTCTTTGTCCATTTGTTATGCTATTGACATTTTTTTCTGGATTATTGCAACTTGATCAGTTTTTGGAAAATAAATCTGGTTCTCAGCTTTTTCTAGATATAGTTTCATGCATTTGACAAGGCAATTGTCACTGTTATGGTTTTTCTGCAACAATACAATTAATAATTTTCAACACCACCAACCTAGTGTACCAAAAATTATAGTTGAGGCCTACACTCTGCTTTCTGCAATCTTTGGGCTGAAAATTTTTAAAATTGTAGATAGTAAGTTTTAGAAATTAAATTCTCCAATTATAAGATTTCTAGGGAAAGTTACCTGATTTTATAAAGAAGTCATTATTCACATTTTTTAAAATCAGATTAAAAACAAAAAATTATATTTTAAAATTTAGATGGATCAAAGAAAAGAATCATTTTCAATTCAAAATCAGAACCGCCGGTTTAATTTTTTTGAATTTTTTAATAAACATGATAATTAAACACTAATATTCCTGCCCTTACATCAAAATCAAATCACTTTCATAAACATAAATATCAAATCTGTCTTTTATCAGGAATTCATGTTAGATTGAGATGAGTTTTATGATCTGATTGTGATGTCAAACTCTTATCTAATTGACTAATTTATATAATAGAAAAAATTTAAAAAGAATCAACTCGATACCAAATATGTACATAACAATTTTATGTAGGGAAAAATCCATATACCCCGTGACATCTGGTCTAAATCTATATAACCCCCTGCAATCTTCATATATCCATATAACCCCATGTAATCAAACCAAAATCCATATAACCCCCTCCGTCCGCCTTCCGTCAGCCGAGTTAACGGCGAAGATTTTATGCAGGGGGTTATATGAATTTTTTCAGATTTCAAGGGTTATATGGATTTTTCCCAATTTTTTTTTATTTGTGTTTTTTTTTAATTATAAATGACATGTGATTTCATAATTAGTACCCTGATACATTAATAATGGAATAAATTAACATTTACATGCATTAACATCTAATTGATTGTAAATTTTTGTTTTGTTGTCTTTTCTGTTATTCTCATTGGGAAACGTAAAATTGATATTTTTGTTGTTTGATTCACCTTGGATAAAATAAGGATAAGTGGTAGATAAGAGATGGATAAGAGTTTATGACTTTTTAAATGACAACTATACCCCTACATAAATTATTTGTGTTGGGAATAAGAATGAGAGATGTGTGTGTGATATGATAGATGTGACAGTTTTTGAAAAAAAAAATTCTAAAAATTCAAAAATGTCAAGAGGATGAGTTTTATTTTTTTTATTAAATCCTGGGGCACATCTTGTGTTGGTGTCATGAGAGTGATTTTTGTTAGGGATAAACTGTATATGGATGAGTAATTTTGAATTCTTTTTTAAAATACCAAGAGATAGAATATATATCTCTTATACTTATATCTCTTTGGTGGGTGATCTTGTATGTGTTTATGATTTAAATAACTATTTTCTTTGATTAAAATTAAAGGTGTATGGTATCTTGAAAAAAAATTCAAAAGTAAATGTTAAACAGTTCAACTTTTAAACCACATGTAGAGAAAAAAAATAATTTTTTTTTTTATAGAAAAATCCATATAACCCCCTATAATCTGGAAAAATCCATATAACCCCCTACATAAAATCCTCGCCTTTAACTCGACTGACGGAAGGCGGACGGAGGGGTTATATAGATTTTGGGGTTGATTACGGTGGGTTATATGGATATATGAAGATTGCATGGGGTTATATGGATTTAGGCTAGATTTCAGGGGGTTATATGGATTTTTCCCTTTTATGTAACATGACTTTTTTTTCTAACTGTTCTGAAAGGGACACAAACAATGAAGAATGACCTAATAACTTGAGAATTCTTCCAACAAATCGGAATATATGTGGCCCTCTCTATCTTTTAGTGCCCAATAACTAATAAGGCAAGTGCCATCCACCTCTTGAACCAGGGGGCTATTACATACATGCATCTTTTTGGTAATATGATTCATTTAAATATATGATTTATATATTTTTCAACCTTAAATATACATTTGATACATACATTTCATTTCATTGAATATATCTTAAAAATTCAATGAATGAAGAGATTGAATAAAATTATGAGGCTGTAGAAAGTTATTTTTGTTGTCGTTTTGTAATCCAACACGTTGTGAATTTTTCAGAATATATATGCTTTTCTTTATTTAAAAAAAAGAAGAGAATATATATGCTTTTCTAATAAAGTACATATCTCTACAGAAAATGAAGTATATATTCCAACAAATTAAATATGTAACTTTTTATATATTTTTTAAAAAATTCTCAGAACATATTCACTTAATCACTTAATTGAGTATATATTTTATTTGAGATTATATATGTTTGGTTAGGACCATGACAATAGGAAGAACCAATAAAAATATGAGTGTTATACTTGTACACTTTTTCAGGTCATTCTTACATACGTCATATCATCAAACATGGTATATGAAATCATTTAATACAATATCCACTCTACTATTTTGGCATATATTACATTATGAAAACGTAAAAATATATGCATTCAAATCAATCTAGTATGAATATATTTTTTATTAGATAAATATATACAAAAGTGAATGCACTAATAAGCCATAACATTTTCAAAAAAGTACACGTGTCAAAAGATACACTATCCATAAATCCACACCCTATTGAAAGATTACATGTGTCAGAAGTTACTCGGGCGTGAACCATCACATCCTATAACTGATAACCCTAATCTGACAAAAACATAACAGAGAAATACCGACCAGGCACTTCCGATCAGGTGAGACACGACCAGACTGATCTTCCAGATGAATCAAGTCTAGTTGACCTCGCAAGCAATTGCCAGATCGCACATCGAGTAGGACTTTATGTCCCAACTAGACAATGACTGCGAGTAGAACCTCAGAAAAGGTCAAACATTTGTTAACATCAATAACCGTTAGGTTGATGAAGACCCAATTACTTATAAAACATCGGTAATTAAGGACACGTTTAACTACAATAAAGTATGACGATTATCACAAATTCACTCACTAGCAATCATTAAAAGGAAAACTATTACAACGACTATATGGCCATACGAACCTTATAAAAAGGGGAGGTAGCATCAAATTTAGTGCAGGATCCATATTCGGTCTGATCCAGATTCAAGAAGGATGCTCCGCCTGCTCATGTTTATTGAAGGGAAAAAAAAAGAGTTAGAAGGAGAATGTTACATCTATTACTTTTTCTAGCCTTATTTACAATCCATACACTTTTTTTATTTTTTAAAATAATATGCATCTTCTTATAAGTATTAAAATATATATTACAATCATATGAATTCATTTATAAAAAATTTAACTATATTATACATGTATATAATTAACGTGGGTACAATCTACTGAAAATGGCGCTCGAAAAACCTACCACGTGACCCCACACCGCGGCAACCATCATCCGATCAAAATTTAAAGGTGATTTGTTCTCAAACCTCCTACAAAGTTTTAAAATTAAAGACTCCGCTCTCACCAATCAACACCATTTTAATTTGCATGATATTAGAAGCATCACTCCTCCAATTAATGATCCTTCCCACCCTCTCTTCTATATAAACCTAAGCAATATCAATCCATCAATAGATAGAGAAATACATATATACATATATATATAGAGAGAGAGGGATAGATCAATATATCAATCGAGATAGAAATAGAGAGAGAATGGAAAGCCGAACTGGGGTTGTCGAAAGCCTGTTGAGGATACTATCGGCGGTGGCGGCGGTGGCGACCGCTTGTGTCGTCGGATTCAACAGGCAGACTAAGACGATCTTCTTCGGCTACGCGAAAACAGCCACTGTTAAAGACTTGAAGGCGCTTTGGTAGTTGTTTTGGATCATTTTGTTTTTTATTTTTTTTCATGTGGGTTGAATTTTAAATTATTGATCTTTTGAACTTGGTGTTACAGGATTTTGATGATTGTGGCATCTGTGTCTGCTGGTTATCATCTGCTTCAATTAAGCAGGTATATGATCTCAGCCTGGCTTGGGAAGACCAGCAAAGAGTGTTGTAACAAATATGCGGCTTGGGCTTGTTATGTCTTAGACCAGGTAAATTTTTTATTATTGGAATTGGGGTGTTCAGGCCCCATCGTGTTTCCTTTTTTTAAAAATTACACATTCATCTGTTAAAGAACATACTAATGCGTTTTTTCACTTTAAAAAAATGAATAGAGTTTTATTCCATACACTAGAATCTTATAAACTATGATAATACAGTATATAATATATTATTATAGTGTATAGAAATACAAAACAAACCGAGTCTAATGCTCTTTTTTATTTATTGCCCAAACATTGTTGCACGTGGTCCTTATTTTCAGTCCTGAGCGCACTCACATTTCCTTAAAATGTATATATATACATTTTTTGTTTTTTTTTTTTTTTTGGAGTGTGTATATTTGATCAAAACATGTGAGGACCGTATGAGCCACTGTATTTGGATGAACTTCAGATCAACAAAAGAAATCCACAAGCACAGATTTGGTGGCCTCATGCGTGCAAGGATCATCTCCAACGTAGCTTGCCTTAATATGAACAGCCATTATTTATAGAACGCAAGGAGCTTGGAAGCACTCATTAATCTATTAATATTTCTATGGGCCAAGCTGTCTATTTTTTACACTATCCAATTGCATTGCTTCTTCAGTTCTTTTTCACCACTCACGGTATATATCACGAGTTAAATGACCAGAACTTCAATGCCACACGTGAAATCCATCAATGGAACAGTTGGAAATTTGTTACACTCACTGGACACTGACATCTCAGCAACCCTAACATAGACTCCTCTCACCCCCTAAAAATATTTAATTACGGCGTTATGTGGTTCTGTCTTCACTCAGTAGATAACAACTCTGATCGCTACTCAACATAGAGACTTCTTGTGAACCCTCAACAGTTTTGATTTTTTTTTTATTTTGGTGTATGAAGGGAGTGATGTATGCGATGTTTGCATCGACGTGCGCGGGGACACAAGCATCGTTGTTGGCAGTCACCGGAGAGAGTGATCTTCAGTGGCAGAAGCTGTGCAACATGTACACGAGGTTCTGCATACAAATCGGCGGCGGACTCTTCTGCGGTCTGGCCGCTTCACTGATGATGTCCCTGGTTTCGTTGATCTCCGCTGACAGGCTTTTCAAGCTCTACTTGCGCAAACGATAAATAAATTTTCAAATGGTCGGAAGATGGTGACCTGTTTTTAAGTACTGGTTCCTATATAGAGAGAGATGCCTGTGTGTGTGTGTGTGTAATTGAAGTGGTTTTAGAACTTGTAATGCTACGCCTGCCAGAAAATTAAGCTTAACCAAAGTACTTTTTATGAGAACTTTTACATCTTTTGGGAATGCAAATTGATCGATTTCAATTCATTGTGAACATTCAAACATGATAAAAACACCCAATTAACCATAATTAAAGTACATAATAATCTTTTTCATAATTACATCATCAGCTTTTAACAAATAAATGAGACTACCCAACAGTTTGAATGTTGTTACCTCGTCATCAAATAAACACCCATATATCGCCCAGTATGAGTTTAAAGGACCATTTGACCTGAATGTTGGTCCTCTCATATACTATCTTTTAATTCAGTTGCTCCACCAATCAATTATTAAATTTACGAAGAAGATAAATTTAAAGACATCCCCTGCAGCTCTATTTACCGTATTAGCATATTCTAATTTTTAAGAATGATACTCTAGGTTGCCAAAAAAACATATAATTCAATCTAACAAAGTACATACTCGAGCTAGAAATGGGTATGCAACCATAATTGTGTATAACAAACACCCTTATTAACAGGGTATTGTTAGTCTTTTTTGCGATCACTTTGGCAAACTCCACATCACTAAAGTAGTATGTAAAATTGTATTCCATTATGTCAATATATCCTCTATAACGAAAAACATAAAAATAAATCAATTCCATTCATACGAGTGTGCACTTAGTTTTTATAAAAGAATATATTTTCATTAATAACATATACACTTAAAAAGAAAAAAAAGAAAAAAAAATCACATGGTCTAAAAGTGCACGCAAAAAGGACTGAGCATAACATTATTAATATGACAGAATGAATCCCTAAAATACCCCATCCCTCCCCAAAGAAATAAGCCTATGATAACTTAATGATAACCAAATAAGCCAGTGCACCTAACAAATGACAACCTGGGCCGAGGAAAACTATTTGGCATTTATAATCATCACTTTATCAAACCATGGAATCTCAAGAATATCATATATCTTTGGATACCTATTTGATTTTGAAAAATCATCACGTGTTACGTGTATCATAAACTTTACTTGATGTGAACAAGATATGACAAAAAATCAACATATATAGCCTATGGACCCATCTTGATTAACGAGAAAGCTTTGCAGTTCATTGCACTGACCCGGGCATTTTTGTTTTTTTGAGTAAGCTGACTTGTCAGATGAAGTCCATTTCCATCTCTAAAATTCATTTAAAAAGGCACCCCTGCATTTCAGATGTTGAGGCCTTGACCCGTTTATGATGAAAACTACTGGTCAGAGTCATTTTAAAGAATGTGTTAGAATGTCTAATGTTGCATTATCCCATATGATGGCAACATTCATTGTTTTTTAATTTTTTTAAAATATACATCTTTGTTGATAGATATTCAGAGGAATATTATAGTAAATAATAATCAGGTCTCCTGGTCCAAGTAATTCAAGCATATCCGAACCAATCACACCTTCGTTCATTATCTTGAATAGTATTCAAAAGACCATGTTTTAATACTTCCATAAATTAATGAAAATGTGAAGGGCTTGATTACATCTCAAGTGTTACAACTTTGTTGTTCTGTTCTTCATAGCCAGGGACCTAGTCCAGATTCCTAAGTTATATTTATGCTAAATCATATAACCATTACAATTACAGATTCATCTACTAATATTGCCTGAAATTAGAAACAGGGGTTATGAAAACATGCTAGATGGTTAGTCGCTCCTTTGTTCAGTTTGACTAGCAAACACTGAATTGTACATCAAGCCGCACTGATCTTGAATAATTATAAAATGCAGTCCACAGCTATAGATGTTCAGGGCACATAAAAGGAGTTAATTTTCAGCTGCCCAGGCCAATCCGTTTAGGGAATGATGGCTCACCAGTGGCTATGCAGGAAAAATTGTCACTCCATATCTGATGCCTCATCCTCATCTTCATCCAATATATAGACAAGAGCACGCCTCCGTGAAGCAAAAACACAAGCCACGCCTCTAGAAGCTGTAAAGAAGTCATTTAGATTGCTAATCATCCATTTATTTTTTAGCTAAGATGATAAGTAAGACAAGTTTATTATCTTTTTTTTTTGGAAGAGCCAAGGTTAACAATCAGTATTCCATAAAAGGTGAAACTAAGGGAAAAATCAAGTATCATGCAAGGCTCTGCATTTCAAGAGGATGTAATAAACAAAGCAACCTTTCAAGGATGTACTTGGTGTAATATAAAGAGTCAATAATTGCTTTTGCAGTGTGAATATTCCAGGTCAACAGAAATCACAATCTATCAAACGAAACAAGTTTCTCTCATGCATTGCGGTCCAATTTATGGATCAAATTTTGATCTATCACTATTTATCTGCAGTCAACCGCGTATTTATTGATTTTAAATTTCATTGATGTTGAATTGCTAAGAGACTAGTTGGTAAGCAGCAGAGAAGCATGCGTGCCAAGACCGAAACCAGCTACCTTATTGGCCATATAGTTTAAACTCATTTAAGTATGTCGAAAATTCAGTCCAACTACATGGTATTCATAGGGGGCAATCGAACCTGGTGAAGATTTGGCACAAGTTTTTTCGGAACTCTATTACACAAAAAGTGAAATTTTGATAGGGTTATTCTTCGCCATTTTTATACTTTGAGATTCTAAGTAAAAGGCAAAGAAGGGGCAATAAAGGGTGAATTTTTTGTTTATCTAGATTTAGTTTCTCCGGTTGTCTTTTCATAGCATTGATCCCGAATGTTGCAGCTTCTATGTTTTCATCCACGTAAAATAAAAGAACCGCTATTTGAAATTAATCAGAAGCACTTTTTGCTGCAGGTAATATATGTTATGATAATAGAATTTCAAAAGTTCTAGAATTAGAGCTTTAGTTCATACCAATTGTCACTTTTTCATAATAAGTTTAGCAAAAGATTTGAAATGATCTGGCATGACCTTAAATCTACAAATGACATGAATAACTTTAACTCACAAGCCCATAGATTTTAATAATATCAAAGGTATCTAATCAATGAATATCATCTTCTAGAAGAGGGCTAAGACTCCATAATTGCCATTTTGGATGAATCAATTGTTTTGAAAAAGAAATGGGTGATGAAAAAAAACTGGCCTATACAGATAACTTATATTGAATGACTATTTTACGAACCTTAAGGGCCCTTTTGACAGCAGGTTAATAATTTTTGGCTAGGTATACCACAATATAGGATATCATAATACTAAAGAACTCAATGCACTTTTACCATTGAAAACTCACTAAGTTAGTCTTGTTGTATAAACCACTTTTATCTTTGGCTGGCCTATGGTATAATCTGTATTAACTTTTTTAAATAACATTTTTTACCTCTAAGTAAATGTGTGGTAAATATAAAAGAGAGGGGGAAGCGGTAATTGGTCCACCTATTTTGTATTAATACTTTATGCAGGGGGATTTACATTGGTGAAAATGGCATAAATCCTTATCCATCTTTTAGGTGGACTAGTTAACCCACTATTTGAGGATCGATATATTCACATCTTTGTTACCAAAATGATATTGTCATATCATTTCAGCTTTATATATTATGATTATACCAGTCAATATACCACTGCCAAAATGGGCCTTAACTGAATTCATCTCATCATAAGAAAAGGCCTCAAAAAAATTCAATCATACGGTTGCCCTTAAGAGAGAACGATAGAAGATTCTACAAGTCAAAAATTTCTACATTCCTTTATCAATTAACGAAATCATTATAAATCTTCCAATTTGGTGGGCCATTTCCAGCCACATCAACAGTGGAAAAGACCATGGAAGTGGTTTTGTAATGAAAGTTCATAGCGCACAGGAATGACTTTGGAGGATCATATAAAGTAGGATTTTTCAAGCCAAACCAAAGCCACTGGATGATGTGGGATCTAAACATGGTTGAATTCAACATCGACTAAATAATAAAAAGTTGAGAACACAAAAAGGTCATCCATCTACTCTTGATCATTGTAAAAGTCTTATCTGGTGCCAAGAGAGTGCCTTTAAGAAACCGTCATCTTTCATTTACATTGTAATATTCCTATCTCTGCTGACATCAATAGAAAATACACAGTATGGCAATGAAAACTATTTATACTCGTCCCCTGATGCTATGGGAATTGAATTTTACTCACATAGTATACGGACATAGAAAAACTGCAAAAGATTAATATTATATGACTGTCCACTTCCAATAAAGATCTTCAGGAATTTTCACAATTCAAGTTTTCATGTTAATCCATTTTCAGAAACAAGTCCCTAAATAAAATTATTAAGATGACATAGCCACCCACATCCACATCTTAAAAAGATCTAGTAAATGCATTTAAGTGTTTGTCTAAAGGACTGGTGGTAATTGAATAACCAATACCTTTTTTTTTCACTTTTTGATGAAAAATGGGAAGCCAATGCTATATTTCATAAAGATAATGTAAGGATAAAAGATAAAATTCTTGCACAAATATTATATTGAATTTTATTTCCAAAACAATGCATATTTGATGCAACATAATGGGCTTACCACTAACTGCTAACGGAGCAGATAGAGAGTGAGGAACAGAACGAATTTTCCCGTTGCTCATGTCCAATTCAACAGCAGAACCCTACAGTGTACTCAGTTAGACATGCACTAGACATAGTGGCATGCATACATGAAGCCAATAAATAAAATACTCTCGCAAATGTCATGTGCATGCAATTAATGGGACAATTTGTATGTGCATTACCTTAGTTGAGACATCATTCCCATGCTAAACCAGTAAAAATAAGAGCTTCATATGAATGGCAGATACAAATTGATCAAAGATTAAAAATACCACTAAAAAATGGATGTGGCATTCTATTGTGATAGATGTAATAAGACTCTTGTGGAATTTTTAGAACTTTCCCAATAATAATTATTTTTGTTATGAAACAAATGATAGATTACAAAATCACTTTGATACCCACATGTCTAACCATATCAACTACCTATATCAGAAACTGATGCACAAAATAATCTCTCTCTACTGATGTCCAAAATACATGGGCACAGGTGCATTGACATATAGGAATTGTAGCGAGCCACATGACCAGCACAGGACTTAGGAATGTTGCTTCTTCTTTTTTGAACGATAACAGTAGGCCTTCACCTTCATATTAAAATATGAAGAAGAGTGCCCAATAAGGGAAATACAAAGAGAAAGGAAACATAAAAAACGATGACCAGCACAGGACTTAGAAATGTTGCTTCTATTTTTACAACCACCCAAAATTGATGATGAGAAGAATGAACTTACAGCAAGGCTTGGCTTTCCTACATTGTATCAAACAAGGGAGAGTTTTGTGATGCATGGGGGAAACATTTTGTTGGAAAATAAAATGCTTTTATTCCTCCAATTAATTAAAATCACTCATTTACTTATAATAAGACATGCTTTTTGAAAAATCATGTTTTTACGTCCTCCATTTACTCTATCATCAAGTGATTTATTTTTAAAATATCACAAAGAAACTCAAGAAAAAGTTGGAGAACAAGTATCTCGTTCTTTGCATAAACAGAGAGAATTTATGCTTGGAAAAGCCCACATAAAAAATAAGTTTATTGGCAATAATCCTTCTAACAGCATGCAGAGTTTAAATGAAGCAAAAATAAAAATAAAACTGTTTTTTCCCTTTAGCGGAAACCAGGACCAGATGCAGTGTGAAGTGGAGATGGAACATTCTTCAGATGCTAATACAAGTCAGCATGAACAATCAACTACTCTTCAAGATCACAAGTACAATGTAAACATTACCTGTAATTCATTTAACTTCCACATATTGGAAGTGGCTGATCTTGAAACAGATACAAAAGGAAGCTCACTTGCTTGAACCATCATCATGCATGACTTTCCCGGGCTTTCTGAAGTGGACATTACCTCGTTAAGTAATAGAATAATTTGGGTTTCCTGTTTTGATGCAAAGTAATTCATATTCAGAGATGATAGATAATAAAGCAATGAGCACATATGGGATTTATGATCTCTCAACCTTGTATAGAGATAGATCAACACAATGAAATCCCTCAGGAATGGATAACACTGCAGCTTCCAAGGAATAATTTTCCATGTTTCTCAAACCTGAGCCATATACGAACCCCCTTACTATAATTATAATGTTTGAGACGTCCAAGGAATCATCAGGTATTCTGAAACAAAGGTAGTCAACAAGGCCATAACTAGGTTTGTGGCCTTCAGACTTGCAAGGCACAGCATCCTACAATTGTAAGAAAAGTAAAAAACATAATGATATTTCATTCACAAAAATTGTCGCAGAAAGTACAATGCATTTTATGTCAAGGCTCATGATATGATAATTATCATTTAATAAGAAAAAAGAGATTTAGCATTTGCGTTGTTACTTTATCCTTTCTAAATATATTAGAACGTGGCCTTGACAATTAATTGTTGATGTTACTATGATAGTTTTAGTAATTATACTCTAGCAAGACAAATGAAAAAAGATCACAAACATCCACAGAAATCTGATTCTTTACTGAATGTGACAAAGCAATAAAATTGACGCAAAATGTAAACATTCATAAGATACTTGATTATATGATGATCAGTTAAGACGTCTTTTCTATAAGCGATAGAGCCTGATAGCAGTAGTGTGATCTCTGAAGTGAAGTCATTAACTAAGTTATAAGAAATCAAATAGATCCTTCCATTGCAGAGTAGTAAATTGCACGTGTAGTGGCTTGGAATTTTGTAATCACTCGTAAGGAGGCCTTAGTGAAGGGGAAATGGTTGCCTGCAGAAGATTCCATGTACAGTTGATTCTATTCTAGTCTAATGGTATGTCTTCAAACTTATAAAGATTCAGGTCTTCCTCAGCATAAATCACCATAGGTTGATTAACTTAAAGAAAAATATTTTATAGATGTACCCTGGAAATGAAATGATATTATGATATAGAGAAATTTGTTCTCGATCATGGAAAGAAATATATATTAAGCAATATATTGAGTTCAACAATGAAAGAAAGCAAGCTGAAGAGAAATAAAGCACCTGGTAAAATGATATTGATGTTGGTGCATGTACAGAAACAACTGTGGAAGATGGTATAGGATATAAAGGCAGAAATTCTTCACATTGTATCATTTTGGAAATAGTAGTGAAAGGCTTTAAGAGAGCCTCTTTGAAACTGAAATCAGAAAGCATAAAATGAGAACAATAAATTACACGCACTCAGGCCTGAACATGCATGTGTGCACATAAATAGAATAGTATCAAAGTCATCAGGTAAGCAATCTTAAATTGCACCACTGTGTGAGAGATAGGGCTTGGACCCGTAGCTCAATGATTGACAATGAAATTTGCAACCATGAGGTCACGGGTTCGAGTCCCACCGATTGATTACCTAACAAAAAAAATCAGTGATAGAGATAAAAATAACAAATATCATGCACAAATAAAATCATATAAAAAATTAAACTTTGTACAAAATAAGATAACAAAAAAAAAATGAACTCCCGCACAACATCAGTTATATACAGAAAAGAGCATTCAAGCATAAAAGAAGACATGAATGCACCAACCATTTGATGAGCAACAGAAACCATTCTTTCAGTCTTTTAAACATCATATAAACTTAGAAGATGTCTAAAATGGATGCAGGATAGTGATTAGCTTGACACCTACCCTCCATCAATATTATGATAACCCACACAAATGACTCTAAACTTTAGTTTTGAAACCAATATAGTAAAATCCATGGGATGATCAAGTACCCCAAGTTCAAAGCTCGCATTGTCTCCTCAAGTTTTCTTCCCTTGATGGGTTTCTTAGGCGTCATTTTCTATATATTTCCCCTCCCATGATTCCTTTAAAACAAATTACCAGCAACAAATTTCATCAATATGAAGATCGCTTCATCAATATGATCATCAAGATTAATTATATTACTGGCTATATACCAGACATGAACACCCATGGATACAAGCCAGATTCCTGGGACATGAGTTAGACATTTCATTTATAGAAAACTTCATTCACCATGCTTGATATCAACCTTTGGGTTCTCCTTTATGTATCCAAGTAGACCATATATTCCTATTTGATGTCATTCCCAGAATAAGTGGACATTGACCAATATATCTTGAAACTAGAACCACAGCTCACAGCCCACTCCCCCATAAAAAAGGAAGATGAAGAAAAAGAAAAAGAAAAAAAATCAAAACCAAAAGCAAAAAAAGGGAACCAGGGTAATTCCCAGCATCTCAACAAAATGACTGACACGTAAGAATGACAAAATAATATTACAAAACTATGATGAAAATCAACAAAACTGATATATTGCAGAGTGGGACCATAAAAGTATCTCCCCAGAAAATTGTCAGCTGATATTCAAAAAGGCCTTCAGTCAAGTAGAAGGGAAATCAATTTCCCTTATTTGCATGCCAATTGATAGCCATAAGCCATCATTGCTTTGCTGAAACATTTTTTTGGTCTCAGCATTAGTAATTCAACAATTGAAGAAAATATCATGTATACTGAGCTCAAGCAAAAACAGAATACCTACACTCCAGTTGTTCAAATTCTTTAGCCAAACTTCTTCTCAGATACCCAGTGTCTGAAAATCCCCCAAATGTAACAAGTTCCTCAATCCTTTGCATTGTATCCCTAAAAGAACTTAGCCAGTGTTAGAAAAAGATCAAAATCATCAGTGAAATTATTAGAGAAGATCTCAGACATTTATTAATGCCAAGTATGGCAGAAAGAGGAAACAACAAGCTCATCAATTTCAAAACTTCCCATTCCAACATGGATAATCCTGCATAATGATACTGAGCCTCAAATGCGTTGGGTCCCCTATATGATCATATTTTACAACTACTGATGCACGCATGTTACTGTTGCATAATGAAGATCATGCACAAGTCAATGCACCTTATAATGAAAACAATTATATTAGCGGACCACTTATAAATAATAAGTAATTATCAATCACCTCATATTGACAGAACTATATTTCAGGAAACCAACTCATTCCATGGTAAGTGGCTATTAACCAGTAATCTTACTGCTTCACAACATGGAAAAATGATGTAGATTATTGAATTCATTTTCCATAATTCACAGTTCCAACATTCTAACAAGGAGAAACCCATGATGTCACATGAATTGATTTTGAAATTTTACTTAAAAGATATTCCAAGTACATAAGTTCCAAAATTGAACAGCCAATTTGACCATAAATAACATAAATGCTAACCCAACATGGACTTTTATGGATGAGAGTAGAAACAATTATCAAGCATCTCTTCAAACCTTGAATCAACTTGAAGTGAATGAAATCAGGAAGAAACAACACTAAGCTTACAAATCAACTTTGATCGCATCATCCACATCAGAAGATTCCAACAATTGGCGGACAGGGTCATGCGTGATTAGAAACTTCAAGAATATAACTACAAGTTCACTGTATTAGTTCAGAAGAAATCTGTCAAGCTACATAATTACATGGAACAGCAAAATAGGCAATTGGACTATAAAGTGGGAATCACAGACCTATTGAAATTTGCCAGTTCATCAGTTGGCTGCGCCATTAATAGCTTTATGCATTTTCGAATCCAAGCAAAGAAATTCTCGAACTGAATAAAACATATCATCATGGACTGACTATGGAAATTTGTCAACAAAAAAAAAAACTAATATTGGTTTTCATATATTTAGGTACATGTAAGAGAAGAACAATGATGGTTGGATGAAGACTACAATGGCCTTTATAAATTAACATAAACAAAAAAGAAATGAGAGAAAACAACATCCAATACAGAGCAGTATAAACTATGTATAGTTGCTTTCTGTCCCCATCACATTTTCATATGATTTTAAGTACAATGGATCAAGGTTAATAACACAATTACACTGGTCAAGGGAAGAATGCATATGATTGTAGCAAAGTTTGATACTCCTGCATGACTTCTCTAACCACAGTATAAATTCATGATTCCTTAGTCTTCCAGGTTAAAATTTTAATCACATTAATTCAAAGAATAATGTTGCATACAGCCTCTTTTCCAGCCCCAATTCCAGTCTACACATGTATTGAATATTTTAAAAAGAGTATACCTCCTACCGAGGTACATGCTTTTATAAAAAATTGAAGCATATACTCCAATAAATTGCATTGATACATTTATAGAAAATGTAAAAATTTCTAACAAAGCATATACCTTATTAATATGAGTATATGCTCCGGTGGTTTTCTATCCACGCATGTGGGACTGGAATTGGGGCTGAAAAAACAACTCTATGTAACAGCACTCTAATTCAAAATATAACTTACAAATTACACTTGCAAAAGATCCGAATGCATTTCATCTATGGTATGGTTTGTAAATACTAACAGCATGACTTCCCTGTACACCAACATACTTTTCTCACTTGGAGAAGAGGATAAGCCAAAAGAAAAAAGATATTCTTATTCATTTCTAAACAAATAATCATCATTAAATTGAAAAGAATTATCAGTTTCTAGAATGAAAGGATGCAAGGGATTTACATAGAATGTAAACATATCCTGTGTCTACATGCATATCTCTATATATGCGAAAGGATCTGCACCAACTCATTAGAAATGATTTGCAAACAGGATGTCTCCTGAGGAATTAGAAGGCAATCCAAAGAGCATACCTGATAACATACAATCGACAGCACCCTCAAAAATCGTTCCACTTGGACAAGCAACATGCCAGCCCTCTCTGAAGCATTTTCAATAAGTTTCTCATCCAGTCCAACATTTTGATATCGAGCACGCCATCTTGAAAAGCCTTTTAGTTCTCCAATTCTGAATCCAATGATTTCTACAGCAGGCTGATATTGTTCAAATGCATATAGTCAATTCTGTAACAATACTCATACAAATAATAATTTAAAATTAAAGATGATAAATAACCTCCATATATTTACTAAGAAAAAATGGCAACGTAAAACTTGATCAACCTCTGCCATACCCCCTAAAAAATAAGCCAGCTCATCACCTTGCAACAGAAAGAATCAATAAAGTAAAAGATTTTCATTCAATGATCTTCACAGCAAGCAGATTTCACTTGTGTGCAGGGAAATGTCACAGTTAATAGAGTCAATAACCTAACGATGTCCTATCTCATGTCTAAGGACCTCTCCCATGGCTGCTCATTCAAGGTTTCAAGAGACATCCGGATCGGAAGCCATTTGCAAATGCTGTACAACATTTGCCTTCCCCATAAACCAATTTAATTAATTGGGCCATCCCAATTTCTAATATCACCTACTAGATGCCATTGTCCTCCATTCGGGCAACAAGATCAATGGCTTGTGTGAAACAATATCTTCCTCGATACCACATATAACAAGTTTTGCCATCATCTACAAATACATGCCCATTTCTTTCAAACCTACCAATCAACCTTCCATGGGCCCTACAAATTCTCTCAGGTCCCATGTGTCAATGCTCCACAATCAAAGCAATGTAATCTTAAAAATATTCACGCCATGGAAAACTTTGAAAAAAACACTCTAAAACTGAAGTGGATAACAAGTGTGGAGCAAACTCTTTCACAGTCAGACACATCAAAGCTTACACTGACCAATTTATGTCCATATTCACAAACGTGGAGCCCATGAACCTAGTGCTAATTGACAAGCCTAATAGACTTGGAATCTTGCAGATTTCAAACAAGTCCAACTATTTTTAAGCACACGGACTATCAATTCTCAAGACATACAACAATTATATATTGGTCTCCGGAGTCTGGATACACCAATGTGCAAGTTGTCTTAGATATGGAAACATACTTCAACAAGATGCTTCAATGAACTATGTTATGCCTTTATAGATTGCATAACCATCTCAAGGGTTCCACTTCCTTCTTTTCTTAACAATTGCAATTCAAGATTACAGAAATAGCCTTCTACAAAGGTTACCTCAATTTAAAGACACTTCACAACTGAATACTCCCATTCTCAAACTGGATGATACACTCCAGATAGAATATTTGTGTTGAAATGACAGCATAAATTAAACAGATAAATTAGAATCTTTCCAAAGATTCAGGAATCACATTTCTCGTGGAAACTCAATAATCAATATATAAGTGCAAAACATCTTAATAAATATGAACCACACCCATAGTGAAAATCACAACATGAACCACATCCTTAAACTGCACTAATATACCTTGGCTAGAACATGAGTGAAAATCACAACATAGATTAATTTTGAACATGACTTGCAATTTCCAAATTTATATCTGGATTTAAGACGGACCTGAAGATGTTCACGGACTACAAGATGAAGCTCTTTGCTGGCGCTATCGACTGCCTTTGCCACATGCTTCAGTCCCTGCCATAATACCAAAATCTCAGTATATTATCAAACAGTAATAACCTTCAGATTTCAAGTTTAACTGAATTATGATGCTACCAGTTCACCAAGTGAGTTAACTAAAAACTGATGAAGTGCTGGGCTTGTTCGAGCACCACACAGAAGGCTCAGAAACTCCTCTTGTAGACTAGTGTTCAATCCTGTAAGAAAAGGTACAAATTTAATGAAATAATAAACATATACGATCCATTCAATTGAAAGGTAAATGGAAAAGCTTTTCAAATTCATCCTAATAATCAAAGAACAGATGAATACCATGGTCAATAATTAAAGAAGACAAAGAGCCAAACTTCTCATGAAATATATGCATGGCATCACACCATTGCTTATGCATCACTGACATGGAAGCACGGACAACCTCGAATAAATCCTCAATATTTGAAGCTTGTAGGGCAACCTGATGGAGTTCATTTTTCCTAACAGGTGGAAACAAAAAACTAAAGTTATCTGGTAACTTCAACATGATCCAGATCTAGTAGAATAAAAGAGATATTTAAGCTTAGCTCATGGTGTTCTTGAAGATTGCTGCTAAGATAACACATAAACAAGGATAAACATTAAAAACAATCTGCGTCTTTCCAGAAAATATCCTTTCATCAAGAAACATAAAAGTTACTACAAAGCATGACATATATCAGATATCTGCTTCGAGAAATAGGAAACAACAGGATCAGAGGGGGGGAGTTCTTAACTGATATATCTCTGACAGATATGTTGTCAAAATTACTTAATGGGCAAGAAACTGAAGCTGAGCGGTCACGCCCAGGAAGCGAAATGAGATATATAATTATATTATATACTCAGTATAACTCAAATAAAAGCAACTTATGTCTATTTCATGAGAAATGTTATGATAAGAATCTTTTGCATATGGGATGAAAAATAACAGAGACAACTCCCAATGCCCTTCACCACCAGAAAACATATAGAATCAAAGAATAATAGAAAAGATTTTGCATGACTAATATTTGTACACTGATGTCCTACCTCATTATACACATTGGAGTTGCTCTTTCCTTCGCAAATTGATATGTGCTTTAGCATTCCAAGAGATTTTTAGCATGAAAAAATACTGAGATGAGCTCAATCCACGATTCAAAAAACCCTCCAGTCCACTAGTATTCAAAGCCTCTCTTATGATTCAAACTCATCAATTTATTTTCTATAACATAAAATGGAATTCCTGAAAATAGAACTCTCAGAAATATCTCATGGTTAATGACTTGAATAAAATCATCCTATGTTTCCAAGACATACCGAAAGGTTCATATATCCTCATTATCACTTTGTATATGTGTTGGATACTTCATGTTTGGTTAGGGGAGAGATATCTATCTTATTTAATGTTATATCCTTCCATGCCAAAGCTGAATCTGGGGTGTCAAAGCATCTTCTGAAATCAAAGTAATTTCAAACCACTAGGCCTGAGGTACCATATCTAAACTTCTGAGGCACACTTCAATCAAATAACCAACTGACTAGAGACTATCAAAAGCTTAGTCTATGGCATCAAGTCCAACTAACTATTGGATTAAAAAATATAAGCACATGAAGAATGGCTGTTAGCGAACAAGCAGGATCATCTACACTATGACATAGGTCATGATGCAAGCAATTAGGCTCGTTGCATAGGCAAGTGCTCTTAAGATGTAAAGCCTTTGTAAAGAACTTATTAGTCGCAGTCTGCTGAATACCTTGTCCTCGTTAGTTATAAGCCTAATTATATCATTGAATAACTGAAACATGTTATGAGATAGACTGGTTTACCATTGTAAGACCTAATATTACAAGTGCTACAAGCCACCTCAACTTATATAGAGCTATTATAACAAACAAGTTATGAAAATGTTCCCTAGGGATAATAAAACTACCATCTTCAGAATTAGATGGGTTAACATGATAGTTTTTAAATCATTTAATTCTCAATTAAAATTCTTAAGATCCTGCAGCATTACGCCAACACCGAGACATAGTATATTTCTGGACTCACCTTATTCTGTCCTCTTCCCATATTTTTGAATCATAAGTTTTACACTAATGTCAATATTAGATCACTGAGCTTTGATCAGAAAAATATATATTAGAACACTAAACTGTATGTTTGTCTACACAGTGCGGAAAGAAACATAGCCATAATGTGCCCAACAATTCATTTTGATTTATATGAAATATAAATGAAAATTATGCCCCAAAAGAATATACACAAAAACATATTAGAAGTGAAGATTTAATTGACTGGAAATTTAGGAACTTGAGTCTCTCACCTCTTATGAAATATAGAAGTATCAAGAAGCAAACAATGCAACCCGACTAAAGAAACATTTTGATGCTCAGATGTCTCTCTCACTGCACTGAGTTCAGCATGATTCCAATGAGATTTGACCTCCAGTTCAGCCACATTTTCAACTAATTTCCCAAAGCTAAGCACAATCAACTGGCAGAGGTTTTTTGACAGAGCCACCTTGCAACAAGATCCATTTATTTGTAGGTTCAGCTTGTTAAAAAAATTCAGCTTTCGCAAGTAAGGACAAGAAGATATAAACCAGTGACTTAATATTCTGGAAAGAGACTTGATATTTTGGAAAGAAATGAATGAGTCAAAAATCAAATTAAAATCAAGCATGGGGGGCGATGCAGTTTTGGGAATGGTGTTCGGAAGTTCCTCTTAAGTCCAAATATCCAAGGTTGTTTCATGTAGCTCTACACGAGGTTGGCTAAGTCAAGTATTTCTGGAGAAGCTGGGAAGTTCTGATGAGAAGAAACCTTGTGAATTGGAGGTGACTTCCAGATGCTGCTGACCAATCTGAATAAGGTTCAGATTATACCTAATAATGTGGATGTGGTAATTTGGTCTCCTAATCCAAGGGAGGGGTATTCAGTGAGGAGAGGATATGATTGGTGGACAAGAGATGAAGGTGAAATCTAAAAAAAATCTGAGGTGTGCAAGTACCTTTGAAGGTGCAAGATTTTACGTCTTATGTATCAAGAAAAGCTCCTCACAATAGTGTATGGATCAAAAAATTTTCTCATAAAAAATAGAGATGATCACCAAAAATACAAACACCAGGGTAAAAAACTAAAAGAAAAGCTAATCCAATCAAAATAAAATAAAAAGGAAAAAGAAAAAACAGTTTGACACTGCAGTCACTGTTTATATAACATTGTTGACATCACTGGTAGTTGGAGATGAACTTATTGCACATTTGCTCATTTGAGAAGCAATAACTCAAGCAGAATGAATTGCTGAATTGATGCAAAGTATTTGCTCAGCAATTCATGAATGGAAAGAGAGCACAGTGTCCATCAGCCAACCAAAGAAAAATTTACAAACAAAATATTATGCAGTACCTTAAATGTCCATTCATGCATCTTCTTTATGTGATTTGCAATAATTTAAAAAAAAAATATCAGAATTAAAGACAGAGATTGGAGAAGTTGACATGACCATTGAGTTAAAGGGCTACCTTGTGGGTATAACCATTTAGCAGTTGATGACCAGTTTGTTTGTCCAAATATGAAGTATAAACAGTGAATTGGTGTATGTCCTGGCTTTCACAAATACAAATGGTTACCAAGATGTGAAATCTCATTGCAATAGTTCATCAAAAACAACAATGAATGCAGAAAGATATAAATATTAAATAAGAGAATAAAACCAGAGAATAGGAAAAACACAAGCATGGACAAAGAGAACACCCCCCCCCCCCCCCAACTAACAGCTTTGTCATATGACACGTATCATTTTTAAACTAACTTGCGCAATAATGAAATTACATGGAATGTTTTGATAGAGAACAACTTAAGCAGTCCAATCTTGCATCCTACTCAGATTAACATATCGGAAACATGTTGGTGGGTCTTATAGAGAGAGGCTAGTGTCTATGGATCACCTATATCAACTCGCAGGTAAGTTGGCTCAGTTTCGGGTGGTAGTGACCTATTGACAAGCCTAGATTAATATATCACAAGTCATAACAGAAAGACTCCTTGCAACTCTGTATACAATAAAATCTGTTCTATTATTTTCCAATTAATTTGTTTTAACAAATTTATTTACTTTATGAACAAGCTAAAATTACAGTTTATCTATGGCATAATCAGATTTGAACTACATTATCCCCATGCCCGTGACCCCAAAATGCATGCATTTCCACAAAGACCTTTCCAATTTAGGATGCATTCCCCACATTAATTAAATTGAATCAACATGTAAAATAGAACAATGAACAATCTATCAGCCAGGTGTTCAAAATATAGTCAACATTAAAGAATATCCATACAGCAGACTGATACAAAAAAAAGAAATGGAAAATGAGATTTAATACACAAATGCAAAATGTATCTAGTAGAAGTTATGTAATATAGGTTGGAGTGAAACGGGAAACCTAGAAAAATGGAATTAGAAACAAAGCATTGTGCAAATTTATGTGAAAAATCAATGCCAAGAAACGGAAGAAATCAAGCGTGGCACTCATAAGGGGAAAATTCATATATCGCAGAGTAGTTTTGGTTCGAGTCCTGTGTCAATGTAGGGTAGAGTTCTCATCTACAAGGGCTGTTTTTTTGTTCTTCTGATGCTCTGTTTTTTTGCAGGTCTTTTTTTTATGGTTTTGCTTTGTAAACTGTTGGGCAGTTGCTTGATTAATGAATCCAAAGGCATCTGCCTACCTCATTCTCAAAAAAAAGAGGGAAGAAATCAGCCAGCTGCAAATTGCTCAAGAATTATATTTGTTTCACCTTCAACAAATTCTCTAGAGTTCACTAAAAAGCTAAGCCTCTATTTAAGTGATTATAACTCATTTATCAAAATATTTTGGTAAATACTATATAGAAAAGCATGTTAATTGGTTTCCCAATTTAAACCTTGGTTTCCATTAGGGTTCTGAAACAGTTTTTCAACTCGTTGGAAGATTTAGTGTAAATATTGGCTAGACTTGAAAATCTGAAATAAAAATACAATCATTATATCGTTCGTCATAATCACTATAAAAGTTATTGGAAGGCCACAAAATGATGGAATTTCACAAGAAAAGCAAACAGAAAGTAAACATATGCTTTAAATTCCCAACAGTGATTATATGGGCCAAACTGGTATTTAGGTATCACAAAATATCTTTTCAGAATTCAAATATTGACTTACAATTTTTCCTATTGGAAAAATCCCAAATATGCTAAAACAAATGCAACCATCCTTATCTCCACTGCACAAAATATTAAAAGGTTGATGTGAAGTATTGGATACTTCATGAAATGGCTCCTCGGTATCATCCATAAGTCCAGTATCACCAGAACAAAGTCCAGGCATCCTGGGAATCCTGGGAGCAGGAGGGAAAAAACGCAATGTGCGGTCCTCATATGTTAAGAAGTTGCAACTTTCATCCTGAGTAAGGAAACACCAATTAAGGCAAGCCAAGAAAGAATAAGGAAACACCAATTAAAATGTGAACAACATACTTGACAAAATAATTACACAAGGATTACATTTTTTTCTTTGTTGATAATGTATAGCCTCTATCATTGAAAGAAACCCCCTGGCCAAAGATGTAGATGAGGGATCTCCTTATAGAATTAAGAGAAAAGAAAAGGAGAAACCTAAAAATGAGAACAAAGATGAAGATGAGGGATCTCCTTACAATATATTATGTTCAGTTTTTTCCTTTTTCATTGTAATAAGCAGCAAATGTGTTCCAACTTCCAAAGAATTACTAAAGAAGCTATTTGATATCAAACATGGAACAGAGGTTTCACATGGGCATAATGATGATTTTTAAATTGAAAAGTTAGAAACTAGACAAATGCAGGACAATAATACAAGTGTAAGGTAGATTAAATGTATTTGCTAGGTTATGGGTTGACCTTCAACAGAAATTTCATGGCAAGCATGATTGAACATCCTGTCAGTGATGGTGAATGACAGCAACCAATATATGCAAAAATACAGTGGCAAATTCACAATAAAATCCAGAAATGTATTGCATATTTATTAAGAAAGACAAAACAATTGATAGAGATATCCTGAATTACTAATGCTCCTACATTAAATTTTAATGAAGTTAATGACATATTAGCTGAATGAGAATTTGACTTGAGAGCTGTGTACCTCCATAGGCTGTCCATCTTCCTCCCAATTAAGGCACACAACAGCAACCTTGTGGGACCTAATGCTTCTCAATAACTTTCCATTCTGCATTAAGCAAACCAGTGTGTTTTACTGCCACATAAATCACATACAATAGATGGACAAAAAGAACAGGACATTTCAACGAATAAAAGCATGCATATAAAGCAGCAGTTCAAAGTGAAAAAGCAGTTGATTACAAACATTGATGATAAAAGATACATGAAGCTGCCATCCCAATTTATATGAAAGTACAAGTTCTCTTGTCTTCTATCTCCATCTTGAGGACCCATATGGGGTGCAGGAGAAGGCATACAGGTTTTAGGGCAGCAAAAAAATCCAATTAAGATACAAAGTACAAATGTAGAAGCGACTGACAAAACCACTATACATTGAACCTTCTATATGCATTTTGTGAATGTGATTTGCACCGTACAACATTATCCATTCCCAGTTTTTTGTAGAAAAAAAAATATTTTGGGGTGCAACATGAGGACTTCCCAAGAGGTCACCCATCCTAGAAATACTCTCACCCAAGCACACCCGACTTCGGAGTTCTGATAGGATCCAGTCATTAGTGCTGGTATTATCCGTTCAATGTTAAGGGTCGTGTTTAACAAAGCAAGTATGTAACAGAGAGATCCATGAAACACCAGATGTTCATGCAGTTGATAGATGTCTAAATGTCCTACATGAGGCTAAAATCAAATGTGCAGTGAATACTAATACAACATTTTCCAAAAGTTCAATATAAAAACCGCATTTGGCATTAGAATTGTTTCTGAAAAATACACATGATACATAATAACAGATAGCAAAACATCAAATGAAGCAAACTTTGCAACGCAACAAATCTAGGTGAGGAACATTCATAGATACTAGAGGTTATAATGGAAGATGACAGAGACAACAACATGTCAAGCACAAACCGATACAAAATTGCCAAATAAAAAAATGGACTAGAAAACCTGCTACAATTATCAGAAACTGATTTCACCACTGTACATTGTTGACACAATCAATATGAAGTAGAAAAAAGCATAATACCCACTTCAACGTCATGCAATGAGATGGTGCCATCTTCAAGTCCAACAGCTATTGCTTTACCATCAGGGCGCCAACATAGAGATGTTATGCATCTTCCTAATCAATTTCCAGCACATATCAGAAGAGTCAATGATCACTCCAACTGGAAAAGGACATGTGACCTTTGGCATCATATTTTGTTAATTTGAAACCTGAGTAATCAAGCCTACTGAATGAAGTATAGATGCGCATTAAATGGTGCCACTATGCCAGATTCTAGGTGTCATGCTTGTGCTCATTTTCTCCTCATTTAAATTATAAATTGATGAAAAAAAACAAGTGTTCATTGAATTCCACAAATGCATGTTTTTATGTACTGTTGACTGTTGTACGGAATCCTCTCATTATATCATTTCAGATGCTCACTAACTTCAGTATTGTTGCTACAAAGATCACAAAAAAACCAAACATCTCCCATAAAAACCATCTAGCATGAACTTCTATATACATAAATCAATCACAAAGAATCCAATCCACAAGAAAGTCAACTCCGTTGTTACCCGAATCTATCCAAAAGATACATATATGGCAAGGTATAGATGCGTTGAAAACCCTAATTTGTGAAATTCCATTTAGTGGTATGGTCACAGAAATAAAGGCCACAGCTTCTAATAAAATATAGACATTTCTACTGAATGTTCCAAACACATTTGCATAGGAAAAAATTATACTCTATGACTAATGAAATACATAAAATGGAAGTCATAAGACTAAAATATAGCGCAGAGAAATAGAACAAACATGACACAATCCGAAACCATCTTTGGAATTCATATTAGAACTTTCAACACCCTTCACATTACAACCGACCAAAGATCAACCGACCTAAGCATCCAAACGATCTGACGATTCTCGAAACCTAAAATAAAAAAGTGAGGCCCGTACGCACCTGGAGAGACGGTCCAGAGCCTCTGCCAGTTGAAGCGGTGGAGGAGGATCTTGGAGTCCTCGGTGACCATTGCGAGAAGGTCCTTCTCCGGATTCCACTCCGCGATCTTGACCTTCTCCGACGGAGAGGACGCGAAGCACGAATGAGTCTAACAAACAAGGGCAAGAAGAAGAACGAAGAGAGAGCGAGAGAAGGAGTACCTGAGAAGGGATGGGCTTGTCGAACTGGAGCTGAAACGGAACGGTCGATTGGATCTCTTCGGCTTCCATGTCCGGATCCGCCATGAAAGATAGAGCGGCAGCAATGGTGGGGTTTTAGCGAATGCGAGCGGGAACTTGAAAGAAAGTGATTATATATACAATGTATAGGGTTTTTGTAGTCCTCGAAACCATGGTTTTTTGGGATGGAGAAGCGGTGGAGGAGGATCTTGGAGTCCTCGGTGACCATTGCGAGAAGGTCCTTCTCCGGATTCCACTCCGCGATCTTGACCTTCTCCGACGGAGAGGACGCGAAGCACGAATGAGTCTAACAAACAAGGGCAAGAAGAAGAACGAAGAGAGAGCGAGAGAAGGAGTACCTGAGAAGGGATGGGCTTGTCGAACTGGAGCTGAAACGGAACGGTCGATTGGATCTCTTCGGCTTCCATGTCCGGATCCGCCATGAAAGATAGAGCGGCAGCAATGGTGGGGTTTTAGCTAATGCGAGCGGGAACTTGAAAGAAAGTGAGATTATATATGCAATGTATAGGGTTTTTGTAGTCCTCGAAACCATGGTTTTTTGGGATGGAGTCCGTCTGCGGTGCAAGCGCGTAACGTCAACGCACATTGCACCAAGCCATCGGGGGTTTTATGGGCACGAAGTCCCGGGTGACGCGGTTCTAATTACAATGATGACTGACTATTGCTCCGATAGGGTTTATAAGCCCGGACCCCAGCCCGTTGTCGGCCGATCCCAATTCGGGCCTGGGATGGGATAAGTCGGGCTGGCCCGTTTGTCGCCTCTTAAGCATGTTAATTATTTGAAAAAAATCTAAATCTGATTTGAAAAATATCTGTATCAGACATATATTATAAAAATATATATATTTGTATTATATATTATTCATATTTGTTATCTTGATAATCATGAAATATTATTATTACTATTAATTTTTCAATGTATGATATCTAAAAGAGATAATAAACTTTAAAATCTCAATTTTAATTTTTATATCTCTCTAAGATATCATTTGATTATCTAATATAATATTAATGTTTAAATACGTTAATTATATGAAAAACATCCATATCTAAAAAAATATGAATCCAAAAATTAATATCTGAAAGTCAAGATGTGGATATTAATATATTTGATCTATATCCGTGTGATTGAGAGACTTACTTTTGACTATTGCTAGATGAAAAATGTTAAAACGCATATGTCCATATTTTATTTTATTTATAAATTATATATCTTATTAAGTGATTCATAAAATGTGAAATATATATTTCAATAAATTGAATAATAATATTTATTGAAAATATATTAAAAAATCACCTAATTAAGTATACATCTTGTTATATACACTAAGTGCATAGACTAACGAAGTATATAAAATTGCATTTGAAATTGTAAAAAAGATTTTATGTATTAGAATTCTTGCTAAACAAATGAGTCATCAGTAGATGGTGGATCAAAATGTACATGACCCAACCCCCCCCCCCCCGAAACATAGGGTGATAAATCCTGTTCATTTGACAATCTTGTTGTTTGTAGGAATTGGTCCAGAATGATATTATATATAGTCCTTCATCCACCACCCTCCTTCGCATCCCATCGCCTTCTTCTATCTCCTTCTATCTCTCTTTCTGTTCCCCCCCCCCCCCTCCCCAGCGACCAATTTTTTATTTCTGATTGGTGGGGTTGGGACTTGGGGAGGGTTCGTTGGGGGAGAGTAAACATTTCTTTCACCTATTGAGTTACCAATTATCATTTTGTATTATATATATTCTATGTTCACATACGATCCAATCTAATAAAAGTATTATTCTTAAGTAAATTATTTAGCCTATCTTTTCTAAGGGTGATACACTTCGTACGTCTTGTAATTCTCAATCGGGTGTTGGATTATAAAAATGTAATGAGATGTGCATTTAATTCATTTAAATTCATATTATTTTTTTATAAAAATATAAACTTTATTGTTATACATTATATATTAAAAATAAAAAAATATCAAATACTACAAAAGTTTATCCCAAGAATGAATGTATCTAATATTTTCTATATAGCTATCTCGCTAATGTTTCAGCCATATAAATCGTTGGAACAATTCTATATTTATATGTGCAATTTCACCGGCATGTTTTGATTCTTATAAACGTGTATACTTTGTGTAATGAAATATATTTTATATAAAAAAAATATGCATCTTATTGAATTGTATGCATGCACATAAAAAAATTGAAAAATATATTTTTTAATGGATTATATACCTAACTAGAGATATACATGAAACTGCAAGCAGAGTTGTAAAAAACATACGTCTTTGTAGCAAAACCTTCCAACCATATAACTGCAAGATATTCTCTCCCCGAGCATTCAGAGTGTAGTACATGCTCACTTTTTAAACAGTAGTTATTAACAACAATAAACAATGAGAGTGTCCCTTCTTTACAGGACAAAAGGGATCCCCACTGTATTATGTTATTTGTTATTCCTTGCCATAAATGGTACTTTTCTCTAGCCCATGTTCATCTATTAACATGTACTTATTAATTCTTTCGTTATAACATGCCCTCGATCTAGGCTCCAACAGGAGAAGAAAAAATTATTCATGATAGATAAGCTGTGATAAATTACAACAACCAACAAACTTATTTGTTTAAACAATCTCACTAAGTGAACTCAGTCTTAATTAAATCAGTAAGTATTTCTCACTTTTGTGAAAAAAATCAATAAATCATATCTTAAATAGCATCATTCTTTAATCCAACATAATTCTCTCACATATGCATGCAAAAATATATAGCATTTGTTACATTCGATGTACATATCTACATAATTTGCAATTATCTAGAGATAGAAAGTTATAAATATAGCATTTCTCGCATGCACAAATTTTTTATGACAAAATATTTATGCAAAATAACAACAAGCACATAAGATTTGGATCTCTGACACAGACTTCCAGTAGATCCCATGACACCCCCACAAAATATATCTTTTTGGGCTGTTATACTTAGATCTATTTTCAGTCTTAATTTCAATTTTATATATGACCATAGATTTCTATCACTATTCGGAAAGGCGCCCAGCCGGACCGCCTAGAGCTAAAAGCGGGGATACGCGGGTTGGGGCAGCATATGCGGCCCGAACCCGCTTGTGCGCCCGCTTAAGCGGGCGCATAAAAATTGAATAAAAAAAAACAGCTATTTAAGGGAGAAAGAAGGGATTCAATTTCATCTTTGTCATTTCATTTAGTCAGCCCTAAAAGGGATTCACCTTCCCTTCATCATATCTTGTTTCATTTAGTCAGCCCTAATAAAGGGTTCATCTTCATTAGATCTTTGTCGTTTCATCATGTCAGCCCTAAAAAAGGGGTTCATCTTCTACAGATCTTCTTCTTTGTTTCATTTAGTCAGCCCTAATAATGGGTTCATCTTCTTCGACTCCTTTGTTTCAATCGGCCCTCACGACAGCTTCCTATGCGTCTTCTTTGTTTTCTTCAACGACTTCATCTTCATCAGATATTCTGCTTCATGTCTCTCTGCTCTCTTTCTTCCCTCTTTAATTGCTCTCTTGTCCCTATCTGGTCTCTCTTTGCTGAGTTGGAAGTAATGTAAAGATGAAAAATTATTAGTTTAACATGTATGAGGTGATTGGGTTCAGTGGGTTATGACATCACCAAGTCATTTTGTTGCAAACGTAAGTGTGCCCATGCTTTTTCATTAATTTTTTATCTCCGTGTCTTTACCAAAGCAATTCAGTTAATGGTTAGCTTTTATTTTTATTCATCATTAATCCTTTGATATGATTGCATTAATCTTAATATTTTTATTTTAATAAAAAAATATAAAACTGTATATGCTCCGTATATATTCACACATACCGCATATACTCTATGCAGTATCTTAACCGCACGCAAATCGCATATCGCATATCAGAACATTGATTTCTATCGATGCATATGTTCATGTTAACAAGGCATATACTTTGAAAAAAAAAAAATTTATATTTTATATAAATGCATCAATGCAATTCATTAGAATATATGCTTCATTTTTTATAAAAGCATATACCTCATTAGATGAGGTATGCTATTTTTAAAAAATTTGAAATACATGTAGATTGGAATTGAGGCTGGATGTAACATTATCCTATTTTTTTTTTAGTAATGCGGCTATGTAACCAAAGCGAGTTGTACACTATTCATGTAATTGTATGCCCTGTTTGAATAGAGCACCAAGTTATTCTAAGGTTTATGACTATTCTAATATAAATAAGAATAAATTGATTTTTTGTTTGATTGTGTTTTGAATCATTATCGTTAGAAAACATATGTAATAATAAAAAATTTGTTGTTTTGATAAAATATGAATAAAATATAGATAATGATTTATAAAAGATGAAAAAATAATGACAGTTGATTTGATGATTGAATTATATACATGATATGACATTGGTCTCACGTATTCTTTTGAGTTCAATAACCTGAATTGACAATTGATTTATATATATGATTTGACAGTAGGTCAATGTATTCTTTTTTATTAAATAATCTAGAATAACTGAATTCCAGTGGTTAACTAAAATTCATATATCATTTTATACCAGTTAATTCTAATATACAAATTCTCATTTACTACAGCCTTTCAAACACCCATTTTGAAGCTATTCTAAATTATTTCGAACATATTCTTCAACCAAACAAGGACTACACACTCCAAATATACTATGTACATATGGACTCCCACAGAATATATTAATTTTACTGGACAAAATATTTAATCCAATATATACATATAAAGAAATACCATTAAAAACTAATAACAAGTTAAGAAACATAATGACAAAAATACCCTCATCATCATCCTTTCCATTCTCCTCTATCTAAAGAACAAGTGGATCCACCCCCTGGACAACACAGAACCACTACTGCAACAAAAATCTTCCACTATAACACATCCCATTAAAAAAAAAAAAAACCAAAGAAATCAAACAATTCACAAAGAACCCACACTTACTTTTAAAAATTCAAAAAAAAAAAAGATACATAAAAAAAAAACCCCATCAAAGCCTTAGAGAGAGGTCAAGCTGCTCGAACCCCTGCTTCTCCTCCAACCCATAGACGAACCCAACGTCGACGACGTTTCCCCGGAACCTGCCCACGTTGTGGCCCGCGGGATGGATCGGGCCGGGCCGGGCCGAATGGGGTCGGACGGTGTGGCTCAATCCCCTGTTGTTGGCAGCAGTAGTCCTCTTGGCGAGGCTCCGCTCCAGTTTGTGCGCGTTCTGGTGACCGCCGAGGGCTTGCGAGCTGTAGAACTTCCTCTGACAGTAGTCGCACGAGAAGATCCTCGGTGGGTCGGAAGAGGAGTCCGAGGTGGTGGGTTCAAGAGAGAGGTCGAGGTTGATCAGGTGGTGGTCTTGGGGAGTGAATTCCATGTTGTGAGAAGATTTTGGAGAAGGGCATGTGCAGAGAGAATGAGAGAGATAGAGAGAGAGTGTGTGCGAGAAGAAGAAGTGGAGAAGAAGTGGTCGACACCATTTAATGGCTAAAGCATTTCGGGGCCCGGGTGGTCCATGGTTTTGTGTCGATCTTTCATAGGAGACAGAGAGCGTTGTCACGCTCGGTTATTTTTATTGTCCAAGAATTTAAGTTTATTGTCATGAGAGATGTCTTGTATTCTAGTACTATGATAAATCTAAAAGCATAGGATTGGACATATATTTTTTTTTTAACCTTCTTGAATTTTTTACAGGGGTTACTCTCTTTGAAATAAAGGGATAGTGTAGAGGAGAGAGGGGCTGAAAGTTTTTGTACTCTAATTATTTGATATTGTGAATTGTTTTCTCTGCTTTCCTCTATGGACGTATACATATTTTGTTGAACCATGTTGTCTTCTTTTGTAAGGTATTTTGTTCTCTTAATCGTTCTACAGGTGTTGAGATCTAACCCTACAAATGTCACTGTGTCAACACTATTTATATATCCTATTAGCCTCATCTACTCACTGTAACAAAGTATATACATTATTTTTTTTATATTTTATATAAATGGTATTATTCAATTCATTGAAATATATATTTTACTTACATTCCTTATTGGATAAGGTATATAATTTTTTTAAAAATAAAACATGTGCGACAAACGTTAATATACTTAATTTATTTTACAATCCCGTTTGTATTTCAAAAGTGGTCCCCCAACAATTATTACATTGTGATAATACAGTTCATGTATAATATATCGTGTTATCCCAGTAGATCAAAACCGATTTTTTTTAATTTATGGAAAAAATTACATATTTCAGTGCATACACACACACACTTGGTTTATGAGCGAAGTTACTTGACCGTGATAGGGTTGGACAAATATTTTTAACATTCTTGAATTTTTTATAGGGTTTACTTTGTTAGGGTTTAATGTGAGAGGCTGTCAGTTAGGGTTTTCCTCTAAAAGAAAGGAACAATGCAGAGGAGAGAGAGGTTGAGAGTTTTTGTAATCTGATTATTTGATATTGGAAATTGTTTTCTACTATTTTTCATGGATGTAGGCATATTTTGCTGAACCATGTTGTGTTTATTTGAGTGGTATTTTGTTCTCTAATAGTTCTACAAATGTTAAGATCTAACCGTACAGATGTCGCTGCATCAACACTATTTATATATCTCATTAGCCTCATCTACTCACTGTAATAAAGTGTATATATGGTTAATTTTTTTTACATTTTTTATAAATATCATTCAATTCATTGGATTATATATTTCACTTTTTATAAAATAACACACCTCGTTAGATGAGGTATATGATTTTAAAAAAAATAAAACATGTGCGACGAACGTCAATACACTCGATTCATTTTACAGTCCCGTTTGTATTTCAAAAGTGGTCCCCCAACGATTATTACGTTGTGATAATACAATGTACATATACTGTGTTATTGCAGTGCATCAAAACTATTTTGTTTTTAATTTATGAAAAAAATTACATATTTCAGTGCATATATTTATGGGGAAAATCCATATAACCCCCTATAAACCGACTAAAATCCATATAACCCTCTTACTTTTCTTGAAATCTAAATAACCCCCTGAATAAAATATCTGTTGACAGATGATAAATATTTTGTGAACATTCTGTGTGGTTTAATCTTGGATGAAAGCACAGTATACAAAAAAAACCCTACAATGTGTTAAAAATATAAATAATCATCTATAAATGACAATTTTACTCTTCCAGATAAGGTTTATAATCTATTCAGATGGGTAAAATCATCTTTTTATAGATTTTTTAATGTTTTTAATACATTGTAAATTATTTTTAGTATATCGTGTTTTCATTCAGGATTAATCAAATAGAATATTAACAAAATATTCATATCCTGTTAATAAAAATTTCATTCAGGAGGTTCTTTAGATTTATCGGGTGTTTTCAATAAGTTATATAAATTTTAAAAAAAAATTAAAGGGTTATAAAGATTTCAATAAGTTTACAGGGGTTATTTAGATTTTTTATTTATTTATATATACTAGTTTTATAAGTGAAGTTACCTAGACCGTGCGCGTCGTTGTCCGTCCGTTTTTAAGGAGGTCAGGCATTCTCTGTATGGGCGAGAAATGATGGGTTGCTTTGTTGGCTTATGCCGGCATATATAAAGACAGTGATGTTACGTGTGATATGTGAATGTTAAGTATCAGAATATAAGTCGGTAAGCAAAATTAATGTGAATGTGAATGTTAAGTATCACAGTCAAAATGTGAATGTCCAATATTTAAATAGCAAAGCGAGTTTTGGTTAAATCAGTAAATACATCTCATTTTTATAAAAGATGTTAAATAATCAAATCATGAGAGTATATGAAGATATCTGATTTTTAAGAATCATTATCATGATAATGACTAGTTTGTTAAGAAAACAAAGATTCACTATCGTGAATTATAATAATCGTAATGAAAATTATCATGAAATCTTTATTTTTAATTCTTGTAATAATATGATATATCACTTGATTAATTAAATTAGTGTTTATATTTAAACATGTCAATTGTCTTTAAATGATTTATGATAAGATACAGATATTAAGATATCTAATCCATTAATGAGTTTTTCAGGTTCTATTTGATGCAATATGTGTATATTTATAAATACAAAAATAATTAAAATAATATTTTTATCATTAATTAGTATCAAAATTACACGTAAAAAATCACGTGCTAGGTGTGAATGCGACAGTCAATTAAGATTAACGGTATACATCACGAAGAATGTGATAAATAATCTGAACTAAATGTGTATCCAAATTCTAAAATACTAAACATACAATTTTATGAACATAAGTATGTTCGACTAATATTTATGCATTGGAGGTATCCAATCACTCAACCTTTTTCAAATAAGTATATTATGATTAAAATATATTAAGTCTCCTATTAGAAAAAGGTAATAATTTCACTACTCCAGCTAATACATGGAATTATGATTTTTTTATTTTCTGATCTAAAAAATCAGTTATCCTTTGAGAAAGCTTAGTATCGGATTGCTAGAATTAAAATAGAAAGTTGTGCATATCCTAAATGTTTAAGTCGCAAATTCCATTATATATATTCTTATATGATATAATGTTGATGCAACATATAACACATTCGCCAGTCATAGTGTTAAACTGTAAATCAGATTACTCACTTAAAAAAAAATTAAAATATATAATAAAAAAAATGAACAACAAGCATATCATAAATCTGTCATCGCGGATTGAATATATAAATCGATTTGGCTTGTCTGAAAAGGCAGTAAGGTCTGTATCAAACGTGGGAAACAAAACAGGAAGAACTTGTTCTGTCTGTCAAGTGTTATGGGAATGTCAATTGCACCCATACCTTTTTGTATGGGAATCTAACAATACTACATGCAAATTAAAGTTCCAACAATCCAAGGCTCATAAACCTCCACTTGGTCTCTGATGAACCACTTCATCGGAGCTTTAAAAAGTTGAGGAGGGGCTGCATTAAGAATCCTGTCTCTTGGATATATATATATATATATATGTTCTCTTTTGCATGCATGAATTGTGTGGAAAATCTGTTTTTGGTATACCAATCAAAGACATGCAGACTCAGATTCACATAGGAGGAATATATCCATATATGCATATAAAAAGAATGTAATGTAGAATGTTAGGGGTTTAGAGTACAAAGGAGTTAAAAGAGAGAGAGACGGGCATCTGCACATGTGTCATACACATCATAGACAGAGACTGCCACTGTTGCAGGGGGAGGGGCTGAGGGAGGTGGTCACATATATATATTAATGTATATGCATTTTCTTAAAAAAAAATTGTTATACTTGAGGGGGCAGTTTGGTAAAAAGATAAATGAAAGAACAAAGTGGTTAAAGAATAATTTATTCCTATTTGTTATAGAAAATTTTGGATGATTTATGAATAATTGTCCTTATTCTCAAATTTAAAATAAAATAAGAGTTTTTTATTAATTTTTTTCCTGACTTGACATATGTGAACAAGGAAAAATTATTGAATTCTTTATTACCTAATTTAGGATATCTTATCCTCCAAATTTCATCTCTTTGCTAAATTAACCTGATGAAATATATAATAATCGAAAATGTGCTAGGGTGTGAAAACTGTCAATGTTTTTTTTATTATTATTATTCAACACCACGAAACGTCTTCTTTAAATTTCTCTCTCCAGAGGATTTCGGCTTATGGTTAATATATGGTTGACATGAAAAATTTGCAACCATGAGATCCTAGGGTCTCTCCAATGTACTAGATAATGACTCGAATTTTCATGGATAATTTTGATTTTTTATATCTCTATTATATTTTTAATCCCAGTATTGTTGGTAGTGAGTGAGATTAGTAGTAAGTCAAAATTAAGCATTCCTGTTTGTTTGAGAAAAAATTACAGTAGTAAAGAGAGAGGTTGAGTCATTATTATGTATGTGCTAAAATTAAATTATAGGTGACACTGACACCCATACATGATACAACAACACCTGAGAACTTGCTTATCTTATTTAAAACGTGGAAGATGATCTATTATACAATGATTTGATCTATTATACAATGATTTTTTTTTTGTTAACAGTTAACTCTAAAATTAGAAGAAAAACCCTGATGCTCACAATTATCTATATATCATGTGCATCAGATAAGCTCGGAAGAATTTGAACTCCCCGTGTGAATTATTACATGTTGAGTAGAATCATTACAACTTTATCAAGAAAAAAAAAAGTAAACTGTATTTACTCCCCAGATTTGATGGTGTTCAAAGTTCAAACCATGTCATAAAATATATACTTCCCTTAACCTATTTAAATTCACAAACCAGTCAAAGCAAACCATTCATGGTGATCTAATGCTTAACTTTGAGGTTGGGAGGTTCCATATAATTCTAAAACCCTAACCCCCCTGTTTGGAGTAGTGAAATTGGTGGGAATATGGGTGAAATATAAAGGATGAATAAGCCTGTTTCTTTGCAAAAAATAAGTGGATAAATTAGAATACGTAGAAATAAGTTGGTATTGATCTAGGTCCACTTATAATTATGTTATTCCGTCCAATCTATTTCACTAGTATAAGAGAGATCCATCTATTATCACCTCTTATAAATCAAATAACCCACATGTTAATTCATTTTTTCATTATTTATAATTCCATAATTCACATCTTATTCATATTTTATCCATAATTAACCAAACAAAAAAAAATTCAATATTAATAACAAAATTGACAATCAAAAAGAAATTTACTTATTCCACAATTCCATTGGAATAATCATAAACCATAGGTGAAAATTAGTCGGAATAGCTTCAATATGAATGTTTAAAAGGATGTAATAAATGAGAATCTGTATGTTAGAATTAACTGGTATAAAGTGAAATATAGATTACAACCAATCCCTAGAATTAAGTTATTACATGTTATTCAGCACAAAAGAATATGTGGAACCCTCTATCAAATCAACTATATCACTTTTTTTCATCTTTTATAAATATTTATCCACATCTTATTCACATTTTATCTAAGAACAAAAAATTTATTATTATGTTTCCCAACGAGAATAATTCAAAATATAACCAAACAAAAAATTATTTTATCATTATTTATACTAGAATAGTCATAAAAACCTCAAAATAACTTAATTCTCGAAAAGAGTTAGAATTAATAACTTATGTCTCTAGTACCCAAAAGTATAGTGCAAAACACCACCACTCCTCCCCACCACCACCACCACCACCACCACACTGACACCATAGCCAAACATAGCCCCTTAACCATTACCAACGGAAGCAAAGTGCCATCAATGTTGGAGAGCTAAAAAACACAAGGCATTCAGACTGGAAGAAAAAATATAAGCAAAAATACATAAGGCATCGACGACTAACTTAAAATTAAGCAAAAATTATAAGCAAGCAAGCAAAAAATCAGACCTGCATTCAGACTGCAAGCAAGGCAAGCAAGGCATCGATGACTAACTTAAAATTCAGACTTGCTTTCATACTGCAAGCAAAAAATATAAGCAAAAAAACACAAGGCACCGATGACCGAGTGAAATTTTTTAAGGGGTATTTGCAATCAGACTGAAAGCAAAGTGCTTCTGTTTGTCATGAATACAAGACCAATCATAGGAAAAAAATATTGTTAGATTTCAAATAGATGACCATTTGTTAGATATCAAATAGATGACCAGCTCGCATTGCTTAGACTATCCCAGAACCTGTTAACACATGCATGACTTTCAAAAGGTATATATCAATGTTGGTGGAACATTACATTGTACATGGTCAATCAATCTTTAATGGTTGATGAAGATTTGGCTGAACCTAAAAGCTACTTTAAAAAATCAATGCTATTTAGATTGCGAAATAAACGAGAAAACGAAGGTAATAGATTGCGGCACATTTAAGAAGGAAATCATATCTCTTGTTTGTTAGGCGAAATTCAAAAGAATTTTCTGTGGGACCAGGGACAAACAGGCGAAGGTAGCTTTCTCAGCTTGACCGTAAGATCAGCCACGGGGAGTCCCTCCAATATCAAAAAAGAAAAACAAGAAGAAAGAAATAGTCTTGTTTTCAGCAAGTTTTCCCTTCCTAGGTCATCACATCAGGAGATTAAAGCCACAAACTGAAAGCTGCTTTATAAATTAGAAATTAAGGCTATTTTAAATGAGAAAGGAATGTAGAAGACAACTACGATTCATGACCGTTATCCTTGGCCGCATACTCACTGAGGAAAATATAAGGCTATAATTTGATTCCCACAAAGTTTTCCTTCCCATGTCAATACATTAAGGATTCAAGTCACACAACTAAAATCTGCTTTAGAAATTAATGATAATTAAATTGAAAAATGAAGGAAAAAATAATGCTATTTTGAAATCAAAAGAAGATTGAGCTACAAAATTGAAGTTTTAAATAACCTAGAATGTAACAGACAAACATCATCCACAACCATCATCCCGAGCGGCGCACTCAAGGTGAAAAGTTGATGGCTATAGTCAGGTTTCCACCAAGTTTCCTTGCCCTAAGTCGCCACCTACAGGACTCAAGCCACAGACCTGAAAGCCACTTTGGAAATTAAAATTATTTAAAATAACAAATGAAGAGAAAAACAATGCTATTTAGAGATCAAAGGTGATGAGTTATGAAAAATGAAGTTTTAAATAACTTGAAATGAAGAAAATAGATGCGATCCATGGCTCTCATCCTCACCTGCATACTCAATGAGGAAAATATAAGGCTATAGTATGCTTCCCACAAAGTTTTCCTTCCCCATGTCATTACATTTAGAAATCAAGCCACAGACCTAAAAATTGCTTTAAAAACCAATGATATTTAGATTGAGAAATGAAGAAGAAAACAATGCTATGTTGAAATCAAAGGGATAGCTAAAAATTAAAGTTTTACATAACTTGGAATGTAACAGACAAACAGTCTCCACAACCATCATCCCGAGCGACGCACTCAAGGAGGAAAGTTAATAACTATAGTATGATTTCACCAAGTTTTTCTGCCCTAAGTCGCCACCTCTAGGATTCAAGCCACATGCCTCAAAGTTGCTTTAGAATTAATATTATTTAAAATAACAAATGAAGAGAAAAATAATGCTATTTAGAAATCAAAGGCGATGATGGAGTTATGAAAAATAAAGTTTTAAATCACTTGAAATGTGGCAGACAAATGTGATCCATGGCTCTCACCCTCAACCACGTACTCAGGAAAATATAAGGCTATAATCTGGTTCCACAAAGTTTTTCCTTCCACATGTCAATACATTCAAGAATTAAGCCACAAACATAAAAGCTACTTTAAAAACTAATGACATTTAGATTGAGAATTGAAGAAGAAAACAATGCTATTTTGAAATCAAATGGGATAGGTACAAAATTAAAGTTTTAAATACCTTGGGATGTAACAAATGACAAACACGATCCACAACCGAAATCCTGAGCGGCGCACTCAAGGAGGAAAGTTGATGGCTACAGTCTGGGTTCCACCAAGTTTTCCTGCCCTAAGTCGCCACCTCCAGGATTCAAGCCACAAACCGAAAAACTGCTTTAGAAAATAATGTTATTTAAAATAACAAATGGAGAGAAAAACAATGCTATTTGGAAATCAAAGGTGATGAGCTATGAATAATAAAGTTTTAAATCACTTGAAATATAGCAGGCAAATGCAATCCATGGCTCTCATCCTCAACCGCATACTCAATGACGAAAATATAAGGCTATAGTCTGGTTCCCACAATTTTTCCTTCCACATATCATTACATTCAGGAATCAAGCCACAAACCTAAAAGTTGCTTTAAAAATCAATGATAGATTGAGAAAAGGAGAAATCAATGCTATTTTGAAATGAAAACGGATAGCCATAAAATTAAAGGTTTAAATAACTTGGAATGTAACAGAAAAAAACGATCCACAACCGTCATCCCGAGCAGCGCACTCAGAGAGGAAAGTTGATGGAGAGAAAAACAATGCTATTTGGAAATCAAAGGTGATGAGCTATGAATAATAAAGTTTTAAATCACTTGAAATATAGCAGGCAAATGCAATCCATGGCTCTCATCCTCAACCGCATACTCAATGACGAAAATATAAGGCTATAGTCTGGTTCCCACAATTTTTCCTTCCACATATCATTACATTCAGGAATCAAGCCACAAACCTAAAAGTTGCTTTAAAAATCAATGATAGATTGAGAAAAGGAGAAATCAATGCTATTTTGAAATGAAAACGGATAGCCATAAAATTAAAGGTTTAAATAACTTGGAATGTAACAGAAAAAAACGATCCACAACCGTCATCCCGAGCAGCGCACTCAGAGAGGAAAGTTGATGGCTATAGTCTGGTTTACACCAAGTTTTCCTGCCCTAAGTCGCCACCTTCAGGATTCAAGCCACAGACCAAAAAGCTGCTTTAGAAATTACTGTAATTTAAATTAACAAGTGAAGAGAAAAACAGTGCTATTTAGAAATCAAAGGTGATAAGCTATAAAAAATAAAGTTTTAAATCACTTGAAATGTAACTGAGGGATGATGGGGGGGGGGGGGGGGACACAGGGGGAAATGAAGAAGAAGGTTCCTCAAAAGATCCAAGTTTTTATGTGGCTTATGTATTAGAATAGGATCCTTATGAGGGAGAACCGTGAGAGATGGGCACATGGAGAGCCCATGTCTTCTGTGCTTTGTGGGAGGGGGGAAGTGGAGACCCACAATGATGCATTTATTTTGCGAGTGCCCGATGGTTGAGGAGATATAAGGTAGGTCTAGTTTCCACCAAGTTTTCCTTAGGTCACCAATTTCAGGATTCAAACAAGAGATGTAAAAGCTACTTAGAAATCAATGCTAGTTCAAATGAGAAATGGAAGAACAATGCTATCTTAAATCCAAAGGAGATGATTTGGAAAAATAAATAGCTTTGAATATAACAGACAAACATAATGCACACCCGTCATCCTCAGAGGTGGACTAAAGGAGGAAAGTAGATGGCTATTCTGATTATACTAAAACAACCATGCCCCTAAAAGTTTCTTATCACACAAAATTTGCCATATGTAGGTGATATAATACCAAGGCTCAAAATTGGTCAGAGAACAGAGCACCACGAAAAAACACTGAAGAAACTACCCTACTTTTGAACAATGTAATACTGAGAATAATTTTAATCTAATCAGGAATACCACATCTATTATGAATTTAGAAAGCTATACCTATTAACCCAAAAGATGCCTAAATTTGGTTCATCATTCTCACACACACAATCCCCATTTCTTGGTCCTCATAAACAAGTGTGTGTAGTAGGTAGGAAGGTGTGAACAAAATTTACACAGGACCATACTTAAAAAATATCTCTTTTCTAACATCAAAGCAAAACAGAGATTTCAACCCATCAACACTATATGCACTTAAATTGATATTTCATACATCATAATGTTCTATTGCATGATAAGGACAAGAATGCACCAGAGCCACAAGCAATCTTTTAACCTGGAAAAAATTTTCATTTTTTTTTAATTATTCTCCCTGGGGGAGAGCTCTCCAAATAGAAGACTGTTAAAACCTAGTCAAGCTGATCCAGCTTCAAAACAGAAAATCAAAAGTTCTATTCAGTTTTGAACTCAAAAATGGAAAACTACCTTCTAAATAAAAGCAGGGAGATGGTCATCGAGATATAAAACTTCGCCCAGCAAGAACCAAGAGAAGAACAAAGAACAATATCACTCGGGAACAAGTTAGAAAGGGTTGTCTATCAGATCGGCATATGATTTCGAAAATGTTGAAAAATGTTGAAATGGCTCCAAAAAAGAAGAAAGGGAATTGATGTCACAGAGCAAAATTCCAATGGTTCATTCCTCCAGGGGTTTGTTGGAACATTTGGTTTTGGAACAATTGCATTTTTCAAAGGAAAAAAAAACTTACATTGAAGAAGACTTGGGCAGTAATGGTTTCGCTTCTAGTATAGATCACAACTCTTATTCAAGTGAACAGTATTATGGGACCAAATTGGAAAGAGCAGAACATTTTTGGGACCAAATTAATATTATTTAAAATAACAAATAAAGAGAAAAACAATGCTATCTAGAAATCAAAGGTAATGAGCTATAAAAAATAAAGTTTTAAATCACTTGAAATGTAGAAAACAAATGCGATCCATGGCTCTCAACCTCAGTCGCGTACTCAATGAGGAAAATATAAGGCTATAGTCTGCTTCCCACAAAGTTTGCATTCCCCCATGTCATTACATTTAGGAATCAAGCCATAGACTTAAAAGCTACTTTAAAAATCAATGATATTTAGATTGAGAAATGAAGGAGAAAACAATGCTATTTTGAAATCAAAGAGGATAGCTATAAAATTAAAGTTTTAAATAACTTGGAATGTGGTAGACAAACACGATCCACAACCATCATCCTAAGCGGCGCACTCAAGGAGGAAAGTTGATGGCTATATTTGTTAAGTTTTCCTCCCCTAAGTCGCCACCTCTAGGATTCAAGCCACAGATTTGAAAACTGCTATAGAAATTAATATTATTTAGAATAACAAATGAAGAGAAAAACAATGCTATTTAGAAATCAAAGATGATGAGCTATGAAAATAAAGTTTTAAATCACATGAAATGTAGAAAACAAATGCGATCCATGGCTGTCATCCTCAACCGCGTACTCAATAAGGAAAATATAAGGTTATAGTCTGCTTCCCACAAAGTTTTCCTTCCCGGTGTCATTACATTTAAGAATCAAGCCACAGACCTAAAAGTTGCTTTGAAAATAAATGACATTTAGATTTAGAAATGAAGGAGAAAACAATGTTATTTTGAAATCAAAGGGGATAGCTATAAAATCAAAGTTTTAAATAACTTGGAATGTAACAGACAAACACAATCCACAACCATCATCCTGAGCGGCGCACTCAAGGAGGAAAGTTGATGGCTATAGTCTGGTTTCCATCATGTTTTCCTGCCCTAAGTCGCCACCTCTAGGATTAAAGCCACGGACCTGAAAGCTGCTATGGAAATTAATATTATTTAAAATAACAAATGCAGAGACAAACAATGCTATTTAGAAATCAAAGGTGATGATGGAGCTATGAAAAATAAAATTTTAAATCACTTGAAATGTAGAAAACAAATGCGATCCATGGCTCTCATCCTCAACCGCATACTCAATGAGGAAAATATAAGGCTATAGTCTGCTTTGCACAAAGTTTTCCTTCCCCATATCATTGCATTTAGGAATCAAGCCACAGACCTAAAAGCTGCTTTAAAAATCAATGATATTTAGATAGAGAAATGAAGAAAACAATGCTATTTTGAAATCAAAGTTTTAAATAACTTGGAATGTAACAGACAAACACGATCCACAACCATCATCCCGAGCAGCGCACTCAAGGAGGAAAGTTGATGACTATAGTTTGGTTTCCACCAAGTTTTCCTGCCCTAAGTCACCACCTCCAGGATTCAAGTCATAGACCTGAAAGCTGCCATGAAAATTAATATTATTTAAAATAATAATTGAAGAGAAAACAATGCTATTTAGAAATCAAAGGTGCTGAGCTATTAAAAATTAAGTTTTAAACCACTTGAAATGTAGAAAACAAATATGATCCATGGCTCTCATCCTCAACCGCGTACTCAATGAGGAAAATATAAGGTTATAGTTTGCTTCCCACAAAGTTTTCCTTCCCATGTCATTACACTTAGGAATCAATCCACAGACCTAAAAGCTGCTTTAAAAATCAATGATATTTAGGTTGAGAAACGAAGGAGAAAACAATGCTATTTTGAAATAAAAAGGGATAGGTACAAAATTAAAGTTTTAAATACCTTGGGATGTAACAAATGACAAACACGATCCACAACCGAAATCCCGAGCGGCGCACTCAAGGAGGAAAGTTGATGGCTACAGTCTGGTTTCCACCAAGTTTTCCTGCCCTAAGTCGCCACCTCCAGGATTCAAGCCACAAACCGAAAAACTGCTTTAGAAAATAATGTTATTTAAAATAACAAATGGAGAGAAAAACAATGCTATTTGGAAATCAAAGGTGATGAGCTATGAATAATAAAGTTTTAAATCACTTGAAATATAGCAGGCAAATGCAATCCATGGCTCTCATCCTCAACCGCGTACTCAATGACGAAAATATAAGGCTATAGTCTGGTTCCCACAATTTTTCCTTCCACATATCATTACATTCAGGAATCAAGCCACAAACCTAAAAGTTGCTTTAAAAATCAATGATAGATTGAGAAAAGGAGAAATCAATGCTATTTTGAAATCAAAACGGATAGCCATAAAATTAAAGTTTTAAATAACTTGGAATGTAACAGAAAAAAACGATCCACAACCATCATCCCAAGCTACGCACTCAAGAAGGAAAGTTGATGGCTATAGTCTGGTTTACACCAAGTTTTCCTGCCCTAAGTCGCCACCTTCAGGATTCAAGCCACAGACCTAAAAGCTGCTTTAGAAATTACTGTAATTTAAATTAACAAGTGAAGAGAAAAACAGTGCTATTTAGAAATCAAAGGTGATAAGCTATAAAAAATAAAGTTTTAAATCACTTGAAATGTAACTGAGGGATGATAGGGGGACACAGGGGGAAATGAAGAAGAAGGTTCCTCAAAAGATCCAAGTTTTTATGTGGCTTATGTATTAGAATAGGATCCTTATGAGGGAGAAACCGTGAGAGATGGGCACATGGAGAGCCCATGTCTTCTGTGCTTTGTGGGAGGGGGGAAGTGGAGACCCACAATGATGCATTTATTTTGCGAGTGCCCGATGGTTGAGGAGATATAAGGTAGGTCTAGTTTCCACCAAGTTTTCCTTAGGTCACCAATTCCGGGATTCAACCGAGAGACCTAAAAGATACTTAGAAATCAATGCTAGTTCAAATGAGAAATGGAAGAACAATGCTATCTTAAATCCAAAGGAGATGATTTGGAAAAATAAATAGCTTTGAATATAACAGACAAACATAATGCACACCCGTCATCCTCAGAGGTGGACTAAAGGAGGAAAGTAGATGGCTATTCTGATTATACTAAAACAACCATGCCCCTAAAAGTTTCTTATCACACAAAATTTGCCATATGTAGGTGATATAATACCAAGGCTCAAAATTGGTCAGAGAACAGAGCACGAAAAATACTGAAGAAACTACCCTACTTTTGAACAATGTAATACTGAGAATAATTTTAATCTAATCAGGAATACCACATCTATTATGAATTTAGAAAGCTATACCTATTAACCCAAAAGATGCCTAAATTTGGTTCATCATTCTCACACACACAATCCCCATTTCTTGGTCCTCATAAACAAGTGTGTGTAGTAGGTAGGAAGGTGTGAACAAAATTTACACAGGACCATACTTAAAAAATATCTCTTTTCTAACATCAAAGCAAAACAGAGATTTCAACCCATCAACACTATATGCACTTAAATTGATATTTCATACATCATAATGTTCTATTGCATGATAAGGACAAGAATGCACCAGAGCCACAAGCAATTTTTCTGTCAGAAAAATTCAATTTTTCTGACAGAAACAAATGACCTTTCAATGAGTTTAAACAATCAAAGAACATCCTTATGAGAACCTACAACAAGTCTGTCTCACCATGAATGAAGAGTACACCAAAATACACCCAACGAAAGCCACCCAACAAACTTAGACTACGCAATTATAAATCCTAAAATGCTATTACATATCTGCACGTGTGATCCTCTGAATCAAAAGCATCCCATTGTATAGCCAAGTCATCTACATGCAAATTTTTCCATTTTTTACATGAACCATATCTCAAACAATCCAAAAATTATTCACACTACATATCACCAGAGACTCGAATTGAGAAAGGAAAGAAATGCAGCTCGCAACAGAAATCCCAAAGTTATTCAATTCTAAGAAACAACCGCTTTCAATATAAGATGAAACCAAACAAGTTAACAAACACAAGCGCAAAATAATGTCACGAACTTGCTAGCTCGAGGAGGAAATCTAACCTAAAAACAAGACCTAAATGAGGAACCAAATGAAATCCCATGATTAAATTAAAAAAAAAAAAACAACATAATTAACCTCAAAACACCACCCCAAATAAGGAACAAATAGCAGTAGAATAAAAAAGACCCGAACGAGACCTGGATCTGAAATCCCAAAATCAAATTAGAAAATCAGCAAATCAAACCTCAAAATTTCTCATTTGTGATCGTTACCGACCTCAATCTCTCTATGCAACGAAGCCCATGAATTCTCAAAATCAACAACTGCAAAAACAGATTAAACCAGAAAAACAAAGAGAACTCCATGTGAGAGAACATCGGAGGAGGAAGACCTCGGAATGCAGACGCATCGATGATGTCGGTCGCGAACGGCGGACTCGTATGAGATGTACGAGACTTCTACAATGGAAACTAAAAATTCTCTCGTATTTAGGGTTTATATAGGGTTCGATTGGATCCTAAATTGCAACAGTAAAAAAAATTAGAGCCGTTGTGAGTTGTGACGAATATTATGAGATTTGTGTGTGTAAATCGGGACCGTCCATCAGAATCAGCCAGGGTGTTTAATGAGAGCGATTTCTTGAAGCCAGGCTGTAATTTTTTTTCTTCTCATAATTAAAAGCTTTAATTAATTAATTAATTTTGGACTGCAATATTAGGTTTTGTATAAGTCGCCGAATGAATTAACGTCTGCTTTTCATTTTTTAAAATAAATTATAATATAACCCATGTAATAAATTTTATATTTTTACAATAAGTAATTTATATGTTATTTATTTATAACAAATTTTAAAAATATCTTGCATAAAGAGTTACCTGTGAATGTGATAGCATGCAAGATTAATGTACGGAAAAAGATAACACAGCTCCCATTGGTTGCAGCTCCACTTACAATTCATCATATTATTATTTTTTAAATCATACACTCATATTTTAAAGTGCATATTATTATATAAAATAAAGTAAATACTAAAATATATATATATATTTTTTTTTTTCATAATAAAAAAAAAAGAAAAAAATTTGAGTCATATACTATGATAGGACCCATATACTATGATAGTGTAGTACATGCTACGTTATCATAGTTTATAGGGCTGCAAAAAAAACTACGTGTATCAACGCTTTGTATGTATATCGGACAGGAGAGAGGGTCGTAAATGAATCAATGTGTAATGATGTTATAACAAAATAACCTATGTTTGCTCATCTGAATGACACTATTTTTTTAGTCAAATTCCATAACATTAACTAGAAAAATATGTGTGGATTATAAACAGAACTAACAAAATGTATCTTATTAACCAAATATATATATCTAAACAAAATTTTAGGGGTCTCTCTACCGTTCTGTCAAAAAAAAATATACATGGTTTTAACTTAAGAGCGGTTGAAACAATTTCTAAACATATATATATATATATATATATATATATATATATATATATATATATATATATATATATATATATATATATATGGTTTTACTTTTTACCAAAAAAATTAAAATATCACTTCTCCATTTTTTATAAACTTAAGACCTATTGAAAACAATATATTATTTTTTTCATGGTAAAAAAATATAACTAAACAAAAAATGATTTATTTCAATGGTATAACCATTCATAGTTATAAACTCCAAAATAATTTATGCCTTCATTTAAATGAGACTTTATTTAATAAAAAAATTTAGGATACGTGTATAAATGAGATTTTCTTTCTTATACAACAATTGATAAGTAATAAAAGAATAGTGACACTCATTTTTATATTGACACATATAGCGAAGAGAACTTTCAATAATATAATTATGGATTTATTTTTAAAAGTAAGAAAATATTAACATGGATACTAACTAACGAAATTCACCTAACAATTTTTTTTAAAAAAAACTTATTTAATAAAAAAAAATAGGATATGTGCATAAATGAATTTTCTTTCTTAATACAACTGTTGATAAGTAATAAAAGAATAGTGACATGTTTACATCGACACATATAGCGATGAGAACTTTTAACAATATAATTATGGATTTTTTTTAAAGTAAGAAAATATTAACATAGATACCAACTAACGGAATTCACCTAACAATTTTTTTTTAAAAAAAAACACCAATTAAAGAAGAATCTCAAATAAATAGTATTATACAAAAAGTTGACTTTTGATGTTAAAATTGAATGAAATTTTGAAATGCTCACAACAGATTCTTTGGCTCAACGTCTAATGTTATTATGTGATGGGTTCATTGAGTCATTGATTTACTTTAAAATTGATGAGTGCTATTAAATATATTTCACAAATCATAGTTTCATAAACAATCTATATAGTCATGTAGCGAGATATATATTCTATTAACACATATTTTTATTTTTCATTCAATGGATTCATGCATCTTAAAAATATAATGTTTACAATTTCTTAAAAATTAAAACATGTGTAAATTGTCAGTGAAAAATATAAAAGCAAACTGTTCTTCACATTATTCTAGATTGATACATGATGTAAGACATTTCAACAAACAAATCAAGATTTATAGCTGTTTAAAATTTAGTACTTTCATACAACATTGTTAAAGACAACAAATTAACATAAAATGCTAATCGTAAATACTATATTCTATATATTGTGGATCATTTGATATCGCACAATCATCACTGACCAGGTCCCACCCCCAAAAAAAAAAAAAACATTAATAAATCTATTGAAGATCTGCTTTCATTTTATGCCACTTTATTGATAGTCAAAATAATTTATGTTTAAACATAATTATTTACATATCATGTCCATTAATGTCCATCAAAATAATTTATGTTTAAACCTAATTATTCGCATATCATGTCCATCAAAGCACAAAATGTGGCACAACTCGTGTGGTGGGTGAATTTTTAATCTTTAATCGTTATCCCAACCGACAGGCAACAGAAAGAGAACAACGTTTTAACTAATATTTAATAATTAATAATATATTTAATGTTATATATTGAGTCAAAATTCACTTCTTTTTTTTTTTAAACACGGTAGACTACAATTACCTCAGGTTTACTGTTATTGTTCCCTTTAATTATGGTTTAGTGTACATTCTCGTAAATGATCTATGACAAATCTGATAATATATGGAGATAATTAAACTTTTTACAATGATATGTAATTTTGATCATTAGTGTAGGAGTGAAAAAATCACATTTTGATTAATGTTGTCACGTGAATGAATCACCTTAATTAATTGCGTCATGGACACAACATTTATGAGAATTTAAATGTATTAATGTTCTCAAATTTAATAAATATGAAAAAAATCCAATGATTTTAAGGATCTAGTTATTTAAGCTCCTAGCACTATCATAAATTATTCTTTATAAATCATTTTTCTTTTTCTATATGATCACTAATTTGATAGTTGGAGATTTTGTCTTTTTTTTGCAGGTCTCTCTTCCCACACGTCGGAAAATTCGACCATCACAATTAGTATGAGAAGAGATGCAACAATTAAGGTCAGTTTTATAAATTATCAAATAATGTAATAATCCATCCAAATTAAACATATGCATGTTTATTAATTTAATATCATCTAAAATGTTTTACCAATAATAAGTATTCAGTCGCTAAACTTTTTAAAATATTTGGATAATCCTTTTTTTTTTTTAAGAAACCTTTGTCAATTTTATTTCTCAATAAATAAGAAATAGATCCTATGGTTGGAGGGGGACAGAGACCTGAAATGCATGAATCGAGTAACTAATCTATATATCAATTTTATATCTCTCTAGTGATGCTAGCCTGTGATGTCAAACACCCACATGTGGGAGTTTTATTATGGGCATACCCCTATTGAATTTCTTCTAGACCAGCCAGCCATTTTGATTGAGTGACTGCTTGGTTTATTCATATTGTTCAATTTTGACCTCCCAATATAAAAGAAAAAAGAAAAAAAAGAAGAAGAAGAAGAAGACATGGTGGCTGTTGACTCCATAATGTATAGGAATAATGTATAGGAACACCAAATACAAACCAAACCTCTGCTTCTAAGGTTCTCTCTGTTTGGTGACCAGAACCACATCAAAAAACATGTGGAGACCTAAATAATAAATATTCAATGTCCCATTATATTATTGTGAATAGTATTTTTTTATTATTGAGGGGATGTGACGTGTCACCCAACTGGTTCATATTTAATTACGCGTACAGGGGGGGCAAATTCTGAAAAAGAGATTTGATTCCTGCCATTGTTTTGCCTGTTTGGGATTTCGTTTAATGTTATCCCCCTCGATAATAAATAAATTGGAATTTTTAGTCTTGGGTTACTCACATTTTTTTTTTATTTAAAAACGAGTCCTTTCATTATTTTACACACACAGATTGATTTAAAGTTTTGCTTTCGAATTAGGGGCGATTTATGTTTTTGACTCACCATGTAGCATTTCTATATATAATTCATTTATGTTCAGTAGAAAATATAAATCAAATGTTTATAACCACTCAAATACTGGAGTGTGTCAAAACATGAGTACTGAAAAATTTCTCCTTATAGAACTAGAGACATTTTTTAAAGTTTTTTTTACTCAAAATGCAACACTTAATGTATGTATTTTTGTTAGTTATAGATGAAAATGAAATAAAATAAGAGATCTTTCAAGAATCTAACATTTTTACCAAACAAAATAAGTACAATTTTTTTTTCTTTATTTTTTTCTCTTTGTTTTATTAGAAGATATAGTTAAATTTAATTTAGTTTCTCATAATATTGAAAATGAGAGAGCAATACATTTATTTTGTTATATTAAAATAAAAATATTGTAGATTTATGATTTCTTAAGTGGAAGCTCTACGTCATGTTAGATTATTGATTTTTTTCTATTATTAGAGAAGATTCTATTTATGGATACAAATAGTGAAATCTAAAAAAACTTAAAAAATTAAAAATACAAAAAATAAAAAATATAGAAATAATATTAAATATCGGAATAATGAATCATAATAACTCTTTGACACATTTTATGTCATTTCTTTGCAAAAACAAAAAAAAATCAATAATCTACGATTCATTTAAAAAAAAAAAAACCAAAAAAAAAAATCAGAAAAAGTAGGATGAAAAATAAAACAATTTCCTTTTTATCACCTTTTAATTTAAATTCCATCACTCTATATTTTTTACCTAAATTGGCATACACACACACTTATTGGGAACTCCAAAACAAGTGTCAGAGGGATTAATTCTTAAATAGGAAATATTGATGTCCTAAAACTTAAAAAGCCCCCGTTAAATAACAGTGCAAATCTTGGTGGTTCGCGTGTCCCAATAAACGAGTGTTTCGCGGGACCAAATTAACAGAGAGAGAGAGAGAGAGAGAGAGAGTGCTTCTCTATCGTCTCTCTCTCGCTCCATTGATTCTTCAATTTGTTGGGTCTGTTGTTCTTCGACCCTCTGAAGAGAAGAAGCGCAGGTGATCGGTAGATTCTCTTCGCATCGGATTCCGTGATAGGTGTTCCGTGGATGGCTATGGCGGCCATTGTGAACAGTTTCGATCAGTGGCAGAAGGACTCGTTCTTCTCCGCGGCAGAGGAAGTTCAGGAATCCGCCGATTTGTATGTTTTTTTTTCTCCATCTCTCGCAATCCATGTATTTTTTTTAAATTAAATTGTTGTTTTTGCTTCTTTGGGTTTTCGTTCTTACGATTGATTTGTTCAAGATTCGGGTTTTTTGGTTGGTGATAGAATTTGTAATCGATATTTTTAATTTTTGGGTGTCACAAATAATATAGACCTGTATATCGATTGATTTATTCAAATCCAGTTTTTTGGTATCCAGTGATTTGTTCAAAATTCATTTCTTAATGTCTAGTGTTCGAAATTCGGTGTATAGCGTTTGATTTGTTCAAAATCCAGTTTTTTGATTGGTGATGGAAATTGGTTTCTCAAAAGTTGCTTTCTTTTGATGTCACCAAAATAAGAATGGAATCCGTGTATCGGATGTGGCTTCGTGGCCGTAGCGATGGGTTTGATTCGGATCACATGGATGAGCTGTTGAAAGAGCTACAAACTGCGTTAGGCACTGCAAAATGGCAGGTATTATAATTTTCTTCTTCAGATTGTGTTTGGTCTTATAAGTTCTATTGTTAGGCATTGGTTCTTTTGAATTAATTCAATGATCCAATGTATTTCTTCAATATTGGTGGGTGAGTGAGCAGTTGGAAGAGTTTGATAGGGCTATCAGTTTGAGTTGTCGGAATGTTATGGAGGACAATGCTGTTGCTAGGCGTAGACAATTCGTTGCGGTTTTAGAAAACCAGGTTTCGCATATTGAGAAAGTGATCCAGGATTCATTAATTGAGGATGGAAAGCAACCCCTTCGATGGGTGCAGTTAGACGATGAAGAAAGTAGTGAATTGGAAGCGTTTCTTTCGGGAACTTCGCAACCATCTTTGAGTACAAAAGACTCATATGTCAGCTCACTTTCTTCTAAGCGCAGTGGTTCATCCCAAGAGAGTAGTCGTTTGGACTCGGTTAAGTGTCTTAAAGAAACTCCAAGAAATGGTGGTGATGATGCTGAGTTTCCTTTCAAGTCACTAGCAAAAGAAGTTCTTCAAGTGAAAGATATGTCAAATGGTCGTGGAGTGCAACTGAATGGTCAAAAGAGGACATGGAGTTCACCGGATATGGGTGCTTGGAGGATTACAATCCCGGATGAGGATGTGGGGAAAAAAGCCTCAGAGGCTAGTACAGAGACATCTGCTTATGTTTCTAGACATCTTGGGTTTTTGAGAAGTGTTGAATTGGCGATGAAGACAAAGTGGTTGAGAAACAGCTTTCCGAAGGAGAAGGTTGGAGGGGACTCGAGTCACCATGGTTCTAGGGGACCAAGTCGGTTCACTCAGGTGGGTTTCACTTCTGCACAGATTAATCCTCCAGAGATGCCACTGGACGAGCCATTTTGTCTCTCCTTTTTTATCGATTCAATATCCTCTCTTTCATTTATGATTTGATGTTATTTTATGTGTTGTACAGGGCATGAATGAAAGGAGTGGGAGTTGTCTTGGTAACTACAATGAAGTCTTGATTCTGAGACAACTTCTTGGACGGGTTGGTGGATATCAACGTCAGTTACAGGGCTCATTATATACGCAATATAGCCGTTCTCTGCGAATCACGTTCTTGCTTGTGCTAACCATTTTCTTAGTTGGTAAGATGATATCATTAATTATGTTTGTAAAAATGAAGCATAAACTGAAAGATCTAGTCTGAATTTATCTGCAGATATCTTGCCATTATTAGATTAACCACTTTTACACTTGAGTGGATTAAACATCTTTGACTTATTCTGTGATAAGAGAAACCAATTTTGATATTTTTGGGATTGAACCTAAACTTGCTTTTTCTTTGCATCCAGTCAATTGATCTGAAAAGTGTGTTTGTGTTTGTTTCCATATTTCAGGCCATTGTCCTCCTGATGTGTTGTTAACCTACTTAGTTTTGTCAACTGTGTCATCATTTGTTAGTATAAAATTATAAAAAGTCATAATTACACATTATTGAGCTACTAATTAACCGTTTTACATGAGTTATCATGCATGTTTGATCTTGATTTAATGTATTGGCAAGCATGTCCTTGCTAAAAATTATTTAGACCTTATAATGAAAGCATTCCTTCTAGATTTTTTTCCTTTTCTTAGAGTCGTGAAACTATTCCACAAAATTGTTGCATAGACATCGTCGTCCATTTTTGAAATTACATTACAAGGAATCCATCTCTGAAAACAAGATGGATTATAATTTTATAGTTCTAATAAGGTTACATTCTCAGTTTATCTGTTTATGCTGGGGTTCCTTACATATGGATTGATGTAATTTAGTCCTTCTAACTGTACCTGACATTTTCTGATGGATGGATTGGTTTGTCTGATGTTCTTTGAAGTGATCTTTTTCTTCCCATAACTTTATGTTATAGAGATAAAACTTTGGTGCTTGCATGTATGCGGTGCATGTTCAATTGGTTTGCTGATGAGTGACAACTTACAGTATTGTTGCATTCTCATGTTATGGTACCTCATGGTGAGAGATGGCAGGCAAAAGTTTTATGGGGTCTTTAATTGGAAAATAAATAAGTGATCTCTTCAAATCTAATGTTAAAACAAAGACATACATAATATCCCATACAAGATAACTATACTGAGCTCATGATTATGTTTGCTGGTTTGTCTGGTTCTTGAGCAGCTGTTCAAAGAGCACTGGTGATTGCAGTGAGATTTTTTGCTGGTTTGTCTGGTTCTTGAGCAGCTGTTCAAAGAGCACTGGTGATTGCAGTGAGATTTTTTTGCTGGTTTGTCTGGTTCTTGAGCAGCTGTTCAAAGAGCACTGGTGATTGCAGTGAGATTTTGTTCTGTGATGTTATCATGGTCAGATACCTGGTAGATGGAGAGATCCTGAATTATGACCTAAAATGAATTCTTCAGATGATTTCCTTTTTACATTCTGACTTTTATGGTTGGCCTACATTATTGATTTGAGGAACTCTGATGATGGTCGTGCTTCCAGCTCCCTGTTTACTTTATGCCTAGATATCTTCTAGAGATAAATTTGGAAAAAAAAGCATGACACGACAGTTTGCTCATGCTTACTGGACTGCATACCGGGGTCAAAGCTAAATTTATTCACTAATCAGAATGTTTAAGAGAGAAGCATCAGAACTTGTGTATGAAAGGACTCATCTAGTGGATTTACCTGTATTTGTAGTTTCCTTGTATTTCTTTCTCATCAATGACATCTTGCAAGCATTATTCGGTAACTGTGTATAAACCACTCTGTATAAACCTCTATGCTTCTTTTAGTTTTTTTTTTTTTTTTAGAGTGTATAAACCACTCTATGCTTCTTTTAGTTAAGAGATGACAATCAGTATCTTGGTGGAGAAAATGAATTATAATATTATATGAATGTTGTTGAAGGCTGAGTTTGTTGATTGTATTTGTGACATTAGGCAGAGTTAGTTGATTTGCTGTGTCCTTGCTGAACCACATTGATGGTGAGCTGACTAAACTCATGCTGGTGTCCCTCTTCTTACATGGGGAAGTTCTGAGGAAAGGCATTCTGACTTTAAGACTCTGAGCTGAAGAATTATGAGGCAATAGAATAAAGGTCAATCTGCCTTACAACAATCATTTAGCTCCTAATCATAATTTTGAAAGGAAAAAATAACTCTCGAGTGAGCCGTTGAATATTCTATTTCTACATATTTCGTAGATTTTTTTTCATTCCGAATGAGCTATCTGCAATTTTGTTATGTTATTTTAAAGAAGACTTGTTGATCAAGTTGCAGTGAGGTGATGTATGTAGAAGTGAAATTTTTTTTTTTTTAATTATTTATTTATTTAGAAGGGAAAGTCTCAGCAAGGGTGAAAAGAAATATAGAAGACATGGTTGTAGCAGGTAGCCTTGCAAACATTTATCTGTAGTTAGAACATGCAGATTATGTTTGGATTGATGTGATTGTAATAAAGGTTTTTTTTTCTGTAGTAATCTGGTATTCTATTTAATGAAATCCAGACCCTCTTATTGACTCAGTGGCAGACATAAGCGATGAATATGATTGCAAAATCATATCACTTTTTAGAAATAATGGAATCTTATATGAGAATGGCTACCATTCTGTAATTCCAATTTATGCTTGTGGAAGGCTTTACTTACCAATCTTTTGTTGTCCCCTTGATATGTTAATGATCACGTTTCATCATGTTTGTTTTAAATTAGGTTGCTTATCAAAGCATATAACTGAAGGGCAGTTTTTACCAACTTGATTTTTCTGCAAAGTTTTTACTAAGAAAACTATGCAAAGTTTAAACTTAGATTTTTCTAAAGGTGCTGATAAATTTATTTAATTGCAGAGTATCCTAATGAGTTTTTATGTGACATTCATGCAGTTCCATTTGTGATTTATTCAAGTTGAAGGCGGCGTCTGCCTTATTCTGCTTCTTGCACTCCAAGAGGTACCTTTCCAATCTCATCGAACACAAACTCCATATGACCTTTCCATAATTTCATACTTTTTTTTATAAGGTGTATTTGTGTGCAATTTTGGATGAAAACCCATGGATAGTGGAGAATCTAGGTAAAATGAAAAATGATGGAATTTTTTTTTTTAATTATCGAGTTTTTTTTTTTTCATTTTCCCTCACAAATTGTCTTCTCATGCAGACATTTAAGCACCAGTTCTTTGAGTGGACGAGGACAATTTTTATTTATGTTTCTTGTTTTTTGTCAGTTTCTTGCATGCACAAAAACACCCTTAAAAATCCTAGAAATTTTGGAGTTTGGATGATAAAGGCCACTTAACTCTCAAATTATTTTTCTTCCCCTTGAAAGGCGTAAGATATATTTTTGTGTTCCAATTTTCTCTAGTTTTCAAGAAGCAAGGTTGTATTGCTGATCTTTTGCTTATTTTTACAGGCTCCATGATTCCTGACGAGTGAAGAGTTATAGAGCTTGGATGGTGCTGAGCATCTTTGGGATAAAGGGTTTCAACATTTTTCTTTAAAATTTTACTGTCAACCAACCACAGGTTGTTTATATAACTTATTTGGGACCTTTTTCAGAAGAAAATCCCAATCTAGTTATATTATTGTCAACACTTCTGTTCAATTGTGTATATGATGTTGCATTGCTTCACCATCCCTGTTATTCTTTGGCCTTGTTTGGATGCATGATTGAAAAATAAAAGATTCCTAAAATCTTACATTTCAAATCAGTTCTTAAAAACGTTATTTTTGTAGTTTTTCAATTGTTGGATTTTTCTTTTACGTTGAAAAAGCGAGGTAAGGAATTGAAATGCAGCGGTATTGTAAGTGTTTATATTCGTGTTTGTAAATTGTCCTCTTTTCAAACACTAAATTATCCCATGTACATGCCTAAACAAGTTGGATCTGATTGGAGGTTAACTCAATCACAACCCAAATTTGGAGAAAGGCACATTGTATCCCCCAGGGCCACATATCCTCTTGCAAAGGTCATGCCTCCAGTGGTATTGTATTTTCACAAAATCTGAAATCCAGTTTTAACATATTCAATAAAATGACAAATTTATTTGAAATATTTAAGAATAAATACAATAACAGAGGATTCTATGCACACTTTACAATTTTTCTATGGGTTGAGAATGGATGTTACAATTTTTTAAAGCCAGAAAATGTGATGGCACGCGTTGTAAATATCGACAACTACAAGGGCTTTTTCCGTGGAGGGGAATCCCCACGTTCTCCCATAATCACGATCCGGGAACTCGACCTCCCTCCAACCAGAGGCGAGCGTCAAAATCAACGGTCCAGATTATCTAACAAACAAACACGCGGATCGTGTTTAGATCCAACGATCGACGCAGCTCCTCCGATCAAACTATAAAAGAACCCCCATAGCCCCCTCTTAAAAAACAGAGTCCAACAAAAACAACAAAAATCAGTTCATCCAAAATTTCCATCGAGAGAGAGAGAGAGAGAGAGAGAACAAGAGATGTCAGGGAGAGGCAAAGGAGGGAAGGGATTGGGAAAGGGAGGCGCGAAGAGGCACCGTAAGGTGTTGAGGGACAACATCCAGGGCATCACCAAGCCCGCCATCCGCCGCCTCGCCCGCCGCGGCGGAGTCAAGCGCATCAGCGGCCTCATCTACGAAGAGACGCGCGGAGTCCTAAAGATATTCCTCGAAAACGTCATCCGCGACGCCGTCACTTACACCGAGCACGCGAGGCGGAAGACCGTCACCGCCATGGACGTCGTCTACGCCCTCAAACGCCAGGGACGCACCCTCTACGGCTTCGGCGGTTGAGCAATTCGATCGATCGATCGATCGATATAGCCGTTTTGTGGTTTTCGTGTCTGTAATTTATGTTTTTAGACTTCGATCTCGGAATTTGATGAAATGAAAATCGTATCCTTTTATTTTTTCTTTTTCTTTTTGACGGTTAGGATTCAAACATGTTTGGTTTCTGTTATGGCTTCTTGTTATTTGAACGGCGATAAGAGTATCCACGTGTGTACGTGAATGTTACACGTTTTATTGTCAAAAAACGAAATGATTAATCTCTCTATTGTTTCGAACTTTGAAGAGCAAAAACTCACACTCAACGAAACGAATTGGAAACCCTAGATCTCTGATCGATTGAAAATTGAAGCTCTAGATCCAAGAAGGAATGGCGTGCTTTGCCCTCTCGTTGGAACCGATGAATGGCCCCGGCATCCCCTCCCACATACGAGATTTATACGTGCAATTGAACTGGTACAGTCAGATTCTTTTGTTCTTTCGTTTTGTTTTGTATTTGTTGATTTCCTGTTTTGTCTCTGGGAGATATAAATTGTTTGTAACATTTATTTGAGCTTTGGTTTCCTCTTGTATTGAAAGCTGTTATGAATCAAGTTAATGGCGTTTCTTAGAATTGAATCACTTTGGGAAGTCCTTTGCGAGCTGCATTTCTTCCCTTTCTCAATTTGAGTCTCAGATGATATGTAATATGATTAAAGTTTGGATTGTTTGATATTGATCATGTATAAAATGGAAAAGTTTGCATGTAGATGACTTGGCTATACAATGGGATGCTTTTTATTCAGAGGATGAAATACGCAGATATGCGATAGCATTTTAGGATTTTTGCTCGATTAGTCTAAAGTGAATAGGAGGTAGTTTTCCATTTGGAGTTCAAAAGTGAATTGAACTTCTGATTTTTCTCTTTTGAAACAGGATTAGCTTGACTAGGTTTTAGCAGTTCTCTATTTTTTGGAGTGCTCTTCCTTGGAGATAATAATTAGAAAAAAATATATAGAACAGGCTTCCAGGTTAAAAGATTTCTTGTGGATTTGGTGCATTCTTGTATTTATCATGTGATAGAACATTTTGATGTATGAAATATCATTGTAAGTACATATAGTATTATAGTGTCGATGGGCTTAAATCTCTTTGTTTTGCGTTGATGTTAGAAAAGGATAATATGTTTTCAATATGCTCCTGCATAAAATCTGTTTAGGCATCTTTTGGGTTAATAGGTATAGCTTTCTAAATCCATAATGGATGTGATATTTCTGATCTGATTAGATTAAAATGATGCTCAGTATTACATTGTTTCAAAGCAGGTTAGTTTCATCAGTGTTTTTTTGTGGTGCTTTGTCCTTTGACCAATTTAGAGCTTTGGCATTATCTCATCTATATATGGCAAATTTTATCACATCCACTGTTGGTGTGATAAGAAACCTTTGGAGCATAATCGTTTCCGCATAATCTGAATTTCCTTTTATGAAAATTGAAAGTGTTTAACTTGGGAGTTTGGATCCTTCTTGAATTGGGGCTCCTTGACCTATTGAAACATTTTCAAGTTTTTATCAAATCAGCCGCTAGTTGATGATGACAACAACCCACTCCAATTAAGCCAATTTCTTGAGGTGTATTGTATAGTTGATGGAAAGATAAGTCAGAAGCAGTAGAGTTATGAGTGATGTATTTTGCATGCATTAGAGTAAGAATATGAATATACATTTTGTATGTTGGATTAAAACTCAAGTAATTATTGAAGTCATATTGTGTATGTTGTAAGTTGAAAGAAAGCATTTTGTGTTCTGACTTGACAATAAATCATCTAGAATGGTATCTCTATTCTTTGAGATTTATGAAATGGAAGTTCATAAAATGTAACAACTGGTGAATGGATATTGGTATATGGTTTAAATTGAAAGAGAGGTTTCTTGTTAATGATTTTTCAATCCACTTGTATTGATACATTCAATTGACATCTCCAATTGACCACGAGAAAAAAAATTGTGGAAGATACTGAGATCAAATGTTTTACAGAACTAGACCAACAAGTAATCTCCATATCACATGTTGTATTTTGCAAAATAATCTATAATATCATGATGAGAAAACTTTGGATTTTATGTCTACTTTAAAATGTTAATGCAAATATGCATGTGAAACTATGCACATCCCTCTAGTGGTTGAAGCAGTTGCACATTCTTCAATTTTGTCACATTATCAGGTTTTCAGTTTTGGTTTTCCTATAATGTTTTCACGCTTGTTTTGTTCATCATGTGTATTGTTAAAATCTGTTTGTATCATTGTGCGTGTTGTGTATTTCTTTCATAACACTTGAGAATCATTCGATTTTTGGTCTGACTTTAGATTATAGCGTTTTCATATTTGAAATTCTGATAGTAATGTGAATCTCTATTGCTAGGTTCTAATAGTTGTTGTTCGTGTATGAAGAGCACATGATGTTATAAAAAAACTGCTGTAAGTTTGTTCTTATCTAATTGTTGTTCAATCGCTATTTTTATTCTATTTTTGAAGGTGGTCTCTCTGAGGGTGTGTTTGGTTGCGTGATTGTAAAACTGATTATGTAGGATCCGAGTTTTAAAACTAATTTTGTAGAAAGCTTACTTTCTCAGTTTTTTGAAATCGTAGCTTTTGAACACTATTTGTCTGAAATCTGTGTGCAGGAAACTGTTACAGTAAAAATTTTGGTTGTACGATTGTAAATGTAGCTTTCTGTAATCGCACAACTAAATGCACCCTCAGTCTTAATGGAATTTTCATTTCCCTTTGTTCTCTAATTTCTGGGGAATGGTTTTTTGGCACTTATTTCATCAGGCTAGTTAATTTTTTGAAAAAAGATATGTCCAGTTTCAATTGTAGTCCATATCAGTTTTTTTTTATTTTTTAAATTACTCTTTTATTGAAGTGTATACTGTTATATGAAATGAAGTTTATATTAAGGTATGATAGTGTATTTTTAAAAAAGATATGTTTAGTTTCAATTGTAGTTCATATTGAATTTTTTTTTTTTTCCAATTACTTTTCCATTGAAGTGTATGTTGTTATATGAAATGAAGTATATACTAATATATATATTTTTTTATTTTAAAAAAATGAAAAAAAAAGTCTATGTACTATGATAGAATTCTATATATTATTATAACACAGTATATGTTATGCTATCATCGCATAGAAGATTGAAAAATAAGCTGTAAAAGAGATTGAATGTATCAATGTTCTAATTTTTTTAAGCTATGTAGTATTCAGTTGAGTTGGCGGAGACAACTTGCACAACTCTCAGTTTTTTTAACTACTTTAGAGGCCTATAAATTGAAGATCATCAAACTCTGTATTTCAATTTATATAGCTATGTAATTGATTGAATTCTTTTAGTTTTTCTACTGATAGTTTGGGCTTTTTTCACCTTGCATGCGTAAGGATGTTATTTTGATCAAACTTGGTCATTTCTCTCTCTTGAAGAGAAGTTATTTCACAATACCAAACAAAGAGGCATTGGGAACTAAGATTTAACCAGAAATAAATAAATAATAATAATAATAAAATAAACACTTACCTAATAAATAAAGTTATTCCACAAATCCTGGGTGCCCTCTAATTTACCTATTGATTATAGAATCTTTACAATTATCCCAGTCTTATGTTTATTCATAAAACAAGCAAGATTGAAAAGTTCGGTGAGGTGAGCTACACCTAATCACACAAAAAAGTAAAATAATAAAAGAACCACTTTGTTGGTATCACCAGAAAAGAAAGACATAGCAAAGGAAACTAAAAATAGATGGAGCAACTGTAATAAATATCATGTCACAATATATAGTATTAAATAAAAAGATAGACACGCCTCCCTACCCTACCTTCCCTTCACTTCTAAGCTAATCATACCCTTTGAAAAAAAAATCTTAAAGTCACAGAAAAATAACCTTCTAGTGATATAAATTATTCTATTATAAATAATTATTTTAGTATAGATTTGTAAAATATGAAAAAATGATTTGATAAGGGTTTACCCTCATTTATAAAGGGTGAGATAAATAATTTGACAATGAGCTACTTTTATATCAGTGAAATAAATTGGATAAAATAACTTAAGTTCATGAAAAGATACCAATATCAGTTTATTTTTAGCTATTATGGCATAGTTATATTGGTGTATACTTATATTCCATTCAAACAAACGTCTGTTTCGAGTTTATTTACCAATGTTCCAGCGTGTTGTTATTCCTCTACCCAATCAAGCCATTAGAGCTAGTTATGTATAGTAACTGTGGTTTCAAAAGAACTTTATTCTTTCCCCAGGAGTCCTATTCTGTTAGATTTTGTGAAAATTAAATTTTTTTTGTCTACACCACTCATAAATTGTTAGACAAAAATTCCAAACGCAATTTACTGTTTGAGAACGAGTTTGAATTGTAACATTTGATTTAGGATATGTTTAAATATGAGTTTAGGTAGATTCTACGTTTGAAAAGTTAAAAATTATCAAATTAAGAGCCAAACATATTTTGAGTGTTTAGCTTTTCAAATCACCATCATTTTTTTTTATTTAAAAAATCTTACGATTGAAAAGATAAGTTTGAAACAGAATTTGAAAATAACTTTTCAACCGACTTTTTTTTTTTTTTTTTTAGATTTATAAAAGAACAGTTCTTTATAACTAAAAGCTAATTTTTCAATTTAAATATAAGCTAAGCTATCCAACAAGTTTTGACCAAAGAATAATATCTTCCAAGCTGTCCAAACTTATTTTTTTAACATTTTTTTTTTTTTTTTTTTGTAAAATCAGGTACAATGAAAAGAAAAAAAAAATTTATTACACAACGTTGGAAATGTCATCATGTCCCTTACAACTAAGCGACTTCAATAGCCTCCAACCGTTCCCGCTCTTCCCCAACGCCGTCTTCCTCCCCTCTGACGACAACGGCAACGGCGGAGGCGGCTGTCTCCGCCTCTGTCGGCTACGGATGTCCCTCATCTCCATCTCCCCCGGCAACTTCACCGACCCGAAAACAATCCAATACCAGTTCGGCTTCGCCGCCGATGCCGGCGGTGGTGGTGGCCTCTCGCTCCTCGCTCTCTGCAGCTTCTGGTACTCCAACGACGACGATGACGACCCAGCCTTCAAAAACCGGCCTTTCGCGCTCCCTCGATTGGATTCATCGAAAGACTCTGTTTTTCGGTGATGGGTGGTCGGCTTGGGCTGCTCTTCTTCGGTCGTCTGAGGGGGTCTATAAGGGAGGAGCCTCCCGCGGAGGAAGATGTCCTCGGCGGCGCACATCTCTGAAGTCGAGTCACTGTAGAATTCGAAGAGGGTGGTGGTGGTGTGGTCCGGTGTCGCCGCCATGTGTTTTCTTTCTTTCTTTTGGGATTTTGGGAGTTGATATATGTGTGCTGTGTGCAGGAAGGGAAGGAGATGGTTTGGTAGGTGGTGGAGAAATTAATGTGGTTTTTTGGACTTTAAAATGGGTCGGTTGATATGGCCTTCTGTTGGCCTTTTGTTTCTCCTTCTAGATGTTTTGTGTGTGTGTGTGAGAGAGAGAGAGAGAGAGAGAGAGAGAGGAGTGTGTGTTGTAGGAGGGCCTACCTTTTGAGGGTCAATCTGGATAAGTCAATCAAGTATTATATCATGAAGCGATCAAGTGAATGTACGAATATGTTTTGGATTTTTTCAAATTAGTATATCTAAAAAATAACGAGAGATGCATTTTTATGAACAATAATGTTTTTTATTTTATTAATTTTTTCTTTTTTCTGAGTTGTGAAATAGGATTTGTTTAACGGTCACTGATCTTTCGTTCTGTTATATATGTTGTTAAATATTTCAAGGACTTTGTTAAATATGTTGTTTAATCTTTCGTTCCATTTTTATTTTTCGTTCTGTTATACATGTTGTTAATTACAGTTTATTATTGAAGTTTTAAAATTCAATTACATTTTTCTAACGTATTTTAATTATGAAATAATAATAATAATAATAATATAATGCATTATTATATGTATTACTTACATATAATTTCAAAAACATTATTAAATACTTCTAATAGAATTGTGTTGTATATATTAATTTTATACATATAATAATGTGAACAATATATAATTTTATAAATGCATCTTAAAATTATTTTATATAATATAACATAAAGTCAATAATAGATGATTAAGATATATAAACATATTAAAATTAAGATATATAAAATGTATATGTCATATATGTATATTATTAGTTAATTTTCTATAACACTTTTATTATTTTTAATTAGATTCGATATAAATTTTACCTGCAAATTTATTTAGCATATTTTAAGATATACACATATTTGCATATAATTTGAAAGTGCATATATTAATAAATGCATAATTTTTAACACATTATATAATATTAATATAGTGTCATAAATTTTCAAGAATTTGAGAGAGTAAATATGTTAAACAATGAAATAAAGTGCCATTTGGGATAAGAATGTATTTTTAAGAATTGGGAAGGGATAAGAATGATGTGTTGGTTCAATAGTAAATGAAAATATACAATGAACAATGCACAAAAAAATATCACATTAATTTTCATAGTTATACAAACATTTAGTCATTTTTAAATTAAAAACATGAGTCCATGTCACGTTGATAAAGTATAAAGGTTTTTCAACAATTAATGGGGATGAAGGTGAAGCGCCATGTCGGGTAGGGAAAGGGTTTTCATCACAATGAATGATTTGGTGATTAGATTTAGTCATTTTCAAATTAAAAACATGAGTCCATGTCATGTTGATAAATAAACAGTAATAAAAAGGTTTGAACAATCATTCTGATTCAATCAAAGTATAAATGTTTTTCAACAATTAATGGGGATGAAGGTGAAGCGCCGCGTCGGGTAGGGAAAGGGTTTTCATCACAATGAATGATTTGGTGATTAGATAGATTAATAAAAGCTACCAGATTATTATATATATATATATATATATATATATATATAATATATAATAATAATAATAATAATAATAATATAATGCATTATTATATGTATTACTTACATATAATTTCAAAAACATTATTAAATACTTCTAATAGAATTGTGTTGTATATATTAATTTTATACATATAATAATGTGAACAATATATAATTTTATAAATGCATCTTAAAATTATTTTATATAATATAACATAAAGTCAATAATAGATGATTAAGATATATAAACATATTAAAATTAAGATATATAAAATGTATATATCATATATGTATATTATTAGCTAATTTTCTATAACACTTCTATTATTTTTAATTAGATTCGATATAAATTTTACGTGCAAATTTATTTAGCATATTTTAAGATATACACATATTTGTCATATATTATTAAAATTTAAATATTATACATCTATGTGTAGAACCAAAAGTTCTCACAAATATCAATTAATTTGATATTTATATTTGATTTGAAATTTATTTTAATGTTACAATGTCATGTGTCCCTATAGGATCATACAAAAATTGTAATTACATGGATCCCTGAAGGACCATGTAGAAGTTATGAATAATGTGTTCCAATAAGACCATGCAAATTTTATTCTATCCCTGAAGGACTACAAAAATTATTACATGGATCCTTGAAGAATCATGTAAAAGATATGATTAAAAATGTCCCTGAAGGACTATGATTATATTGTATCCATGAAGGATCATACAAATTTTATTTTATTTTATCCCTGAAGGACTGTACAAAAATTATGATTATATGAATCTTTGAAGGATCATGTAAAATTTTATTTTGTTCTATCCCTGAAGGACTATACAAAATCATGATTGTTCGTGTCCCTGTAGGACCAAACAAAAGTTATATGATATATTTTTCGGGTCCTTGAAGGACCAAATAATAATAATAAAAAAAGATCCATGTATCCCAGCAGGAACATGTAAATTATGATTAGATTTCACCATCATCATCATCATAATGAAGAGGATTTAAAGATTAATACCTCATTGACAAAGGTCCACCGGCCATTATGCCTCAAATATGCTCCAGTTGTAGCAATATTGAGAGCATCAATTTTATATATTCTCGTTGCCGAACAACGATTTTTTTTAAAATATCATATAACTCAACTCAATGGCATAGCATCATTACCCGAAGTAAATGCATTTTATTTTATGTTCGCCATGGAAGTTGTGGTCATAAATGATGAGATCATGATTTATATAGTTGAGAAAGCACAACAATCATAGAGTTTGTAAAATATCTCAAATCACTAGAAGTGATTTGCTATTAAACAAAAGCATAATTGAAGGGAAAAGGGTTGCAGAATAAACCCCTAACACAAGGAAAATGATTGTTATGTATTTGGTGCTTTAAAAATTTGGTCATGTACCTGAAGTACGTCCAAATCTTTAAATTGGTTGCATACCTGAAGTATGCTTAAACTCTTTATTGGTCATGTACTTGATATATGATTAGATATTTATCAATTTTATATTTACGTCTTTATTTTTTTTATTATATGAAATGCACTTTCATATTTATCTTATTTTTTTAGTTTAACATTAATTAATGCAAATGATAATATTATTTTTGGTATTATGGCTCCAGAAGGGCAGATATCATGTTATCAAGAGATACAAAATTTTGTATCAACGATGCATTGTATTCATGTAGATCCAGAAGAAGTCTACTGAAGATACATATCTCAACATATGCCATTTTAAAATTATGGAGTATCTATGCATTAATAATGTCTCATGCCAGAAGCATACATTAGAAAAGCTTTATGCTCTCTCCTAAGGGTTATTATAAATATCCATATTTACTCATATAAACTATAAGTTCTATGATCTGTTCTTGTAGAACAACGAGAATTATCGTGGAATACATCCACTCTTTCTTATCTAGACTCACGTATCGCTCAACGTGAAAATCAAATTCCTAATGCACGCCAGATGCGTGATAGACCTATAGGTTCAAAAAAAAAATTCAGCTCCCCAGAAGTGGAGATCAAATGTAAAATCATGCTCTAATAATGCTCCAGAAGAAGTTATACATAATGTTCCAGAAGAGATTATGAACAATAGATCCACTTTCTCTAAAACTCTAGAAGAGTATAATGTCCATGAAGAGAAACTAGTTCCAGAAGTGACTATACAAACTCTTGAAAAGGAAAAGATACCTAATAATATTAAGATCTATATTTTATATGCATATAAGAGAAATGTGGAATCGCAAATAAATGATCATCGATGACATATTTATCATACAAAGTAGATTCTCCTTCTATTATAAGATATCTTGAACCATTGACAGGGATGTTTTTACCGCTCGATTTGCGGATTGTCATTTTGATGAGACAATATTCCCGTCGTTAGGGGGAGAAAATCCGTCGCCAGAAGAACGACGTGAACTTACATGGAAAACTCCATCTTTGTCTCATCTTGATCCTCGCACTAATCAATGTGAAACTGAAGTGCAAAGAATCACCCATCTTCAAAGAATTGCGCATCAATTGCCAGATGCATTCAATGATGCAGCAAAAGTGATGAAATCACATATTCCAGCTGCTAATACTCCAGCTCGAATTAATGTTCCAATAGGAAAAACTGTTAATATGCCGGCTAATGAATCAACAAAAACACGCCTGAAGCGTGGAAGACCTATAGGCTCAAAAGATTCAGCTCCCCGAAGGAGAAAAACAATGAAGAATAATTCTCTAGAAGAGTATGAAACACTTGAAAGACCCACAATAATAACTCCTACAGAGGAAGAAGTCCCTGAAGTGACACAAGTCCCTGAAGAGACTGACGTCCCTGAAGTGACGCCCGTGCATGAAGAACAAGTACATGGAAATGAAGAAATTTCCATAAATTATGCAAATTCACAAATATTGTGGGATCGAAAGCAAGTGCTTGTTGATGATATATTCTCATTTGCAGTAGCTACAGAAATCATTTCAGATAATGATTTAGAACCACGTTCAGTGGATGAATGCAGACGAAAAAATTGTTGGCCACAATGGAAAGCTGCTATTCAAACAGAATTGGATTCACTTGCAAAACACCAAGTATTTGGACCAGTAGTCCTAACCCCTGAAGGTGTTAAACCAGTAGGATGTAAATGGGTGTTTGCGAGAAAACGAAATGAAAGAAACGAGATTGTTAGATACAAAGCTCGTCTTGTGGCACAGGGTTTCCTGCAGAGACCTGGGATAGATTTTGAAGAGACATATTCTCCTGTGATGGACACAATCACATTTCGGTATTTAATTAGTCTTGTAGTCTCAGAAGGACTTGACATGCAGCTAATGGATGTGGTTACTGCATATTTATATGGAAAATTAGATACCGACATTTATATGAAAGTTCCTGAAGGACTAAAATTGCCTGAAGCAAAACCACGAAACATGTACTCAATCAAGCTAAGACGATCCTTGTATAAAGCAATCTGGACGAATGTGGTATAACCGTCTTAGTGAGTACTTAATAAAAGAAGGATATGTCAATGATCCAATATGCCCCTGTGTATTTATTAAGAAAACGGAACTCGGATTTACCATTATTGCAGTATATGTTGATGATATTAATCTAATTGGGACTCCTGAAGAGCTCGAAAAGGCTTCCGAATATCTGAAAAAGGAGTTTGAAATGAAAGATCTTGGAAAAACAAGATATTGTCTCGGCTTGCAAATTGAGCAAAGTTCAAATGGGATACTTGTTCATCAAACAACATATGTTGAAAAAATCCTGAAGCGTTTTAATATGGACAAATGTCATCCATTAAGTACTCCAATGGTAGTAAGGTTACTTGACCCAAAAAGGACCTTTTTCGTCCAAAAGAAGATACTGAAAATCTTCTTGGTCCTGAAGTACCATATCTTAGTGCAATTGGTGCCTTATTATATTTGGCCCAATGCACTAGACCTGACATTGCATTTTCAGTTAATTTATTGGCCAGATTTAGCTCTGCACCAACTCGAAGGCATTGGAATGGTGTGAAGCACATTTTTCGTTATCTTCGTGGAACGTCAGACATGGGTCTATTCTATGCAAAGGATTCCAATAATGGTGCACAACTAAAGGGTTATGCAGATTCAGGATATCTTTCAGATCCTCACAAGGCTCGCTCACAAATAGGCTATGTATTCACTTGCGGTGGCACAGCAATCTCTTGGCGATCTACGAAACAGACTTTGGTCGCCACGTCTTCTAACCACTCTGAGATTCTTGCACTCCACGAAGCAAGCCGGGAATGCGTGTGGATAAGGTCTTTGGTTCATCATATTCGTACTGCATGCGGACTATCTCTCATTACAGATGTTCCAACAACTATATATGAAGACAATGCAGCATGCATTGCTCAAATCAAAGGGGGATATATCAAGGGTGATAGAACAAAGCATATTTCTCCAAAATTCTTTTACACTCATGAGCTCCAGCAGAGACATGAAATTGATGTTCAACAAATTCAGTCAAAGGACAATCTTGCAGATTTGTTTACTAAAGCTTTGTCGACATCAACATTCAAGAAGCTGGTGTATGAAATCGGGATGCGACGAGTTTGCGACCAAAATTCTTGAAATCTTGTACTTATGAGGGGGAGTAATTTTTTATGACATTTTGCGAACTGTACTCTTTTTCCTTCGCCTAGGTTTTGTCCCATTGGGTTTTCCTGGCAAGGTTTTAATGAGGCAGTGTCAAACGCATACACTATTATACGATTAAGTTACATTGTACTCTTTTTCCTTCGCTTTGGTTTTTTCCCATTGGGTTTTCCAAGCAAGGTTTTAATGAGGCAATTTTCTTAGCGTGGTGGTCATCCAAGGGGGAGTGTTGTGAATATGGTGGATAACCACCACTTCTCTAACCTATAACCTCCCCCACTCTTCAACTCCATAACCCTCCCCCACTCTTTTGTTCCATAACACTCCCATTAGTGCCCCACTATCTCCCCCTCACCTCTATAGACTTGTAACTCTCCACCTTTGGGATTCCTCTATGCACCCTATAAATAGAGGGGTTCTCTCTTGTATTCAATCAACAAAATAGTGAATAAGAATCTCTCTCTACTTCTTTTCTATATGCTTATGTGCTTTGTATATATACTCTTATGTATTTATATTCTATTTAGTTTACAACACATTAATTTTCATAGTTATACAAACATTTAGTCATTTTTAAATTAAAAACATGAGTCCATGTCACGTTGATAAAGTATAAAGGTTTTTCAACAATTAATGGGGATGAAGGTGAAGCGCCATGTCGGGTAGGGAAAGGGTTTTCATCACAATGAATGATTTGGTGATTAGATTTAGTCATTTTCAAATTAAAAACATGAGTCCATGTCATGTTGATAAATAAACCTGAATAAAAAGGTTTGAACAATCATTCTGATTCAATCAAAGTATAAAGGTTTTTCAACAATTAACGGGGATGAAGGTGAAGCGCCGCGTCGGGTTGGGAAAGGGTTTTCATCACAATGAATGATTTGGTGATTAGATAGATTAATAAAAGCTACCAGATTATTATATATATATATATGTATATAATAATAATAATAATAATAATAATAATAATAATAATAATAATAATAATAATAATAATAATAATAATAATAATAATAATAATAATATAATGCATTATTATATGTATTACTTACATATAATTTCAAAAACATTATTAAATACTTCTAATAGAATTGTGTTGTATATATTAATTTTATACATGTAATAATGTGAACAATATATAATTTTATAAATGCATCTTAAAATTTATTTATATAATATAACATAAAGTCAATAATAGATGATTAAGATATATAAACATATTAAAATTAAGATATATAAAATGTATATATCATATATGTATATTATTAGTTAATTTTCTATAACACTTCTATTATTTTTAATTAGATTCGATATAAATTTTACGTGCAAATTTATTTAGCATATTTTAAGATATACACATATTTGCATATAATTTGAAAGTGTATATATAAATAAATGCATAATTTTAACACATTATATAATATTAGTATAGTGTCATAAATTTTCAAGAATATGAGAGAGTAAATATGTCAAACAATGAAATAAAGTGCCATTTGGGATGAGAATGTATTTTCAAGAATTGGAAAGGGCAAATTTGTCAAGTGAATGTTTTTCATGGATTGATACTTTTATAGCTAGTATAGAATAGATATAGATATAGATATATAATATTAATATAGTGTCATAAATTTTCAAGAATTTCAGATAGTAAATATGTCAAACAATGAAATAAAGTGTCATTTGGGATAAGAATGCATTTTCAAGAATTGGGAAAGGCAAATTTGTCAAGTGAATGTTTTTCATGGATTGATACTTTTATAGTTAGTATTATATTATTATATAGATATAGATAAGATATAGATAAATAAATAAGAGAAAATCCATATAACCCCCTGTAAACTGATTGAAATTCATATAACCTGCTGACTTTTCTTAAAATTCATATAACCCTCTGAAAACACTTAGTAAATCCAAATAACCCCCAGAAAAAAATTTACGTTTATAGATGATAAATAGTTTATGAATATTATGTTTGATTAACCATGGTAGATAGCACAATATATAAAAATAACCTACAATAAGTTAAAAATGCGAATTTTTTTTCTATAAATAACGATTTTACCTTTCCAGAATAATATACCCTTCCATAATAATATATCCAGAATAACGATTTTACCCTTCGTGTAACCTACTCCCCCATCTTTTTCAGAAATTCATTTTGTATCCTTTTAAACCATCAGTTACTTTAGAAATTCATTCTGGTCAACCTGCTCATCTCCGACAACTGGCGTCACCATCACTGGATTTCTCTCGTCGCCCTCTATCATAATAGAGGAGATTTGACTACCTTTCGAGTCCTTTTCCGACTTCTACATCCACCATTTTTTTTTGAAATTCAGATACATTTCAAAATATATTTGATTTTTAAAAGAAAAACAAAATTTGTTTAGCATAAAGATGAGATACATTTAAAATGTAGCTAAATTTCAAGGAAAAACATACATTGTTTAAATTCACAAATAAAATAGAAAGTATAGTGTATATAAAGTTCAAACAGATTTAGAATGTAATTGATCTTTAGTGAAAACATAAACTGTATAGAGACACAAAAAAATTCAAAAAATATAATTCATATAATGTTAAGATACATTTATGAAAAGAAAAAAAAAACAATACTATTCAAAATCACACTAAAAATAGATGGTATAATTCATATAAAATTCAAATACATTTAAAAATTTAACTAAATTTTAAAAATTTAATAAAAAATATAAACTACATAAATGCACAATTTTTTTTTATAAATATAATGCATAAAATGTTTAGACACATTTCTAAAAACATAAATTTAACAAATGTAACTGACTTTCAAAATCACTCTAAAAACAGAGAGTACAATGCATATAATACTGAGATACATTTGAAAATGTAACAAAATTTTAGAATTTTAATGAAAAACATAAACGGCATAAAAGGCAAAAAAATTTCAAAAGTATAATGTATATAATGTTCAAATACACTTCTAAAAAAATAAATCTAATAAATGTAATTGACTCTAAAAAAGAAAACAAATACTATTCAAAATCACATTAAAAACAGAAAGTATAATACATATAAAATTTAGTTGCATTTAAAAATATAACTTAATTTTAAAACACCAAATTCAACAAAAAATAAAAATAAAAATGTAAATCAGTGTAATGATTAACCCAGCGAATAAGCATAAAGATAAATAGTACAAATCTGAATCGATAGGCATTGATAATCAAATCCTCAAATCGATCGAACACAAAAATAATGGATGAACAAAAATAATAGATGATGATAAACTTCCAAACAAAAAATTCAATCTCTTATTTTATGTTTTCTAAAATGGTGAAATAAAAAATAGGAATACACTATTCAATTAGTCAGAATTAAAACGAAAAAAGAAAAAAAATGAAAAAGTAATATATATATAAAAGATATAATATCAGGGATTGCACAAATATCACAGGACTTGCAGTAACTATGGCCTAAAAACTAAAAAACATTATTGTTAAAATAATGAAATGAACGGGATTGTGGGGCTCTGTCCAGCCGTTCGTGCACCCTTTATTGTCCGTGTCGGTGGCCCTCGCTTTCCCGTCAAGTCGGAGGAGCCGCGAATCATAGACTGGCAGCGGAGGCGGGAGAGAGAGAGAGAGAGAGAGCAATGGCGGATGATCTCTCCAGAGGCCCCATCACTCACGTCATTTTCGACATGGACGGTCTCCTCCTCGGTAATTTCTCTCTCTGTCTCTCTCTCACACACACTCTCAGCTAGGGTTTCGCTATGGGTTTGGTTGAATCGACGAAAACGGTGTTTCGTCTGCAGACACGGAGAAGTTCTACACGATAGTGCAGGAGGAGATCCTGGCGAAGTACGCGCCGGGGAAGGTGTTCACATTCTCGCTGAAGGCGAAGATGATGGGGAAGAAGGCGATCGAGTCGGCAAGGATCTTCGTCGACGAGATGGGGATATCCGAGGTCCTCTCTCCGGAGAGGTTCCTGGAGGAGAGGGAGGAAACCCTCCATAAGCTCTTCCCCACTAGCCTGCTCATGCCAGGTATCGTTTTCTGAATCGGTGTTTTTGGTCTTTCTTTGGAGACCTTGATTTGGGGGAATAAGAGTTTGTAGACTTTCTGTTCTTGATAACTTCTTTGTTTGATGTCTGCATCTTTGATGTGGACGCCTAACGAGAACATTTAGTTTCAACGTTGCCAAATCGGAGAATCACTTTGGCTAGATCGATTGGATGAAGAGGAATGGAATTCTTCTGTGGAGAATTGACTATATAACTTTCTCATAAGATGGATAAGATTTTTTTTTTCTTTTGTTGATTGCTGATATTACCTCCGCATTTTTTAGCACATAATTGTTTTTTTTTTAATGCCAATTACATTGTTTTCCCCAGTCCTGGATTAAATTTGGCGAGGTGATTTTCATTATATTTTTCAGAAAAGGAAGGTAGGATTTGTGCCTGAGTTGTTGAAAATGTGTAATCAAACAATGGTAGCACTCTATTTGATAATTGCGGTGTGGAGGAGGAGACTAAGGAGCATCCTTCTTATAATTGTCATTATGCTACAAGGGTATGGTGGGTAAGCGATTTGATTTCAACAGCTTGATAGATATGTGGGAGTGGTTGCATAGGAGGAAAAGGGGTGATAGAGGCCTTAAAGCGAAGTTTCATGCCTTCATTCCCCATACGGTTTATTGGGGCATTTGGATGCCACATAATTTGGATGCCACATAATGAGCAGATGTTCAATGGAAAGGTGGTGTACATTGAATATGTTTGGCTTCCATTTTGTAAAACCTTCGAGCTTGGGTAAAAGTCTTTAATGGGTTGGATATGGTTTCACGTATCTTTTGGGGGATGACACTCATTGTAAATTCCTTTTTTTTTTCTTTGTTCTTTGAGGAAGGTCTATGTTTTGTTGTATTGCTTTGTTTTGTTAAAATTTTTGTTTTCCTTCTCTTTGTCTCCGTTGTTTGAGGGGTCTTCGGTACTTCTTTGAATATGAGTTCCAAACCATTTTCAAAAAAAAGATTAGGATGAATAGGTGAATACAGACTCATTAAATTGTTATTTGCTGTGGGCGGGTGGAAAAGTACTGAACGGTGACTCATGCCCATAATTCAGATTGCGTTTGGTTCTGTGGGAGGTCATACCATCCAGATAAGTGCAGTTTATGTTGAGAAAATGTGTGTTTGACTGTTTGGGATATTGTCTGTTGTCATTGATAGTTCTTTCATTCTTGATTCATGGTATTTGAGACTGCACATTCACTACTCCTTGGATCATTCTCAGATGACATTGATTTCCAATCTTTCCAGATGTGAGCATCTAATTACAGTTACATTAATTTAATCAAATCCATTGCATGTTTTTATATAGGAGTCCAACGTTTGATCACTCATCTTCATGCAAATGGAGTACCCATGTGCGTCGCAACCGGGTAATATTTGATAAAATTTTCTTTCAATTGATCAGGGCACATACATCATTACACAATCTTTGAATATTACTACTTTAAGTGTAGCAAGTTGGCAATAATTTTGTGGTTCCTGCAAACTTTTCATTCTATATGACCACACTCTGCAGATCTCTTCGAAGGCATTTTGAATTAAAAACACAGAATCATGGTAATATATTCTCTCTGATGCATCATGTGGTCATGGGTGATGATCCAGAACTTAAAAAAGGAAAGCCATCTCCAGATATATTTCTTATAGCTGCCAAAAGATTTGAGGTAATGAAATAACTTGTTGTCCAATGGTGTCCATAGTTCATACGTTTTTTTTCTCCTGATAACATTAAAATCTAATCTTATATCAAAATTATGATGTATTATTGGTGCTTTAGGGGAGTCCACTGGATTCTAGTAAGGTTTTAGTATTTGAAGATGCACCAGCAGGAGTTGCTGCAGCAAAGAATGCTGAAATGTAAGTAATCCATCAGAAAATGCCTGTTTTTTTTTTTCTGTAGAAATTCAATAGATAATCACACAAACTTTTTCCTGCTTTTTTTCATTCATTTCAGCATTTTTTTTTCTTAGAAAATGCAGATAGATTGTATCGTACTTTCAATGGTCTCTAAATTTCTACAGAATGGAATTTCTCGATGTTAAGATAAACAATTGTGATGTGTGATGAACTTGTATTTAATATTGTGTGTACATTATGTGGAAACGCTCATTGATTTTTTTTTTCCTGCTACAAAATAAATTTTGCCACAAGTCACCTAAATCCTAGGATCTATACGCCCTTCACATGATACTGATTTAATTTAAGATTATTTTTGCTTAAATGGTAAAAAAAATAGATGATCTTCCTCTCCAATACTTGTTAATTTAGCATGAAACTGCATTTCACCTTTTTTAATGCACCCACAACCTAAGTGCATAGTTAATGCAAATAAAGAAGTCGGCATCAACAAAAATAAAACATTACGAGTGGACTCCCCTTCAATTGTTACGGGAATCTTTGATTTGGAATGGGTTGCTCCAGGGATTTGTTGTGGAATGGGGTTCCCCATTCCAAAGTGCTGATTTTTTTCTTCCTTTACACTTTTTTTTTTTAGTTCTATGTTCAGATCCCTCATCTCCTTTGGTTGGGGGCATCTTGATTTATAAGAATGCTCCTATCTTTCTTAAAAAAATAAAATAAAATAATGAATAAAAAAGAATGATAAAATAAAACATCCAGTATACATTCCATTCATTTGTTTCTCTCTCAAAATATGACTTCTGAGTGAAATATTTCTTTAAGATCTAATCTTCTGAGTGAATTATTCCATTCCATGTCTTGGATTGCTGGGATGATCTGGACTGTGCTAGCTTATGTGCTAAACTAATGCCTTTAAACTTGCCTACTTTGTGCTTCAAGAATGGTGTATATTATGCATCATTTGATACTTGTTATGGTTATCTTACTAGTAAATTTACACAAACATTCTTAAAGTTTTGGTTTTCCACTATTCAGCACCATTTCTGATGATCACTTCAAACCTATTGACACAAATGATAAACAAAACCTAATGCAGTCAAGGGTCATCCTCACCTTTCATGAACCATCTTATGCAATTCACCTTAGATTTCACTTCTTCAAAATATGGATTGAAAAAGGATCACTGAACCTTGATTTTTATTTTTCCTACTAGATTCTTTGGAGATATTTAATTGTTCCATGACATCTTATATGCAGGAATGTAGTGATGGTCCCAGATCCAAGGTTGGACATTGAATTACATAAAGGTGCTGACCAGGTTTTAAGCACCTTAATGGACTTCCAGCCAAGCCACTGGGGATTGCCCCCATTTTAAAGGTATGTGCGAATCGGATTTTATTACAGCAGTCTTTGCTACCGGCAATAACTCCATCAGCAGCTTTGCTGTAAGCTTGGACTCAAACTGACAATTCCTTGGCAATTGACATTCTAGCTGACCAACAATCCCTTTATTATTATTACTGCCATGCATTTTATATATTTGTGTTCATCTGCTCAGAAAGAGAGCTTATAATTTGCTTGGTTGAGCTCCAAACATTTACATGCAAGGGGAACTGGTTGCACTGGAGACAATAAGATGGGTGTGTAAGGAACCCACAAAATGCATTTCTAGGTTCTCTATTTCTTCATTTTTTAACTGTCTAACAAGTGTAATACTGGATTTTAAGAGGTTATACCATTTATGACAATGAGAATTTATATTATATGCAATGACTAAATATCTGTGGGGATATAAATTGAAAAAGGACAATGTTGGGCACAATTTTACATGTATGTAGTTCATTTGTGTGTATTTTATGCAAGAATAATGTAATTTCATAAAATAAATAAATAAAAACAAAGTACATATTCTAATAAATTGTGTATTTCTTTATGCATGAAACAAAAACATGCATGTTTCATCAAAACATGTATCATGTTAGGAACATGGTTGAAAATTCTTGTCCATGTTTCGGATACAGATTGGCCACATATATCTTGCATGTAGCCATTACATAAGCTTCTCGGGCATGTTGATTAAAGTATGAAAATTATCTAGTAACAAAAATAGATAACTGGTAACCATGTCTCACATGTGAACGAACCCACAGGTTTCTGTTTGTTTTTTCATTATTTATATGATAGTGAAGGGTTTTTAGTTTTTTTATTTATTAATTAATATAGGGACTTTGTACTCGTCGTGAAACAAAAATATAGGAATTAGGCAATTGTGATTAAGGTATAATTATGGTATGCTCAGATACTTCTGGAGTCATTATTGCAAATAGATGGGAAGTTTTTAACGCAGAGTATACTTTATTACTAAAAAGTGTAAAAATTCTATGCATACAAGTACATTTGTGTGATTTCAATTTTTTTAAAGTAACTATTTCATTAATTAAGAATATACTTTAAAAAATTCAAAATATATAGCTCCCATTTAGTTCGGGAATAGGCATGGAATAAGTGGGAATTAGTAAAAAAAAGCTTAAAAATGGGTGTTTAGAAGACTGGAAAAAAAATAAAAATCTGTATGTCAAAATTAACTGGTATAAAGTGGTATATGGATCCTATCGAATCCCTGGAATTAAACTATTCAAATTTATTCAACCAAAAGAATACGTAGGTAAACTGTCAAGCTAACTCTCATCACCATCTTTTATAAATTAAATGTTAAAACAATTGTTAATATATTTTTATTTTTTATAAATCTTTATCTATACCTTATTTACATTTTATCTAAAAAATAAAATTTTATTATTACGTTTCCAATAAGAAAAATTCGAAACACAACAAAATAAAAAATTATTTTATCTTTATTTATATTAAAATAGTCATAAACCTCATAATAACTTAATTCTCTCTTGCTCGATCTGCCAGATAGCGCCTTGATCAACTGTTCATCTTATGATCGAGTGTCCCTTTGCGCGCTAAGATTGGGGCCTCCTCAAATCTGTTGCTGATTTTGATGATCGATTCTCCACCTTGGAGGACATATGGAAGCGGGGTGCAAATTGCATGCTAGGGGTGAAAAAAGCGTTAGAACGAAGGTGGTGCAAATCTACATACCGGTTGTGACATGGGTTCTATGGCTGGCTGGAAACCATCTTCTCTTTTCGTGGAACACCTATCCACATGACAATGTATGGGAGATGGTGGTTTACTTCATCAAGGATTGTGGGGTGTATTGTATTGGAGCAAAAAGTGTTTTGTATACGGTCGATAGCGTTCTTTTCTTCCTGGTTTCATCATTTTTTTTTGTTTCTTTGTTTTGAGAACTCTCTTATTATACTTAAGGGCAGACGCCTACCATTCTCTCTCTCAAAAAAAAAAAAAAAACCCCTTAATTCTCTGTCCAAACAGGAGAATAGAGTATGCAAAAATGGCCGCAGTCCAAGTATAACATTTTCCATTAGAAAAATTTCCATAATTATATTAAAATCCTTATCATGGTGTGAAAGAAAGAAAAAAAAACTACTTGTTTCACAATCAAGTTGGGCTAACATACATACAACAAAAAAAAATCAAGTTGGGCTTCTCACAGTGGGCTGGACCCTTTTAAGAAAGAGTGCGACTGCACTCAGTTTTTTTCTCAGTTCAAAACATATATCTATATTCCTCGTTACAGATTCAGTAAAACATATACCTCGTTAGATGATGTATATACCTCACTAGTTTTTTTTTTTACACTTACTAAAAATGGGTTCATTCAATTTGAAATGGAGTGATATGTACTTTTTATCAAAGCATATATCTCATTAGATGATGTTTACTGTTTAAAAAACAAATAAAAAAGATGTGAGATCTGAGATTTGATTGGTGAACGTGACTAGCGTATCATTTTCAAAACAGACAATTACAGCAATCCTTTCTTCTTTCTTCTTGGGCCAAGCTGTTTAACATAAGCTTGTATTGCTGTGACGGGCAATATGGTCGTAAGGAATTGCATAATAAGATGGAGGATATTACTGTGCTTCAGCTTTTAATGAAAAAAGCTCTGGTCTATCTTTAACTCAAAAAAAAATGGAGGATATTACGCATTTTGAAAAACACAGTCAGTTTTCAAACGGGTATATTGTAATTTCAAATTTTTATTTCAAATATTGGTTTTTATTATATATAAGTCAACAAAACATCTTTTATGGAAAAACATGACCTTCATCATAATATATTATTTTAACTAATTTAGAACATTGAAAATTAGTTACAAATGGACCTAAAAAGCTCTGAAAGGTGAAACATACAAATATTTGATTAATTTACGTTGTATTATCTTAAACATTTTCATTCTAAAAAGTTGCATTCATATCATGGTCATGCTATTTTAAGTTTAGTAATAATTTCAGGTGATGTACATTAGTACATACTTACGAGATGTGTTGTTTTGTGTAGCAGGTATGTTATTAGTGCTACCATGTTGTTATGTACACTATAACCACTATAATCATATAATATGCATGTGTGTACCTTATTATATAATTATATGTACCTTGTTACACATTAAATGCACTTGTTATTCAACTGTTAGCCACCACCTTCAATCAAAGTAACAAAAAAAAATCAAATAATTAACATAAGTACTTGTAGGATGCTAAAGATGGTCAGGTACCTTAAAAAATGGTGGGTGAAAAAAACAATTAAATGCAAAAGTGGTCTTGTGGAAATATATGAGTCAGTACTGCTGTTATTGTGGCCTAACCAGTTATAGCCTAGAAAAACAGGGAATTGCATTTCAATTCAAGTTCTTGGTATGGAATCACAAGAGCCTGACTTGGCAATTTGGTTGAGCTAACCGGTTACCCCTTGAACACCTGATCAATTACAAGCACCAAAAAAGCAGGAGCCACTGCTGTCAGATATGATTTTGATATGGAAAGTGATAGTATACTCTTGAATAGTGGTCCATGCAAACTATTCCTTATTAAATAAGTGTTGGATAGACTTGGTTGGATTGGCAGTGACCTGATCTCTTGATATTTCTTGATAATCTCCCTCTCGTAATTAGGACCTCATTTTATATGTGTGCGCATCTTCCCATCATCCATCTTCTTCATTCCCATTAGAGACTCTAGCAGGAGCATCCAACACTCGGGAGTCTAGATTCTCTGTGTGATCACTATAGAGAAACCTTGTGTGATTTAAAAATGTCATATCTATAAAACCAATGATGTTTTAAGTGATAAAAAAAAAGTTTCAAAAAAGTTTTAAAAAAAGTCATCTATAAGTGATCAAAAAAAAGTTTCACTAAGTCATATCTATAAGTGATAAAAAAAAAAAAGTTTCAATAAAAAGCTCCCATTTTTCATGTTGTTTTAAAAAACCAATGTAAGCATACCCAAAATCACTTTGTTCCATCAATGTAATAGTTTTTCACTGACCAACACAAGGTTTCTTGTATCAAGAACTCAGAAGATCCCATCACCATCACTTAAGCTCTAACCAGGGCTTACAAACCCATCGAAAATAATGAATGCCATATTCATAAAGCTTGTTTATTTTTTTTTCCGCCTCAAAAAAAAAAAAAAAGGAATTTTTTTTTTTAAAAAATTGAGTTCCATAAACTTTACATGCAGCAAACTCTCACCCCTGATTTGATTGTAGCATAATGCTTTCCAGATCAGACCGGATAATAATAGCTCTAAAAGATGTTTATTTTGTAAGAATAAAAGTAGATGTGAATATATATCTAGTTTAGCTCACATAAGTTTCAATAATTGATCAAAAGGGGGAGGGGATTGGAATAGTTTACTTATGTTAATGAGTTAGATGTTAATGAGTTAGACGTACTCAAATCATTTTTAAAAAATCATCTCACACACCCCAATACATGTCACATGTCCCTCAGATATTGTCAAATCCAAACAATTAAGTATAATTATCATTTTAAAAAGTTAATATAATCTATATTTTATTTACCACTTATCATGAATTTATCCAGTGAATCAAACAACAACAATACACACACACTCTCTAGGTGTTTCTAATGAACAAAAAAATAAAAATGAAATAAATAACAAACAAAATCATGCTTTATTATGCATTGCTTGTTATATGTCCTCTTATAGCAATATATGATATATATATGACAAATAGCACTACAGCCGGAGGGCATGGAGGACAGCAGAAGAATTGGCCTTGAGAGATGCTAATCCATGCGTGTGACTATGGTGTTTTTAACCGCTAAATTATCACCTACTTGTGATGAAATTTTTTTTATGATTTAAAATAGAACTGGATTTTTGAAAAAGAATTTATTTTTCTTTTAAGAGCATCTTCAACCCATATATTATTTTTTTTTTCAAAATGGAGAAACAACCATTCTTTTACTTTTCTTTCCTCATTTTTCAACGAGTTCTTCAACACTCCTCTTTAAATTTTCATTCTTCAAAATAAAATAACATAAATGCTAAAAATAACCCGTTTAACTTATTAAAGTTGAATGGACAGTTTGATCATTCCTTTGCTATGTAACTTTTGAATTATTTAAAAGACATAAAAAAATGAGTGTGGGTCCTCACATTATTTGAAGATAATTTGATGCTCCCATTTTCCTCCTTTTGAGAAAAAAAACTTTTGAGAAGTGGATGGATTCCAAATCTTGGTGGTTTCTCTGGAATATGAGGAAATGAGCAACTTTTTTTTTTCCATGGATTGAAGATGCTCAAAGTTGGACTTATCAAACTAACTGACGACGTCTGAAAATCGTATGTGCAAGTAATACATAACTAGACTTTTCTGAGCTATATTATACAAGTACTGCTTGGACTTTATAAAGTTGTATTGCATCATCATCAACTCCATGTTGTTTTGGCTTCTAAAATTTCCTCCCTTCACGTATCCATCTAGGTCATTGATGCGTGCGCTTTTGTGTTTTGCCAAATGGATAAACAAATTAACACAGAAAGAAAAAAGTGAGAGACAGCAATGCATTAGAGACTTGTCGCATATATATATAGAACAGACAGAGATATCGAGGGAAAGAGAGAGGGATTCATGTATGAATCATTAATGTATTTCGTTTACTTGTTACGTGTCGATATAACAATGGTAGGCAGAGAATAAACATGTGGCATGCCAACAATGGCAGACCCAGAATTTTCTCTAAAGGGACTCAAGGATGATAACACTGAGAGTATTGATATTTATGTATCACTTTTTTGTTTTATATGTAAAATTAATTTTAGACAACGATATTCATAAAAATCTATCATAACACCTAAAACAATAATCATCCTTTCATCTTTTCATTCCTGATTATCTCAAACAAAATTTTCAATTCAACAGAATCTACCTGAATCGGAATTCTAAGAATAATGAATTCTTCTTTTCAACCAGAGTTAACAAATTGGCTCTTAATATATACAAAGAATGTATAACACTGTAAGAGTTGATATAATAAATTACAAGTGATGAATAATAATGTCTGAGTAAACAACATGTATATAATGTATAATTATATGCAAAGAGGTTAAGAGATCAAATCTTAATTAGGAACACAATTTCTTAAAAAAAATCGTATGCAAAGAGTATTTCACAAGATACGTAATTAAGCGACAGTAAAGAAGATGGAAGAACTTAGAAAAAATGTAACCACTATTTAGGTCTATTTGGAAATGTTAAAAGTTTGAGAGATCTAAACAAAAATAAAAGTAAAAAAAAATACTTGAATTAATTTAATTGGGATTTTTTTGTCATGTTTCAATAAATATATCCATATTAAACTCAAGTTCTCACTGTTCTTTTACGTTTGCCATATCCGTATATGCATATGAAGTATTGAAATGTATATTTGGGTTTTGGTTCCCACAACCCTCCGCCCCCCCCCCCCCATCTAAATTTTAATATATATTATTCATATTAATTATAATACTTTAAATAGCCATTGTATATATTTTTAATAAACATGTTAAATATCTTAAAAGAGCTATTGTATATATATGTTATTTAAATATCTTTAAATAACTATTGTATATATATATGCTGCAAACACTTTTTTCTCAATTTTCTCATATATATTGATAGGGTCATATGCTCATATTAATAATGTATATATCTCATTAGAAATTTTGTACATTTTTATAAATAGATAAAAAAAATCAATATCCACGTTCAAATGATTTATTATATGATATAGATACATTCAAAAACTCAATATGAAAGTACATTTGCTTCATAACAAACCCCCCCCCCCCCCCTCACATGTTTATTATACACTTCTTTGGAGACGGCTTTGCATGGATGTTAATACTTATGGTTTTTGTAAGATATGTATGAGTCTCAGTTATATTAATTAAGGGGAGCATGTTCAAAACAAGAAAAATAAATAGATGAGATGTCTACTTGTTAAAAGATACAGAAAAACTACTACTCCTTAATTACAATGATTATCTTCCAAATAAAAACACTATTTACCCTTGCATAGTCAAGACCCAGTCCATAATGAAATGCAAGACCATATCCCACACATATTTATACTCGTGTTACAAATAACAAAACAACATGTGTTGACGTGGTGTGACAAAATTAATTAGCATATTCACTATAACAAACAATCAAAATATATTTAACCTCCGCAACCATAGAACTGATGTCTGAAATAACAAAACATACAAACTATGCACGGATTTAAATGGTTTGACAAAATTAATTAATTTGTATATTCAATGTATCAAATAATCAAAATCTCATTCTTTTTCTTCACCATGTATATACCTCAAATCTCGATCCTATACATACCTCTTAATAACATAATTTAACTCTGATATGTAAGGAAGAGATTAGGGAAAATTTTATTAGAATGCTCTCTTACAAAATATATCAAGACTTCAGATCAATTTTTTACTAGAATACAAGATATCTTGTAAGTACAACAACACGATGAAAAAATAAAGAAAAAATGCATGTATACACAAAATGATACCAATCGACTACTTATTAGTATTTTTTCATTGATATATGAGGAGTCCAACACTAGTTGGGAGACCCTTGACGATTGAATGTGATCATACAAAAACCTAGCTAGTGGATTAGATAAACTGCTATGTGTTATCTAAACATTTCATCAAAGGATTCTGGATTTTAAGTCTTATTCCTTGTGATAAGAAAAAAGATTTGACTAAGAAAAATATAAAAAAAAAATTCAACAATTAATAGTCTAAGTGAGGTCTCCATCTTACATTAAAGTTTAAGGGAATTAATACCCCACACCCCACAAAAACGCTTTCCATGACTCGACATGTACACACACAAACATGACACATGTGTATGTATATATGTATGTGTATACACATAAGTCCAAATTAACAATCAAATTGGTTAGAGAAAATATAATGGAACTTGGCCAGCTAGCCTTGAAGAAGAAGTCGGTTTCACTAACGTCGCTATATCAGCAAATTGTATTCGTTATATGGTCTCCATTGTCCCTTTTTGTATTCGAGAAATATTGCTCCATTGAATTAATCACTAGTGGAGATTCATTGTTCTTCAGATTTATGTTATAATATACATGACAGGGATTTGGTATTTGCTGAGTCAATCCAAGATAACGAATGCAAATATAGAAAAAAAAAAAAATTAACTTTAATTTTTTTTTTTAATACAAAAAGAAGTCGCACTTACAAAATATATATATAATGTGTCATGCATATGTATATGCAATAAAGTTCTGCTTACAATCTCATATACATTCACTCAATAAAATATACATGTTGTTAGTATGCGTGGAGCATATATCTCATTTAACATTTTTTAGATTTTAAAAAAAGAGGTAAACATGTAATTTGTTATAAAAGTATATACATCTTATTAAATAAGTTTTATTATTTTAAAAAAATTAAAACGTGTGGGCTGTAAACGGGGTTATACCTAACACTTTCCTTCTTAAAAGTAATTTCAAATCCTACTTAAGTTTGTATTTCTCACAACTTTGAGTATGTTTGATGAAAAATCCACAATTTATTGAAAGTCAAGAGTTGATGTCATGCTTTTCTGAAAACCTTTAAAATTAATTATTTTCGAGCATATATAAATATACTATAATACATTATTATTTAAGTCCAACCCTAATAATTCCTTCCTCAAATTTGTACAAATGCTGTAATCACCGTGTGATATTTGTCCCTACAAACATGGGAAAACCCATATAAGTCCCTGCTAAAATTGGGATAGACGTACGAGTCCCTGAAAACTCAGAAAAACCCAATTATCATCCCTGAGTTAAATTTCCATCCAAATTTAATGGAATATTCTTATAATATTTCATCACATATAATTGTGTAGACATTGAAGTCCTTATAAACAGTCATAAAGACAAATTAGTCACTGCAAAAGATAAAATTGCCTCTAAAAGACTTTTACATTAAATTGTGTATATATTATAGTCCCTATAAATAATCATAAAGACAAATTAGTCCCCGCAAAAGATAAAATTGCCCTTAAAAGACTTTTACATATAATTGAATAGACATTACAGTCCTTATAAACAATCGTAAAGACAAATTGGTCCCTCTAAAAGACAAAAATACCCTTCAAGGATTTTTACATTTAATTGTGCATACATTGCAATTTAAAAATTAAATACCCTCTAAAAGACTGCAATTTCTACACAATTAAATGTAAAAAAATTTCAGGGGCATTTTTGTCTTTTACATGTACCAATTTGTCTTTACGATTATTTATAAGGACTGTAATGTCTATCCAATTAAATGTAAAAATCTTTCAGGGGCAATTTTATCTTTTGTAATGACTAATTTGTCTTTATGATTGTTTATAGGGACTGCAATGTGTACACAATTTAATGTAAAAGTATTTCAGGGGCAATTTTGTCTTTTGCAGGGACTAATTTATCTTTATGACTGTTTATAAGGACTTCAATGTCAATATTCTGGGAATATTCCGTTAAGTTTGGATAGAAATTTAACTCAGGGATGATAATTGGGTTTTTCTGAGTTTTCAGGGACTCGTACGTCTGTCCTAATTTTAGTAGGGACTTATATGAATTTTTTCATATTTGTAGGGACTTAGATGTCTTTAACCCTTGTTAGAATCCATGTTTTATTTTTCAAACCCCTTTTTGTACATAATATCTCGTAAAATAACTGTTTTTTTGGGGAGTTATATACAAAAAAAGAGTAAATAAATAAATAAAAAAAACCATGTCTTGCCATCCCAACCTCTCACACGCCCCACGTGCAGTACATGTGCAAGCGACGTCCACGACCTCCAACTCCACAGTGGCCGCAAGCGCTCACATGGCACAAATCAACACCATCCAATGAAGATCGTACAGCTGTAATTTGGACCCACCAAACCACAGTCTGTGGGGGTGGGGGGGTCCAAATAAGATTCTTTCTAAAAAAAAAAAAAAAAACTCTTTCAAGCACCCCCCACATTGACACGTTCATCAACATGGGGTCCCCATCTTCTTTGAACACTGTAGCAGCCACATAGCCTAAAATCCATGGACCCACATTAGCCACACCAACGAACCCATATATAAACCCCTCTAAATCCAACACTACAGTTCCAAGTTTTCCATCAATATTACTTACTTACTTACTTACTTACTTACTTACTTGTGTTAAAAACATTGATAGATAGATAGATAGAAAAGTTGATCATTATAATGTCTGGGGTGTGGGTGTTCAAGAGCAACGGCGTGGTCCAAAGGGAGTCCGGCGACGGTTCCTCCCGGCGGAAGGTCTTGGTGCACAAGCCGACGAACAAGGTGGTGACGTCATACGACATGCTGGAGAGGCTGCTAAAGGAGCTCGGTTGGGAGAGGTACGTAGTCATGCAAATTTAATATAGTTGTTTTCATTATTATTTTTTGATGAAGAATGGATATGATGCTCTCAGAATTTGTTGAATTGACCTCTTTTACAGGGATGGAAGATGACCTCGTTTGATTTTTATTATTTTTATAACTAATTGTTTAAATATATAAAAATTAAAACAACCCTTTTTTAAATTGCATCAGGTACCTGGACGACCCATACATGCTTCAGTTCCACAAGAGGTCGTCGGTGCACCTCATATCGCTGCCCAGGGAGTTCAGCAGGTTCGGGTCTGTTCACATGTACGACATCGTCGTCAAGAATCGCAACATGTTCGAAGTTCGCGACGTCTGAATTTGATTTGAATTTCAGCTGATTTTGGGGGTGATATATAGTACTTTTGATGCGTGCATGGTTTGTTTTATGGTAGGCGTCGGTCATGTTGTGCGTGTGTGTGTGTCTTTTGTTTTGTGTGAGCTTTTGTTTGATTGTCACATATATGGGTTTGGGTGCCTGTATATATATATATATGTATAAGTGAATTGCCTAGTTTGTTTTTATTGTAGTTCATCAAGGTTTTATATGCAGATGAGTTTATACTATGCTTTTGGTTCGTCTCCATCAATTGAAGCTTATATACCAGCATGTAATGCAATTCGAATTGGATCCAACACGTAAACCTTCATATTTTGCTCCAGTAATTGTGCATATACATATATATGTGATTGGTAGTGTTTTAGGCTTTACAGGCACAATTAGGGTTGGCTTTTGTGGGTTTGTCTTTATCTCTACCTCCTTTCATCCATCTGTATCTTGATTACCCTGTTTTTGCTCCATCTCAGACTCTGAGTCCGGCCCTCAACATTGTTGGAGCTTTCCAAGTGTTTCCATGTATTAGTATCCAAACTTACTTTCCACTTGTATTGTTAACAAATTTGGCTTTTATTATTACAGACTTCTAACCCTTGGATCCATGGAACACAATCATCTTGGATCATATATATATATGTATATGTTGGAGTAGAGGAATATTTTATTTTAAGAAGACTGTTTAAATTCCTTCATTTTGAAATCCATCCAGATTAATTGTTTTTCTCTAGGTTCTAGAAGATCTTTTGTATCACTCATTAATTGCTTGTGAACTAATTAATATAATTTAAAAGAAAAAAAATTAAATGAATAGAGTTGACTTCTGTTACATTAATTTCTTTTGGGTGGGATGATGTATTGGAATTTTATACTTGAAGAAAAAATAATTAAAACAAAAACAAAATAAAAATCTTTTTTATAATATAAAAGAACAAAAGAATTGAAATAATATAAAAAAAGGGGCCTTAGATAGTCCAGTTAAAACTTGTCAGTTTCTAAGTGACCATTAAGAATTGATGGTGAAGGAATTGGACATATGGCTTCATGCATCTTCTTGAAATGAAATGTTTTCAATTTAATTATGAAGAAGGTTTCAAATTGAGTTACTATTTTTATTGGCAGTGAGTGCACAATTTAAAATTTATTAATCAATGAAAAATGAAATTAAACAAATTATACTTAGTTCCTTTCGATGAATGTCCGAAAAACTGCGTGAAGTAATGAACATTATTCGTATTTTGAGACGAAAGAGCTCAACTCCCCTTGGATCAATCTCAATAAATTATTTTGAAAAGTTTGGCTGGCTAATCACAACCCGGGAATAATGAGGTAATATTTCTGAAAAATATTGATGATGAAACCCGAAATAGGCGGCAAAACAAAATATGAGAAATGAAATCTTTTGATCATCAAGGAAAAAAGAAAGGATAAAAAAAAAAATGAATAATTCCTTGCCTCATTGTGACGAAAGTTCATTTCAAAATACCTCGATTGGGACACGCAAGAAATAGGCCGAATCGGCTGCTTTTTGTTCAATTTCTCGTGGAGTCAAATTCTCATCAGTACGAGTCAAAGTATCTCAACCAGTCATCTAGATCTAATATATATTATCAAGTGTTAGTAGCAGTGTTCGGATATGCGGCCGGTGCGGCCGGGTGACCACACCGCCTCGGACAAAAAGCGCTCATATCAGGGTTGGACATGCCCATTTAGCCCGCCCAACCCGTTTGCAACTTAAAAAATAAAAATAAAAATAAAAGCAAATGAAGCATAGCCGGCCCTAATCGATTCCTCCTTCTTCATTGACACTTTCATCAGCTCGGCTTGAGATCTTCAACTCTTCTTCAGATCATCTTTAGTGTCTTCTTTAGATTTTCTTCAGCAATTCATCTTCATCTTCAGAAAATCTATCTACCTCTCATCTCTCTTTCTCCCTGATCTCTCTCATCTAATCTCTCTGTCTCTCTCTCTGTTTCTCTGCCTACCTCTCTTTGATGTCTCTCTCTTAGACCATCTCCAATCCTATATCCAAACCCTTACTCAAATTTAAATTTGAGTAAAAATCACTCAAAACCCTCTCCAATCAATTACCCATACTTATACCAAATCAAACTTTTACTCAAATCTTTATCCAAATCAAGGGAGACTCAAATTTTACCCAAATTTCAACTTCTCTTTTTTTCTTTTATTTTCACATTTTCTTCCAATGTAACATTTTTTTCCTTTAACTCCACATTTAGTTTAATTATATTAGATGTTTTTCCACCCCCAAAATTTTCACCATCTCTTCTCTTGAAATAATAATAAAAAAAAGTAGTCTCCTTTATCAAGTCTCTTCATCTTTGCTTTTTAATTTCTTATTTTTATTTCAATAAAAAAATATATTACTTTTACATTTTTTTAAAAAAAATTGGATGATAATAATTTTTAAATTTAAATATTTTGAAGTAAAAAAAATTGAGTAGTAAAAATGTTTGAGGAAAAGACTTTGAAAATGTTTATAGGAAATAATTAGAAGAAGATGTGAAATTTTTAAAAGATTTGAGTAAAACACAAAGTGATGGTTGGAGACACATCATATCAAATCAAATTTTTACTCAAATTTTAAATAAAATTTGAATATAAGTTTGAGTAAGGGCTGGAGATGGCCTTAGTCTCTCTATCTATCAGTCTCTCTATCCTTCTCCATCTTAAAGAAATGTGTTTTTGTTGAATTGCAGCTTAATTACACGTTTTCATTTTCGTGTCACCTTAAGAAACACGTGGGGCCCACTATTCATGTGAATAAATTGGATTAACAAACATGTTAAGTTGGGACTGATGGACTTATTAGATGAGATCTCGGATATCATGTAATATAAATTTGTGCTAATAGTTCAAATCCTCACATTATAAATATTTAAGACATGTGAATTGTTATCTAAAAACTGGCACAAATATGATTGAATATATATGTTTTCATGTAGAATTTTTATTATGTTTCACAATTTATATGATTGTATATGGTTTGTATCATATAAATTTTAAACTCAAGTGATGTAATGAACTTCCTTGGAAATAAATTATTTTTACATTTATAAAATTACAGTTCCGCATATACTCCTGCATATCGCATATACTCTGTGCAGCCCTCTAACCGCATAGAAACTGCATACCGCATATCAGAACACTGGTTAATAGTATATATGGGGAAAAAATACTGGCACAAGTAACTTGACATATAAACATTTAAGGACCAAAAAGCCCTTATGCGCATTTGTGATATCAGATTTTTTAATGTAAATTCAGATACATGTCCGTTGTATCAGGATTTTGTATGCATTTTGTGTTTAGGTACAATTTGTATAATCATTTATGTTGTTGTTTATGTGTATAATTATACATATTGAATCCTTCAGCATATTTTAGTTTTGCATAATCATTTTTCAACTCATATACATTTGTCTAATGTAAATTTTTTAATAACGATTCCAGATATGTATCTAAATAATTTATCCAGCCCAATGTGTTGTATGTTATGTTTGTTTTGATGATTTGATTAATGTGTATCTAAATAATATTTAATTATTTTTACCATGTATATTTAAAGATATTTATTAATCATATACATGTTTATAAATCACTTTTTTCATATACAAAACAATGTGCATAACATTCCTCAGACAATTGTATCAAATTTTTTAGATACATCTGTATCTAAAAAACTAATATATTTATTAGTATATGAAATTCTAATATATTCATTTGTATTTGTAGCTGTATCTCAAAAAAAAGTAGAGGTACAGGTCAGAGTGGAGGCCGAAGACTGGAGGAAGACTCGAAAGGTAGCCGATCCACCTCCAAATGATAGAGGGCCATAAGAGGAATTTACGGGTGGTGATGCCGGTCATCGGAGATCATGAGGAGTTTGGCCGAAATGAATTTTTGAAGTGGGAGGAGGGTAAAAAAGAAATTTTCCAAATGAGAGAGTGCTAAGAGAGAAGACTGTTATACAATTCCTATTCATATTAATGAGGGATTATTTGTTTTGAAGCGAAAAATTCCAATATAAATAAATGATAGTATTGTCTATGCTTTTTTTATTTTTTTTAAAAAGTCAAACGGGGAACCAATCAAGTAATGACACCTATTGAGGCTTCTCAATGGGGCTTAAATTTTAGGGCCCATGTAGCAAGACCCTACCCCCGTTTGTTTTGGGAATAAGCCCCCGGATAACCTCGGATAAGGGATAAAGCCCGTTTGGAAACCCCGAATAACCCCTGATAAAGTATGCCAGAATAAACTGGTATAAAGTGGTATTTGGATTCTAACCAACCCCTGGAATTAAAGTTATCCTAGATTATTCCACTCAAAGAATATGTGGGCCCACTGTCAAATCAACTGTCATCAGCTCCTTATAAATCACCTATCAAATCAACTATCATTATTTTTTCATCTTTTATAAATCATTATCCATATTTTATTCACATTTACCCAAACAACAAAACATTTATTCTTATGTTTACCAACGAAAATAATTTAAAACACAACCAAACACAAAATCACTTTATTCTTATTTATACTCACTTATGCTTGGATAAATATACTCAAAAATAAATTATATTCCCGTTTTAAACGGGGGCTACAAGTATTATGTGCTCCATGCGAAAAATGACATTCAAGGATATGAAATGGTTACTAATGTTGGTATACGTGGTGGGAAGATGTAAAGATATTAATTTCATAATTGATAGAGCTAATTAATATTTGGGATGAGTAGATCTCTCAGATGAAACTCAACAAGCAATTATAGGTTTCTTCTTCACAAATTCAAGAGAGAGGAATATGACAAAAGAAAGCACAGAAGCCAATCATCAATTGACGATCACTTGGGTTACCTATCAAAAGTAGTTGATGCGAGCATGAAAATGACATTCAATATTAGAATAATATAATATATTGGTATGAACAGAGGAAATTAAGTTGCCAAGATATTTTCATAGTTGATGAAAGCATATTTTTGTGTTTTGGTTATAACCCAACTCTTGAAACACATAGAAGCTGGGTAGTTAATCAACTAGCTTCACAAGTTGTTAAGATTATTCTTCCAAATAACATCACAGTAGACATTGAAGACTAGGGAAGTAACATAATGTTAGTGTATATGTACACATAAGAAAGATGCATAGATATTCTCTTGGATGACATTTTGCATAATATAATGAATTGACGCGAGCATGAAAATGGCATTTAAGGATAGGGGGCCATTGATGGTAATATCATTAACAATTATGGTGACAATTCCATATTTAATCTCCACAAGAAACTGTAGTTTGTTTCAATGAGCTTGAAAAGTAGAAAATCCATAATCTGATAATGATAATTAAGATTACTTGACATGTATTTGATGCGAGCATGAAAACGACATTCAATGACAGGATATTAAAATGGGTATATTGGTATGCACGAAGAAATTAAAAGATGCCAACATATAGTTTCACAGTTGATGAAATCAAATATACATTGGAAGTTATTATGGAAAATGCCATATACTCATTTACACTACTGTAAAACAGAATTACGGACCAATATTTCTGTGTTTCAAGAGTTGGGGTATAACCAAAACATGGAAGTCTGTATTCAATTAATTAAGGAAAATATTAGACACTCAATCATTTTTACAGTTCAAAAAAAAAATAAAAATAGTAAACCACATATGTTTTTATTTTTAATTTATAAACAGGGAGCATCATTTAACGATGTATATGCATGTTTTGCTGAAAATGTAAATCGCACCATTTCGAATTGAATGAACCCATTTTTAATAAATGCAAAAAAAGTTTAACGATGCATGCATATACTTTGTCTATCTATGTATATATTTTACTTGATTTCTAACTATCCATATAGAACTGCATTCTGAACCGTAAAAAAGACTAAGTGTAACCGCACCCATTAATTAACAATCATTGGGAGTACTTGCCCAATTGCCCAATTTGCATCACAAGTTGTTAGGATTATTATATTCTTCCAACGAACAACGCAAAAGACATATGAGGTTAGGGAAGTAATTAATATTAGTGTTGGTTTATACAGAAGAAATTAAGATGCAGAAATATTTCTTTGGATGACACCATGCATAATGAAGTGGTGATCCACAAACTATTTGTTTGAGGTGAGCATGAAAATGACATTCAAGGATAAAGGGATATTGATATTGGAATACATGGACATAAAAGACATTTTAGAGTTGATCCAGATAATATTATTGACATTTGGGATATGTGATTTCTTCATTGAATCTCCAGAAGCAACTATAAGTTATTTCTTTAGTTGTGTACCCTCAAATATGTATTAGAATGAAAAAGTTAACACAAAAACCAATAATCAACATAACATATAATTGATGCGAGCTTGCAAATATTGGTATGCAAGGAGAAAATATGTCATGATATTCTTATAGCTGATAAAATTAATTATATATATTGAAAGATGTCATATATTCAGTCACAATACAAGAACACAATTTTTATAGACTTTCTATGTGTTTTAATTAAAGAAAGCACGAAAATCTATAATCAATCAATGCTCTTTAATTTAGAATCACTTGTCCAACTCGCAATACATGTCATTAGGATTATTCTTCCAACTAACATTGCAAATAGCATTTGATCGGATAGAGAATTAACATTAATGCTTGTGTCCACACAAGGCAAGATGCAGAGATATTTTTTTTTGCATATAAAAAGTTGTGATCCATAACTATGTGTTTGAAACGAGCATGAAAATGACATAAAGGATACTTATATATTGGAATACATTAACGTGACCACTGTAAATTAATTAAAATATATTTTTAGTTGATAGAGCTAATATTATTAACAATTATATACGGTGGCAGTTGTTTATTTACTCCACAAGCAACTACAAGTTATTTCTTATATATGACACCTATAAATGTGGTATGGGTATATATATATATATATGAAACATAAGTCATTAAGATTTGACTTTCTACATCATACAATAACCATATCATGATTTTCTCTATTACATAAATATTTAGATATTCATTAATAATAATCATATCAACAGTGCCAAGTTTTTTTTTCTTTTTTCTTTTTTTCATGAGGACTGAAACTAATTCAAATAAATAAAGTTGTTCATCACATGTCCCTTTCAAAAAGTAAGGTCCCCTTTCCCTCGTACATGATCGAATCAGCATATATGCATGGTCATCACGTGAACCAAATCTTAACAGTACCTCCTGTTTATTCTTTTATTATTCAAAGATTTCTTCATAGTTCAAAAATGTTGAGACCTTGTATGTGGGTCTGTCACTAAGCCCTAGCTAGTTTTCATTTAAATATTTTGCTGGCTTGTGATTCGTTGTGGTGATGTTGCAAGGACACTGTGATTGCTCTGTATCACTGTTTTGGTGGGTTTTTGCATATACACCCCTCCAAAATCCTATATTGTCAGATTACCTTTCTTAAATATTTTTTTTCAGCAATAGTGCAATACCTCTCAAAAGGGTTTTGAATTTTGAGGGGTATTTTTGTGGTTATTAATGTTTTAAGTTTTATAATAATACATTTTAAAATTAGCATTCATGCACAATTTTAAAAAAGGTATTATCTAAAAAAGTAATTCAGCGGCCCGGGGTGCCAAAATGAGATTTTCTTAGGGTTACATAAGCAAAAAAAACCCTAATATTTTGGATAGAAAGCCATGTGTAGACAAGTGGAGGCATTTTCTGTGCAACTGTGGATGATGATTGTTGTCTGGGCTTTTTATGTTAGACTGAAACTATGGATTCAGTGACACCAGTCATCGTACCGTGCTGGCACGTGCCATGACTTTTATTCATTAAAAAAAATATTTGTTTAATCATGCATGTGAGAATGAATGAATGAATGAATCCGTGTATCTTTCACGCGATATGGGATTAAAAATTCCGCAATTAGAAAAAATATCATTCAAAATTTGAATATTAACGGAAATAACATTGAAAATTGAATATTTATAAAAAATAGCACTGATCAATATTGATTTTTTTTTAACACTTACTGAGATAATCGTAAAAACAAAGGAGATATATATATATATATATATATTAAGATGATGGATAATAGAGTGATGATATACTGGTTTTATAGGAAAGTTTGAGAAGGAGATGTGTAATTTAAAATTTTAGAAGTTCTAATTTCAAGTTTTACAATTTAAAATTTTAAAATCACCAACATTTGAAATTTGAATCACTTGACAGTTGAACCGGTGACTCTTTATCCCATTCATTTTTTCGGTTCAATGAATGATTTAATTTTTGAAACATTGCTTTTAAACTTTACATGAAATTTTTTTTTTCAAAATTCTATATTTTTATTAAATACAAATGAAAAATTAGGAATTTATAATTTTGTAGGAGTTAAATGTCATTTATCAAAAGTTGTTATAAGTTAACAAAGTCATTTCTGACATTATCGTCATTGATGTGACATATGGAGACTCAAATAGTGGGTCTCCAAATATAGAGTTTGTTTTGAAAATGAAGACCTCCAATCTCCTTTTTTGACGTCCGGTTGGAGTTGGACGAGGGGAATTGGTCTTCAAATCTCCATTTAGCGGTCCGATTGGAGCTGCTCTTACAAGTTACAAACAGTCCTTCAATCCTAAAGTCTCATTTTGCTAATGATATTTATGATTCATTAAATAATACATTTATTATTTTATTTTTATATAAATTAGAGTATATAATTTATTAAAGTATATATATATATATATATATTTATGTATTTATTGTATAAACTATATATAGTATAAAAAATGGACCAAACCTTCATGCAAGATTGTTTAATTATAACATTGTTCAATATTAGAATACAATCATACACTTACAAAACATAATATTCTTTCCGAACAATGGGAGATCTCAATTCATAACATGAGGTCCCAAATGAAATTCAATTTTTTTAATCCAAAAAACTGTCCTACACTGTCTAACAGTGAATAGAATGATATTACTCTTAAAGGATCCATAGTTTGTTAAATATTACTCGTAAGGCTGATTCTAGTAGATATTGATCCACAATCCATATATACATCATAATTAGATAGGTTCGTATGTCTCATGACTCTCTAATGCTAGTAGAAAAAAAATAAAAGATTTCATAAACCCCAGATTGTAAGAGAATGCAATCCTGTAGTGACACGCAAGATGCATGATTGATTGATTAGATTCGATTGAAATCAATTAAATTATATGGTGGTCATCCACTGTGACTAACAAGACACTCCAAAAAGTTAATGCCGTGCTGTTGATGTTGTCGCGCGCATCATTTTCTCTTTTTGAACAGCAAATACAAAAACCCAAAAATATAAACCTCTCATGATGTTCCAACTTAATTGCATGGCTGATGATGGTCCATATGTATGATAATAATAATAATAATATAAAACACTGTCACAGTGTCACTCCACGTGAGCTCCCTCGCAATCGTTGGACGACCCAAGTCCGTCCCGCGCCGAGTCCACGTGCGACACATGTAACCCCCTCACGTTTTTTTATGACATGGACTCAATCGTGTTCATCTTTCACCGAATCATGGCCCACGCATTCCATATTTTCACTTTATTCATTCATTCATTCATTCATTATTATTAGTAATAGAAAGATATTTTTCATGGATCTAGCTGGTTCACGTTGTGGTTGAGTCAGGCTGGATAGATCAGATAAGTCTCTCAAAAATAAAAGAATCTATGTGAAAAATTATCACAATCTCATATGTTAAAGTTGTAGGATTATAATTTAGTACTGAGAACTTAGTTAGATATTTAATGACTATGAATAAAGATTGAAAAGAAGAAGAAAATTAACACACGCTATCTTATTTTACATTGTTTGATGAAAAGTTGACTATGTCTAAGGGACAAAAGAAATTATATATATATATAGTTTCTATGCGGATTTTAAGGGGAAGGGGAATGGTACATTACATATACTTAATTCTTCCTTGTAAAATTATGATTTTTTTTTAATAATGTAAGAAATTTTTACTCATAAAATAGGATATATAATTCAAATTTATTATTAACATATTCTTTCACATAATACAAAAAATTTCATGACTGACATGACATGACACATACACGAAAAAAATCAGGTTCAGAGCTCTCAAGACCAAGGGATCAAACCTCTCCCTCCCCAATCTAGATAAGGGTATTATATAAAAGGCTTCTTCTCTTCTGTTGACAATTCTTTCTTGATATAATGACATTGGAATGCAGGACATGAATCCAACAATTCTATGTATAATTGAAAGAATTGGTCATGCTGCAGGCCACCTGATTCACACAAGCATGCTGAATCAATTGCGTGAGGGGCAAAGGAGAGGTGGGGACAATCCTACGGAGAGAGAACCAATGAGAACAAAATAATACTTTTTATGTTATCTTCTTGTATCTAACCCCAGGAACATTATCCATTTGAAAGGGTATCAATAGAACAAACCCACCACAAACACCATTTTGTGTGGGCATACACCCTTTCTAAATTTCATTTTAGCAGAGCATTATCACGTTATTATTTGTGGTGATGACAGCTATGATGACGCCATATTTTGAGGTAGTGTCGTAGTGAATACCTATCAATATTTCATTTCATTATCAACTGAAAGGAACCCCAAAAGTTAAAGATAAACATATTTGTCCAACTGGGGTCGGAGAATAATCTCTTAGCCCTGTTTGGACGGGCAATAGGTAAAATATAGGGAGGAATAAAGGAGAATAAAATTAAAAAATTATTTGTTTGTAAGGAATAAAATGGTATAACTATATCATAATATGTGAGAATAAATATGTATTAGTATTCCAGCTCTCCCTTGAGATTGTGTTATTACACCCAATCTATTACATTGGTATAAAAAGAATCCACGCGTCATCATCTCTATTAAATCATAGAACCCACATGTCCAGAGGCAGAGTCAGGATTTTTATAAAGGAGGGCCTAATGTAACTCATGTAAATATTTTTTAAAGTTAAATAGTTATATATATATATTTTTTAATTTCAATAGCATAGATTAAAAAATGAATATGTATAAAATGAAATAAAGATATTCATATGAAACATATCACTGAGTAATTCTAAAAGATAATTGTCATATTCTAAAACAATATGTCAAATTTCATATTGATGATTCACAAAAAAAATTTAAACGTACATCTAATAAGCAATACATACATTTAAATTTGACCTTGAGGAGTTTTCATATTCTGAAAATGTTGAATGATTTATCATTATCAATCCAGCAATCTCAGTGAAGAAATCAGATACCTAGTGCTTTGTATTTAAAGTGCTTATTTATATCTTGAATTTTCTTTATATGTTAGTGTATCATCGAATCATTTATTTACTTTATTAAGTGTTGAATTGTTGGGTTTTGGTGATATTGGGAGGGTCTCACACTCTTTCCATCATCTTCATCATCAGTTTATTCGTGCACTGGTTAATAAAATAAATGGAGAGCTTGTGTGGATTTTTATTGTGATTAAGAGATTTTATAGAGTTTTCAGCTTCATAAAAGGGGGGGGGGGTTCCTTGATTTTCTAATCTTCTAGATACATAAAAAATGGATTATTGTTATTGCTGTTGAGTTGTGGTGCTCATGACCTATGACTTATATGGTATAAGCCCTAATAAAAAAGATCCTAGAAATAAAAAAAAAGAGCGTTGATACACTCAGTCTGTTTTGCAGTCCGATACATTATAATAACGTAGTATATACTGCGCTATCATAGTGTATGAAAATCTATTACAGTGTATAGTGCAAAAAAATTATCATTTTTTCAAAATAAAAAAAAATACACACCAGTGTATCACAGTATATACTTCATTTTATATAATTGTTTACACTTCAATTGGAGAGTATATAAATTTTTTTAAAATAATAAAAACTAATGTGAATTGTAATTGGGGTTGTAATTGGGACATGACATAACGTTCTCTAAAAAAAACGAGGGGGGCCCATGCCCCCCCTCCCCCTCTTGTCCCTTGGTCGCTCCGTCACTTCACATGTCAAATCAAATTTTTAAATTTTATAAATCTTTATTTACACATTATTTATTTTTTATCCATAACTTATTCATTATTAATCAAACAATAAATTTTTTTTTATTATATTTCATAATATTTCACATTAATTGTATTGAGAACACGTAAATGAGAAATATCTTTAGGTCCTAAGCATAATTGTGGGTTGTATTTTGGCGTTGACGTTGATGCACTTAGCCTTTCGTGTAATAATAGAGTATATATTAATTCAATTAAAAAATAAATTAAATTTATTTAAATATGTATTTTATTAAAGCAATTATATAAGCACAAAAAATTCAAAACATGTTGATAACCGGATGAATGACTTTCCTAACATTTAGCATGATCAATCATCTAACAAACATGGACTGATCAGGTGGACTATCCAACCCACTAACACAGCCCAATTCATCCATATATCCATGAAAGAGGACTTTGAAATGACATAAGGTAAGTGAAGATGCTCCACCTAATTAAACACCATTAGTACAAAATATACTTTTAAATAATTGCTGCACAGATCCTGTATCTATCTATATGAAAAAGAAATCATGTAATGAAATGTTTTCTTATTTGTACAAATGGATGTGAGCATCAAATTTTATATACTCGGCTTTTCAGACCCAAGTGACGAGTGGGGCGCGTTCAAAACCCTTTGCAAACCAAATACATTTTTGTGATTGTGTTTCATTTTTATGTTCCATCTTGCGTTTTATTGATGACTTTCGTGAATCTGTTTCCCAACACTTTTGTAAAAATTACCATGTATTGCTATCCAGTTGTTGATAAAACAATCAATATGTGTCTATTATGTAATTATGTTTCCACATAATTGTGGAGACAGGATGGAGGTGATGAATGGGGATGCAGAGCTTCTAGGTTTATGAATGGTAGTTGTGGGTTTCTTTTAAGGGTGACTTTGGTGGTAAATGTATGAATTGTGGAGGGGCAATTTTGTATTTATTTATTTTAGTGGCTGCGTTTCATCGTAAGATTTTCAAAAGCCTTGTTTTGAGGTGTTAGAAATGTTGAGGTTTTTATACATAAAATGCAAGATGGAAGTTTTGGATTTTCAGACACCTGTGAGTTGTAAGATTCTGAATTCCACATCGCAGAAGCCGTGGGATGGTGTATCCAAATGAAGCCTATATATAAAGCACAAAGAATACAGACAAAAATGGGCAAACCACGGGCGTTTGTGCAGATCAGCCCTTCGGTTCAATCGGTTTCACAATTAAACGATATTTGTTACAAACAAGTCCATAATATTTATAGTCAGGTCCCTGAAAAAGGGGCTATTTTTGTCCTTTTCTAGGCTATGTGCAGATCGGCCCCCAAATTCTATCAATTTCACAACCAAATCCCTATCTATCTTAGTTACAAACAAGTCCCTCATTCAGATTTTTTAATTTATAATCAGATCTCTGATCTCAAAACATGACTTTCCAAACTTCAAATTTCATGAAATTTCATCCAATGTTTTTGGAGACCATTAATATACCTATAAAATTATAAAATAAATACTTTAATCTCATTTAATAAATACTAAAATTAAAAATAGAATCACATCCAATTGAGCTCATAAAGTTATTGAGAACAAGTCTCTTCTGCATTTTCAATTTTCATATTTACAACCATATATATTCGCATCTGATACTTCATATTGATTTTTAGAAAACTATCCCTTAAATTTTCATAAATCATTTGGATCTTGCCACCCTCCCTCCTCCGCCCCCCCCCTACAAAAAAAAAAAAAGAGAGAATTCTTTGATAGGGATTCTGACTTCCAAAAAAAAAAGATTTAAATTAATTTATTGATTACTAGTGTCATAAATATGATTGATTATTAGTGTCATAAATATTATTAAATATTAATTATTGTTTAAGAATTTTGACGAAATATCAATAGTTTCACACGAAAAAGCTTACCTTAAGGAGTGGTGAGAAAACATTATTACATAAAATAAGATAATTATTAACAAGTTCAACGATTCATGTGACCTCAAATTTAATTAATTATCAAGTTTAATTAATTCAAAAAATAATAAAAAGTTTAATTGTGTTTATTCTCTCAGTGAATGATCTTTTGATGTATTTAATGTGTTTTATAGTTATATACAATCCATTTTATTTATTAAATATCTTTCATGAAAAACTATTTATGTCTAACTAATATAGAATTTTTGTTCCATTTGAATTTAATATTCATTAAAGTTTTTTAGTATTAAAATATGATCAATAATACACGCGTATTCGGGCACAATACACTAGTCTACTCTATTTTGTCAACATCACTAAACATAACAATTCAGGCATCAGCCCTAGTCTATCTATTCATGCACCACCCTTTAGTTCATGAACTGGATTAACAAGGAGAAGAGCACAGGAATAAAATCTATATAAATTTATGCAAGCCTCCTCTCATCTGCAAATGTACTTTTCCAAGTAAACCTAGGATTAACTCTAGTCCAAAAAGAAAATTACTTCTTTCTAAAAATATAGTTGTAGTAAATTTTGGTGAAAAAAAAAGTCTGAGATTTTTAAGAATAAACACAGGAATCAAGAATTGCAAATGCAATTACTTTTAGGGTGCGTTTGGTTGCGCGATTGGACGCGCTTTTGCTTTTTGAAAAGCTGAAAAGCTAAAATCGTGCAGCTAAACAGGGCAGCTTTTTGCAGAATTGAAACTGGATTCCTTTTAATTTTTTCCTCGAAATCTGTGTTTTAAAAAACTCAGAAACAACGCTTTTTTATCGGAATCGATTTTTTGAATTGAAAAGCAACTTTCTCTGCCAAACATTAAACTCCTTTCAAATATTGATTCCTGATTTTAAAAAAAGCATCTTAAAAAAGTCAACGTCTAAAATTATCTTAAAAAACAGCTTTATTCCAAAAGCTACTTTTCAATCTGTGTTTCCAAACGGACCCTTAGAAAGAGAGAATAAATGTCAAACGCCAAACTGACCTAATGTGACTAGGACTAGGGTGGGGACCCAACCAACAGGAGTTACATGATTTCCAACTGAATGCCAAAACACACTAAAAATAGATCGAATGCTAAAACAATACAAAAGAATGAAACATCATGGATATAAAACCACATCTCCCCTTGCATCTTATTAGTGATACGAGTGAATGTATATAGTTCACAAATCTTTATAATAAAAAGAAACTAAAGTATATACATGTTGAAAAAAAATGAAATACATTCTCCAATGAAGTTGACGTCCCCTTTAATGTAAAAGTAAAGAAAATATCATTCAATATAGAAGAAAAAAATTGGACAGATGTATACACATTGGTACTAAAAAAATCCAGGCATCAAAATGTCAAACATTCTATGTATACACAATTCCACATGACAAGCCCTTACAAGTAAAAATATCAGATTTTCCAAGTCCAAAGTAACTGGGTCTCATATCCACTAAGAACTAACCAATAATCTTATTCTACTGCACAGATCTGCCTAATAAATAGTAATATGTATTAAAAGAACAAAACCCTTGTCAGAGGATTTATAAAAAAGAAAAAGAAAAAAAGAATTTGACTTGATCGATAAGAATCGATGAGAAGAACATTAACGACCTTCCTCAGGAGACATGAATGTTGTGTAGGGGCACAATGGAGTGCCCCAAGCTATCCCCAAGAATAAATGTGTCAAGAAAAATTACCAGACATCACGCAGGTACCTCCCCTCCATTTGCAAGTTCTTCACCATGCTTTCGGCCTTAGAACTGTCCATTGAGCCCTGAAACAGAATATCAACACACAAGTTTATCACCAATCTGGAAAAAAAAATACTTCCAAAAATGGGGATAATGCAGCAAACATATTTCTTATAGAGTACCTGTTCTTGCACTATTGTGTGGAGCACGCGATGGACATCCCTGGCCATGCCTTTTGCATCACCACAAACGTATATGTATCCGCCTCGGGAAATTGCACTCCAGATGTCAGAGGCCTGTGAAGAAGAAAAAAAAATGAGTGGAGCTATAGATTAAACTAAGAAACAGTAACTAGGAGGGCGTCTATATTACCTTCTCCACCATCTTGTGCTGCACGTATTCCTTTGATGGTCCCTCACGAGAGAAAGCAACAATAAGCTCGGAAATTGCCCCTCTTTCAACAAAGTTGTTCAACTCGTCCTCATATATGAAGTCCTGCAGGGGGGTCCACAACGAACAATGTTTAGGAATGATGGGGCAACTTTCGCAAATCTTATTCTTACAAGAATTGTATATTACCATTTTACGGTTCCTGCATCCAAAGAAGAGGATGGAATGAGCAAGTTCAACTCCATCTTCTCTCAATGCTAACCTTTCCTGGAAAATGTCAAATCCAATATATTGACTTTTGTCTCTTTGAAGATCAGCACAAAATAAATAGTAAAAAAAATAAAATAGAGGACAATGCAATATACCTGCAAGAAACCCCTAAACGGTGCCAATCCTGTTCCAGGGCCTATCATGATAATGGGTAAGGAAGTGTCTTTAGGCAGTCTGAAATTTGATTGCCTTACAAAGATGGGCGCCCAGCTACAATCACTGCTTTCCTCCAAAGACACAGAATTCTGAAGATCATGAATTCAAAATCAATCAATGTGGATTACACTTTTAGAGGCAGGCAGGGTGATTGGCATGAGAAACTCAACCTCTAAACACAATTTCATACACGAAGCACACACATCCAATTTTTTGCAGGGTTGTTAAAATGGGAATAGGTGAGAATGGTTTCTCTATAGACAGCAAGACAAACAAATTTATTACCCATACATATGCATAGTTGCACCAATGCATGAGTATTCTGAGAGCCGTCAACATTCAAAATGAGTGTGTGGAACATGATGTAGCAGTTATGCACTACATAAGATGCTCAATTGTTGTAGACATGATGTTCCTGTTATAGGGAAGAAAAAAAAAAAACCTCTTCTTAAGGGTAAGAGTTAACAATTCTTTAGGATTACATCAATCAACAGAGGCAACTTCATGGCTGGACAAAATCCTATATGTCAACTCCAATGACGAGAGTTCTTAAAGTGTATTAAAACTTCACAGCAGAAAATCCTTGCAGGTATTACCAGAAACCAATCAAGTTTTTCTACGCAGACCATTCACAGCAATGAAAAAAATGTACCTTCATCCAGGTTGAGCAAACTCCCTTGTGAATCCTTCCAGTAGGGGTTGGTCCATGGACCAATGCACATGTGACATGAATTCTTGATGGTGCCATCCTGGGTAAGAAAAGATACAAGTCATAAGAATCCTAAACAAGAAAAATATTAATAGCAATAGACATTTGAATATAAAATATTCACCTTGGAGAGGATGAAATTGAGTAGTATCTAGGCTGCAGGCGGGGAGCAATTGCTGCAAAGAAAACTCCAAGGGGAGGCTTTGCTGAAGGAAACTCAGCCATGACCTCTAGAAGGCTCCTCTGACTTGTGACAACCCACTGGGAATATTCATCCTGCAGTCAAAGTTCCAAGTTCAGCAATGTGAAGAAAAATGATATAAATGGAAGTAAGACTAAAAAGGATCTATTTCAAACCTTTCCGGCAGGAGATGCAAGAAATCTTAGCCTATCAGCTTCATTTGAATCAGACGCATGAGCAGCTAAAGCAACCAGAGCAGACTTCAAAATACACATGAATACACAAAATGAAATACTTCCTTAATGATTACATAGCTAACAAAGCTGAAAATAAAAGAAAGATATAAACTGTTTAAGATGCTATATTCAGACTTCTTTTAAAAATATACCTTCTTAGGGGAATTCAACAGATCAGCATATCGTGCAAGAGCTATCCTTAGAGTGCAGGGAGATGGGAATGGGGGTGGCAAAGAACTTCCACTAAGTGGTGTTCCATCCTCTTTGTCAGTGTGGATGGAGAAGAGAGTATCCGCTGGATAACCTAATAGCTTTTCCGCCTCTTCCACGATTTCAACAAAATTCTCTGAATACACACCAACATGGTCACCTGTTTCATACCTAAATAAAAACAAGGTAGCAATTAAGTTAAAAATAGATTCGTACATATCTATTGGGGCAGATACAAAATGTGGAAGATGAATGAGACATGAAACTCTCACTGAGAAGTAGTTGGGTAAAAAAATTGGATTTGAAAGATTATGTAGCTCCTTGTTGCAACTTGCATCTATAAAGAGTATTTCCCATATGATTACTATCTACTTGATTAAAACAATAATTATATTGTATAAATATCGGAAACACACGGGTTCGTCCATGTTATACTGTCAGACACTGAAATTTGATATGATGACGACTTAAAAGAAGACTCCATGTTACAATAACAAAAATTATCAGGCTTGATTTTACATATGTATACAACCCAATCCAACTATCACAAGCACATGATATTACAGTGCAAACCATGAAAAATGCAGAAAACAAGAGGATTTACAGATACCATCTTCCATATTAAATTCCTCAATTGGCACAATATCAGATTCCATGTGGCAAGATACCAACAATTAATCAGGATTTATTATTGGGAAGAGGAGTCCATCCAGACAAGAGTTTATAGGACATATACACTACTTATTCAATGCATAATGGCAAAGTGTGGCATTTACAAGCAGAAAGATCCAAGCAGAAGATAAATTCCAAAAAAATTTAAATATTGAAATAAATCAGTTAACAGCCACAAGCCAAATTTCATTCTTCAGCGTTGCAACAGCATGAAATTATTCACCTAATACTCCAAGTACTATATACTACTAAGAAAAAAGTTAACTGTTCTACACGAGCAACATTTTTAGGATAAATTGTTCCTAATCCATATCACAAGAAAAATTAATCATGATATCAACTTCACTGATATATCTAATACAAGGTCATACTGGAAAACAGAAAAACCACTCAGAAAGAATTCTAACCATCCTCACTTGGAAACACGCTAATTCTCTATGAGATAAATACAGAATTCATGGCAACATCATCTCACCCGAATCAATTATAGAAAAAAATCCCCGAACCAGAATGAAGGAACTTACATGAGCCCAGTTCCAGATATATCAAATTCCAGATGGATACAAGAACGATCAGAAGCAGTGGTGTGAAGCTCCCTCCTCACAGCAACATTTGATCTTATCAATAAAGTACAGTATCTCAGTTTTGAGGAGAAGAATGCATTGATAGCAAGCTTCAAAATGACACCAGATCATTAAGTCTTACCTGCATGGATGTTGAATATCATGAAAAGCATGGCCATTGGCAAGATTCCATGTCTTATCCTGATCTGATGCATGCACAGGGTCAATGAATACAACCCGATATTCAGGAACAGCAGCAGTATAAGGTGTAGAAACAGATGTTGAATCTGTTTCATCCCGAAGCAACTTATCCAGCTCAGGCCACACCAGCTCTCGCCTGCATAAAGAAACCCAAAAACAAGACAGTGAGCATCATGAGAATATCATAGTCATTTTAATCCTATATGATGGGGAAAAATCAACACAATGCTCCTTTACGTATTTCACGACATAATAAAAGGAAAAGCAAAATCTCAGCATACCATGCTGTAAAATCATCCTCGATGCACTGATCATCATCACCAAGACCCACCGGAACAAGACGTTTGGCACCTATAATAAAGGGAAAGGGCAGAATTTGAAACATGTATGAAATGTGATACCAAGAAACTCATGTACCCCAAGATGCATACAGCTCAAAATTTCAATTACCAAGAAATCAAAGACAGTAATGCCTATGGCAATGACACATGCCCTGGTTGGCATAATTAATGTTCGCAACCTAAGTGTATGTTACTTCATTTATATCAATGCATCCATTTTAACACAAACAAAAAGTACCTCAAAGATGCCCTTACCATATTCTTACAATAGTAATAATCATAACAATGATTACAAAGGGCGAATTAATGTGTGTGACTGATACAACATATAAGGTCAAGATTGATGATCTCAGTGCCTCAGTATCCTACAATTTTAGTGTTCTAAAAGGCACACTCAATATTGGACATGTACAGAAATTGAAAATAGCTATCCATGAAAGAAATCATTGTCCAACTTGCATAATGTACATTTCGAGTAGCTACTGGATATGTAAGCAGTTCTGAACATATTTCAATATGCACAGGAGTTAGTAAAAAGTCAACCACATATAAGAACTGAAGAGACCCACCTAAGACAATAAAAGGCAAAATTTGCTGACATATTAAAATAAAAATCATGTACAAGGAAACATGCATCCACAAACTGCTATCACATGCATTGTTGAACAATAAGAAACCATTGACAGATTCAGTATAATCAAAATGCAAATTAAACTGAAGATTTACACATTAATATATGCGCAATGCATTTCAAATTCCAGAAAACAAAGCAATCAGGCATTGAAAAAAACATACCCTGTTCTGCGATACCCTCATCTACAACCTTTGCTATCTGTTGTCCAAAAACACATTGTAAAAATACATCAATAAGAAATTAAAACTTATCAGTCAAAAACAAATCCTGATATATAATTAGTAATCCTTCCAAACCTTGTTAAAATGCTCATACTGCCGGTTGCCAAGACCAAATACACCATACTGAAGGTTTTGTAGCCAGTCACCCTTCTCCTTATCCTGTATAAAATCCAACGGTAGTAGAAATGTTCATCCAATAACACCAATAATAACTGATGAACTAAAACCATTAATTTTATAGGTGATTCGTTACCTCCGTAAACCATCTATAAAACCTTGCTGCATTATCAGTTGGCTCACCATCTCCATATCTATACAAGTTGAATAAAAAATAAACAATTAGATACAAAGAAATAAGACAAAATAAATACAATAACGCACGTCAGTACAAACTCACGTAGCGAGCATGAAAAATGCGATGGATTCCTTCTTCATCTTCTCCTCGTATTCATCATCATCAGCCGCAAAATCATCCTAAAGTGATTTATAAAATTTTTCACAAAATCAAACTAGGCTACTACAACGAACACCAATCTAACAATCACGATCTTTCAAATTCAGATTCAACTCACCAAATCAACGATTTTGAAGACAGCCTTCTCATACCGAGCTCTGGCCTCCTCTCCGAGCGACTGAACCCAAAAAACCAAATCCATCAGATCTAAAGAGCAAAACATAAACCAATAAATTCACCAACAGAGCTCCTCCGAACGAATCCAAACCTTCGCAAAACCCTCAGCCGTGCCGGTTTGCGTCCCAAAGAAGATGGTGACCTTCTTCTTCCCGTCCTCAACCTCCGCCTCCTCCGGCTCCTTCACCACGAGAGGCCTCGGAGCCTCAACAACCTTGCTCTGCCTCTGCCCGGAGGACCTCCGCCACACGAAGAGGAAGACGCAGCCGACGAAGACCGCGATCGAAGTCGTCAGAACCACCATCACCAGCTCCCGATTCTCTACGCCCACGACCTCCACCGACGATCCCGGATGCAAGATCGCCGTCATCAGCTCCAGTGGCGAGATCTTCATGGAGCTCAACTGCATCATAGGCGTTTCGATCGCGCGGTGGAGGCCTCCCGTCGAAACCCTAGAATCGATCGATCGAATTTCGATGTTTCCGGAGTCCCTAGCTCTGTTTCTTCCGGAGGAGAGACTGAAAACGTGAGAGACGAGACGAGGTGGGGTATTTATTTGTGTTGAGGGGGGCCCAACAAACCCCACCAAAAAAACTCGACTGGTCAACTCTGACCGACCCTGGTTAGGACTCTGGTTAGGCCATATACGCTACCCGTCAGATCTTGATCGGACGAGTGACAGTGATCAGAAATGGCTTTGATTACTCGAGGTGCACTGGAGACTCGTATGTGAGCCGTTGATTTGGTATTTGATGGGGTTGGGTAGGTAATTTAAGCGCCCGCGGTTTATCGGGCATGTGTGGTCACCGCGGGGTGAGAATAAGTGGATACTACGAGAAAGCCTGTATGGACACGTGTCATGAATCTACGGATGGGACATGCAAAAGCGTCCAAAATATGTTGCGGGGATCTTGGGGTCTCATCAGCCACGACAAAACGACTGTTTTATCGCAGATTCCGTGGATAAGCTGTTTGGATGTTCGGACAACAAAAAAGCTCAGTAAAATGTCACTATCTCGTATTTTGGAAATGTAAAGCATAGGACAGTGACACAGTTCATTAAAAACAAATTTATTGTGATGGTGATTTGGTCTAATGAAATTGGGTTTAATGATTTTGATTAGAGTCAATGAAAATATTTGTCAAAAGGTTTGACATTCTCATGTGGTAACGTGTGACTGATGTGGGCTTATCTGAAATCAATCGGAAAACTAATTGTTGTAAAATTATTTTTTGGATAAGCAATTTCCGATGGATTTTTTATATGTTAGCTTTTGAATTAGGAATAGTAATATTTATATATTTCTTCTGTAGTTGATTTTACCTCTGCTTATTTATCCACAAACAAGTGGGTAAGTCAGCGTCAAGATTTGAACTCAGAACCTATCGATAACACACCGTTAAACTTTGAACTGTTGCGCTATAATCACTGGGGACTATTTATATGTTATGATTTAACAAAACATTTTTACGAAAAATGATTAAAAGTAGTTTTCTATTTTGTTTCAAACAAAAGTTTCCTTTATCTTAAAGCCTAGTTTAATTTGAGGATAAATCAAACATAGGATTAAAAAAAACAGTGTAAGATTTATCCTTCCAAAAAATTTATAATATCCTTGAGATACAGATACTAGATCCCATAAAATAGATTTATTCTATTTTTCATTCATGAAAATCCATCACTTTCAGGAAGATTTAGGCCCCGTTTGGTAATCAGGTTTGTGTAGATTCTGCTTTTTTTGAAATCAGAAAGCTCTACCCTATCACGTCAATCCCACGAGCGATTCCTCCTTTTTTTACCTAAAGTTTTTGTATTTGAAAATTGGAATTTTCTTCCAAAATCTTTCGGGCATGATACGCTTTTGATTTATTTTATTTATTGGGAAAAGCCAAAGACTCTCTTTCGGATCCATGAAACAACTCTCAGAGGTCTTTTTCCCTTTTGGAAGATACAGGAGCAAAACAATCAACCTATTGATATCGGAAGACCAAAAGGATTCTTCCAATGTCTCATTTCCGGGTCCAATGGCGATTTAGATTTCGAAAAAGAAAATATGGATGGAAAAAAGTGTCTTTCCAAACAGCCCAACTTAATTGAGAATCATCGGGTAGCTTTACGTCAATTCATGCATTGAAAGTCGTGTTTTTCAAAGCTCCCAGAGAAAGCTTTCCGGGAATCAGCTATTTTGAAATCTGAGGTGGTCGGAGAAATGACCAATATAACCCTAGTGACTCCCAGAAATTACACCCCTTTATAAGCCATCGCCCACTGTCTCTCTTTCCATGAGTTTTTTTTTTCTTCTGGTCCGTCTTTTTTGAAACCCAAAAATAGCACCTCTGACCAAATAACAATATCTCCTTTGAATCAATGATATGTTCCAGCTGGCCAAAAAATCATTCCATCGACGAACTCCGGACATTATATTCCACCATCACATATTAGTTCCACGTTCAGCCATCGCCCACTCTCCTCTCTCATACGAGACGAAATGGAATATAAAAAAAAAATATTGTTGAATGGAGGAGAGGCACGTCAGCGAGAAGACTGACAATCGGCGGAGCCACGGCCGAGGCTGCTCCGAGGCTGCAAATTTCTCAGATTGACGACCGGGGAGGTGCGGACATGGAAAGAGAATGGGTGAATTGGGAGGTTGTGAAACCCTCGTAGGTCATTGGAGAGGACAAGGGTAAAATAGTAATCTAACCCCTTTGATTTTTTAAAGTACTGATTTGTAACCAAACATTACCCAAATTAAAGCCCTTCGAAAACAACTTCTGTTATCAGCAACAAACGTGATTCCTGAATTAAAAGAAAAGCAGCCCATAAAAGTACATGGTCAAAAAGCATGTGAAAAAGCAGCTTTATACCCAAAGCTACTTTTCAATATGTATTTCCAAACGGGCCCTTAGAAAAAGAAAAATTGACTTATACATGATGTAAGAGAAGAAAAAAAACGAAATATTTTTATGTTTGTGATTTTCCTGTATTAATGTCTCAATATTTTATTGGTTCAGGGAATTAATATGATGTAGATGGTGTGACAACTGGAATAATTTAACCTATTTTGACCAATTTTTTTTCCCTCTTTAATGAAGTACGTATAAGTAGTGGACAGAGTTGGCATCCAAACCATAGAAAATCATACCAATAAATGGGCTGGCAAAGTCACATTATATATATTGTTTTTTTTTTTTTAAGATTTTGTAGGAATTTATTTAATAAAACTACTAATTCTAATTCTGGACCAGTGCTCCAATTAAATATTCTGATTACATTTTATATATATATATATATATATATATATATATAACCAAAAGAAAAAAAATACTTATGCTAATTATAATCAATTTTATTTTGGGAAGTCATTTTAAATTTCACCGGAGCCACATTAAATCATCTTTTCACCGTAGCATTATTTTATAACTTCTCTATTGAGTGTTGTACTTTATTTTATTTTTAAGTCAAAAGTTATCCCTAGCAATTTTGGAATCATTGAGAGCATCTCCAATGGAGAACTCTAAAATGGAGTCTCAAAATATATTAAAAAAATGAAAAAGTGAGTTTAGAGTCTCACTACTCATTCATCAACTCCAACCACAATCTCTATTTTCATCTCTATTCTATTTTTTTATATTTTTTAATAAAAATTAAATTTATCATATCTCTCTTATTTTTTTGATGTATTATACATAATTGAGGTTTATTAGCGAAATTTAAAATCCGTAGAAGTTAATGGAGGTTTATTATTTTCTTTTGTTGTATTATCAGTTTCGATTAGAATAAACTCATTTTAGAACATAAGTGTAAATAATAATTAATATAATATTAATGTAAAAAAATAAAAAATATATTAAATATATAACATTTTTAAACATATGTTAAACATATTCAATATTAGACTCATTTGAATCGTATCGACGACATCTATCCAACGGTATCATTTTTATGAAAATTAAACTTATATTATAGAAGTTATCAAACATTATTAAAAAAAATAAATAAATAACAAACCTCCATATTTGGAGGCTCAAACAGTGAGCCTCCAAATATGGAGTCTCATTTAGTAGCCTCTAAAATAGAGGTGGCTTTTGGCTATCGGTTGGAGAGAAAAAATACTCTAAAATGAAGATATAAAGTATCGTTGGAGTTGCTCTGAGAGTCATTCCACCTCATTTATAATCATAGAATCCATGTAATTTTAATGCTATGTTAAAACGTGCTATTGAAAATATTGAGATTTAAATCTTGAGTTTAAACCCAATTTTTAAAAAATATTATTTTTATGTTTTTTTAATTCCTGAATTTTTTTTAATAAAAAATACTGGAGAAAGGATTTAAAAATTCAAACATGATTAAGAATCTTGAAAAAAAACATTTTTCAAACGTGAATGCCTAAATTTTTAGCAAATCCTTACACATCTTGTTATGCATTTTTCTTAATTTAATAATGATAAAAATTAATCAAGGAATGAAAATTCAATCTCTTATAAGGGTTTGGATACAGATGGAGGAGTAATATCATATTTCATTGATTCTATTTGATTTTTTTTTTTTTTTGTTAGACGACTTTGAGTATTTTATTGATTCATAAACATGTTTGCTACATATATAATGTCTGAAAGCACCGTTACACATGGTTTTATTTACAATTTAAGATGTAGTCTCGTATATCTCGTTGGGTAAGTCTATCTTTTTTTTTTACATTAGGTAAAAATAAGTTCAATTAATTTGAAATGGAATGATATGTATTTATCATCAAAAGCATATACCTAGGGGCGGTAAACGAGCCGAGCAACTCAGACTCAGTTAAAGCTTGTTCAGGCTCGTTCAATTAGACAAATGAACCGAGTTTGAACATTTTTTAAAGCCCGGTTTGTAAAAGAGTCGAGTCGAGCCCGAGCCTATATGAACTCGTTACTTAACATAAAAGGGGAGAAACAAAAAAAAACATGAGCCGAGTCCGAGTTTATGTCATTTTCACATGTATAAGATGTTGTGATTTATGAAAGATAACTTCTCAAATGCTAAACAAATTTTTTTTAGTTAAACAAGTTCGAGCCAAGCCTTGGTTCAAGCTTCGGCTTAACTCGTTTAACAAACAAGTTCGAGCCAAGCTTCAACCGAGTTTTTTCACGAGCTAAATGAGCTGAGTTTGAACACAAAATTAAGCTCGGTTCCGAATCAAGCCGAGTCTGATACTAAACGAGTCAAACATGAACAGATCAAAGCTCGATTTATTTAACTCGTTTACCACCTCTACATATATCTTATTAGACAATGTTTATTATTTAAAAATTTAAAACAAATTAGTACTGTATACGGGACTGACCCTGACATTTTAAAAATAATGTTAAAATGGATAAGAATTTTTGGATGATCCGGTGGATGCAAACTGCATACTCATCGTGGAGTAGCGTGAGCCCGGGGGATAGATGGTTGTCACAGTAGACATCTACATCTCATCTACTGATCTACATAGCCATCCACCGCCCTCCTAGGAGATTTTGTTTTTCCTTCCTTTATTTGTACGTGTTTTCTCCTCTCACCTCCCCCTTCAAACCTGTAACATCACTTTAAAAGTGTTAATAAAAACAAATTATTTTAATTATATCATTATACAGGTAATTATTTAATTATACAAGGGGATTTTAACAATATCAAAGACTTCACATGGGGTTCAAACCATTTCCAAAAAAACAGACATTCCGAGATTGGAACAGAAACTCCTTGTTCTCTGTCTTGTAAATCAGGCCACACCAAGTCAAAAAAATTAAAAATCATATCATGGTTTCTTATTTTATAAGATGCTTGTGGAAATATTTGGGGTTTGATTTTGTTTTTTTGATGAAGCGCTTAGTGAATGAAAATAGAGCAACCAGCGTGGAGTCCGTGAGTACGATTTCTTCAGAGAAAAGTCTTTCGCGTCAACGTCATTTTATTGAATGTAACTCACTTGCTTGACGATTATAAAGTGATCGCATATTAAGAGAGGGTATGATGTTGGCAGTGTATCACACCTCATTAACACTATTTTTATTCTGTTCAAAACTCTCCATGTCACCTCGTTTTCTTCTACATGGCTTGTCTTTCTTGTTTTTTGGGGGGACCTTAAAGTATAATCGTTGCATTCATTTGGAATTAGCAAACGTAGCTTCACAAACCATATAGATGGTCAGCGTGGGCCTCTTCTTTCTTTTCTTTTCTTCTTCGTAGGATTGTTTTATTTTAATTTTGGTCTCATGTATCTGGTTAATTTTAGAATTTTTTATATTTTTTTTTATAAATGAGTCAATATAATTTATGAAGTACATGTTTTATCTTTTTTAAAAGTATGTATATGCTTCATTATATAATGTATATTATTTAAAAAATCAAAACATGTGTGGGTTATAAATTGGGTTAGAAAAGAAACATGCATGTAGCATTTTACTTCTTAGGATGCATTTGGTTGCGTGATTGCAAAATTAATTTTACAGAAATCTAGGTTTTAAAACTCATTCTACAGGAAGCTCATCCCCCTAGCTTTTAAAAATCGCAGTTTTTAAACACTATATATTTACCTAAAATCTGTCTGCAGGAAGTTATTACAGTAAAACTGTTTGGTTGCACGATTGCAGAAGCAGTATACAATCGCTCAACCAAGCACATTGTTCCCCCGTTTGGATGGAGAATTAAATTATTATGAGGTTTATGATTATTCTAGTATAAATAAGGATAAAATGATTTTGTGTATGGTTATGTTTTGAATTATTGTCGAGAATTAAATTATTATGAGGTTTAGGATTATTTTAGTATAAACAATGGTAAAATGATTTTGTGTATGATTATGTTTTAAATTATTGTCGTTGGAAAACGTAATAATAAAGTTTTTTTGTTATTTGGATAAAATATGAATAAGATGTGGATAAATATTTATAAAATGTGAAAAAATGATAATTGTTGATTTGGCAATTGATTTCTAAGAGGTAATGACAATTGATTTGACAGTGTGTCAACATATTCTTTTGGGTGGGAATAATCTGAAATAACTTAATTCTAGGGGTTTGCTGGAATCCATATACCACTTTCTACCAGTTTATTCTGACATAAAGAATCTCATTTATTCCAACCATCCAAACAGTCTTAAACCCCTTATTCCACATTATACCCATTTATTACACCTTCTATTCTCAATCCAAATATGGGCTGATATGGTTACACTAATCGGACCATATTAGTTAGGGTTGAATCGCATTAGTTTCTATTTCTATCAAAAACTGAATAACTGAACAAGGCTTGAATTTCTTTTCTTTCAAGGCTTTTCTTTTTTTTGAAATGTTATTTCGAGACCACAGCTTCAGTTTTTCATATGAAGCCTGGCGGTTATTTGGCACAAAAGAAAAGTAATATGAGATCCACTTTTAATCAGCACTTGATTAGAATTTGGTTTGGGATGGCAAGAGCTTCTTTGATGGTCCAAAACTTTTACCTACTATACCATGATTGAAAAGCACATAAGAGAAATCTATCACTTTGGTTAATTTTGTGTTTTTGAGAATGGAACCCTTGTCAATTATTTGCATGTAATTATTAGGTAGTGGTTAGATCTTATCAAATTCATTTTGGTTTGAGCTCAATTTGAATTGGATTTTTCTTATGATCCAAATTTTCTTTCAGTGGAGTTTGCATTCTCTCGGTTAGTGAGGTGGAAGAGTTACACCTTGTCATCTTAGATTAGACGACCAGGCATCAATCCTGTCTACTCCAACTATAGAGAGTATTTTTTGTTGAAGTGTTGGATTGTGAATCTTGTGCCCAGTGGTCATGGTGGGCCTTGTTAAAAAAATAAATAAAATAAAATAAATAAAAAAATAAATTAAATTTGCTTCATGTAGAGTTATTGAGAATAAGCTGTTTCTTACATTTCTTCCTCTCTTAATTTTTAAAGAAACACAATGCTGTTAAAGTGTTATAGGTCAATCTTAATCGAAGTGAGAGAGCTTTCATTAAAAATGATGTTGTGTCACATGAAAAGGGTGGTTGCCTCAATAATTTTTGATAAGTGGTTGGTCAAAGTGTATGTGGAAGTAGGTGGGTGATAGGTTGAGATTTCATTGTAGGTCAGAGTACATGTTGAGGTGAGGTTGGGTTTATGTGAGAGTACCTTCAACTACTTAGTTAGGTTTCATGTTTTTTTTTTTTTTCAATTTCTTATGCTTGTCTCAAATAAATTGTGTCTCTAGGTTTAAATTTTATTTAATTTATATTTGTTCTCATGCTAGTTTTGATATTTGCTATTACTACAAATGTGTAAGTTTCTTATTTAAAATGAAAAAATTGTTGTTTTTTTTTTCCTTTTTTTTTTTTTTTGTAGAAAAGCCCAAAAAGGACGGGTACAACAACAGAGTTCAAGGCCCATTACACACACTAGAGCCTACGAGAGGCTATCACATCCCTTGAAAGGAATTGTCAGGATCGAACTTATAATCTCCACAAGGTGGAGAGTGCATCTGCATCTCGACCAACTCGTTAGGCGAGTGGTGTTGGAAAAAAGAATTGTTGCTTAATTGGTAAGGTATTTTATTTCTTCGCGTCGTGTATCATAAAGGGGACTATTTTGAGTGATTGAAAACATAGCATAGTAAATCGAAATAAAGAAGAAAGAATAAACACAGAAGAAACAAGATTTATGTCATTCAGAAAAAGACACGTCTACTCCCACCAACCATTTGTCTAATAACACCAACCAAAAAAACAAAAAAACATTTATAAATTTAATTTGAACAACACTAATCCCACCAACCTTCTTTTAGAACAACCGACGGTTGGTCTGTCAACATTTATTTAACAAATTCGATAATCACCTTGTCAACCTTTCTTTATAACCTTCGATAGTCTCTCTGTCAACTTTCTTTTACAACCTTTGACAACAGCTATGTCAACCTTCCTTTACAACATTCGACAGAATCTCTGTCAACTTTCTTTTACAACCTTTGACCTTAAGAGTGTCGAACCAAATATTTTTTCAAAAGAAAACCTAAGACACATTTGACCATATTTCACATTAAATGTAAAGTAAAATCATCAATTGTTTATGACTTTGTAAGGATTGGGTTAATGGGTATGGTTATTTAGTTGAAAGATTTTAGAAAAACTCAGGGAGTGAGAGTTTTGAGATAGATGGAGTTTTTTAAAAAATGTCTATTTAATGTAGGATTTTGGTTTTAGATTAGAGTATGGGGATTGGATTAATTGATTTTGATTTTCTGCAGTAGCTTTGCATGTAAATGCATGAATGTTGAAAGAATTAGTTGTTGTCTCTGGTTCAAGTGTTTTTATTAGTAGTCTATGGTGATTGTAATGTGAGTGTTGAATGTAATGTGAATGCATTGATATTTTGGTGTATATTGAATATAATCGAATGTGTCTCAAATTTTCTTTTGAAAAAAATATTCGGTTCGACACTGCGAAGGTCGAACAATCCCTCCTAGATCGATAGACCAACTGTCAAAAGTTGAATAAGAAGATTGACAAAATTGCTGTCAAAGTTTGTAAAGAAAGGTTGACAGAGAGACTGTCGAATGTTGTAAAGAAATGCTGATAAAGTGACTGTCAAATTTATTAAATAAAGGTTGACAGACCAATTATCGATTGTTATACAAGAAGGTTGACAGATCGACCGTCGAATGGTTTGTGAGATTAGTGATGTTCAAATTAAATTTATATATGTGTTTTCTGTTTTTTTTTTTGTTGGTGTTATTAGGCAAATGGTATCTGGGGATAATATACCCTTCAAAAAATGTATTACCTATGTCCAATGAGAGAGAAGTTCTTATTATCTTTCATATCGTAAGCTATGTGTGATAGGCTATAAAATTCATGACACTCCATCTCAAAAGTCCAAAGCTTACTCTCGATTGGTATAAGAAACTTTAACTGACAAATGAGTTTATACAATCTCATACATGATCACAGTGACCTCACACATAATATAGAATTTACAGATTGTCATTACGCGTGAAAATATTCGTGCACAAAAAAATGCATACCATTTACTAAGTAGGGGAACCCCAACGAACTAAATGCTTAGCTAAATCGTGTTCCATTCGTAGTGATAAGCAATATTCCGATTATGCAGAAACTCTGCTGCTGCAATTATTCTTTTTCAAGCCAACAACTGAAAGAATATTGCATGAGGATTTTTTTTTGTCAGATGTATTAGCGAGAAAAATGATATGTCCAACTCTATGTTCAGTCTTCTTCACTATCCATCGTTTTGTTTTTAAAACAATATATATTTGTTCATTGAAATACATAATGTTTTACAAAATAATTTATACAAAACATCTTTAAATTTTTTTTTTTTTCATACGCTGTGATAGTATAATATATACTATGATAACATAATGTATATCACACTGTCACAATGTACAAAACTGTTAAAGGACCACTTTCAAATTGTAGATGAGATTACAAAAAGGACAAAGTGCATGCAGCACTAATAGCCCAAAACTAAATGGGCTCATTGACATTGCGCCGGCCCATTAACACTGAAATTGACTTTGAACGGAGCCTTATTTTAATGGAAAATGTTACATATGTTTTTGTTTTATTTTAAATATTAAATATCTTCTAGGTTTGTTAAAAAGTATATATTGCTTCATTTAGAGCTTAATGAATCCATTTTCAATAAATGTAAAAAAAATTAACAAAATATATACATCGATAGATGATGCATATGCTTCATTTAATTTTTAACGAAATATATAGAACTGTATTTTAGAATGTAAAAAAATTGACTATAACAACCGCTCTATTTTAATCCAACTCTACCTCACAGTATCAAAGCATTTTTTTTTTTTTTTTACATAATAACACATTTTGAATTTGTTGGAATGCATATACTTATCTAATAAAAAAAATACATACAAATGAATTAAATTATATACCTAATATATATTTGTCTAATTAAACATTTACCCAATTAAAGATTTTATGTACTACATGAATGACTGAATGTATTAGAATCCGTGGAGAATACATTTCATCGTATCAATTTCTGTCATTTATTTGAATTAATAACAAAACTTGAATCAGCTTAACAAACAAACAAACAAACACTTATCAAATCACTTCTAACACCCATTTATATCTCCTCCCTTCCGCAAACCAAAACCCAACTCAAAGAGCAGCCAAGATCGCCACCCCAACACCACCAGCCAGCCCCGCAAGTCCAAACCCGACCCGAGAACCCGACGAGTAATCGTTCGCCGCGACGGGCCCCGGCGCCTCCGCTGACGGAAACAAAGAATCACCATGCGCGGGCGCCGAAGCAACCATCGGAGAAGGCGGCGAAGACTTCCCCGCCGCCTTCGGTGCTTCAGCGGACGCCTTGGGCGCAACCACAGCCGGCGCGGGCGCATCTTCATCACCTCCCGCGGACGCCTTGGGCGCGTGCGCGACGGGCGCGTCTGCCCTGGCGAGCGAATCCTGTTTCATAGGCGCAGGCGCCGCGGCGATCCCGGGTGGGAAAATAACGGCGCTGACCTCGAGGACGGAGACATTGTAAGGCTGGGCGGCGACGGTCTTGACGAGGGAAGCGGAGAGGGGGGAGCCGGGGACGGCAGAGCCGAACGCGAGGCCGTCGGGGTTCTTGGTGTGGGAGACGTTGAGGAAGCCGAGGTGGCTGGAGGCGAGGCCGGTGGTCTGGAAGAGGGTGGTGAGGGTGGTGCCCTTGGAGAGGCTGCGGAGCTTGTCGAGGTCGTAGTAGTCGAGGACGACGTGGAGGGAGGCGAGGCGTTTGGCGACGTCGGGGGGTTGGGAGGAGAGGGAAGAGGCGGGGCCGTTGGGGACAGCGAGGACGGTTATGGTTTGGCGGTGGTTGATGGCGTCGGCGATGCCGGTTTCAGAGAGGAGGGCGTTGAAGACGGAGTAGTCGGGGTATTGGTTGAGGATTTTTGTGATGTTGAAGGCGGCGGAGAAGGTGGCGGCGGAGAGGAGGAGGAGGAGGAGGAGGAGGTGGTGGAGGGAGGATTTTGAATCCATGGCTTTTGTGTTTGTTTTTGGGGAGATGAAGAGAAGGGGGAGGGATGATATATATGAAAGAGGGGTTGGGGTTGTGTTGTGTCCCGCCAAATTTGGAGGTCGTTAATATGGTTGGAAGGGATGTTTGTTGAGGTCAATGTTTAGGTAAAGCGTTGACCATTTCTCAGGGGGGGTAACATGTGGGGTTTTGAAAAGGACCTTTTTTTTGGCAAAGATTTTTCAGTATCTGTGGACAATATAAGAGACCCCATTTTGCATGGACCTGAGTTACCTGAGGAGCCACATTAGATAAAATGGGTACGCACAACGCCTCCGTCTATGTGGCGTTATAGATAAATAAATAAATAAAATTTGTTCTGTTTTAAACTTTTAATTATATTAAAAAAAAAAATTTATTGTTTGGTGAGTATAATTGCATATAAAAACGTAAATAAGATATAGTTAATGAATTATAAAAGAATAAATTATACAACAATAATGTCTCTTCATTTATTAAGGTGTAACTTTAACGCGTTAAACCTGCCAAAGTAGAAAATTTGAGAGGATTGTTATGTTTCAACCCGAGTTCGAATCTAAGCAACCTGAACCTAATTTGGATGGAGTTTGAATTAAGAGTCCGTGTAACCTGAATCAACCCGAATTTGAAGTTTCTAAATTTAAATAAAACATTCTAAGTAAAATTATAATTTTTAAATTCGTATGATAAAATTTGAATTGTATAATTTATTTTTATCTAAATTTTTTCACTTCTATAGTTTTGATATCTTTGTTTTCAAATTAAAAATATTCATCAGGAGAATTAACTCTTACTAAATTTTAATTATTTTAAATAATATATTTTTCAAGTCAAACATGAATCCAACCCTTGTTTACAAAAAAATCCTAATCTTAATAAAAATTTAACTCAATAAAACTATTTGGATTTCGGATTTACATTAGTGTTTTCAAGGGATTATATGGATGTTAGAAAAGATCAAGGGGGTGATATGGATTTGAGGCACAGGGGTTTATTTAGATTTTTCCCTTCATAAAAATAGGAAGATAATTAAATCCCTACGGAAAAAAAAAGTAGACAGAGAATTACATTCATAAAAATAGGGTCAAATCTACAGTTGTAGCACACAATCATGATCATCCAGTATGTATTTAGGTATATAGTTTGTTTGTCCCTTTGGTGCTGTCTAAACAAAATCCTATCTGGAAATGCAACATTCTACAGAAGAATAAATTCTGCAAAGAGTGAAAATCTATTAGAAACTAACAACACAATTTTCAAGCAAAAGCATAGAATTGGAAAGAGCAGTGTCGGTGTTTGTTAAACTTCGGAGGCGGTTACGAACAGAACGAGCACACACATATATGGTAATGCAGCTCCAACAAAAAAAAAGAACAAAAAAGAAAAGCTGCTAATTCTGCTAAAACCATGCAATGTCAGCCATAAAGCACACAAAATGCAGCACAAAATTGTGACAGCAAAAAATCATAGATCGATAACACGCCTAAGATACCTTCAATAGTTCAGTTAGTTACGTCTCATCACTGCATAGGTAGTTACCATCAGCCATTGATCTTCTCGATGATTTCAGAGATGATTTCATCCAGTTTGAGCTGTTTCATTGGTGTAAAGGGTCGTTTCATGTCCTGCAAATGAAATGAACCATCATGCTTTACCATTGTACACAACAAATTTTATGTGCAATGATGACTTTTTACTGGAGATATTTATAAAAGCACTTTCATCCCCTCAGAAGGATAACTATGGGTAGCGGTCTGAAACAATAAAATTGTTCTTATTATAACACCACTAGAATTTTTTCCACAGGCAATTTTTCTAAATATGAGAAATAATACAAACATTTCTCAAATAATTTCTTCCCTGATCTACGTACACAAGAAAATTCCCAAATGCACTATGTCCATAACCATGATCATATATTTCATGTTCCCGTATTAAAATACAGTATTTGGCTAACTCTTCAAAAAATCAAATAAGATTTTATATAGAAAATACATAAAAATAACTACCAAAAAGAAGACTTACAAAAGAAACAAGCATTGAGGTTAAATGAATTGTATTGATATAGCGAAATAACTTGTACATGAGAGAATATACAAGATTACTCCATACAAACAGTCTCAAAGAGAGTGGTGAGAGGGAAACATAGTCCATGCTGTGTTGCATCCCCACCAAAACAAGGCAATGCTATGTTCAGACAAATTTAAACAAATATAATGATGAAGAGAAATTTTTTTATTCCGTACATGTTTGCATCCCCAGAATAAGCTTCACCTTTTTAACTTGTCAAGAATATGAAAGATGAGAATATTTACCAGAAGAGAGACAAACAGCTGACCATTCTCTTCACGAACTTCAAAACAACCTTTCCTTGGCTGAAAATCAAGAATAGATCAGTCATGGCTGACAAGGCTTTGGTTAAATGAAAACTGAACCAAACAAAATCCAATATGATTGTCACATGCAAAGATATAATAATATACAGTGTTTTTCCTCAAGTCATAAATGGTCATAACATTCCTTGTCAATGATCTAAATTTTGGCTGCGCAATCTAAAGAGATCCATTTCTGTTGCCAAAAGAGACAACTTTGCCCACTTATTGGGTGGTGCAAGTAGCATAAATATGATCCATATTCAAACTAGTACATACAAATCGCAGCTAATGTCTTAATTTTTCTTCATTTTTCCGACTTTTGTTATCATCATTTTCCTTGAGCTCTGACCTTCAAATTTTTATCATGGAATACTATGATGCATTTGAAGTATCAACGATTAGCAGCCAAAATATAAAAAAATGCATGTGAAGCACATGCTCAGCCACTACCTATTTTCAATTCCCAAATAGCAACAAGAAAACACCCATAAATGAATTGAATCTATGTTACGCCAGTAGTCCAGTAAGCAATAAAAATCAATGCATCTTGTTCTATTTAGATACAAGAACATCACTGGAGAATCATATCCAACCAACAGTCAATAACAAGAATGACAGTAGAAACTAGTTCAGTCAAAATAAGACTTATAAAAGCTTGGTCAAAGGTCCAGCACTCCTCTTAAAAATTGGTGTCCAATGCTCCATATTTGCACATCATCTTAATCGGAGGAGACAGAGCACCTTCACAGGTGCCACACTGCCACAAACCAATTTGCATGATTCATGGAAACTCATCCACACTTCCACAAAGACATCCAATATGTGCACCGTACAACATACCCACAACAAAACTAATGTAATACAATAAAATAGATAATCTGAGGCAAGCCAAACTATTTGCATTCATGGATGAAAATTAACCAAATGCGAACGATATTACTAGAACTAAACATATTGTCAGAAACAAAGTTTTAGCAAAGCAATAATTCCACAGAAAGCACCATTAAACTGCACCATCAAAGATTTCTATCAAGCTTTCAGAAGTCCCACCTCCCATCAATTGATAAATACTAAAAGCATAGCCTACCTTTTCTGGGTTCACCTTCACGACAATGCCCGGGTCCATCTTCTCAAGCCCAGCCTTCATTTCCATTGCCCTTTTCTTGAACGACTGACATTGCTTGCTAAAAGAAAAAAGAAAAAAAGAAGAGAGATTTCCTTTAATAAAAACAATTATCCAAGATCTTTAAATGTAATAATTCTTCCTAAAAATAAATACTTTCTTTCTCGACATACAATAGAAGAAGAAAACAATCTAGGAAATACCCTAACCCTAAAAAAATGATGGTGCAAAATGTTTTCAAGAAATACTTTAAAATGCAGTTCTCGCATTCCTCCTCCTTGATACGAAAAACTAAAAACCCATGATTTTAAGAAAACCAGAGCAAAACAAGAAGAAAAAAAACAGTGAACAACCCCAGAAAGACAAAACCCCGAGAAAACATAGAGACGATAAAAGCTCACCAGGCTTCGACGATGATGACGGTCTTGCTATCAGAATCCGACGGCGGATCGACGGCGGGTATGGCGGAGGCCAACTTGCCCTTCCCTTTCCTTGCACTCCCGGGCGCCGGCACCTTCGACGGCGACGCCACCATCTCCTCCTCCTCCGCCAACGCCGCCTCCGCCGCCGCAATGTTGGTCTGCTTGCGCAGTTGCCACTTTGAAGGGGACACCGCCGAGGGATCACCGTCCGCCGACTCCGCCTTCCTCTTGGCCGCGCGCGGTTGCTTCGTGACCGCGGCCTCAGACGGCGCCGGAGAAGACGCCGCGGCAGCCCTCTTGCGCGGTTGTTTCTTGGCCGGAGGAGCATCCTCGGCCGGTGCCGGAGGAGTGTTTCCGGTCCTTTTGTAGTAGCCCCGGGTCTTCCTCGGGGAGGGAGAAGGCTTCGTCGAGTCGCTCGGTTTCCTCTCGCGCGCCATTTTTTCCGGTTCGGACAAGAAAAAAAAACAAAAAAACAAAAGATGAAGAGAGCGAAAGAGAGAGAGGGTTTGGGAGGAGGAAAGTGAGAGAAGAATACAGAGAGACGGGTGGTTCGGCGTTCGCTCTCTGTTTCGGTGTTTCCCGCCTATTCCATCAAGTGCGAGATATGACGTATCGACTCCCCAGGAGACCACGCCGTGGACCTTAATCCAACGGTACATATAAATCCTACATTTGTTTTTTCCCATTTATTCTCTCTCTCTCTCTCTCACCTTAGTGAATGAATATGGGTTTGAAATTTTGGAGATTGGAATATACGATTAAATAATTCTCACACCAACTTTTTTTTTATTATTATTATTATTTCAGGTATTTAAATTTTATAATCGCATCATTTCTAATCTAAGGGGGCGTTTGGGAGTGGGGTGAAAAACTCCGTCTTTGAAAAAGTAGGTAATAGAAAAGCATTTTTTATAGAGCTTCTTAAACGAGTATATGTCTTGTTTGGTTGCACGTTGTCTTGTTTGGTTGCACGTTTAGATGCAATTCTGATTTTTAAAAAATTAAAAAATTATAATCGTGCAACCAAATAAAACAACTTTATTCAGAATTGAAAGCTGGATTCATTTTAATTTTCCCCTCAAAATCTGTGTTACGAAAAGTTCAAAAACAACGATTTTTTATCAGAATCGATTTTTTAAATTGAAAAACAACTTTCATTGTCAAACATCAACTACTTTTAAATATTTATTCCTAAATTAAAAAAAAACAACCCAATAAAAGTCAAGGTTTAAAATCATCTTAAAAAACAGTTTTATTTCAATAACTACTTTTCAATCTGTGTTTTCAAACATACCTTAATTCTATAACTTGTCCAGCTTCTGCCATGTGTCTTATTTTCATTTGATCACAGTAGAATGTCATAAATTATTTGACAAACATTCCTATTTGGAATTCAAAAAATTAGATATTAGAAACTTATATTTAACAATAGATGTGGATATTTTAATATATATATCCAACATAAAAGGGTTACCAATCTTCCCACGTACCAAAGAAGCGTGTTGTTTTCTTTACAATTTCATAAATAATACAAGATTATGTTACTTATCCCTTGCAAATACAAGAATTATATTAAATAAAAAACTAAAACTGTAATTTGGATTCACTTGTTTGACAAACCAAAAAAAAAAAAATCTCCAGCTTGGGCAGGAATGAAAATCCTTGAATATGAAAAAATGAACCTATGTATGCATGCAGTGAGTTCTTCATCCTTCAATGGTGGCTTTCACTGCTGAATTTTAGGTGTTTAGAAACACCATTTATGCTAACAACTGCATCTGTTCCAGACATGCATTCATCTTCCACCAGCGGAAGTGTCTTCCATACTTTGAACTTCAGTGGATGACTTATTTGGCCTGCAATACAACAGATACCAATGAACCACAAGGCATTGTTTCAAGAACACAAAGCATAGATGAAAATAGCAAGTTCAAACTCACCAGGAGGCCTGTTTTCATTGTCACCATCCATTACGCAGACTGCAGCATAATGAGAACTTTCCAGTTCAAGGAGAGTGAATTGCCAATTCGTCGTGAGGTTTTCTGGATCACGAAGCGCTTCAATAACTATTTCTGATTCCTGACAAAAAAAGGGGATAATCTCAATTGGAAGTTATACCTATATATGGTTGTTTTACAATTATAGATGTGTGACAACTGACATACCTCATCTTCTCTAGCTGTGAATCGGATGGTGAAGTCCTTGAAAGGAGCAGCTGAGAATCCCCTCCCCAGTGCTTTTACATATGCCTCCTGTGGGTCATTAGAACACATTTAAAAAATGGCTCATTTGGATTGACAATTAACATACTCTGACACTCATTTGAGAGCTTTCTTTAGGTATTGGAATAGATGATATACATTGTGGATGGATAAACATGTTTCCTAGCACTAACATCCATATTAAAACAAAAAATAAATATATGTAAAAAATGATCCATAAAATTTGCGGAACCAAATATTAAAAAAAATAATGTAAGCTTTCAGTTGCAAAATACAATACACAGTCAATAAAGTTCATTCTAAATAAACTATTCACAGGTAGGAATAATAATAAGAGATGGTTTATAGAGTTTATCCAATTGCTGTAAACATACAATAGAAACCATTGGCAAAACCAGAACACAGCCATTATATACATGCTGATGAGTGTACATAACCATTAACATAACTTTAGTATATCCAAATATAAAAAAAAAGATGGGTGGCCATATATAAGCCCTACTTGGGCATTTCTGCCCCATATAACAAACGGAAGAAACATTAAACTTCAAAGATCACTCACTTTAAGGGTCCATAATTTTATAACTTCTTGACGCTGAATCTCAGGGTCTTGAATTGCATGCAAAAAGTCAAATTCACAGGGGGTAAAATAACGTCGAGCAAAAGACATGATGTTGTTCCTCAGCTTCCGTTGCTTCTCTTCTATATCAATGCCAATCTGTAGTTGGAAGTGAAATTATCCAAGGAAGGAGAAAAACAATTTCAAAGAAAATTAACATAATCGATATAAACTTAGAACCAAATTCAGATAAGAAGGGTATGATAATTACTGGCGCATCCACAGTTACCCCGCAAGCAATCAAAGAAGAGGTGTGTGAAACATTGAACTGCAACGATGGTGGAACCCAGCCCTCATCATTTTGCCACTCTATCTGTACTTTATTCAAACAAAAATGCCCTTGTGAGATCACATTAAAAACATAAAACAAATGAATCATGCAATCCAAGTACTGTGTTAAACTGATTACCTCTGGTTTCCCAAACCTGTTTTTCTTGAACTTCATTGACCTTGGGCACACTTTTTCATGTGTATCTGATCTAATTAACAACCAATACACTACAATCAGTTCACAAAGATATGATTTGAAACAGTCTAAAAACGTCAAATCAATGTCTTTCCATTTGTTATCATCAAGGGAAAGTCGGATGTTCAAGACATGTGAAAGGATTATAACATGCCAAGGATGCACAAACACTTCAACGAACATATTGTATCCCTGTCTGTCACATATCGAACACATGCCACAACACGAAATGCAAAGATAATTTCTGAAATTTAGACAGGCATTAGATGCCCGATGGACACACGACACCTGAAATCAAATTATGTTATAATATTAATAATTATTGTCACGTCTATGCTTACATGAAAACAAATGATGTTAAAATCTTAATGGAGGTCATAGTTGCCGCATCATTGCAGTCATATCAACTTTCGTAATTATGAATGTGTGCTTCATTTTTTAAAACAATCTATATATTATTTAATTTACTCATCATTGCATCTTTGCTGTGTCCGTGCCAGATTTCTATGTCCATAATTCAATATGAAAAAATGTTTCAAAATTGTTATAAATCAGAACTTCATAAACTACAAAAGAACAATCACATAATACAATTCTACTGAAGTTCCTACTGAAACTGAAGCTCTCAAATAAATTAAAATGTCAAAGAACAATGACATAACACCACACCACACACACATAAACCAATCCAAAACCCAAGAACACAAGAAAAGCAAGACAGATGGGCTCTTACATCTAGCAAGGGTAGTCCGCACCAAAGCGCGAGCCAAAATCGCGCCCTTCTGAAGCTTCTCCCCATTCAATCTCGACACGCCCTCCCTTTCACATGGGGACAACAGTTCCAAGTACTCCTTCAAAAGCGATGGACTCCGAACCTCTCCAGCTTCAACATACCAAAGATGGGTTTCCCTGTACATCAAAAGAAAACCAACATTTTGAAACATCTCTTCTTCGCAAATCTACGATTCAATCAAACTTTTGAAAACCAAGTTCCTGAAAAGCATGGACCTTGATGAGGGAAGAGGCACAGGGACCGGAGGAAGTGAAGACAACCCCCGCATCATCGGAAGGTTCCGCCATCCAAAGACGGAGTAGTGCATATGAGATTGAAACCCTAATGAGAGGAACAATTGAAACCCTAATAAAACCTTTTTTTTTTTGCAAGCTTTGGCAGCAGAGGCGGCACTTGTTATGACGGAAGAAAAATCACTTATTAAAGTAACCTATCAACAAATCCCGACCGTCTGATCCGATGATCCTACGAGGGACTCTGCTTTTGAAATCAAAACAAAACCCCTCTCTCTCTCTCCCCATTGAAGCCGTTCAAAAACAAAAAAATGTCTGCAACGGACGCTTTCGAGACAATTCGCTCGTCCGTGCAGACCGAGTTCGGGATCGGGAGAGTTCAGATCGCCAGCCGTCCGATCAATGGAACGGCGCCTTCTTCTGACTGTCTGATCTTGTCCTTCTCGCAGGGATTACGCCGCGTTCGCCGACGAGACGAACCTAGATCACTGCGCGAAGTACCTGAACCAGTCTCTCGTGACATTCGGTTTCCCGGCGTCGCTCGATCTGTTCGCCGGCGATCCGGTAATCCTTTTTGCGCTTCCGACCCGTCTCTTCTCAGCATTTGATCAAGTGATCATTTGGGCTGATGTTTTTTAAATGTTTTTGGGTTTTTTTTTTTTTTTGGAAGGTGTCGATCGCGCGAACTTGCAATTGCATATATTCTCTGTTGCAACAGAGGCAGCGTGACATTGAATTCAGAGAGTCTTCAAATGAGCAGAGGCAAAGGTGGCTTTTTTACGTGATTTTTTTTTTATTAATTTTTTTGTTATTTGTTTTGAACATACGAGTTTGACCTGTTGTTATGGATGTGATTAGAAATCGCCCGTTTTTTTATGTTTTTTTTTGTTTATTCCGGCTCTTTTAGCTTTGAAAAGTTCTGATCTTTATGGGCTGGTTTGGCAAGGGGTTAAGATTTTGAGGATAAGTTGTCATAATTTTAAAGGACAAGAAGTCTATCAATTTTATCAATATTCACATTTGTCAAAATTGGGACAAAAATGAGGATAAATGCTATTCCCGTTTTTGGTGGAACAAAATATCCCCATTTTCATTTCAAAATCAGGATAATTGTCCGTACTTTATCCTGATTATTTTTTAGAAACAGGATACAATGTCCTCCTCCTCACTTATTCTTACAATTATCCATTATCTCACCACTTATCCTCTGGCCAAATAAGCCCTGTGGGTTCAATTGCGTGTCATACTTCCGTTGTTACTTTTGTTGCTTGGTTCGCTTTGTTTTGATAAAGTTGATAATGTGTGTGTGTATTATAGATTGTTGTCAGACATTTCGAGACTAGGAGCTAAGGTTGAGAGGCTTGAGGGGCAATTGGCAGCCAAGGACTGGGAGCTGGCCACGTTGACCCTAAATGTTTGGTTCTGTTTTTATATATTTCCTTTTCTTCAATAGAATCGCCGCTTCTTTTGTATCCACATTGTTCAACGGTTATGTATGAGTTTCTGTCATCAGGAAGCAAAAGCAAAGGTGGGGTTCAAGGCTCAGATCGAGAAGTTGCAGCAAGAGCGCTTTTTTGCTGTCTGATTCGCTTTCACCTTAAATGTGTGTGTGTGTGTGGGGGGGGGGGGGGGGGTGTTTGTGGCTGAGGATTTCATTTGGAAATGACAATTGTGAGTTTCTCATGTTGTCTTTGTCTTGGAAGCAAGTGCACACTTAACAGATACATGAAATGAAGGAGAAGGACTACATAAAGTTGCAGGTAGGATTTCACTGTGATTCCTTGATTTCTGTGATTGATTTTTCGAGCAAGATCATTATTTGGGTACTGCATTTTTAAAAACAATTTGATACTCACTAGGAAAACTGATGTACTAAAATGATTATATCATTGCGTGGTATTTCAGGAGGGGTTGAACCAAGTGCTGATGGAGAAAAAGAAGGAATCGAGGTCAGGCATGGAGATTATGAATTTACTTCAGGTAGCATTGGTTTGTCTTTATTAGCTTAATTGTTTTTGTTGGGAGGCATTAAAACTGTGCATGCTGTGGTGTGAGCACATCATTTACTGAGTACCTTACTACCTTGTAATTGTTGCATTTATCAGCCACAATTATTTTTTTAATAAATGAATTTATAATTTTAATTTGGTCTCTCTTTTTGGTGTACTTCAATTATGTCCATTTTACTAAATTGTGTGATGTTAAATACTCTCAGAAAGAAGGAAGGCAACATGGTACGTGGAATGGAAAGAAGGCCGATAGTGATTTTTACAAAATGATTGTAAGAGATACTAATACCAAGGAATGCTTGATGGAATAAATTTGACTAGTTCTTGTTTTAAGTCTATCATCCATTTACAGGTTGATGCATATGAGTTGAAGAAACAAGAGCTTATGGCAGAAAATTCTGATCTGCGGGCGCTGTTGTGTTCAATGCAGGTAGAAACTCCATACCTAAAACTCATAAGCATTTAATCTTCTTCCTTTTTTTGTTCATGTTCCTTCCAAATGAGGAAAATATCATGAATAGTTTTTCTCCATGCCTGATCTAGTGAAAACACAGCATTCTAAAACACTACTCTGTGTTGAATATTAGTGTTGGGTGTGTATAACAGTTTATTTCCTTGTCAATGCTTGATTGTTATCTGGCTGTCTCAATCACAGAAGTCTTTTCCCCGGGGAATTATACTATTGATTTTATGCATTGCAGTTATGTTGTATTTATATGACGTTTCTTACTTTCATATATGATATGTTATTCTTACTTAGGCCAAGGGGATTCATCATATTGAAGGGGACAGCCTATAACTGCAGTATTTCGGAGTGCTTTTTTCCCGCAGAAGGACATGCGTGAGTTCTTAAATGCTCCTAATGGTCTATCCAAGCAAAGTTTGGCAGTGGATGAGAAACTTAATACAGTGGCTCCACAGTCAACTTTAGGTGGTAAAACGGTAAGGCTATTGCATACTTCATTTTCCCAATAAAATATTTTTCATTAAGAAAACATCCAGAGCAATCCCGCATATAATAGGGTGTTGGGATGGGAGAAACTCGATATGGTCCTGACTTCTAGCATTCTTTTACACAAAGTGACTGCTCTAAAGACTCGAACCCAGGACTTTGTCTTGTTCGCTCAAGCAATTCACAATTTCTCTGCATGAGATATATCATATTCTGTCGTTATAATAAATTGATTTTGTAGCAGGATGTGTTTGATCTTCCATTTCACGTGGCCAGGGATCAAATAGAAGAGAGCCTTCGAACTAAGATGGCTTCAATAAAGGTGAATACAATTCCCATGCACCCACTATGTATTTATAATGTCCTCTTTTCTCCAAGCCAAAGTTCATGATGGATTATCTGTTGAGTTCCTGTTTACTGTAATTAATATTTACTGTTCTATGGAAAGGAGCGGATGGTTCAACTTCAAGATGCACAGAAGGGCGCTGAGGTTACATCTGAAGCTAGTGAAAGGGAGCTTGAGCTTGAAGCTCAACTTGTCGAAGTTAGGAGCATCACTCAGGAGCAGGTTTTTTTTTATTTGTTCATTTATTCTTTAATAGTCAAGTGATGCCTGTAGTTTTGAAATTTGGCTTTACCGACATTTATTGTTGGGTTAGATTTTAAAATAAGTGATTTACATTTTCCTTCAGAAAAAAGGCTATTGACAATTTGACACACTACGTCCCAGTATCTTGAAAATTTCTTTATTTAGGATATGCAAATGAAAATTTTCTCTATAATCTATAGGCCACAATTTAGCTTTATTGTGAAATTGTTGTATGTGACAACAGATGACATAGTTTAGAACTTTAGATAATGATTCCAATTTCACCTGTGGCAGTTTCATCATGGTAATCCCTTGTCATAGTAATAATTAGTCTATATGTTTGATACTATATAGAGCAGCCTGCATATATGTCAATCACCTTTCTAGAACAAGATGATAAATGACCATCTTTTTAGAATGAATTTGTTGAAGGATCTATGTGTTCATTGAAATAGTCATCTTTGAGGCCCTATAATCTTTAGGGAAAAATCGATAACACTCCTCGAAACTTTGTTAAATCGGTATTAGTCCCTTTAAAATTGAAAAATTGCCACAAGTCTCTATGCTATTAAAAAAATATTGTTTCAATCCCTACCATCACCCAACTAACTAGGTACATGATTAATCTTAACTACACATTAAAAGTTACCAGAATGTCCTCACCCCTTATTTTTGAAAAGTCGATATAGCTCCCTAGAAGCTTAGGAAAATCGGAAAATGTTCCTATAAAATCGATAAATCCCCTCAGGTCCCTATAAAATCAATAAATCTCCTCAGGTCTCTATCTTATTAGACAATATTTATTTTACTCTCCATCATAACCGAAATTAACCAGATATGTAAATTAACTCTAACCATACTAATAAATTACTGTAATACTTTGTAAAACTTTACTTAATAAATTACTGTAATACAATGACTAGATTTGTAGTTGACTTTTAGGGGATTTATTGATTTTACAGGGACCTTTTTCGATTTTCTTAAGTTTTGAGGGAGTTATATCAATTTTTCCTTTTTTTTTTACTGTTGGTGAGTATAAGATAGCAGAAGAATTTTCAAGAAAAGGCAGGGGCATTTTTGTCATCAAAATGACTAAATTAGATTTTTCATATTTTGTAGGGACTTATTTGAATGTATTTATTGGAGCAATTTAACTCAGGTATTAAATCCGTTAACCATACATACTTTTTGGGGACCTGTGACGATTTTCAAATTTTACAGGGACTAAAACCGATTTAGCTAAGTTTTCAAAGAGTTATATCGATTTTTCCCAAATCTTTAAGGCCCTATATCTTTCCAGTTCTACCTTGCTTTTTTGTCGTGATATGTCCTAAAAGAGGCATGAATGGTCTGCTTCTGGGACATAAATAACGAAAATTTCTAGCAATGAGCCAATTATTCTTATTGAAGTGCACCCTTGTGCATCTAAATTTGCACTTAATTTTGGTGCTTTATTGACCTTTTTTTTAACTTGGGAACCTTCAAAAGAAGAAAAAATGATGCTAAGTTCTTTTTGCAGGCCTCTTTATTATCAAGACATCTTGCAAAGTCTGAGAAGCCCAGGTACCTCTGTCAATTTGGTTAGTTTGATATTTTTGTTGTTTTATTTTGATTTACATTTTGTAATTTGCAGAAGATTAAGTGGCCATGTGGATGGTGACAGAGAATCAGTCCACTCAACATCAGTAGAGGTATTGTTTAAAGCTACATGCTAGTTAACTGGCTTTGAAGTTGGGTGTCAGGATGGTTGCTGTGATCATGGAAGCATTTATACCAATATTAGGTGTCTTCAGAACAGTATATATTACAGGCAAAGGAAAAAAATAACTAAATCTTACTATTCTATAATTCTATGTATACATAACATATCAAGGATAGAGTTAAATTATTGTACGCTAAAATACACACCTGCATGAAGAAGGGCTTCTTGTCTGTAAAGAAATATGCTGTATCTTGGCATCTTATATAGGTTAGCTTAGCTTATTCTACATGCCCCTTATGAATTATGTTTAGTTCCAGACTTCTTTCATTAAAATATCCCAAGCCTTGCTTCTCTAGCCATTCCTGGGACTCGCGGACACTTTTGCATGCTTTTTTTAAGGGTCACATAAGTATATAATACTTACATTAGAAGTTCCTTATGAAAAATATTTGAAGGTTTATCTGCTGATCTTTTATATTCTTCCTGCTTTCAGTCGATATAAAATCCAAACCTAATGTTCCTTTTATTCGAGGAGATGTTATGTCCAAGAACAGCCATTTTAATCAGCTGTTCTGCCGAAGAACAGTAGCCGCATCAGATATGTCCTGTCTAACTTAAAAGCAGAGCATTTTGGAATAGTGAGATGATTCATCTAGTGAGCTGATGCTGTATAAGTGGATCCCAACAGCTTCTATATAAAATGGTTATATATTCAAGCTGTTACAAATGTTTTTTTTTTTTTTTCCCTGTCGTGAGATCTTGAAAACTAGAAGCCCGAATTGTATTAATTATGTCTTACAAATGAAGCTCAGCCTATCCCTCACCTTTTTGAAATATATATGCCACCGCTAAGCTCTCCTGGCCGCCTAGACAACTATGTGTTACACGCAGGTCACAGCCCCCCATGCAATGATGAAGCATTTAACTTATTATATTTTTATAAGTGAGTCTACCTAGGTCATTGAAGTATAAATTTTATTTTTACAAAGATATACGTTTCATTACATGAAGTATGCGCCTTTAAAAAAAATCAAAGCATGTGAGAATTGTATATGAGGTTACTTTTGAATGTGTATAGTTTATATAACAATGCGTGTGTGATGTATCTTCATGGAAAGTAAATTATATACTCTACATTCCTACTTAAAGCAAAAATACATAAGAAGTACATGTTTCATCTAATGTATCATTACTGAATGCTGCATAAAAGAACTGCCCTGTATCAGTGCATCAGACGGCAGAAGATGAAAATCCAAAGCCTTTTTGAAGGTATGTGATTATTATTAATGTATAAAAAATTGTAATGGTTTTGATTAAATGGACTTGATTGACAGGGAGACTGTTCATGTTCTGTTTGTCACAATTTTAAGCAAACTTTTTAGATTCCTGAATCTGAAAGCATTCATTTATTTCAATACATTAATTAATCCCTAATTCACAATCTAGAGACCAAAAAACCAACATGGAGAAAAATGCCAACAAATCAAATTACTGAAGATAATAGGACCCCATGCTTAATGAGTGGAGAAACTATTCAACCAGAGACATTTATAAAGTTAATTTTGTGGATATGGATGATCACATTCTTTGTAATTTAATAACTATACTTAATTCTCATAGTCTTTAACACACCCAACAAAAAAAATAATCTGAGTGTATTTCTCATACTAATGAACAAAATACATTTACAAAACAATTTTATTGATGTTGTTTTTTTAATTTATCATGTATCATTTTAGCATGCGCATTTATCATACTAAACATAACATTTACCACTTATGTAGTCAATTCTTATATATATCACATCGCATCTAACACAATATATATTATGCTATGTCCGTAAATATATATATGTTTTGATATAAAAATATATATTTCATTAAATAAATTTATATTTAAATTTAAAAGCCTACAGAATGGCTAAATGTTAACATTTTCAGAAAGCCTTTCACATGCAACAGCCGCCCAACAAAATCCAGTATATCTTACTTGACCTTCCAAACCAAGGAAAGCTCAATAAATCACTTGCTATACACATAACCTAAGCCGCCCAATCAACTCGCTCACTCTATATATATTTCAACACCCTCAAAAGGCCTCTCCAATTGTGAATGAATGAAATGGACCCCTTCAAAATGCATGCAATTGAAGCTCAAACCAACTCTGGCCTAACCGAGTCCGGCTCGGTCTATATTTTCATGGCTCGGCTTGTCCGTCGAGACTCTCCGTCGACTTCCCGATCGCATCGTAAGGGTGAAGCCGGGGTCCCTTTTGAATGGGAAGTGAAACCAGGGATTACGAAGGACCCGCCCGAGGTTGAGCCTCTTCTGCCTTTGAGTCCTCCGCCGGCTCTTCAAAGTGTCCAACTCAAACGGTTCAAGCACCGAGTCAAGAATGACTCGTCCTGGTTGAAATTGTGATTGTAGAGATGGATTCCAAGGTGTGCACTGCAATTAGAAGTCATTTTTACCGAACCCTTACATGACTAATGAAATATATATTTATTTAAAAAATTGAAACACATATTCAGAATGAATATGTTTTATATTTTTTGTAATAAGATATATATATATATATATATATATATATTGACATAGTATATTATATTGTATTAGATGATGTGATGTATGCAAGAATGTGGTCCTTGTATTATGCATGATATTTTGCAAGGTGGTATCTGATTAGATGGACGGTTTGGACTTATGTTTAATTTTGGGGATGGTGGACCCCTACATCCTCCTTATGTGGGGTCTGTTTGGATTATTAATACCTGTCATAATAGTCATTAGTGAGACTGATGTAAACTGAGATGTTGATGTATGTGTGTTTATCTAAAATTCCTTCAAATATATGATAACTTAGGTTGGTTGAATCTAACACAAGCTCATATTTCAACCTGATTTTTAAAAGAGTTTAGATTAGGATTTTAGTGGTTGAGTTCAACCATAATCATTTAAAAATTTTATCACTCTTTTATAATTTCATTTCTCAATCTTCTTCATTAATTCTTCTCCATTTCCCATTTTCATCTCTATGATATCCTCTGTCAAGACATTGACTATTATTTCTTATGGCTACTGTGGAATCAATTTGTTTGTTGTCCAACCTTTGGGTTTTATTTGACCTCCTCCAACTTCATAAGGAAAATAATAGACGCCAGTCTCATTTACAATCTTACATGTAATTTACAATTATTTTATATTTTTATTTAAAATAATATAACTCATATAATAAGATATATAAATTTATAAAAAAATAAAATTAATAATTTAACAAATTACATGAATTCATTTTTAAAAAATATGAATTTTTTTTGTAAAGAGAGACATCTGGCGCATACGAGACTACAAGAGAGAGTGTAACATAAAATAATTGTTTGTAAAATTGCTCCATTCATAAGCGGTCTTATCTTTTTCTTATTAATGTAGATTGGCTTCTCAACAAATTGAAATTTAATCTTCATTGATAAACCAATTTTCACCAAAAACAAAGTATGAGATCCTGAACTTTTTGCAAGTCCGCTTATATTAAAAAAATATTTATCCACAAGTAACTAATGTAAAACCTGTCACCCATAAAAAAAATACTAATTAATGTAAAACTTATACTTCCATTAGTCGCATGTTAAATTCCGGACCTTTTAAAACTCTAAAACCAATGCTTTTTAAAAATAGACTGGATTATTTTTAGGAAACCAATGTTTGAATCGCATATTTTTTTTAGGAATTATTTCATATTTTTTGAATATTTGGTTAGGTAATTATCTATTTTAGATTTGTAAAAGTTTATTAGGATCTTTTTGTTTATGATTTATTTCATATTTATAAGATTTTTAGTTAAGATTCTGTTAACTAATTGTGGACTATAAATAAAATTGTCACCGAATCTAATGTGATCATATATTCAAAGTGAATAATTCCTCTTTATGAATTTGAGGAGTTCCTAGTAGATTAACCATTTTACCTGAGCTTGTATCGTTGCTGTATCAATTTAAGATAATATTAAGAACAATCTCACATGTTATTTTTAAATGGTTTGATTTTTATTTAAAGCATATTTTTCATGTAACGAATCATACATACCTTTATAAAAATAAAAAATATATTTTCTTTGAATTTTATATACTCACAAAAATTTACATATTTCTACTAACAAAATATGCATCTCCTCGTCGATGTAATGCTGCATGTGCTCCTGCAAATAAAGTGTTGTCTGTAACAACTAATATCCGTTTAAGCTTTTTATAATATTATATTATAAATCATTCAGGGAAGAGCAGCAGTAATAGTACGAGTGGTGGTACTTAAAAACTCTCCTTTTATGTCATAATATGGAAATTGCAGTATATATATATAGTATATTTACAATATTCAACTGAAATCAAGAAGATGGATACTGATATCTAATTCGGAGTTTTGGACTCCCCATGCACTGATTTGAGGGATAAGGATAATGTCCAATCAATTATGTGGTCTATGTCATGGATATTTTCTATTCATTTTCAATTCAAACTGCATAGGATAAGTGAAGGTGACAGTTACAACTAATCTTGAATTATGGTTACATGTAAATTTCATGATCTCCATCTCCTCACATTAGTCACATCAATCGAGTTGTTTTTACTCTAATTAAAAAGGAGTTCCACAAAAAAAATTAATTTTTGTTTTTTTTTCTTATATAAATTGATTTATACCAAAATAATATAAGAAAATTAAAAATGATAAGATGATAATACTCTTATATGCAAGATGAATTTGAATTAAAATAAATGTCTTTCGTTATGATAAAGGGAAAAATTGATATAGCTCCTAGAAAACTTATAAAATAAAAAAAAGTCCTTATAAAATTGATAAATTCTCTAATGTCCATATCTTATTATCTTATTAGATAATATTTATTTTAGTCTCTATAACTAACCAGATGTGTAGTTAACCCTGATCATGCATGGTAAATTATTGTTATGCCCTTTTAAAATTTATTTTCTTTGTTGAAAAAATCGATATAACTCATTGAAAATTTATGAAAATTGAAAAAAATCCCTGTGAAATTTAAAAATCCTCTTAACTCTCTGAAATCTTCTTAAAATCACAAAAAATCCATGTGATTATCTAAAAATATAATGGTTTATTTAAATTTTATTAAACAAATTATAGTTTTATAATCAAGGTGTTATGCTTTTTATTGCTAGTAATTTTGAGTTAAGAATGTATTATAGAATTTTGATTGAGTTTTTAAATTGTTTTCTCTATTGATTTTGTAATGAAGTTGATGAAGCTATAATTTTTTTTGTTCAGTTTCTGTAATGAGATTGAGGAGGTAAAAATGTTGAAAAATGACTCAATTTATAGATCAAATGAGGTTTGATGTATTTTTTTTTTTTTTTTTTACAGATGAGAATGATATTTTAGGAGATGGAGATGTTGAAAAATGACAATGATATTTTTGTCTTAGGGTGCGTTTGGATATGAGGATGAAACTATGAGATTCTTAAAATCTTATGTTTCAAACTCAGCTTTTGAAAATACTATGTTTTATTAGATTTTCAACCGTAAGATTTTTTTGCTTAAAAATGAAAATTATGGTTTGAAAAACTAAACACTGAAAATGAGTTTGGATCTGAGTTTGAGAATTTTTAACTTTTCAAATGCAATAGTCTACCTAAACTCACATCCAAACAAGCCCTTACAAAAGAACTAAATCTGATTTAATAAAGTTTGTATGGACTGAATCCAATTTTAATAAGTTTTCGATGACTTATTTCAATATACTCTTAACCGGTGGATTAAATTCGTTAACTATATACATTTTATGGAGATCTAGGATGATTTTCTAACTTTAGAAAGACTTTTTTGTAATTTTAAAAAAAAATTTAAGGAGCTAAGAAGATTTAAAATAAAGAGATAGGATGCAACATTATCCCATTAGTCTCGGTCAATCTCCGACGTGTAAGGTTTTATGTATTTTTTAGACACTTTCGAATTTTATTGGACTTCCTTATACATTTAACTGTCCTCGTGAGGGTAATTTTACAACATATATTAATTAGGAAAGAGGACTCTCAATTGGGGGTTGTATTTTGGTATTGCCTCTTATCTTATGGTGCGTTTGGATATGAGATTGAAACACTGAGATTTTTGTCTGGGTTTAAATGTGAGATTGAAAACACTTAAAGATTCTTAAAATCTTGTGTTTTAAACTTAGCTTTTGAAAAGCTATGGTTTATTAGATTTTCAACCCCAATATTTTTTTGCCTAAAAATGAAATATGGTGGTTTGAAAAGCTAAAAGTTAAAAATGTGTGTGGATCTGAGTTTGAGAATTTTTTGTTTTTCAAACGCAGAATATTCTTAAACTCATATCCAAATGGGGCCTTAAAATCTTATGTTTCAAACTCAGCTTTTGAAAAGCTATGTTTTAATAGATTTTTAATCGCAAGATTTTGAAAAGCTATATTTACATCATAAAATATGATCTTATAAAAAAAAAATTATTATTCAATCCATTAACAAATCTAATCCGATTTTACTGAATTTTATTTAATAAATATCATAATAACATTAAATTATCAAAATACCTATAGATAAATGATTGTTCAAAAAAATGGATGTCTTATAATATCTAATGTAAGTTCCAAATATAACATTATTTTTGTGTGAAATTATATTATAAATTTTATTTTAAATTATATTTTAAAAATTAGCAATCCAATATTTTTTTATTGATAAAAACTATATTAGCAATCCAAATTTAACAATATAAAATTAATTGTTATTTTTTTATAAATTATTATGATATAATGTGATGTACGAATTTAATTATATGTTATTAATATTATAGTATCTACATTTATATTTTTTTGTTAAAAATAAGATTTTAACACTTAATCGAATAATCAAAATAAATTAATGATAAATAATATTAAAAACAATTGCATGTGTGCATTGACTAGTATATTTCAAAAGTTATGGTAAAATTAAAAAAATTATGTTTGAGATTTAGGCACCCCAATTTTAGTCGTAAAAAAAATACGTGGAGTCCACTATGCGTCAATAATGATGATCCCTTGCTTGTGATTTAGGCTGAAATATTGCAATTAAGGACGCATGGCAATTATGTGGCTTTCCAAGTCCTTATAATATCAAATTATCACTTCATAATTTTATTCTAAGTTTCTAGCATATTATATATTATATTTATATTAATTTGTTTTTCTGGTGTTCCAGATGCAGTATAATTAAGCCGTTTGAAACATGCATTGATAGATGAGCGTTAATATACACAGTCCGTTTTACTGAAAATATGAAATCTCTATTTTTTAATTAAATCAGAACAATATCAACATTTCATTCTCACCGTTATCTCATCACTTAAACTTATTTCAAATTTTAATTACAAAGAAAGCGCACTTTTGTTATATTCTTAAAAGTTGTTTTTCATAGATAAAAATTGTATTCACTTTTTTCAAAGAACATTTGAATAAGAGTTTGTATTAAGCGTGATATATAACTAAAAAGAAATATATCTTTTAAATATGAGGATTAAAACCAAAATACGAGGAAGTGAGGAATCAATTACTAAATCCTATGGTTCATGGAGACTTAAAAAAAAAAAAAACCTTATTTTATTAGGTATGGTTTGGCATTGGGATAAGGGATTGGAATAAGAAAATTTTTGGGTTAAATGACATGTTATCCCATATCGTATAAGAAAAAAAAAATGGATAAAGCATGGACAATTGTCCGTATTTTGAGAGAAAAAGTGAGGATATTTTGTTCTAGGTAAAAGGTGGAATAGACTTTATCCCCATTTTTTAACCTCATTTTGTAAAACATGGAAAACATTTATGACTGCTCTTCAAAAAAAAAAAAAAAAAAAAAAAAAAACTTCATAAAACCAAAACCAACAATATTAATGTCTCTTTAATAGAAATGTTAGACTTGATTTTTTTTTTTTTGAAGTTATCTCATATTTTACATCATATGATCCAAATGCAAAATTAAAGATAAGAACACATAAAAATAAGAATAATAAAAGGCATTACCAAATATAAATATGAATAAAAATAATGATATTTTATTTTTATAAATTCGACTAATTTATCATAAATATTTATCCATTTATCAAACTAGTCATCGGAGTAAAAAACGAAATCAATGCGAAATAGACTTTTCAAATTCTTGTCAGCTATAAATATAATATATATATGTATATTATATATAATATAAAATAAATATATCCATTGTATATTATACATTGTAAATATCGATGTCATCAAGTTCACCATCACATAATGGTCCACATAAATATATCATCACATGTTGCAGCCAATAGAAAATCTTCTCATGTTGCTCTTATCAAGCTAGTTGGGTTAAGTCGTTATCAAAGCCTTTTAGTATACTATTATATATTAATCAAAATCTGTTGGACATCAAAGCCTTTTATACATAATAAAATAATAATAATATGTTCATCTTCACGTTATTTGTATGCGAGATTCTAAGTTGGAAGAAGCAGCTCATATGAATAGAAAATTAAATAAACGTTGTCCATTTGGATTGTAAATGTTGTCCAATTGAATTGTGGTATAATTATACTAGTTTTATTTTTTGTAAAATATAATAATAAAATTTTTATTATTTTTTTCATCATGGAAAGATGTGGATATATGAGTATTTATAAATAAAAAAAGTGAGTCCTTTATTTATAAAAGATAATGATAAGTCATTTGACATTTAAATATCTCTTATACTCATAAAATAAAATAGATACAGTAACATAATTCAAAAGGGCCCAGTACTATCAATAAGGCATTAATGTGACCACTTGTTAGATTAAATTTTTACCAACATGCCTACTTTTGGCTTATTTGAATTTAGATTTAAAAAATCTTTCCATGCAAACACAATTAGAAAACGCATCTTCTAATATAGCATATAATTGGTTTACAAGTTCCTCGAATGCATATACAAATTTAACCGTTTTACACGCGTTTTCACTTTTCACAGTTAAATTTTTGGCAGATTAAAATTTGCAAACTCATGTTCAAATGCATTCTAAGAGAAAGAATTGAAATTTTGTTAAGGTTTTAGATCCCTGTGATAATGGAAGAACATTTGAGGATATTCCCTATTAAGGGTGTGTTGTGCAGAAAATTATAAAAAATAAGAGAAAATAAATACTTTTATTTTGACCCCTAAAATGGTGGTTTGTGTTAAACAAAATTACAGAAGAAGATAAAAATATTTTCTTTCATTTTTTTTTCTCTTTTTTAGTGCATGTGTGTAAAAGGAAAGTGAAGGAAAATAAGAGAATATTGAAACCACTCACACACAACCCATTTATGTAATGAATAATGGCTGGTATTTCTCTCTTCATCTCTTGTACATCTTATCCTCAATGTTCAAGGTTTCTATGATGTGGTGTGCTATGATGTAAGTATTAAAATAATTTTAGGCGTGTTTTATATTATAGTTAAATTAGCATATAATTATTTTGTAAATGGAATAATTTAGGGGTGTTTTATATTCATTAATAGACAATTGCAAAATTAGTTTTATTTTTCATCATTTTTTTGTTATGGATACAAAAAAAAAAAATATTATATCATTTTTCATCATAAGCTCAAACACAATTTTTATTTTCAGTTACATTTCATCTTAAATACAAGTATAAAAAATAATTTCAGTTTTTCTTCATTCCACAACAAAACGATAATGGAATCTTGTAGTATTGAGATTTATAATGAGTATGATAGGGCTAGAAAAATTTCAAAGTGAATTTAGCATATCACTTTTCTTGCCTTCCTTATCGACTGTAAAAATGTCAACCACTTATTGGTAGGGTTAGGCATAAGAAAACAATAACAAAACCCAATCAAATAAAATGGTCACAACCCCCCACCAACCCATTGAGTATTGAAAAAAAATTATGCAACATTGCTTGACCACACTCAATTCGAGTTTTCTAAAAGAACACTGTTACTTACATGCACTATTTAAGGATAATTACATGAATAATTCATATAATTCAATAATCAGACATCAAGATACATATATCTTTTTAAATAATATACATATTACCACATAATATATCATAAAGATGCATATATATTTTATAAAAAAATATATTTTATTAGATAATATTTATTATTTTAATATAATCAAAATATTAGGATTATTTACAGAACAGTCCCCAGTATAATTCTTCTTCAAAAAAAAACCTTTCATGAAAAAAAAAATTTCTTAAAAAAAAACAAAAAAAAACCAGTTATCCACATTGCTGTGCCCTACCCACCCAATGAATATTCAATAATAAATAAAATAAATATAAATAAATAAATAATAGAGCACGTTGTACGGGAGAAAAAATAAATAAAGATCGACATGCAGCTTTTATTTCATTATATTTGCCCTCTCTTTTTCCGAGCGTTACTTTTATCTCTCCTTTTTTATTGTTTATTTTATATTTACCCCCTTATATTATGTTATATATATATAGACCTCCTCCTATATAGTACATCTTCTTCTTCTCGTCCCTCTCTCGATCGTCTCGGGTCACAAAGGACTCCAAAAAAAAGCGGGCCCAGTCCCCTCCCCCTCCCACCCCCTCTAACAGATCCATTCGTTAGCCTCGGAATTCGCGCCCCCAAATCTTCCCCGCCTCGGTATTCGACCTCCTTTTCTCTTCATGTGATCTTACGTTCGTCGATCTCATCATACGTTCGTCGATCTCATATTGGTTTCTTGCAGGAAGACGAAAAGGGATCTGCTTTTGGGAGGTAATGTGGTTTTGAGAGGTTGGGTTTTAGCTGCCATGGCTTCTTCTTCTTCAGATGGTGGGTTTCTTTTGTATTCTCTTTTGTTTTTGGTTGACTTTTTTTGTTGCATAATTTATGTGGGTTTTTATTTATTTATTTTGTTATTGATTTGTGGGAGATTTTATGTTTTCTTTATCAAAAAAAAATTATCTTTTTGGTTTTTTGGGTTGGGTTTTTGGAATTCATGAAATTATTGGGTTTTGTTAACTGGGTTTGATCTCTTGTTGGCTGATTCGGTTTGTGGGTGTCTGTTTTTAGAGGAAAAGTATCATCTTTTTGTTTATTTCGTGATGGGATTTGGATGGTTTTGCTTTTGTTTATGATTTGGTCTTGATCTCTGTGTACATGTAATTCTCAGATCATTTTTGATCGATGGGAAGTGAAATGTGATAGTGATTTTATCAAGATTTATTCAACTTTGCATATTTGGGGGACATGCAATGCTTAATTACACGCGCATGTATGAATTCTATGGTCATCAATTTATTTTCTTCTGTTCGTAGTTCCCAATGGCAAGAAAGTATATAACAGTGTGTATTCTATATTTAGATTTTTGTTCTCTGGCATAAATGAAATTGAAGAATAGTAGTTTATGACAATATTATGAGAGAAAATTTGAAATTTACATTGTTTTCATGAGATATCATGATAGGTTTACAAAATTTTTAATTTACTTCACTTTCAAAAAATGTGATTGTGGGTATGGGCTATTGTTGAATATTTTTGCTTTGTTCCATTTCAACGATGTTGCAATTTATTTATTTTGAAGAAATAATTGTGCTATTAGTTTGCTTTGGATTTGAATTTGAGCTTACCAATTTGAATCAAAACCACAGTTTTTATTCCAAAATAATGTCTTTGGTCAACATGAGCACTTATTTGCTAATCTACCTCTTTTTCATGATTGAATGGCATAAACTCCAGACCCTGAGCTTGATCCATCCAAGTCCCATGAATTGGGCTTCGAGGAGAAGAGAGAACTCGTTCACAAGCTATCGGAATGGTCAAATGGTGCCTCAGAAATCCTGCAAACCTGGAGTCGGAGGGAGCTTCTACAGATTTTGTGTGCAGAGATGGGAAAAGAGAGGAAATACACAGGCTTGACAAAGATTAAAATCATAGAACAACTTCTCAAAATCGTATCTGAGAAGAAATCCAAACAACAAAAGGACAATATGAGATCTATGACACATCCACCCCCATCAAACACCCAAAGCTCTTCTAAAAAGCAGAGGAAGAGCGATCACCCTTCGCAATTAGTCATTGAAACAAACCATATTCCTGCCATAGATAATGCTCCAGTCAATGATAAAGTCATATATTGCAAAAACTCTGCTTGTCGAGCAATCATACGTCCTGAAGATGCATTTTGTAAGCGGTGCTCATGCTGCATATGCCATGAGTATGATGAAAACAAGGATCCTAGTCTGTGGTTATTTTGCAGTTCAGAGCCGCCTTATCAAGGTGAATCTTGTGGCATGTCATGCCATCTTGAATGTGCTTTTAGGAATGAAAGATCTGGCATTGCCAAGATGAGAAGCAATGGAAGACTGGAGGGAAGCTTTTACTGTGTCTCATGCAGCAAAGTAAATGACTTGCTGGGGTATGTTATATACGTCATGGTGATGTTGCTACCACTTATGTTACTGATTGCATATAATCTTACATGGTTCCAAAGTTATCTCATAATTTCAGCTATAATGACTTCCTGACACAGGGTTGAGTTGGTTATGCTTATTCTTATCATTAGTGTTCTTGCCTGAATAAAAAATAATTGATGGTGATTATAATTTGTAAATCCAACTGGAAGTTAAGGCATGTTTCAAACAAATAATTATCAGTTTTAAATGATGAATCCAATCCATGGCTTGGGGTTTAGTCCTCTGGATGTGTTTTGATTGCAACTGTTTCTTCATATATATACCATTGTTAAGCTTAGCCAATGTGAGTAGCACAAAAGGTGGACCTTTGACTATAATGTTGGATAATTAAAACTTTATTAAAAAATTAAACAATGAAATTTGTGTATGCACTAACTTTTATGTTCATAGCAACAGCTCTTTTTATATGTGAAAAATGTCCATATCATGTCTTTCTTCTTCTTTTTTTTAAGTTCTGTTTTTAGTACTTTTAGATAAAATATTGTCACTAAGCATTCAGCACGGAGCTTTTACATATCATGTATTCCAATTTTGGTGTCCATGTACAAAGCATCTAATTAGTTTTCGTTATTATTTCACAGAGCAATGTTTATTCTTCTTAACCATTAAATTCTTCTTTAAATTACAAATTTGTGATAGTAAAGCATTGCTCATATGAAGATTAAAATTGGGTAAGGCTCTTGATTTTGCAGAAAATGGAGAAAGCAACTGATAATAGCAAAGGAGGCTAGAAGGGTTGAAACACTTGGACATAGGCTCTCTGTAAGTCATAAACTCCTCAATGGGACCATAAAGTACCATAACTTGCATGAAATTGTGGACTTGGCAATGAAGAAGCTAGAGGCCGAAGTTGGTCCTTTAGACGCCTTGTCCACAAACATGGCACGTGGTATTGTCAACAGACTCTCTTGTGGTGCCGAAGTTCAGAAGCTCTGCGCTCGTGCGATAGACTCACTAGACATGATGTCTTCTAGTGCTTCACAATCTCCTCCGAATCATATACAAAGTAAGTCTTCCAATATCACTCTTCACTCTCAATTTTCAACTAGCCCATAGTAAATTATCATCTTTTATTGATTTTTGTGCACGTATTTTGTAGAATCTGATTTGGGATCCTCCAAACTGATCAAATTGGAAGACGTGGCCTCAACATCTATTTCTGTCGTCTTGAATTCTGAATGTGTTGATATTGTCCACTACACCCTGTGGCATCGGAAGGCTGACACAGCAGACTATCCCATTGTCCCAACTTGTATTTTGTTCGGACCCAACAAGAAATTTTTGATATCAGGCCTCATTCCATCGACTGCATACACATTCAAGATTGTTTCCTCTGATAATGCAAGAGAGTTGGAAAAATGGGAAATCAATATCCCCACAGATAGTGCCCCTGAAGAATCAACAAAAATCTCAGCAGCAAAGGAAGCCTCGCCAAAACCTCAATGTGAGAGCCCCAAAACTAATAGCAGTGGCCTGTCGAATCCTTCTTTGGAGGGAGATGGATCGAATAACACAGTTTGCGGGGATTCTCGTGATAGCAAGAAGAATGAGATCCTCGACTCAGAAAATCTGTCCATTGATGCTCGCAAAGAGGCCAGTCAAGGCGAGACAGCAGGACATTCAGTTTCCACATTGGATGAGGAACGAGCGATGATGGAAGTGGGGTCATTCCCCGAATCAACTAATCAGATGGACTCTCACCGAGACTCCATGAATTCAACTGATCAAAACTGTGAACCGACCATCCCAATATCTGAAAAAGGGCCTGATGATCCAGAAAATGAGGACACCAGCATCGACAAAGAGTTGGGAATTATGCCATACAAACCGGTAGAGTCAGTCTTACCCTCGACTCCATTCAAGCTTGAAATCAATAAAGATAGCTCAGATAGAGTTGGGAGGCCAAAACCACTCAAGAACAAAGAGGTTGTTGAGAAATCAGAGGAGGGTGGCAGTTCATCGAAGATAAGAAGTGTGGGTAGGTTGGAGGAGTTGATGGGGAAGAAAGATGGTTTGCTCGATCAGGATTATGAGTACTGCGTGAAGGTGGTGAGATGGTTGGAGACCGAGGGACATATCGAGAAGAACTTTCGAGTGAAGTTCCTGACGTGGTACAGCTTACGAGCAACCCAGCATGATAGGAAGATAGTCAGCGTTTACGTTGATGCTCTCATCGACGATCCGGCAAGCCTTGCTGGTCAGCTAGTGGACACGTTTTCTGGAAATATATCCAGCCAGGGACCTTCAGGTGGGAGGCCACCGAAGTTCTGCATGCACCTTTTCCATTGAAGGTTATGGATCAGTGTTGATTTGTCGACCCCATCAGGCAGCGGGTACAGGTTTTTATAGTTTTTATTTTCATTGAACATTTTATATTGATGATTTTATCATTCTTGAATCTCGATTAATAGCTCAGTGTTACTGAAATTATTTTATGTGACTAAAAGTAATATATATCTCCATTCTATGTTTTTTGTTCTTTGGTGAGTCTTTATTTCTGTAGCTTAGCTTCCCTTTTCATCAATCTCCATAATCTGAACACTGATTCATTTGTACATTTGGTTTTTATGTATCTTTGGTGGATATCTGATGTTGTAGGAGAGGAGAAAATTTTAAACAAATTTTTTTATAGGGTGGTGCGTGGAAAAACAAGATGATTCTTGTTGCAAATTTAACTGAAACCACTTAGAGATGTGTGCATTTATAATTTAGATGACCCAAAATGAATTCTTTTCCTATTGAAGTTTTTCTACTTTTCTGAGTATCATGACTCACAATCATTACTTAATGAGAATAAATTGTGATTTTCCATTCTTTAACTCTAAATTTTTAGAAATCTGTATATTGTACTACAACTGCCATGTCATGCAGGCATCTGCATGAGTTCCTCTAGGTGCATGCCCTATGAAAAAGAACTAACTGATTTAGTATATCCCATTCCACTTTTGCCCAAACTTCAGAGTTTTATATTTTTCAGGCTTTCAGCTGATCTTTTTAAGCCCCCCCTTTGGCAGTGGGTATTCCACAATATGAAGCATTGCATTATCCATTAAATCTAGCCCACATTTATCTTTGGAAACTTAATAAGTTAGATTTGTTGTATAAATCACTTTTATTTGGACTGGTCAAATCTATACATCTTTTATTATATACCAATTTTCCCCTGAATGAAATGCGTGTTAATATAAAAGAGAGAAGGATGATTGATGCACCTATTTTAATATTATTTCATGTATAATTTTATACTTTATTAATATCAGTGGACTAAAAAATAGTATAAATTCTAATTCATCTCTTAAACGGTCTGGTTGAATCACAATTTGAGCATTATAAATTTAAATTTATTAATAGAGATATTCCTATCATCTTTATTATTATTATTTTTTTTTGCTTGGTAATCAATTCTTTCCTATCAAATTAATGATATAAGAATGCATTTTAGCTTTATACCATCATTATATCACTGCAAAAGGGGGCTTAGAGTGGATGCTTTAACCATCAAAATCAAACAAAATGTTTTGGAAAATGTTAGCTAGGGACAGTTTTGAGGTTACTTCATGTAACAAAGCATGTATCTCATTTTGTATCTTCATAAAATGAGATACGCTCCAATGAATTATATAGATCCATTTATATATATATATAAATAAATTTAATTAGGGCTTTTTGTGGTCATCCGTTTATTATTTTTTGGTCTCTGAAGTTTTTCAAGGTTTTTTTAGGTCCCTAAAACAGTAAAAAATTATCTTTAGATCCCTCCAATCAGATGTACTAGAAATATCGAAAATGCCCCCTCGCCCAATTATTTTAATGTATATTGTTAACATTTGTATTAACCCCCCATACATTGTTAAATATCTTTAGTATGCTGTTAATACTTTCAAGTACATTGTTAAGCTTCACATAATTGAGTGAGGTTATTTTTTATATTTTTAATAATATCCGGCTGGAGGGACTTAAAGATAATTTTTCATAGCATTAAGGACTTAAAAAAATTTAAAATTTTTTAGAGATTTAAAAATAATAGACGGATGATCGGAGGGACATCTAATTAATTTTTTCAAAAAAATAAGTAAAAAAAGAATTACATTATTTTATTTAATAAAATATATACCATGCAAATGAAAACCTGTGTGACAATGTCCAGTTGATTTTCAACTGAAAAATATGAAGTTACATTTTAGGTGTTCGTTGATTGCTGCTATGCACAGTGTTTGTCACCCCAGCAACGGCTTGGGGTGGGCTTGGTTTTATATTATTACACACACACATATATGGACAATTTTTTTTCTTTTCTGGGTATTAAAATAAAAGGATTTTTATTTTTAAGTCCCTATAAACATACTTATTTAGGAATCGATCTTTCCATTCTTCATATTTCTTTTCAAATCTCCATATTCAACCGCCTATTTAGTTTTTAGTCCTTTCGTCAAACGTCCGTCTATACACCGTTAATTTGTAAAACATGATTTATTTTTAGGTCCCTGTAAACTATGTTATTTAGTGATTAGTCCCTCCATCCTTCATATTTTATAGGGTCTGATAACTAAATAACATAGTTTACAAAGACTTAACACTAAATAACATAGTTTACAAGGACTTAAAAATAAAATCATATTTTACAAATTAATGGTGTATGGACAGATGTTTGACGGAGAGATTAAAAATCAAATAAACGATTGAATAGGAAAACTTAAAAAAAAATACAAAGAAGGAAGAAATCGATACTTAAATAACCATATTTATATGGTCTTAAAACTAAATATCCTTAAAACAAATCATATGATTCCGAATACTGAGAATAATATCTTTCTTGTGACTTGAGAGCACTACTGCCAGACCTCTCGTCCTCTCCACCCATGCAAATCTGTACTTATTCTGATAGGTGGATATGTTTATTTTTTTAAAAAAAATTAAATAATGCACGAAGAAGTCAATTAATATATATATATATATATATATATATATATATATATATATATATATTTTGACGGATAAAAGCTCTTTAATGTTTTAATTAATAATTCAATCGGATTTAAATCGGAACATAATTATAATTTGATAAAACACATTAATTATCAATACTAATAAAAAATATTAAATATTTTATAAAAACTTTGTTTAAAATTTTTATTTAACATTATGATTGTAGTATATAAAATCTAAATTTTTTTATTAGATTTCATATGTTATCAAGTAATTAATCATAATTTTAATTAATAAAGACCCGATTGGTTTAATCAACTCATGTCAGTTCATAAAAAGATTAGTGACAAGTCGCGTGGGGTGTCCTTTCTTATTAATTGTTTGTTTGATTTTTAAAATTTTAAAATTAAAATAAAATATAATATTAATTTCATTTAAAACCCGCGATCATTTTTTTTTTTCAAACAGGAATAGTGTCCAATCATCCAAGGCCACGTAGCATCAGACGGCGCATGTAAAAGCTCACGTTTATGCATTAAATGCGGCTCCAAAGTTCAAACCATGTCAATAAGAAGCGTAACAATTGCATGAACGTCATCGTAAAATAAAAGAATTATAAATCACTCCCTTAAATTGAATCACGGCATAAAAAAAAATTCATAGAAGATATTATTCATCTTTTGGGACTTAGATACTCATGTGAAGGTATCCGATTCTTAATATTGGTTTAATTTTTTATTATTAAGTATAAATTCATTTTCATTTTTTTATATCAATTTTGTTTTAATATCATCTTTGCACGAAGGATAAAACTTAAAAAATCTATATTTAATCAAGTTTATGGGAAAAGAATGCTTTAACAAACGAGACCGGATCCAGTCAGGACTAAATCTGATAAGTTTGGTCAGTATCGAATTGAACAACGTAAAAATCTAACTGCACCACTTATAAATCAAACTGAACAACTAATTGTTGGGAGTATATTTTACTCTCCTATTTAATACTGATGATACTTATGAATTCATATATTCTCCAATAGTTGATTGGATCTAATAAGAGAGTGAAATATAAATCCAACAATTAGTTGTGCAGTTTGATTTATAAGTAATGCAATTTGATTTTCACGTTGTCCAGTTCGATACTGACCGAACTAACAGGATCCAATCCTGACTGGATCGGATCACTTAACAATCGAAAAAAATTGTTTTGAAGGAAAAATGAAAACAATACATTTTATTTCATCATGAGACTAAAGGTTCTAATATCTTTTATTGGTTTGAATTTTTTATTAACTTCATTTAAATTTTCTATATAAATATTAAAAAAAATCCAAATTTTTTAAAATTATGGTACCTTCTTTATTTTATAAATCCACTAATTTTTTTTTATACAAAACAGAATCCTACTATATATTTTTATGCAAAAAATTGTAGTTTTATGTATTTTTAAAGTATTTTCAAGATAACAAGTATGCTAGTCAAATTTATCAAATTCAACTTGAAAATACTTTAAAAATACATAAAACTACAATTTGACTAAAATATCAAAGCATGTGAGGGGATTCGCAAGCCATCACTTGGTGCTTTTAGCAATGGTAAAGTTGAATCTAGGAGTGGCAACATGATTGCCCTGGATTAAACCAGTAATATTGATCAACCAACTTATAAATAGCACAAAAATAACTAATTAGATTACAACTGATAATTCAACTGTTTTACATGCTATAGGGTCAGCCCTAAGCATGACTTGATCTCAAGTACCCAGCAGAAACTAGCACCCAAAACAACAAAATTCCTCCTCGCAGTGCCAACAAAACTCTCACCATCTCCACCAAAATGCGAAAACAACGATAATGCCTGCACAAAATATCATATCAGCTATGCATATATAGTTGGTGACTGACACGCTTTGCTCCAGCTGCAATAACTCAATTAGCTCCAAGAAAGGTAGTCTGAAGTCTTTGAGAAACAATATATATACCATTCGCTTTCATGAGAATTGCGTAAATAAATTAATAGTGTTGAAATCATGTTATATAGTTCATGATGGAGCAGATTTATCGTTTTATTATCAACCGACTCTAGTGGTCAATGGGAATGGCATACTAATTATGACTCCAGAATGCTATCATATCCAATGCATTACTCATGAAAGGTGAAAAAAAAAAAAAACTATAGTGAGCTTATTTACTGGATGATTAACAGAATTCAGATATTGGCAGTGGAAATGCGGCTAGGAACGGTATAAAATGTTCCTGAAGAGGGCCAGTGCTACGTCAAATACTGATATACATTTCCATTCTCTAGTGGGAAGAGACTAGAATCAACACAATATTAAGATGAATTCCAAAATTTTAAGATATGGTTATAAGAATAAATGGGAAATATTACATGAATTGAACTGGACATAGCATGTGTAACAGACTTACAGACATGTTAGTTTTATGCATCCAAGTACCATTGAATTTAAACACTGGTAGATGTACCATACATTTTATAAGTTCATCATGTTAAGTTCTCATGGGAAACCATAGATGCCGTATACTGATGACTGATCAGACACATTTTACAACTTTGGTGATATATGTCATGAAAAGTCAAATTCCAGTAAACCTCAAATTACGTCAATCACATTTTAATATCCCTTTTAGAAGAAAAAAATTATTTTATGCAGATACAAATGATCTGCTCCTTTCCTTTCCTACTAAAATTATAACCAGGGGAGGAGACTGAAGTTGTTGTAAAATATGTTTGTGCTAAACATTATGTATTAACTTCAGCTAATTCCTATCTTCGTGAGTCCAGTAAAGGCAAGGCTGGAATTAGTCATCATCCAAATTATTCAAACATCTTGCTAAAATGTATCAAGAAAATGGATCCAACAAGGTTGGTCTAATATGAGATAAAATAGCATATGATCCTAGATAAGAATAGTGCTTCGCAAATTAGAGATGCCACAATCTACAATTACGGGTTCCACTTGGAGAAGAGTCCATATCTATAATTATGGGCTCCAGTTAGAAAGGGCATTAGAGAATTACATCTTTTTTGAGGTTCTGTTGAGTTTTCTTTGCTTCTGAACCTTTTGTTTATCTCAGCCTTATTTTGTTTTATTTCCTTTGGTGATTCCTTGTTTCCTTTGTTAATGATACCATTTATTAATATAAATGGTTCTATCCTATTTCAAAAAAAAAAAAAAAAAAACCCTTCTGCAATGAGCAAAGAATGGTGATGGTAATGAATATGAGATCAAGCTGTGGATCAATCACTAACTCATTCAAGCTTCTTAGGTACAAAGTACAAATGAAAATTTCTCTCCATGAGAAAAACATATATCGCTATAAGTGAGTTTGATTGGTGCATCCTTGTTACAAAGAAAAGAAACCCTATTTTTTAAGATGCATACACACATTCAACGACAGGTATCATACAACTTCAAAGCTGGGACGCGAGGAAGGATTGACTCTACACCTTCAACACACCAAAAAAACAGATGCACACCACCAAAAAAGGGGAATAGTACCTGGTTTATAAGAAAATCTCTGATTTCATCACTATACTGTTGGTGGACCTGCTGCTAGTGCTAATAAAAGACCCAGCCTTTTTTATCATGGTATTTTAAAATCATCTCTGGCATTTTTCATCCAGCCGGGCACTGGTGCGGAGCAGCAATAGCTTGTTATTATGTCAGAATTCTTTTTCTTCACCACGAAGGAGTTTACAATGCACTACTTCAAGGCACTGAATTTAGTATGAAATTTATCAGGTATTCATGTTTGATACACTAGCCAACAATAACACAAAAAAAAAAATCGAATTTGCTTAGATGTTCTTCCCTCCGTATTCTTATGGATTAACTAATACACCTTAACATGCCCAATTATTGGAAGAAAGATACTATTTACTCATACGGAACAGATGCAAACATGATAAATTCCCTGGATAGCATCTTGAAATAAATAAATCTCTTTCATCAAACAAGAAAAGAAAAGGAATCTCTTGTATACAGTTACTCGGACTTTTTGGCCAAAAATTTCAGGAGACCTTCAGTTATGATCATTAGTGATGTTCAATGGGATCATATAAGGTAAATTCAATCAAGTTCCCAAGCTTGGAGACAATGTACGCAATGGGGCATTTTCTTTATTTTGATTTTCCTAATCATCAGAAATATAAATTCCGATCTCTCTTTATCAAGGGGGTTCATGCAGGATAACCTCTCGTCCCCCCTCCATTCAAGGGTAAAACAAAAACGAGAGGGAAAGAGACTTGATGTTCTCCAGAAGGAAAATGGGGATGTGACAATCATTAGTGGTTGCTAAAGCCTGTAATCTATACTTTGCAATTTCTTCTATACGCTAATGAAAGAAAGTGTAAGTGAAATCATGCATCTCATTCTGTCAGTTTTCCCTTCATATTAATCATTTAAAATTTAGCTTGCCGTTTAACAGCTTTCATCACTGATACCTGATATGCATTCATCCATTGGTGGGTCAGCGCATCATCCTTGTCACTATTTTAAAGCTTGCCAGTTTGCCAATCATGCTTGATTATGTGAAACGCTACTTCCAGTCCGTCAAATTACAATAATCTTTCCTCGTGAAAACAATTTTCATATGAAACGTACAACTTTAGATGGTTTATATATGCTATCTTTGTACCATGCATATGGCCCAAAACAAATTCTGTAGAAAAAGGATCAATATCCCCCTCTTCGTTCCAATGACAGGAACTGTCCCTTCTTATTATCCAATCATTCATAGATCAAAAAGGTGCTTCTGAGAACATGCAATTTTTTTTGAGTATTTAAGACCACTGGCCTTAATTGACTACACCAGCCAAAATGCCCCTAAGACTTGAACTTTCAATCTCCCACTAAGAAGTGATGTCAAAGTCATATCACAAAACCCCCATAATCCTCGCACTTGGATAATTTTTCTTCACATGAATGTAGATATAGAGTGCAGCCTCAGTTGAACTTGTTCTTCACGTTACCCCCATGTTTCAATAGCTAAATTTCAACTCCAATAATATCTATCAAGGGGTAAAGTTTGCCTCCAACCGATAAGAATATGGTGACAGGAGGCAACCAAATTTGTAAGAAGAACATTATAGGAAAAATCACTTCCAAATCAGACAAGTCTCTTCAGGTTATATATCCCACGTTCCATTTCCCATATATGGCATCACAGAAAAAAATTACATTGAAAAAAACGAAAATGTCATTCGACCAATGATTCAACACACTGCATTTCCCTAATTTGGAAGTGCAGGACAAAAACAAACAAACTTTAGGGAAATGGAATACGCAGAACAGATCAATTCCAAAAGACAGTTTTGATCAACAATCATTCAGTGCATGCAAAGTTGCAAACTTCAATGGACTGGTAAGCAAGCAATCACCACCCAACGATTACAAACCCTAGATAACACGAACCATAATTACCAGTCATTGCAACATACACCACAATGAAGATATGAATAAACAGAAGTTGGCACTCAAAAAGTCCTAACCTTGATCATGAAATCTAACGGTTCCGCTCGGCGGGGAGGGGCCGATTGAACCCTCCCCTGCGGTTCATGTACTGCCTCGGCTGCCGCTTCGTCACCACCCTCACCCCGCTAACGTCAGCGCCCTCGACCGGCTTCCCCTTCGTCGAGTCAAACCCTAACGGAATCCCCAACTTCTTCATCATCTCGATCTCGTCGGGGTCCGCGTCGGCTGCCACTCCCTCCGCCTCGTTTTCCGCACGCGGCGGGGGCGGCGCATCGGAAGCCGTGCCCCTCTTCTTCTTGTCGTGGTGGTTCTGCTGCTGATGCTTCTCCTCCGACGCGGACCTCCACCGGTCCCTCTCGCGGTCGTCGTCCTCGTCGCGGCGGGCCTTCTTGCGGTGGGGCTCCGGGGACGGGGAGGACCGACGGTGGCGGCGGTGGGGGCGATCGGCGGAGCGGGATCTGGATCGGCGGTGGTCGGGGGAGGAGCGGGCGTGGCGGGAGGAGCGGGTACGGTCCCGGTCGCGGTCGGGGGAGCGGGACCTCTTGCGGTCCCTCCGACTGTCTCGATTTTCGCGCTCGCGGTCTCGGATCTTGTCGCGGTCTTTGTCCTTGTCTCTGTCCCTCTCTCTGCGACGATCTCTGTCCCTCTCCGCCATTGATGCAGTCGTCGCTCGAGTTCTCGGGCTTTGGTTTATGAACAGAGTTGAGTGGGCCGGATCTGACGCCAAAGTCCGATTAGAAGGGTCCTTTGTTTGGATAAGACTCGCGGACAGGATAGGGTGCCTCTATTTGCACCCTTGAATCTATTTAGACACCACATTGTTTGCACATGTATAAATTCTTTTGGTTTGCACACCCCTAGTATTTTTATAATCCATTCACACAGTCTTAAAACATCTTCCATATCCAAGATTTTTATTTACATTTCTCATTTGTGGGAGAGAAGATGAGGCAACGGACTCGACTGACGAAAAAGAAAGGTGGATGATGAACGAGGTGTAGGGCGACAAACCAAACAGAATAAAAATCGGATTTGATGGAGAGATCGAAGACAATGGCTAGTCAATTGGATGACTGGTGGTTTGATGGAGATCAACAAAAAGATTGATGTTTGTTGAAGAGATTCAATAAGAATAAATGAAAATTTGACGTTTCTTTGGTAAAAGAGACAAAAATGAAGGGATTTAAGAAATGTTTGTTTTGGGGGAGACAAAAATACATAAAACGGCTCATTTAAATTATATAACTGAAAAAAGTCTCTTGTACAATCTTATAACTTAAAATGAAACAAATAACCATGTATTTTATAATTTTTAATTTTTTTTATCATATTTAAAAATTTTCATACTATTATATAATTGAAAAATAATATCAATAAAAATAATTATTTATTTGAGAATGACTTATACGTTTAAAAAATTTTATATGCCATAAAAAAAAAGTACCGGGATGTAATGTTGTCCTTTCTTGAAAAGCCCAACAAAGAAAAAGAAGAAAGAAAAATCCGTTTACATATTAAGTGCACGGTTTTAAAATTTAAACCCCTTTTTATTTCTATCCCACCCCGTTTTCCAACCCACTCCACCTAAATTTTATAACTTACAACACCACCCCTCTATATATACCAAACCTTACACCGTACAACCCCACCTCATCAGATTTTCTCTCTCCCTCCTCCGGTTCAAATTTCTCTCCCCCTCTTGTCTCGATTAACCTGACCTCCTCCACGGTGGAGCTTATAGACGGGGCTGCTTCAACCCACGTGTAAGAGCTTCTTGACCACTTCCTCACCCTCGTTGCCTTCGATGCACCGCAAGAGGAGGAGGGCGGCGGCGGCGGGTGCGTGAACGCCACGCGATGCCTCGGATTCTCGTGTCGGCGAGGGGACAGGTGCTTTGGGATGTCATATTGAGTCGCGGTGGGCTGCAAAGGCTACTCGAGCTCTTGAGGGAAGCATTTGTTATTTTGTTGTCTATTTTGAAGCTAACACAAGCGGTGCCATACACGTGGGTCAGAGCAACCCACACGAGCACGTATGTTGGGTTGCAAACATGGTGGCTAAGGCTCCCTCTCCGAAGAACCCCCACAACATTCCCCTCTCTTCGACCACAACGAAGCCTTAACAACGACCACCCGCTCGACCAACGGTTCAACCCAAATGACGTCGACGGTGAAGAAGAAGAATAAGAAGAACAAAAGTGAAGGTCATCGTGATATCGGATTCCACCAGTGCCGACAAGAAGCTCGAGTGGAGAGATCATCAGTTCCGACTCCGTCCAAGTCTACCGTGCCCTCGACATCGGCCGAGCGCCACCACTGTCCTCGCTGACCATCGCTGCGGACTCGTCCCCGTGGACCATCACCGCCGCCCCTCCTCGACGGGGCCCCTCCGATCGGTTGGTTTGGAGCCGAATGGGTGGGGAGGTGGTCCTGCGGTATGAAGGACTCTCCACGGGGTGGGTTGCTCTCCCTCCAAGAAAACATAATTCCTAATTTTTTAAGGGGTCGGGTGAGGAGGTGAAGGGGTGGAAAAAACTGTCCCCTTAACACTACAACGCCAAAACAAGTGACCAGACCGTCTCTCTCTCTCCCCCACCATTATAATAGCCGGGCCCCTTCTCTTTCCATTTCAGTCCGTAGATCCGATACAGAGTAGTGAATTTTGGCGGGAAAATCCCATCCCAAACTTCAACATTTCTTCTTCCGACCATTTTTAGGGTTAGGGTTTCGCGAAAACTAAAAAACCAGGAGAGAGAGAGAGAGAAAAGGGAGGGGGAAGATGTACGGAGGGAGCCAAAATGATGGGAACTCGCTCTTCTCCGGCGGCGGATTCATGCCTTCTCAGGCCACACAAACCCCCGATTCAGGCGTCTCTCCCGCCAAAGTGAGCATCGAAAACCCCTCCTTCGATGGCCGTCTCTCTCTCTCTCTCTCTCTGACTTTTCTCTGTGTTGCAGAGTCGTGGGACGCAAGGGGTTCTCCCGTTGACGGTGAAGCAGATAAGCGAGGCTTTCCACTCGAGTGACGACAAGTCTGGATTCGTCGTCGATGGAGTCGATGCGTCCAACGTACGAGAAAATATGAAACCATTCAAAACCCTAACGAATCGAAACCCTAATTCGGTGCTGGTTGTTTGTTTCAGGTTAGGTTGTTAGGGATGGTGACGAAGAAGATGGAGAGGGTCACCGATGTATCCTTCACTTTGGATGACGGGACTGGCAGGATCGACGTTAATAGATGGTGCGTGTTGTTTCTCTCTCTCCTTTTGTTTTAGGTTTGGTTTTGGATTCTATTTGAATTGGGTTTTGTATTTTATTGTTTCTTTGAAGGGTGAATGAAGCTGCAGAAACAAATGAGATGGCAGCCATCACGTAAGTGGCATCTTTGAGTGATTTTCTCCTGTTATTGCTCTGTTGAGGCATTTGCTATTTGTGAAATCAGGGTTAGTTACTAATTTTCTATTATTGATAATTTTCTTCTAATAACTGAATTTTTTAGTCCCCATACACTCACTCCTTGACATATATGTTGGATTTATTGGATTCTCTCTGATGTAATTTTTTGTTAATTTCAATGATTGTTGATGATATTGGAATTTTTGTATATTTAGGCTTGTATCATCTTACATCTGCACAGACTGTTTCATTTGAAAGCTTTATGATTATTTGATTGGCTACATTATGTTGGACATCACATCTTTCCAGGATAGGAAGTTGTTCGTATTTTACCTTATTTTAACAATTCTCCTCAATGGATGGTGCAGAAGTCCACATCAGTTACATTTTTGCTACCCAAGGGAATTTTTCTTTGTACATTTACTTCAATAATGTTTTGGATTGATGGTTCTCTTTTGCGTATGGTAGGAATGGGATGTATGTCAAGGTTAATGGGAATCTGAAGGGGTTTCAAGGCAAAAGACATGTCGTTGCCTTCTCTGTGAGGTTTGTTTCATCTTTTTTATTTATTTCACTGCTCAGAGCTCGTGCTTTTGCATAGATAGTTGGCTCGATTGTATCCATATTGCTTAAGTTTGACTTGAAATGGAGCAGGTCAATGTAATCACAGCATAATTAGTTTTAGTAAGATGTGTAAGAATGACATGGTATGATGCATTTGGGTGACCTAGGTAAACTCATTTTTTTGGGGTGATACTAAGATGCTTAATTATCATATGAAGCATTTTTTAACTGATACGTTTATGTAAAAGTTGAACTAGAACCCCGAGAATGTTTATTGGAAGTGAAGTGTTTTTTTTTTTATTCTTATTTTTTATTTAAATAAACGATACCGATGCCTTAATATAATAAGAACGGAAGCCCAATTCTAGTACAAAAGGAAAGGAACAGAACCAGCCTCAATGAGACAAAGTAGAAGAGGTATTGGATGTGAAGTTGATTCAACTAATTAATAACTGTTTTAATAAATCACTTTTTTTTAACCTTAAGAAAGAAATTTTGTTTAAATGAGTTGTTCTAGGTTGTTTTAAATAGGTTGAATACTTGTAGGCTATGTTTGGGCCTTCTTTTTCTTTTTCTTTTTTACTTTTGGGCTGAAACTGGTTGGGCCGTGTTCTAGCCGTGTCCCAGGCGTGTCCAGAAAAAATGAAGGCAGACACGACTGGAGTTGTGTCCGACACGTGTCCGTGCCGTGTTCGTGTCCGACACACGTCTGACACAGGTGCGGGGCCTCCGGGGAAGTGTTTTGTAGATCGTGGGGAAAAAAAATTCCCTTTGACATGTAGGAAGCTTTTTTATCACTCCAAAAGTCTCCTCATTCTTACCCTATTTTTATTCCAAATGAGTAATTTATTTCAATTCATATCTATAAATTACAAAACGTCTAAATATCAAATGAATAAAAACATATTCTAAAATTTATCAAATATTGACTTGGAAAAAAATTTATCTAAAGAAAATTATTAATAATGATTATAAATGAATTAAAAGTAAATTAAAAATTTCAAAAACATGAAAAATAAATAAAACTTGTTTATAATGAATTATTAATAATGAATATAAAAAATTTCATGTATAGAAATACCCAATATACCCAATTTTGGTTCACGAGGAAGTGATTCAATTTATCTTCTCATTACTACGATTTGGGGTTTTCTCAAATCGCACAATTTGTAACTATTTGGAGATCCCTCGTCTCCTTTGTTCAGGGGCTTTTAATTAATAAAAGTTCCTATCCTTATTCAAAAAAAAAAAGAAAAAAGAAACGAATAATGAAAGAAGAAGAAGAAGGCAATATAGTCTCTTTTTAATGTAGGGAATGAATTTGGTTCTTCACCCATATGGAGTGTGTTAGGGAAAAATGTAATGAGGGAGGAGTGTGGGGAGGTTTTTGGAGCTGGGTTTTAAGGTTTTTGACTCCCTATGGAGAAAAATGTGGTGTAGGGAGTTTTTTGGAGATGCTCTAATAGGATGGTGAACAACAGTGGCTTCTTGTATGATATCTTTAGCAGATGGGAGAGATGAATACAACTGCCATGGCTTTGAATAAGTTCAAGCTTTAACCTGAGCATAGGAAAAGTAGATCATGGATCTTTAAGAAATATCAATATACTTTTTAAACTTATGCAGAAACTTCCTATTCCAACCAGAAGTAAGTTAACATGTATCAATGAATCACCATATACAAATCTTCCTTTAAGAGGAAACTGCTGATTGAATTTCTTACTAATGATGGATTAGATTTGTATTGTATGGGTTTATGTTCCTGTCTAGCGTTGTTGATTCTGTGTTACATGGTCATATGTACAGTATACAATATTTCATTCTTTTTTCCAATAAGATTGGCTAGATGTTAAGTGGCTAAATACACTCAATAATTACAAGCTATTTGATGATTAGTGGGCTTTCTTTGTGATGCCTCTACTTTCTCATTTCTCTTTCCATATGTGCTTGTTGTGGTTGTTTATTGGGTTTGACATTTGACATGTGGTGGACATTTTGTATTGGTGGAAACATGTACTGGACATTCTGAGTGTCTCACATCATTCAGAACAGAATCTCCAGTTATTCTCATATAAGGTTCTGTGGCTATCAGATGTTGATTTTCTATGAATTCATTTGTTTATTTTTCAGGCCGGTCACTGACTTCAATGATATAACAAACCACTTCCTTGAGTGCATTCATATACATCTCTGCAACACCAGGCTACAGGTATGGAGTTCCTGGAATAACATGATCTCCATACTTTTATATTGTGCTTTCTCCTCATATTAACATAAATTCTCCACTTTGTTAAGAGACAAAGTGGGGACCAAGGTCAACTGCAAACAAATCCGATCATGAACACTCCCTTGCAGAGTGGATATAAGGGACACCAAACTCCTGTTTCAAATCAAGTATGCCTGTTTTTAAAATTTGTCTTTCCTCTTTTATCCAGTTAATTATACTATGTCATGCAGTTCATCAGTATACTTGAAGCAATTTTTTAAACCAAGTGTTGTCATTACTTGTAGAATTCTGCACCTTCAAGCATGGGTGGATCGGAGAACGATATCTACAACTTAGTCTTGGGAGTTTTCCAGGAACCTGCAAGTGTGTGAGTACTGTTGAAATTATTCTTTTCTTCGTGGAGATTATTTTTTGAGTGTTTAACATGCTTTTGTTTACCATGTTGAGTGAATTATAATACCCCTGTTTTTATTGGTATATATGTGTTTACTAAAGCAATCATCACTGTTTAGAGTGAATCATGGATAGCTTCATACCATTTGGTGGCTGTGTTCCGCAAAAGCCAAATCTAGATAAAAAGTTCCCTTGGCTGCCTGCATATCTGATGGAGGACAATGTGTTTTTTTAGAACCTGTCCAATCTGGAAGAAAAAATATATATATGCATTGTTGTTGATTTTCTTTTAATTTTTGTCTGCATAGAATGCCACGTGGCTTATTGTTTCATGACCTTGTTATATAGATTTACCTTGGATGTGTGTATAAAAAAATATTTGATATAGGCGCTCGTGCATCAATGCTCTAGGGTGAATGGATTGTTTTTTTTATGGTCATGCATGTCTTATGGGGTATTCACATGCGTAAGCAAGTCATATCGAGTGACTGTGCAGCTAGGAGTTGGTCCCATGATTCTTATATGATAACCATAGTCACTACTTTGAAGATGCGCTGTTCATGTCAGGCTATAAATTGTAATTCTGTTCCTGAAGATTGTTATGTAATTGACTTGTTGATTCTACATGTTGCCAGTGCTAGTGAACATGGTCTGCATGTAGATGAAGTTGCCAGGCGATTGGGCATACCAATGAACAAGATCAAGTATGCACGCTTTCCCCTCTATCCACATTTATGTGTGTTGTGTTTGTGTGTGCAGGCTCGTGTATTCACTTGCATGCCAACTCTAATCAAATTTGATACAAACCGTTGTTTGTTTGGGGGCAGGGATGCTATCAATTACCATGTTGACATCGGCCACATTTATTCTACAATTGATGACAACCACTTCAAGTCTGCATGCAATGGTTGACATGCATTTTGAACCAGTACCCAGGATAATATTATGATCTCATGCAAGGAGTCTCTGTAGGTGAAGCTATTATGCTCCGATATGCTTTAAGAAACTTGTATATAGATTTTCCTGCTACTGCTTTACTCCTGTCACTTTTAACATTTCTTAGAGTATGCTCATCGGTCGATATCAATCTTCACTTTTTTATGGTTGCTGCTTTGTTTGACTTCTGATAATCACTTGAATTTTTTGTAGCAACTTGGAAATAGTTTCATGGTTCATTTACAATAACATGACCCAGCATGTTAGGATGTCATGATTTTGAATATTATTGAGAGGGTTGGTTAATGCTTGAAAACTCGTGTGTGTGAATCACTAAAGATTTTTTTTTTTTAATATATAAAAAATTATTTGCCGTGTGCCTAGGTGAGCAATGAAACCCTGAAATCTAATTTGTAGATTATATTGAGTGGTTATCTTGCATTCCACCTCAAATTTTTTTAAAGTAGTTAGTTCTAGTGGAAATTTATAAGGTCAACTGTCTCTTGCATGGAAGATGAGAGTTCAGTGTGCATGATTTAAAATTCCTGTCTGTTTTTATTTGTTATTTGTTCAAGATGGATTTCTCGAAGTTTACTGATTTTTATAGAAATAACTTATAAAGTTATCTAGGTAGTCTATTCATTGCTACTCTATTTTTTCATGAGATATTTATGTGCAACATATATTGCTTATCTTATCTAGTTCTTTGGAAGATGCATGACCGCTGTGAAATATGGATGGTTTTGATTATAATCACCAAATCATCTTGCATTATACAATGCTTTGGATGATGATTTAAATTAGGATTTTTTACACGTATACCATCCAAAAACATGCTATTTAATTTTATATTACTTTAAATAATCTATTTATTTATATACCATTGCAATATGTAGAATTTGTGCATATTTATCATTCTAGTTAACTTTCATTCAAATTTTCATTAAAATCGTTAAAAGTCTCGGATAAATGATCAAATTACCCTTCTGTTTTTTTTGTGCATATTTTACTTTATCAAATACAATATTTATAAAAATAAAAAATATTTATTTTAACATGAAAATGATGAAGTTCATCTAAAATAAAAAAAAAACATAAAAATTAATTATATAAACTATTTATGAGTGAAAACATAATAATTATTAATGTTTACATTATTAAAAATGAAATAAAATTATTTTGAGAACAATTAATCATATATATTATAAAATGATAATTTTTTTTAAAAAATTAGATCTTATATGGAAGAAAAAAAAAGAAAGAATAAAATTGAATGACTCACGATTGATTTGGAAGGAACATAAAAATTAATTAAGTTATTTTGTTTAATTATTTACATTATGACAAATATTATATGTTAAGGTTATTTTTGTTATTTTTATTTTTTGGTTAAGAAACTAACTATAGTTAAAGTCATTTAGGTTAAAAAAGATAAAAGAGTGGCACGTTTTTATATTAAGAAAAATTCTAATTGAATAAAAATAAATACGGTAGTTGTGATGATATAAAATTAAATAACATGTTTTTGGATGGTATACATGCAAAAAACCCTTTAAATTAATTAACATTTTGTGGTAATTGCCATTGCCATTTCTCAATTTATTTTCTCATTAGGTATAGAACATGGAGTCAGTGTTTTAGGTGTTCTCAGTTGCTTCAGTCTGCACAATTGCGGTCCTGTCATTCTGAAATGAAAGAATCTGTTGTTAGCTACCACCAGAAAAGTCCAAGTTCAGGTGTTTCAATCCTAACAACCTTCAACAACTAAGTCTGGCCAATTATTAGGCAATGTTTTCAATCCTAATTATACTCTTTAATAGAAGCAATTGCTACAGCTTATAAAATCCATTCAATTAAATCTGTCTCAACAGATTCCTTGAGTACCATACTATTTCAACTGATTTCATATTGTCATAAAGCTTTATCAGACAAAACACTGAATTAAATTAGTTCTCCAACCAGTCCAACTAAAACACTTGTGCATATTGAGTTAAACCAGACTTCTGTCCCTACAATCCCAGCTAGAACCCACCTGTTCCAAGCTTTAAGACTGCCTTGACAAATGAACAACCTCCACCAAGGAATTAAAATCCACACTGTAATATATTCTTAAACCTAAAACCTGCCTTTTTAATCCCTCATGACATCCACTTGGCATCCATCTGGTGGAGCTATGTGGACTGCCTTTTGTTGATTTGGCCAATGTTTTTTTAGATGAATGTGATATCCATATGGAAAATGTTATGTTCAGTTTTGTAACTCCAACACTTATTGGTTTTTTTTTTTTATGTATGTATTTGACTAATAATGTAATTCCTTTGCAATAGAGTACATATTAGTATGAACTGAATGCATGTAATTTATATTTTTTTTGTAACATAATATATATTAATATAGTGGAGTATATATTATATAATATTGTGTGTGATTTTATATATTGTATTAATGACCCGGTTATTGCAAATAAGGTTACAAAAATGAATGTGCATCAACACTCATCTATTATTTGTCTCTTGTTTTTGGGATTTGTACTACTATCTTTATATGCAACCTCTTGGTTCAGTAATCTCATTTTGTTAACAAGGTCTGTTTTGTTAGATGAAACATCTAAATTTTTGCTTTTGTGATAGTGGATATAGAATAAAACAGGGGAGTCATGCATGAGAGGTTTTCTGTTACATTATACTTCATTTTTTTTATTTTTAAATCAAAGTCCTTTGTTAATTGTGTAGTCAAGTTTATGTTATCAAGTCACGACTCATTCATTGCATATTTGCATGGCTTTGACCTCTTCCCAATGGAATAAAAAAAGAAAAACAAAACCCACATCTTATCTTTCAAAAAAATAACAATCTTGGCGCATGTGCATATCTTCTCAAGGGGTGGTTAGGTAATCAATCGATGTCTTGATTGATGATTATGACATTTGTTAATTATATGGTTTTGACCTCCCACTCGAATTAAAGAAATGAAACAAAACCCATATCTTCGTTTCTTTTTTAAAAAAACATGCTTGTTTGGTATATACACACGTCTTCTCAAAAAGGGTTAGGTAATCAATAGATGCGTTGCAGGATTATATTAACATAAGCTAAGATTATGAGCTATTGTTCATTGACGATGAGTCGATAAAGGAGGTCGAGAAGGGGCTGTCTCATTCGCATTCGAGGTCTTCGAAGCCCCAGAACTCCTCTTCCTCTTCTTCTTGCATGTCCCATGAATCCTTAACTATCTCCCCATTCAACATCAGATCTAAAACCTGCCAGAGACCATTCAGAAAAAAAAACCAAAGTATGATTCATAAAAAGAACAAATGATATTACCTAAGCAAGTGCTTAAGATATGTACATGCAATACATTGGATACTCCGTTGAATTGCTTTATTGTTTTGTTATGTGTTTTGAACATCTTCTAATCAGGGATCATTGTTAAGTATGGTAAACTAGAGAGCCGGGCCCACCGATCAGGCGATGGAGAGGCTGGCATGGGGTCCTAAAAGTGCTTGTTGCAAGTTGATATCAAATTGTCCATTAATGGACAAAAACAATCACTGATAAGCAATGCCTTCATTGGGTTCTTTTTGGTGGTTTGAGATGATAAGTTTTATTCGGTCATTCCCAACTGTTCATTGAAAAACTCCCTTCTTTCATGCTGGCTATTTGGCAGACTAACCTTTTTTTAGTGTGTCAAACATCCCAACCATTGATTGCTCATTCAATGTTTTTATGAACATAAAGTCAATTTTTAGGAGTAAACAACCATGTCTTAATCGATTTGACAGTTAATTATATAATTGTTTCAACATAATGAGACACCCACCAAAACCACCTTAAAAAAAATCAACACTTGATGATTCTACGTAAGCCGATATAAGGCGTTTGAACTAAAAACAGACAGTCGCGGTTAATTTAGAATTTTTTTTTCGATGGAGTAGATCATTAGAAGACCTTTAACATTAAGTGTTATAGTAAACATTATCTTATAGTAGTTGGATCTTCTGGTGAAAGAATGGGACCTAGTTGGTTTTAAATCTCATTAGTTTGTCGGTCTTTAATGAGGAATTGATACATTGCACTACACATATTTAACATATGAATTTTTTAAATAATTTAAGCCACGTATGAGTCCCTCATATTCATCGTTGTGGTGAATGTATTGGAGTAGCTAAAATCTCATTATGAGATCCAATTAATGTTGGATCACATTAATTCCTGTCGATCTCCAATGAGGAGCTAATATATGTTATTTTACATGTTTAATATGTGAGTGAAGTGGCAATGTTAATCGTGTATTCGTCGCACATTAGGAATGACAATACTGATGATATCTAGCTTTAACTGGATCCAATCTCCTTAGAAACACTACATACCTCACTCATCGATGGCCGCCGTGAAGCGTTCGAGCAAATGCAGAGGGAGGCGGCGAATGCGAGCCTGTCGAGCTCCTCGACATCATAGTCCCCACCCAACCGAGGATCGATCAGCATCTGTGTGGCTCCATTTCTTAAGTGTGGTTTGGCCTGCAACAAATGCCCACCATGATATTTAGAATATTTGAATCTGATCCAAAAATTCAACACTGAAAACAAAATTGAAGTCTTCTCACCCAGCAAAGCAAGCTTTGATGGGAACCATCAATGGGTCTCCTCCCCGACATGATTTCAAGAAGAAAAACTCCGAAAGCAAACACATCAGTCTTCTCATCAACGATGCCATGCGTGAAATACTCCGGCGCGAGGTACCTTTTAAAAAAGAAACAAATGATTCTCCGAATTTTCCGCAATCCAAAAATCTAATGGAAGAAACAAAAACAAACCCAAATGTGCCTTCGATCGGCGCGACCGCCCGATGCGACCACTCCGACGGGAGCCACCTCGCAAGCCCGAAATCCGATATCTGGACCGAATTCAGTGAGACACTGCGCACGCGCATGCGAAATAGAAGACAATGAACATCAAAGCATGGAACAGAGTCTGTACCTGCGGTTCGAAATCCGCCGTTAAAAGCACATTGGACGTCTTGATGTCTCTGTGAATGATCCTTCTCTGACACCCTCTGTGCAAGTAGTCCAGTCCCTTCGCCGTCCCGATCGATATCTTGTGCCTAAGTTTCCAATCCATCGGCGGCGAATTCTCGTCTATCAAAGACGACCCATTTGAGAGAAATCACGTTAAAGCCTCTAAAGATGGAAACTTTTCTAAAGACAAAGCTTCAATTACCATGAAGAAGAGAAGCTACAGAGCCGAGCGAGGAGAACTGGAAGACCAAATGGAACTCCTTTTCGATGCAGAAGCCAAGGAAAGCCGAGACGTTGGGGTGTCGCACGTGCCCGACCGTGCCGAGCTCCTGCAGGAACTCCTTCTCCTTCTGTTCGTCCGTCGACGCCTTCATCAGCCGTTTAACGGCGATCACACGGCCGTCGTTGAGTACTCCCCTGTACACCTCCGCGTACCCACCTCTCCCCGCCAAATTATCTGCTTTTGTGGTTTTTATATCAAAATTTTGTGATTGATCCATTCAAATTCAAGCCGAAAGAAGAGATGGGATATGCTCAAATTGTACCTTTGTGGAAGCCATTGGTGGCCTGGAAGATCTCCTCGTAAGAGAAGCACTTCCAGGTGGGTCTCTGAGAAGGCTCTGTTTCGATGAAGTCGCCATTAAAGGTGGTGTTTTGAGACGAAAAGTCTTCACTTTCGGAGGCTCTCCGGCGGCCAAAGGAGAGGAGGCGCTTGAGGCTGCCCTTCTTGAGGTGGTGGAGGTGACGCATGTTTTAAATTGTGGATGTCTCTGTGTCTTGCAATACAAAGGGGCAAGAGTTTGCCCACTTTGGCTTCTCTCTCTCACTCACTCACTTTGTATCTGTTGCAGTCTATCTGTCATTAAAAGGTGGGAATTGAAGGAGAGATTTAAATGGGGTCATTAAGGGGGGGTGTTGTCTGTTCTTCCCCTACAGGAGGAACAAAAACACATTACCCTTGTAAAGGTCCCCGCCTTTAAAAGCACTGTGCAGTAGCCGCAATAGATGGATTTTCTGTGTGCTCTGTCGCATGGTGGGTATGAGTATTTTTTTTTTTTTTGTTTGCCCGGTTCACGTGCCAAGTTATTTTGAAATAGATAATTATTTTGATATAAATAAATAATAAATTATTTTTATTCCGTTGTGTTTCTATTTTTTGTTGTTGAAAAATATAAAAATAATTTTTTGTTTTGTTTAGTTTGTTATGGATAAAAAGTGAATAAGATATGAATAATGATTTATAAAAATTTATAAGGAAAAAATCCATATAACCTCTTGTAAACTGATTGAAATCCATATAGCCCCTGATTTTTCTTAAAATTCATATAACCTTCTAAAAAAATTTAAGTTTACAGATGATGAATATTTTATAAATATTATGTTTAGTTAACTCAGATAGAAAATACAGTATACCAAAAAAACTTACAATGTGTTAAAAATGTAAAAAATATTCTATAAAAGATTATTTTACCCTTCAGTGGTGATACCCAGGCCCCAAATTATAGGCCCCATTCACAAGCCCCATGAGGTGTCATCACCTTATTGGTTGGCTTGTTGACTTTTCAAAAAAGGTGAAAAAGCAAAAACCAAAAATACCCCTACTTAAAAATGCCTCATTTTTTAACGTGCAAATCAAAGAATCCCTAATTCTCGTTCATTAAATAACCATCCCCGATTGTCTCGGTCAATCACAACAAACATTCAAATGAAATCATACCATCTAATAAAATCTAGGTAAAAAAAAACCCAATTGTTTAATCGAAACCCCCTTTCTTTTCCGTTTCGACGATCCAAATAGAAGAATTTTTTTTCTTTTGCATTCCCAAAATCTGTTCTTCAAATATTCTTCAATTCAATCCGACGATTCTTTGCCAATATTTTAACATCATATTCAAACAATGATGACGAAAAATAAACATTTTCTGTTTTTGTTCCTTCCTTTTAAAAAAAAACGATTTAAAGTTTTTAAGCGATTATGAAGAATGAGACATTTTTTGTTTCTTCATTCCAAAAATGTAACAAACAATTGTTTGTTCCTTCCTTTTTTTGTTACATTTAATCAAAACATCTAAACCATAATCCAAAACCTAATCCAATTTGTGTTACATTACTCCAAAACCAAATAAGAAAACTAATACAATCTGTTACATTTAGAGTGCAAATGTAACAACTATTGAGTAAATGTAACAACTATTGAGTAAATGTAACAACTATTAGGTAAATGTAACAACTATTGAGTATGTACTTATAAATGTAACAACTATTGAGTATGTACTTATAAATGTAACAACTATTGAGTATAAAATATTTTTTAAATTGAAACATGCAACATAGATTAAATATGTTATCATCAAAAATTTAATTTTAATTTCAGTTGTGACTTTCATTCAAATAAAATCCATGACAAACCTGATTCGGACGACATTGATGGGAGATCCAACTCGAAAAATATTAAAATTGTGGGACTGCTACAAGACGTTCATCATATATGATTCGGTTTTGATTGCTGGAAATCGAAAATGATCGACAATTGAAATTCTCCACGATCTGCTGTTGATAATCGCATTCATTATTGAACTTTGAGATTGCTACGATTTATTCCTCTAATATGATTCGGTTAGCGGTTGTAAATGACATTCAATGTTGACGCCCCATTTGGAAAGAAATCGTAACCGAATCAGTGCTTTCTAAAAACAAGCGTTAAGGGTATAAAAGACAATGTACACTTGCCACCTCATGGGGCCTGGTTTGGGGCCTGTGAAGTTGGGGCTTGGGAATCATTATTGTTTTACCTTTCTAGATAGAGTTTTCTAATATATTCAAAGAGGGTAAAATTATCATTTTCATAGGATTTTTTACATTTTTAACCTATTGTAATGGTTTTTTAGTATATCGTGTTTTCAGTCAGAGTTAAATAAACGAAATATACACAAAATATTCATCATCTATTAAAAAAAAAATTATTCAAGGGGCTATTTGGATTTACTAGGTGTTTTCAGGGGGTTATATGGATTTTAAGAAAAGTCAGGGGGTTATATAGATTTCAGTCAGATTTCCAGGGCATGGATTTTTCCTAATTTATAAATGATTTGGTATATAAACTCATGGTTTATAAAACGTGATGATAAATGATTGGATATGTGAGTTTTATACCAATAGAACAGATTGGGTAGAATAACACAAGTTTAGAGGTACTTAGAATATCAATATCAATTTATTTTCACATATTTTGTAATAGCTATATTAAACAAACATGTTTTTAGGCTTATACACCCGTATTCCTCCTTATTCCCCTTCCATTCCACTGTCCAAACAGGGCTTGGGGTTTTTCTTGTAACAATTACCTTAAAAAACAAGATATTTATCTTTATACTATCCTCAGCAATCTATTTAGTTTTGTATCATTGAAATCTTTATTATTGTGAAACACACTAAGATTTTTATGTCTTTCTTTTAGATTTTAGATGGTTTTAAAATTTTATTAATATTTCAATTTAACACTAATAAATATTATATTATATATTACGAGGAAAAATATGAAAGAAAAAGAAGATGAATGATGTTTTGATATTGACTTAAGTGGTAAATATGGTTTATTTCTAAATTTTTTAATGATATATTCAAATAAATAGGTTATTTTTTTGCAGTGTTTTTTTTTTCTTTGGTGGGGACATTTATTTCCATTTATGCATTTATGGAGGGCAGTTTAAATTCTGGTGTAAAGTTTGCACCAGACCCCTCCATTTAAATATGCTTACGTGGCTTGAATCGAGTGAGGGAAGCAATATCAGGAAAACCAATACGATGATGCCAAGTAGAAATAGATTTTTCTGTAGTTTTAGATAACAATAGATCAAATCACACCCCACTTAAATACTTAATACTACTAATAGATATACGTTAGACTCAAAACAATAGTGACAAGGCACAAGTAAACATTTTCATAATATATGCTCTTATCAAGGGACACAGAGATTACTGGGTGTGTCTGTGAGAAAATGATGGAATTAATTTTTTACTATGAAAAATTTATTCATGGTGATGCTACATGCATTGTGATGGGGTTAATTAACCTCATTAGTTTTTTTTTTTTAATATAAACTGTTACTGTCACCTAGGCAATCCAGCTCACGGGTGACCGCACCACCCCACTATCCTTTCTTGATTAACTCAGTTCGTTTTGCAACCCCATACACTATAATAATGTAATATATATTGCACTATCTTAGTGTATGTGGTTTTATCATTTTTATAAGACATAAAAATTTACCATTTTTTCAAACACGAAAAAAATACACTAATATATCTTAGTATATATTTTATTTTATATAACTGTATGCATGTATTTCAATGGGAAAGAATATTATTTTAAAAAAAAATAACCGGTGTGGACTGTAATGGGGGCTAGACATGTTGTTTTCCTTATTTTTTTATTAATGTAAATGGTTGTTCTATTTTCAAAAGAAAAATTCATGCTTTTGATAAATATATGATAAGAGAGATTTTTAAAAAAAATTTATAAAATTTATTTTTTTAAATGACCCTATCTATAAAAATAAAAATGGCATCAATGTTTATGCTAAACAAAGAAATTTTTTTATCACTTTCCTTATATTGTTTGTCTTATGGAAAGTCTCTTTTATTATTAACAGCCTGAGTTCTATCACATTTCGCTTTCAGCTGAGAATTACATGTTCAATTTTTCTTCCCCTCCATAAAGGGTGGTCAAACTGATTTTTTGATATTTGTGGGTAATTGCAAGATGAGATAGTTGTGTTATGAGTGTCAGATGAATCCATTGTTTAATTTTTTGTTTGTTTGGTTTGTGTAGGTTGTTATGGTTAACCAGCCTAAACTTAGTTACATCATGTGTAGTGGGGAGATGAACCATTTTTATGAACACAACATGTTAATTCACGAATTGATTATAAAAGGTGACGATATTTTGATAAAAAAAAACTATCGTATATGTTGGTCTAGTAGAATGTCATCTCACCCAAATCTTATTTTACATGTAGAATGTCATCTCACCTAAAACTATTGTAAGGAAAGTCTCTTTTTATTAACCTAAGCTGAGAATTGCATGTGACTTCATCATTGTTGATCAAGTTAATAATTTAGAAGAAAATATAAAGTAGAATAAAAGAAATGTCTGACGTGCTAGGCTCATCTCTAAGAGACCTTACAACTACAGGGTAAATTCAAATATGAAATTCAGAAATCTTGTAAAACAAAGACAACTTTTGTTTCAAATTTTTCATAACATTTTTTTTTTTATTAATACGTTAAATCAGAAATTGATACCATCACAAAGCCAACCACAAAGTTTATATATCAGTTTGCAATATGATTAGAAATTGGCCCGAAGGCATATGTTCAAACAGTTGTTGTTTTGTTTTATTTTCAAAACGTTAAACTGCCATTCAAATAAAAGTTACACTGTACGAACTATCGGAAGAGTGACTTAGGTACATTGCACATGTCGCATATGCAATGTACGATTCACCTACCACATATATATGTGCTCACATATGCTCAACATATGTCAAATAAAAAACACAAATGAAAAAAAGACAAACGTGACCGCACCCATTTCCATAATTCCATCCCAATAATTACTGAAACCACCCCCACTTCATCCCATCCCACATAATATAATGCACCTCTAAAACAACCTCTATATTTTTTCACCCTATGCCTCTTGTTTTCCACCACCCCCACCCCACCATATTTTTTACTCTAAAACTCACCCTCATCCCTCTATCCCCCACCCCCTTCCTCCTTTTTCATTATTCTCAGTTTATCTAAAGTAAACCAAACAATTAAAATAACACTTCAATGTTTCCTAATGAAAAAATAAAAATAAAAAAACTAAACAAACTTATATTCTACATGGATAATTATCTATCCAAGTATAACTATCCCGCGTGAGACAAATAACTACCCCGGTGGTTAAAAAAGGAGTTGAGGCCTTCATGTGGATGGCATTGCCTGAACAAGATACTCATTAAGACAGTTTAAAACACTGGATCCTAGAAAATGGAGCAACAAAAACTACTTAAAAAGAAACTGTAAAAAATCTTGTCAACGCATCTCCGCCAATCAACCAGACTGCGCCTGATCCACCATAGTTCATCATTTGCATTATAAAGAACAAACTACTCTATGCAAAAGACAAATCTAACAGCTTCAATCTGATTGATCAAAAAAGTGAACAATGGAGGAAGATAGTTACATGATTCCTTTGGGAATTACCATTTATATGCACATTGAAAAGGTTATAACAGACTGATGGCCTCACCATTCCACTTTGCTGTAATCCTAAAGGCAAACCGGATGGTAATACCTACAGCAATAGGTGTGCCTATGACTAACACAGGATCGCTAGCGGTCATGGAACCGAGAACGGCGCCTCCTAGAACTGCAATACATGCACAAATGAAAAATTGCAGTAGTGAGTGTTGACAGGAATAACAACACAGGCAAAACTGACGAGCATTATATATCAGTCACCCAACTTTAGAAATAACAATGCCACCATCAAAGGAATTAAAGAACAAAAACAAATCACGCAGTTGTGTACAAGTTGTGGTATAATTATATCCTATTAAAAAATATTCTTCGCATTCCACAAAATCTTTTTTTCATTTTCAACCTAAAGATCATAGAAAACGAACTGCGATTGACTTGGTGTACATATTGGAGTTATTGGATAGGCCTGTTGTTGGGCCTATTCCCGGAGGCCCGGGGGGGGCCTTCGGCCCAAATCACCGATTGTGGGCGTACGGGGGTTCGGGGGCAGCGCCCCCGACTCGAATTTTTGTCATGGGTATTTTGGTCTTTTTCTGTTTTAGGGTTTGTACATCTTGTAACTATATAAGGGACCTTTCGACCTCCATTACATAATACAAAATTATTCCATTTATTTCTTCTTGGTATCAGAGCCACAAAGAAACCCTAGGGTTTCACGATTTTTTTTTTCCATCACGGGTCGTGGTGATCTCTATTATCTTTTCCTCTCTCGGGTCGAGATTTGAGGTTCGCAATGGACAAAACGCCGAAAGACCCCACGCCACTGTCGGGTGTGGAGATCAAGGACACCACCATTCCGTTAGGGCACAATTCTCATGCTCAACGGATTACCACCGTGCTTCTTGATGGACGAAATTATCCGTCCTGGTCGCGTTCTGTTCGATTATATTTGGGTAGTCGAGGTATGTCAGGCCTTCTTCTTGGCACCATTAACAAGCCAGCAGAAACCGATACGACTTTCAATCAGTGGGAGATCAACAACTGTACGGTTCTAGGTTGGCTTTTCAACTCCATGGAGACCCGGATCTACAATATGTTCATGTATCATGATACGGTCGACTCTCTATGGGCTGCGTTGAAGAAGACCTATGGTCATGCCAGGAATGACTCACGGATCTATGAGTTGTACAAGGATATTGCCCAGGCCACCCAAGGTACCCAATCAGTTACCGATTATTTTGGCTTTCTGCAGGCTCGTTGGGAGGAACTTGCCCACTATGAGCCTCTCTCGGAGTTGCCTAAGGAGGCCGCCACGATTGTGGTTGGCCGACTACAACGCCAACAGACATATGCGTTTCTTATGGGCCTTCGATCAGAGTTCGAATCTCTTCGTGTTCAGATCTTGAATACCACACCACTTCCTTCTCTATTCGAGGCATTTGCTATTATTGAGGGTGATGAGCATCGCCGTCAGATCTCTTCCTCAGCGACCACTGGAAACCTCGATGATCAAATGGCATTGGCGGCCACTTCTGGATATGACTCTCGTGGCCACGGGGATAGTGGTCGCGGTCGTGGTCGTGGTCGTGGACGTGGACGCGGCACTATTGTGACTTGTGGCCACTGTGGAAAAACAGGTCATGAAAAAGTCAGATGTTTTATTCTGTACCCACACTTGATGCGATCTCACAATGTTGGAGCTACTTCGTCTGCCCCTCGTGCTGCTGTTGCTGATGCCTTGGTTCCGGGTGATGCCCCCTCTGCTCCATCTGGGTCCTTTGATATGCGTAATATTCAGAACCATATTGATGCTATGGTTCGGGAGAGTCTTGCCTCTCATGTCTCTCATGCTGGTCTCTCTAATGCTGGTCCAACATCCTCTGCTGCTTCTTCCTCTACCTCAGGTATCCCCTCCGCCTACCATGTTAACCAATCAGGGTCTCCTACTTGGGTCATTGATTCAGGCGCTACAGAACACATGTCTGGTGAGTCTCGATTGTTTGTTCCCTTGACATCACCTTCTATACACAGAGAGGTACGCCTTGCTGATGGCTCACTTACACCTGTCATCAGTAAGGGTACCGTTCCTTTATCTTCCTCTTTATCATTACACTCTGTGTTACATGTTCCCAATCTTGCTCTTAACCTTCTTTCTGTTAGCCAATTGACTAAGGCTTTAAACTGTTCAGTGATTTTTTACCCTGATCATTGCGTTTTTCAGGACCTGAGTACACGGAGGATTTTTGGCAAGGGGTATGAGAGAGATGGCCTTTACGTCTTCGGAGAACCACCCACCACGGCCCATGCTTCCATTTTGTCCACTGATCATTCGCATAGTTTTTCTTTACAATCTCTAGATTTATGGCATGCTCGTTTAGGACATGCCAATTTTCAGCATCTATGTTCTTTATTTCCTACTTTTCGCTCTTCATGTAAGACTCATAAATTTCAATGTGCTGTGTGTGAGCTTTCTAAACATACCCGTACTACTTATATTTCATGAATAAAGCTTCTGGGTTGTTTGATTTGATTCATTCTGATGTGTGGGGTCCCTCTCCTGTTACTGCTTTTGGTGGTCATAGATATTACTTGACATTCATTGATGATTTTTCTAGATATACTTGGGTTTATCTTCTTAAATCTCGGTCTGAGGTATCCTCTCAGTGTATTAATTTTTTACGCATGATTAAAACACAGTTTAACATTACTGTCAAGAGTATCAGGTCTGATAATGGGGGGGAGTATGTCTCGGATTCTTTTCGGTCTCATTTGAATGAGTTGGGAATCCTTCAACAGTTGACTTGTCCATATACACCTGAGCAGAATGGGGTGGCGGAACGCAAGAATCGTCATCTCATGAATGTGGTTCGTTGTCTCCTTCGAGGAATGAGTGTTCCAAAGTCCTATTGGAGTATGACAGTCCTCACTGCTGCTTTTTTGACTAATCGGACTCCCAGTCGTACTTTAGGAGGTCAAGTTCCCTTCCATGTTTTGTATCCTAGTCGTACTCTTTTCCCCATCACTCCTCGAGTCTTCGGGTGTACGTGTTTTGTTCAAGATAGGGGGCCCTCACGCACCAAGCTTGATGATAAGTCTATACGTTGTGTTTTCCTTGGTTATTCCACCATGTCCAAAGGATATAGATGCTATGATCCTATTTCTCGGAGATTGTTCCATTCCCTTGATGTTACATTTTTTGAGGATGTGCCATATTTTTCTGACACGGTTCTGCAACATTCTTCTTCACCAGTTCGACCGGCATCATTTTTTCAGCCATTGCCTTTGCCACAGCCACGATCGCCACCACCACAGTCGTTCCATCCACAGTCATCACCACCACAGTCTCCTCTTATTGTATACACTCGTAGACCTCGACCACCTCTCTCTCCTGCTCACTTGTCGACATCCTCCTCGGACTCAGGTATATCCTCTTCCTTGATCACTCCATATTCTGTTTCTGATTTGCCTCCATCTGACTCTGATGTACCTATTGCTCTTCGCAAAGGTCGTCGGAGTTGTGTCACTGCTCATCCTCTTGCCCAGTTTGTTTCTTATCAGGGACTTTCAGATTCCTACAGAGCTTACCTAGCTGCTACATCGTCTATCCGTATTCCTCGTACTGTAATTGAGGCATTACAGGATCCTCTTTGGACCGCCGCTATGACCGCAGAGATGGATGCCTTGCAGAAAAATCATACGTGGGCGTTAGTTGATCTTCCACCAGGGGAGAGAACTGTTGGTTGTCGATGGGTTTTCACAGTAAAATACAAGGCTGATGGGGCTGTTGAGCGCTATAAGGCACGCCTTGTTGCAAAAGGTTTCACTCAGACTCCAGGGAAGGATTTCCATGCTACATTTGCTCCTGTTGCCAAGCTGACTACTGTTCGGCTTCTTATCTCTCTTGCTGCTTGTCACAACTGGCCTCTTCATCAGATGGATGTGAAGAATGCTTTTCTTCATGGCGACTTGACAGAGAAAATTTATATGGATCCTCCGCCTGGTTTTCGTCTTCAGGGGGAGTATTCCGGGAAGGTCTGTCTTCTTCTCAAGTCTCTATATGGACTGAAGCAATCACCGAGAGCATGGTTTCAAAGATTCAGTGTAATCATTCTCTCTCTTGGATTCACTCGTTGTCATGCTGATCATACTTGCTTCATTCGTCGAAGTAATGGACGGTGCACCATTGTTCTAGTTTACGTGGATGATATCATTATCACAGGAGATGATGCTGATTACATTGTTAGAGTGAAGACTGAGCTTGGACATGCGTTTGATGTGAAGGATTTAGGTCCTCTTCGGTATTTTTTGGGGATTGAGATTGCTCGCTCACGCCATGGTATTTCACTCTCCCAGCGAAAATACACTCTTGACCTTCTTGAGGATACCGGTATGCTTGGATGTCGCCCTGCCACTTCTCCTATGGACCAGAACCATCGCCTTCATGTTGAATCAGGCGACCTTCTACCAGATCCTTCTTTGTATCAGCGTCTAGTGGGACGTTTGATTTACTTGACGAATACTAGACCTGATTTGACTTTTGCTGTCAGCGTGGTGAGTCAATTCATGCATGCCCCACGGACTTCTCACCTAGATGCTGTTTACCGGATTCTTCGATACTTGAAGTCATGCCCAGGTCTTGGCTTATTCTATGCTACTAGTGCTCAGCCTATCATTTCTTGTTACACTGATGCAGATTATGCTGGTTCACTCACTGATCGTCGATCCACCTCCGGTTTTTGTACTTTCCATGGGGACAACCTCATTTCCTGGAAAAGTAAAAAACAGTCTCTCGTTCTTCTGCTGAGGCAGAATATCGTGCCATGGCCCAAGGCACATGTGAGATCATTTGGTTGCGCTCTCTTTTGACAGAGTTGGGATTCCCTGTAGCTGGTTCATCTACTTTGTTTTGTGATAACCGATCTGCCATTATGCTTGCCTCAGACTCAGTTCTTCATGAGCGGACCAAACACATTGAGGTTGACATTCACTTTCTTCGAGAGAAAGTACAGTCAGGCGCCATTGACACAGCATTTGTCTCTTCCAACGAGCAACTTGCTGATATGTTCACCAAGTCCGTTGGTCCCTCTGTTCTTCGTTCTAGCTTGATCAAGTTGGGCTTGCTTGATATCTTCGCTCCAACTTGAGGGGGAGTATTGGAGTTATTGGATAGGCCTGTTGTTGGGCCTATTCCCGGAGGCCCGGGGGGGGCCTTCGGCCCAAATCACCGATTGTGGGCGTACGGGGGTTCGGGGGCAGCGCCCCCGACTCGAATTTTTGTCATGGGTATTTTGGTCTTTTTCTGTTTTAGGGTTTGTACATCTTGTAACTATATAAGGGACCTTTCGGCCTCCATTACATAATACAAAATTATTCCATTTATTTCTTCTCACATAACATATTTTGTTCCTTGGATAAATAAGACAACCAATTTTCGTATATTGTGGGATGTTGTTTATTAAGCAGCATTCTCCTAAACATCAAGCTATCTGATAGCTAAGATAACTGACTGAATCACAGTATAAGAGAACATATGAATGACTTATCTTATCCCAACCATTCATACACTAAAATAATCAACTAAGAAATTTCATAACATAACAATTAATTTGCTTATGGTGCTACAGACCACAACCACCATGATTTTTAATAGCACCATAGTTGGATTTTACACAAAAACTTGTTCAAGAAAATATCTACACAATAATACACATATCTCAGTTATGGATAATCTGTGAATTCAGTTAAATATGGCATGAAGGTCACCTATGGCATATGAATGATAAAAGCATGTTGGATGCAAGGATATCAGAAAAAGAACAACAAAAAAAAAGTCATGCAAACCTGCGGTGGCTAGATCCCTCTCTAGAAGTAGTTGCTGAGCTCACAAATTCATCATCAGTTTCATCGAACCTGTACTCGACATCCATGGAAGCGGTAGTGGATCCTTCATCTGGAGGTGAAACCACATACCTTGACTGGCGGTTCCCCCTCCTCCCCTCACTCACTCTTGCCCTTCTTCTGTTTCTGGAAGACCTGAAGTTGTCGAACACGTGATAGAGGATACAAGATGTCCACCATCTACCTTCATCACCAGGGAAATCCTCAAATTCATCTCCTGTCTCTGCATCCCCATATTCAATTACGTAGTCCCCTAACACAACCCCATGCGGCACTTCCGAATGTATGGTGCTCAACACATCAATGATCTCTGAGGACTGTTGGAAATTCTCCCAATCAAGCTGCCGAGCCGGATCGATCTCTGATGGCCTAGCGTGTGGGTGTTTGAGCTTTGCATGTTTCTGCAGCTCTGAGTAGTTGCCAATGTACCCACAGTGTTTCTCTTCACAGCAGCGCTTCTTCATGTTCAAGTGAAAACGGGCCTCATCAATAACAACCCATCCTGTTACCTCACCTCTACACAGGGGGCATGCCGGATGGTTTTTGGGTGCCCCATCAGAAGTAGTAAATGAGGATTTTGCGGAAGATGGCAAACCATAAGCACTCTTGAAACGGTCGAGGCAGTTTGAGTGTGTATGATCCGTATCACACATGAAAGGCCGGCACCCTTTCTCAAATGAGGAGCATTGGAGCAGGACTCCGTTGTGAGGGAAATCCAAACAGATGGGACATAAAACATCTTCCCAATTAGTGTCTAGGTGTACATCCTCTAAGCGAAAGGAGCCAGATTGGATTGCTCTACTGTGTGAGATGCTTGATGCCATAACAAACTTGCCTAAATGAACATATCTGCAATATGAAGTCAGTGCTATAATAGTAACAATGTGCAAATGCAACTCTATCAATAGACTATCATTGTTTTATACAAAAAGATAAATAAATTCCTCAAAAGCTTAATGAAATTACAACATCTGTAATTAAAGGAGACGTAGAGAGATGATTAAGAAAGGATGTAAACGTTTAGCAGAGAGAGCAGAAATTCAAGCAAGACAATACTTAAAGTTATAACCGGATTTGGTCTATATTACCCATTTGTGATGGGATTGTGGAGGAACCAGAGTGCATCAAAACAATATCTAGAATAACAAATTAAGCCAAATTATGAAAGTTCCCTAACAGTTCTCTAATAACTAAAGAATCCACGCAGAGATATGAAAGCAGTCAAGTTTCTACCCCGAGTTTTAGAGGGCCAGGGTTCTTGGCAATCAGCATCAAGTAGAATTGTCATTCAGCTTTCTTCTCTATATCATCTCCTCAATATATGGATTAAGTTTTTTCTGCTGTTCAAAAGGTCAAAAATCAATCTCTTTATAACATTTTTTTATTAACACTGCAAACATGACATTCCAATATATGTCATCCCCAGAAATATTAATTTCACGAGACAGAGACTTTCCACTGATCCAATTCTGATTAAAAAAATATCTCCAAGATAAGTAAACTGCATTCGTCTCCCACAAGCAAGTTGGATTTCATGCTTCACTTCAATATGGCATTTCATCTCCCTATAAATTGTCCAAAGTTTGGAAAGGTGCGACAGGGCTGAATGGGTTTTTTTGGTTCGGCCATCAAAAGATCGGTTGGGGATGGGGCAGAAATCAGCTTTCAGAAGGACTGCTGGAATGATGATGAGCCTCTGATGCTGAAATTTACCTCAATCTATGCTGTTTCTGCAAATAAGGATGGATGTGTTCAAGATCATTGGAAATGGACGGAAAGAGGAGAATTTGGAACCCACTTTCAAGAAAGAAAAAAAAACCTAGGGAAGTAGAAACTTCTGAGATTCTGCATCTATCTTGCAACCTCACTTACTTCAGCAACAGGTGGACAACTCAGTGGTTTGGAAGTCCTGTCCAAGGAACAGATTCTCGGTCAAAGGGTGCTATACATGTATCATACACCAGCTATCCACAGAGCACAGTCATAAAGAAATCTGGGCTTCCAATGTTCCTCTAAAAGTCCAAGGACTCATGTGGATTTTATTCAAAGAGAGTCTACTGACGAGGGTATATCTTTTTAAGTGGTTTATTCAACGAGAAACTGTGCTGCACCAACCTTACAAGGAATCTGACACAGGCAGTGAGTACGAACATCAACTTCAGCTCTTTTAATGAACTTTGGGACGCAGGAGAGGCACTTAAAAAAATTGGGGACAGAAGTGTTCAGGCCAAAATAAACAAAACCGTTCATCACAGCGGTGTGTTGGACTGCCGCATTCTTCATGAACAATACTCCCGACCTTAAAAACATGTGGGAATGTTTAAAAAGCCTCATCAAAGCTAGGCGAATAAACTGTGCTTGGGCCAAGGGGTTAATGATCAAGGAGAAAAATATCCAAATAGAGATTTAGAGTGGTGATCATGTCAGTTTTCTGGTGCAGAGCTTAGTACATCCCATCTGCTTTGCTTCTGCCCAGGCAATGTGGTCCGGTTTGTTTTTCTGTACCCTTGAGCTTTTTTAATAAAAGTTGGTGGTATAATCCCCACTGTTAAAAAAAAAAGGATTTCATCTTCTTAAAAAAACAAATGAAAATTTCCATTCTTCTTTAGTATATTCTCGTTTGTCCCTAACAAGGCATAAACACTTTGGAGGATAACTTGCTCAAACATAACAAACATATACACAAAATCAAAGAACAATTTTATCTTACCATTTTTTTTTTTTACTTGGTAAACTTTTTTTTTAATTTTTTTTAATTTCATTGTCAAATCTTCTCCTATCAGCAAGGACAAGATTTGAACCCAGGATCTGTCGGTGAATAGGGAGTGCCTCTACCAACCTGCCAAGAGATGGTTCAGTATTATCTAACCATTATTAGCACAACATCCAGACATTCATTCTCTAACAAACCATAGAGGCCTATAAGAAAAAAATTAACACAATACCTATTGCAAGAAGTTGTCTTCGTATACTATATCTTTCTTTTTTGTAAACAAACTAACAAGGTAGTATTCACTACCTGCCTACCAACTATGGCTAGGGATTTAACACTGTTATATAGCCTTCCACGTACCCGCAAACTATCCTTTATGTCAGAAAATTCGAAACCTTTGCAAGTTCACATCAAGCTAACAACCAACCAAAGAACCTTCCACCAAAATCCTAGTTCACGCCGACCCCAGATTAATAATACAAGGCTTTATAATTCCGATTATGGCTACAATTATTCATCAACAACTACATGTCCCAAACTTTCACGTCCAAGCACGAAATGTCAATGCAAGGAACACATCCCCGTATCATCAGATCGCAACATATCTCACAATCATTCACAAACACACACACTCTTCTGCTCGCCCAACCACACAAAACATAAAGCACATATCAATCAAATCCCAATCACCTATTCTCTTCATCAACACAATCAATACTTTACTCAAAAAAAAAAAAAAAAAAAAAAACCGATCCGCAGCTCTCGAGAACTCTTAATCCTCCTCCGACAGCACATGCTCAACCAGACCATTCATCCACCCAAACCGAAACCGTACGGATTAATCGATTCATTTGATTAAAAGATACAAAACAGAAGAAACTAGAGTCAACAGAAGCACGATTTCAATAGTTCGGACAAATCCAGTCCTCAAAAAACGGATGATTACGTTGGAATACCTTGATTTGCAGTTCGGATTGAACGAGAGACGATCAACGAAACCCTAACCCTAATTTATATGGGGGGAAAGAGAGAAACAGAGAGAGTCGTCGCTCTCCTCGGCGAGAATGGAAAGAAAATCGGCCGGCTGCAGTCTCGCAGATTCCGATGGCCCGCTTCGTTGGACCCGTCTTTTTAAACCTTCCTCTTTTTTCGTTCAATCGGTTTTAACTGAACCCTCGGTGAGTTTAAAGAGCTTGTTTGACCACGATTCGTTAAAGCCGGTCGACGTGGATGTTGGATAGAGGACTGGGTGAAGAGCGGGAGAGATATAAGGCGGAGAACGATCATCAGTGAGCGGATTTGATCAGACGGTCTTGATTCGTTGGGGGTTTGGTGCGGTCCCTGTCGGATACGTCCGCTTCCGTTACGTTATATCGCAGGTGAGCGTAAGCAGTTGTTGCCCGCGGGAAAGTCTTTCCCGTTTTGTGACGTCATCTGCTATCCCCTACGATTCGTGTTTGTCAACGGCCCGGTCCATTCCGGGTGGCCCGACCCGACCCATCAAACGTATTTCAAAAGCAAAACTTGGAGTGGCTGTGCACTGGTAACTTATGTAGTCTAAACAATTCCTCAACAACAAATATATGATCAAAACAACCCTGACAGTAAGTCCAAGAACATTTCACAATAAAAAAAGAAAGGTTTTTAGTATCTTGGAAAATCTACAACTTGATATTAGTAGAAATGCCCAGAAAATATCATATTCGTGAAGCAGAAACATAGATGCACTCCTATGAAAATGTGGAATATACCGAATTAGTCCATTCAAATGAGAATTGTCAATTCATCCATAACTGCTTATACGAAACAACAATTCATTTTGGCCAAAGCCGTCGTTTTCTAGCTATTTTGCTTCAGCTCCAACTAAATATGGTAAAAGTAGAACTGGATCAATATTTCTTGGGCAGCTTTCTCATGACATTGTTCCTCATTCCTATCTTGGAGTGCATCGCGTTAACTTTTCTCATTCCTATCTTGGAGCGCATCGCATCAACTCCCGACCTGTTCATCTGCTTCAGAGATTTCATCTTCAGCTTATGCTCCTTTGGTTGCACCATTGCCAAGTCCATTCTCTTGTTCCTGAAAAATTTCACAAACGCCAATCAGTGAACTTTTAGTCTCTGTTTTTTTTTTCAAGGTGATTGGTATGGGAAGGTAAAGAAAGACAAAATGTGAATAATAAAATAAGAATAATGTTACAAAATGTGAATAATAAAATAAGAATAATGTTAAGGACAATCTAACAAAGTATATATTTCGATGAAAAATGTATATACATTCATGATTAATTGAATTTTAACAAATGTGAAAAAAGTTAGACAAATATACCTCGCCTATGGAGGTATGCTATGAAGGTATAGACTGGCAATGCTCCTAAAAGGATGATGGAAACATGAGCTATACCTTGAGGCCAACGAGAGGGCCATGACAATATCACTCGAAGGAGATGGGCGCGGTTTCTGGCGGTAGTAACGCATGAATTCACGATGGCCAAGAATTTTGACACAGATTTTTCCATCGAGTCTTGTTGTTATTATCAGCTCAGATCCACCAATTCCAAAATCGATATCGTTAATGTCATCAGCTGTCACCAATTGTTTTCCATTTGCATCAACGTAACTGGAAAATAGAATGGAAGAAAAATCAGGAAAGAACGCACACATAAGCTCATAAATTGTCATGGGTAAATACTGTCCCTCTAGAGATGGTCATAAATATAAAACATAAATTAGTTGGCTATTTCTGTATTCAATCAGACAACCTTATTCAGTGTATGAAAATTGTTCTTTATGAGAGAGAGAACATTAAAGGTGTGTGACTTGTAGTGGATGAGATATACATTGTACTTCTTCATGTGTTCTGTCTAATACAAGGACACTTCAAAATTTCTAGTCCAATCAAAGGTCATGCTAGTACATTTCTAGATAATACATAAGTGGAAGACCAATCTTGTCTGACAAGCAGAGAGGCAAGAGTAGCAGATATCACACTAACTATTAAATTTATAACAATATGAATGAATAAACACTTCACAACTAAAAGCATAATAATATTTACATAAACAAAATTATTGCAATCTAAAAAACATGATTGTATCAAGAAAATTACACAAGTACCATGAATATCTGACATTCTTCTAATTATTTCTTCCCATGCCAATGCCAATGATGACAAGTACATTTGATTGTATAACAATATCCATAGTAACTGATGTATCATGGTAGGTTTTTCTTTCTCATACAAAAGTCTAGAAAAGTGGATTTAACAAACACTAATCTAATGTAGTATACGGAATAAAAAAAACACATGCAGCAACATAATTTTAAGGTAAAGCAGAACTCTGAACCAAATGAAATGCAAAGGAAGCCAAGGCAAGGAAAAAACAAACCTGGTAGTATAGTCATAAAAGTCTTTCAATTCTCCCTCCTCATCAGAACCTCCATCTCCATAATGCACTTTACAGTGGCCTTTTGCTATAATGTGATGTCTCACGGCTTCCAAGCTTAGGAAAGGGTGACATTGATAATTGCAATACAAGCACGTGAATTCTCTTTTGACCTGTTAATATAAAAAGCCGTATTAATCTTATATCAACTACATATACCAGAGAACAACAAACTTCAACAAGAAAAAGCATTACCCTACCTTCTGACCCAAACATGTCAAGAGGCCCTCAAGATCTTTTAGATATTCAATATCAGGAATGAATAGGCCATGTTTCTTATGCAGATGAACCATGCATTTTTCTGTAGTTTTGTGCTTCAAGTCACATATGAAACAACATAAAGGATCCACTTCTTCCTCCATTTCATCTTGATCCTCATTGGTATCACATTTCTCATCTTGATCACTATTAGAATCAGATTTCTCATTCAAATGCATGTTACTCATATGTTCTAAAACCTCACTAATATCATCAACACCATCATAGCCTGCAATCGGCCAATCATAATCGCTATCTTTGATTTTTCGACTCTTCGCCTTTCTTACAGCAGCAACCCTTCTTTTAGAAGGGTTATTCTTCAGCGATGGATTCACTACCGTAGAAATTGAAAACCCATTATTTTGAGGCGGATGGACTTCTTTATATTCTTGCACTAGATGAGTCATTGATTTAAAATGTTGTGTTAGGGAATTGGAGGTGATGTATTTTTTCCCACATAGATCACATCTAAATGGTTTACGGGTCCAACGAGACTTGTTTTTTCCCTGATCAGTAATACACTGTCTAGTTTGAAATTGTTCTTGTGTCAGAATTCGAACTCCAGCCATCTGACATGCATACATATTAAAAAAAAAAAAAAAGATGAGTAAGCTATGGATTTATATAGAGACACCAGTTTTACATAATAAGGGGATGTGCAAGAAATCTTTCAGTAGATCAAATGTAAACAGCCTGTTGTTTAACATGCAAAAGACACAGTAGAGAACTAGAGATGCTAACTGTAGCCATTACTGGATAGATGCTAGATAACCACTCGATGAACTATTATGGAGAGGATCATCAAATATTTGAAAATCGAGAACGTTTTATGTCTTAACTGATATTAAGGTATCCACTACAAAAATTATCTGAATACGATATATATACATATACACGGGAGTGATCCTATGCGCTGTGCGCTAAAATTAAAATTCTTGAGGATGAAATCAAACGGGACCCAAAAAAAAAAAACAGAAGAAAAAAAAGTCCAACACCAAGAAAACATTCTCTCTCCCATCCTGCTCAACCCACTCCTCTGTTTCACAATCTCACACAACCTTACACCCTTTGTCTTTCTCTTCAAAATTATTGATTAAATTTGATGATTGGGATTAGAATCCCTAATATTTCTCTCTCTCTCTCTCATCCTTCCAATTGTTGATTAAATGTCAGCTTATATAAATAATCCATCTTTAACTACATTTATCTTTTAATTATTATGGAGAGATTAAAAAAAAATGGAGAGCGAAAAAAATCACATCAAATGGACGCCAAAAAAAAATGCCTCAATTGATCTCTCTAATTTTTTCGTGTGATGTATTTTATTTTAATCAGATTTTAAATCAAAGATCCCACAATGGTGGAGATAATGGAGGGATACTGGTGAATTCTTTTTGGGCGGTGTTACACCTGGATCCATTTCTAGCTCAATTTTCAGTCTTATATGTGTCGATAGAAAATTAACGGAACATATTTTCATGTTAACAAGGTATGCGTTTCAAAATAATTTTTTTACGTTTTCTATAAATGCATCTATGCAATTCATTAGAGTATATGTTTTATTTTTTATAAAAACATGAATTTCATTAGATGAGGTACATAATTTAAAAAAAATTCAAAAACACATGTAAATTGGAATTGGGACTGTATGTAACATTATCCATTCTTTTTTTGTGTATGGTATCATATACATTATATTTATAAATTACACAAGATAAATACAGAAAAGATTAAACTATTTTTTTATTCTTTTATTAGTTTTCAAATTATCAAAAATTTGATAAATTATTCAAACTAAATAAATATATGATTCTGAAGATAAAAAAAAAAAAACATAACAGTTACCACAGGGTATCTAATCAAGGTATCTAATCGGAGTATTTTAGAACGTGAAAAATCCCGATTTCAACCCTCCTTTTATTTTATTTTATTTTATTATAATTGCACAATTCCTCGCCCCAAAAACATCAACCTAATTAACTCAACTAGTTTCTAAATTGAGTGACATAAAAAAAAAAAAACAAATTACAATAAGTAAAAACTAATCCTTTCAAAAAACAATCTACAGAGTTTCATTATGAAAGCAACACACTAACATGAATCAATCCAAAAACCATAAAAAAAAACCCAAATATATTTAAAAGAGAAGAAACCAAAAAACAGAGAGAGGAGGATTGCATGAAACAGACCTTCCGCTTGAGGTTTTCGCGGTGCCATTGGGAGTGGACCTTCTCTTGCTTGGCCTTGGCGTCTTCAAATTTAACGTCGCATGCGTCGCATCTTAAAATCGCCATCTCTGAAAACTTTGAAAAAATCTTCTTTTCTCTCTGTTTTATGTGAGATTGCAGTTGTATTTATAGTTTCTGAAATAAATTCTACGAAAATTTTGGTTAATGATTAGTTTTTGGTAAGTGCGGTAACTAATTAATTTCTATTATATATGTGTGTGTGTTACTATAAAAAAAACAGTTTCAATTACACGTAAAAGTTAAAATCAGATTTTTTTTTGTGATTCAAAATAGTATTTATATTTTATAACATATAGTTTATATTTTATACATTAAAATTTTGAAAATCAAATATGCTAATTGATTAAAATCACTTTAAATGTAAAAATCACCGAATCTAACTTGGGTTTTTATTTTATTTGTACCTTCCAAATCAGTTAAAATTAATAATATTTGTAGTAGTAAATAGTAAGTTAAATAACAAATTAAATCTTATTTCAAGATGCTAATGTCATCCTATTAAACTAAAATTCTTAACAATAAATGTGTGATAAAAACAAATCGTATTTTAACAAAATGAATATTGGAATAAATCAAATTAATCCTAACAATATTTCCAAACTCTATCACTGAAAACATAAAACTCAAATTACTCTTTAATATATAATTGTTACCAATTGTAACAATCAAACATTCACATTATATTATGACTTATGTATGATAATTAACATTGAGATTGTTAACAATGCAAACCCAGCTTTGGTTAGTTGAACACCTCTCATCTCCTTGAAGGAGATCAGGAGCAACAGCTCATCAAACTAAACCAAATTTGATATATAAACTACCTCAATTTGATGTATAATATTATTTATTTTATGTTGGAATAGAAAATTATTAATCTCTCCCCACGAACGATGTGCGTAAAAAATAAAATACATTGTATATTTGACTCTACATAAAAAAATAGAATTGATCAAATTTTCTCAAAAAAATAAACCCTATGATGACTTGTTAAAAATATTTTTAAAAATTCAAATTACATAAAGGAATATTTCTTAAACTAATTATACTTATGTTATATAAATAATATTTATTTAAAATTACATTTGGCATGCCGTTTTTAACTATATAAAGAATAATAAAAACCAGTTTTTGAAGAAAACCAAATTATATTAATCAATAATTTCATACATTTTTAATAAAAAAATCATATAATTCATTTTTACTTTAAATCTAACAAAAAATAATATAAAGTTATTATCTGGATGAGACTAATTAAAGAAAAATGTAATGCTGATAAAATTTGATATAAACAAAAACACATAATAAATCTCACCCAAGTTTTTTTTGCCAATTCAATCTTCTGTTAGAGAAATTAATTTTATAGATATGATAAAAACCTTATTGGTTAAGATTTCATCTAAAAGAAAGATATATTATATTAATAAATTAAAAGAGAGAGAAAGTAAACCTTGAGTTCTCTTTGTACGGCTTGGGATTTAGAAATAATTAGGCTTCCTTTTCAACTTTCAATTTTTTTGTAGAACTTTGAAGGGATGAAGGGGTTATTTTTTTTTTTTACATTTATATCATTAATTGAAAAAAGAAAGATATTAAAAACATTCAGGGTATATTTGAAAATGAAAGTGTTATAAAAAAACAAAATTGAAAACTTCAACACTTCTGTTAGTATATAGAATGAATAAATGAGCCCTTGATGTTTAGATTTTCTCACGGAATTCACACTACATCACATTCTAATTAGAAATCCACAACTATCATTAGATATTAAATTGTTAAAACAAAGCTCCCCCTCCCATATATAAACCAAGCATACATATGACACTAATCTTCTAATATAAAGTTGGTATAACCAGAACCTGTGACAATCTTGTAAAAAAAAAAAAGGAACATATTTTAAATAGCAGCAGAAAACATGTGATCTGAACCAAATTGCTTATATCATGATCCATACAGCATGATTAGAGACGCTTCAACAATGACTTTGTAGAGGCACTTGCTATATAATGAAAGTTTAGTATCTTTCGATATTAGATATATTTTAGCTCCAAAATACAGAAGTAACCTGTGAACCCCAAATATTCTTACATTAAAAAGATCCATAATAAAACCACCCGCGCGCGCGCGCACGCACACACGCATGACCCCAACAATTCTTACATCATAAAACAAAACCATGAAAAAACCATCAAAATCCTATCACTGACTCACTCAAAAGTCACCCACGCTGCACCCAGACAGCTATAATCTAGACTTGGTTAGAAACTATTTTATTCAAGTGCAAGCTAAAAGCATAAGCTTATAATCTGCTATCCAAGTCATAATGACCCTATACAAAGATTTTCTTTCAGATTAATTTTCAATCGAGGTGAGAAAATCACAATGACACAAAAGCAATAAGGCATAAGATTGAAAGCACCACACAAACATTCAAAAGAAAAATCGGATTCCTCGACTGCTATTGCCTGGGCGAAAGGGAGGGGGAACATTCCATGGACTGTTTTCCGGACTCTTAGACAAATCAAGGTGATTACTGACTCTCTTAGCAAATGGCAGATCACGCACGTCTATAGAGAAGGTAATCGCGTGGCAGATGCTTTAGCAGCATTGCAATCCCAAATTGGTTCCTCATTCTTCCCTCCCTCTCAATTAACCAGTGACATAGAGGTTCTTCTTGCTGAAGACAAGGATGGCATAACTCAAATCAAAACTCCAAGATGTTAAGTCCATTTTTGTATCCAATATTTTCTTACTCTCCTATCCCTCTTACTATGTAACAGTAAGAGGCACCTCTCTTAGTGTTGGGATAACTCTAATCCCACTCCTTGTATTTCTTCTAAGATAGACTCTGATGTACATTTTGTAAATCGTTTATGTTAGTTGGAATAAAAATTATTTACCCAGCAAAAAAAAAAAACATTCAAAAGAATTAATTATAAACTTTAATCACAAACTACTTAAAAGTGAAAACCTATGGTTGAAGGCAGTTCTGATAGTTCAAAAGAACATCAAATACTCTTTGTAAAAGAATATTGTTAATGCAATAGATTTAAGAATTTAACAAATATCTCCAAAATATTAAACAGTCTCAGACAGCTACTGGATGCACAAAAATGTTAAGAGCAATTATAGTGCCACAACTAATCACATAGAAATAACAAGATCATAATGTGAACAGATATGGTATACATACTATGTATAGTATTGAACACCAGTGGTCAAAGCTGATGCAACAACACATCCAGGTACATCTCTGCTTCAGCATATTGCCTCTTTTTGTCCTCAATGGCTAAAGCTGCAAGAGTTTTGTCCTGAATTGAATGGGAAAGATAAATTGCTTAATATAAGCTAAAATGCATCAAGTTGAAAAAAAGGACTAATTTTGTGGAGGAAGTACAGGTGGAAGATCCTGGTAGCTTCTCAAGGTGTCTAAAATTGGCTTTGTCTTCCTCTCCAGATCCTTTTTATGCTCGGCCATTTTCATCAGCATGTCATGGCTAATCTCCGGAGTGTAACCCATATAATTAAGTTGTGACTGTTTTACACGTTCTCATGGATGAGAAAAACAAAAGAAAATAAAAAAGAGATTTTATAAATCAGAAAAATATAGCAGCACAATGAGCATGTAAAAAGCAGATCATCCATAACCATAGCACTGTAAAGTCCTTATAAATCGAAGATCGCTCATCTCTGACTGTTTTGACGGGCATTTTTCTCTTAATGAAATGTTCCAACCTTCATTCATTCAAAAAAAAAAAAAAAACACCAAGATGAAATATCATGATACCTGATAATGCAACAATTTTTGCAAGTACTCCCGTTCCTTGGAGTCCATCATCCCCAGCTTTGTCCTCCAATGTTCCATTTCCTCCTCACAAGAACAATTCTCATTCTCCACATCTGCAAGGACTCTGCAGATGGGGAAACAACAGAAGTTTAAGAATAGTATTGCCAATCCCACAGCGGTACAAGTATAACAATCAATTCCCACAATGGAACCATTTTTATTGTTCAAATATACACCGGCACAACAAAAGTTCCCCCCCTAGGTTCCAACACGAAATCTAAGTCTCTGTTTATCCTTACTTTTTCAAAGACGCCAACTTCGATATGGCCTTGCGAGTGCGCTCCAGCAGAATTTTAGACTCCTTCTCAACATTGGACCTCTTCTCCTCCATTTCCGTCTTCCTCAGTGTGAGATCTCCCATCGCAACCATAAAACTTACACACACACAACCATTAATCTTTAATCATACTTAAATTCATGTACGGTAAATATTCGGCAAGGGTTCTGTTCAGTGTGGTGGGTGTACATTCGTAAATGATAATAAGCACAATAAAAGAACAGAGATAATTAAACTATTTTCTAGATGTATACTGATCAATAATATGAAAAAATGAGCGACATGTAGGACCGAGTTTTATAAACTCCAAAGAATGTTGATAAACCATCCAAACTAAATGAATACCTCAATCCAGAAGGTACTAAACCCACAGTTTTGCAAATAATTTGGAGTAGTTTGTGACTATGGTCTCACACTGAGCAAAACCTAATGGATTTTTTGTTATATAAAAAAACCAATTCTCGCATACAAGCATGTCGTGAGAGTTCCCTGTCTATGGATTGGAACCAGCAACTCATTCAAATTCCACGTTTTCTCTATTTAAATAAGAATAATATATATATAATATAAAAATGTAGGTCACGTGTGACACATTATTTATCTTATATATCATAAAGATATTATGATATATTAATTAAGTTGTTTCCACTATTATAAACTTCATTTATTTATTAAAATTATATTTTATATTGAGTTAATATGGATGTTAGTAATATTTAAAGAGCGCTCATACACACGGTTTGTTTTGTATCCTGTTTTGCTGTTACATATACTATGATAATCTAGTATGTATATTTTACTATCATAGTGTATAGATTAAATTTTATTTTTTTTTTTTTTAGAAAAAAAAATTATTATATTTTAACATATACTTTATTTCGCATAACGATACGCACTTTAGTGAATAAACGTATAATTTTTTTAAAAAAATAATATGAACTGCAAATGAGACTGTAAAAAGAATTGGACATATTATTTCCTATATCTAAATCATTAAGAGATTCAAATTTGTGATATAGGCATGATCTCAACCAAAGTACCTGGGATTCTATCATCTTTAACACAATTTTAGCATTGCCAGCAAAGCATCAAATTAATTATCAGCACCTTCAATAATGATGATCAGATGATGGGACCCATTGCATGAACCAATTCAAATGACTTATAATGCATATATGTGTGCTCTAGATTGCTTGACCCAATCATTGTAAAGCCGTGGATAGCCCGCACTAAGGCCAATAATATTATGGAGACCAATCACACAGACTTTGATTGGATTGGTTTGAATGTATTATACGCATTAACCTTGCTCTATATAAACAAACAATGGGATAGAGGGTCATAGGGGATTATGTGGAAAGAGATGCATATATAGAAATATTATATTCATGGCAATCCTTGGTTTTGTTATCAGAAAAATCGGTTCAATGCTAGGCTTCTTTTATAATTTAATAATGTCACAAAACAAACAATGGAAGATAGGGTCATAGCTAGGGACGCCTCACTAACTCTTTATATTGATTTATGAGTTGTTATGGTTTAATTAAGGAATATTGGTTCAATAAAACACAAGACTTTTTCTCAAAAAAAAATAAAAAAAAATAAAACACAAGACTTAACATTAACCGGAATCATTTCCAATGCAAAGGCTGTTTTTAATTTAGTATTATAAAAACAGAGTTCTTTCACATTCATCTTGTTAGTAAGTTCAATTTTTTTATCTTAATTCGGCTCAACTCACATGCTTTATGTATGTTGTTCAGTCCAATTTAATATTTACATAAATTGATCAAGTTCAATTTAAATGCAAAGTCATTTTCCACGTGTTGTGTCTACATGTATATCACTCTTCGATCATCCTTCCAAGCAAAATCAACTATAAATGTATAAAGAATAATAACGAGTATAGCTACCTCAACTAATAAAAAGAAATTCTAGCACTAGTACTTATGATATCTTATCCTCTGCAAGCACACATTAACTAGGGTGAAGGAAAAATGATAAATCATTATATAAATAATTCATATATTATGAAGAGCAGCTGCCATGCATGTAAGTACTCTTAAGGAAAACAACAAACAATATCTTCTATAGCTAGCCATCTATTCAATCCGGATGCATGAAAAAAACAAATAAAGAGAAGTGCTAAACAATATAATGCATTGATGTGAGAGTGACATTCGAACCAATCACAAAAGGAATCCATAATCAGTTCCTTGTAAATAAGCTTTACACAGATAAGAGAGGTCTGTCATGCATGGCTTTGTCTCCTATAAATCTTAGTATCGGCAAAAAGGAAGGCCATGCCAGTTGTATAACTGGGGACCATTTATATTCGATTGAAGTCTTCAGTGATCATAACACAACGATTCAGGGTTTAACGGTGTTACTGATAGGTCCTGGATTCGAGTCTTGGCACTGACTTACCCACCTGTTTGTTGACGATTATTCGAAAGAATTTTCTGTGGGACCGGGACAAACATGCGGAGATAACCTTTCCAGCTCGACTGTAAGGTCAGTCACGGGAGATCCCTCCGATATAAAAAAAACAAAAACTTATATTTGACGTGATGTTGTTGATATCCACATACTATACATCAAGTCTTCAAGCAAATTTAAATAATCTTTGATATATTTATATACAAAGACACGTCGCTGTTAATATGTCATCTATTATGCACGGATAAGCTAGCCTCTTTTGATTGGAACAAATCACAAATTAATGATTTTGAAAAGACGTGGATATGCATGCATGCATGCATGGGCCTATATATATATTCTCTGCATGGAGACCCAAACGTCTCTTACACTTTGATAAAGACCCAGATATGTCCTGTCTTTGTATGAGACACACATATATATGATTCGATCATAATCATCTTCTCAATCACTTAAAATGGTACACCATAATTCTTTGTATTTGTCACACCGAGAATATCAGCGGGGATAATATAATTTTCCAATCTTTTTAAAATTTGATAAGCATAATTATATATCGATGTGCTTATGACACATGGATTCAATTGAAATGAAAATTAGGTTTATAAGGTGAGACTTTGTTATCTCAGAGGAGCAATTACTCAAGATTTTTTTTCTATTTCATATCTACTATGTATCTATTTCAATTTAATTTTTTTTTTATAAAAAAAAATAGTATACTCCATCTAATATCGTGAATATATATATATATATATAAAAGAAGAAATATATATTTCAATAAATCGCATTGATTTAGTTATAAAAAATTTACAACAATATATACACACACCTCGATAAAGTGAATACAAACAGTTATGAAATATATGAGAATATTAAAAATGAGACTCAAAAATAGATTACGCTCTACTTGTATTCCACGCATAATTCAAAATATATAATATCTACCTAGCTAGCTATTGATTGGGGGAGGACCAGCAATCCAATTTGGAAGATAGAATTGTTGATGCAGACATGTCGACTGATATTTATAAATTCCAGTTGTACATGTTTGGACTTACAATAGTCTACATTGTCTACTATCGGATGCATATATATATTTTTCGTCACCAAGAACCCAAGATATATAACACCAAGGTCCCATCGGTTTTTTGCTTAGTACTTTCAATATTATAAAAAAAAGGATTATATTTGAGATCGATTATGATTGAGATTGGACACAATTTAAAAAGAGTGTTTATTAGATGGAATGTGGTCCTTTAATTTGTGTTTTCATTAAACAAATTTTTTTTTTTATTTGAAACAACCATAGAACATCACATAGATCGATGACACAACAAGCTTTAACTATAATGTGCATGCATTGATTTTCATAAAAATAATTTTTTTCATAAATGTGCATGCATTGATTGTCTGAGACGCATCATAGTTTTATTCAAGATAAATTATATATTATATATTCTGGGATAAATACTTATCCAGATAATTTTTGTTCAGTTGCATTTCTTATATGTCATCATTATATTTGTGTTTGATATTTTATTCAATCCTTCTCTTGATATGGCTATTAATTCCGGTCGAACAAAATTTGAAATGTTTATTTAGTTCTATTGTCCAAAACATGATTTGGCAACCAAATCTGGTACACCTGACCGAAGCGGTGGGAAAGGATGTAACACCGATTGTTTTTTATTGATTGTTATGTTGTACAGATAATGATATGTGATGATCATGTCAACTATTTAAACTCAAAGTATGATGTTAAAGGTTGAATGTGCTTTTTTAATTAAAAAGTGTATAGTTTATACAATGAAATGTAATATGTACATCAACTAATTGTATTCATTAATAATAACAATCTCTTTTTTAGTAAACATGCCTTCTGGGTCCTAATAGTTGTGAGAGGTGGGCACTTGTTGTGAATATCTTGTCATTAGGTAGCACGTTCACATCTATGATTGTATCTATTTGTTCTCTTTAAAACTTTCTTAAAGCAGAGACTAAAGCCTCTGTTAGGATGTGAGGGTGTATTTGATTGCGTGATTACAAAACTGATTTTGTATGAATCTAGGTTTTAAAATTGATTTTGCAGGAAGTTCACCCTCTCAGCTTTTAGAAATCACAGTTTTTTAACACTATTTACTTAAAATCTGTCTGCAGAAAACTGCTACAATAAAACTGTTTGATTACACGATTGCAGAAGAAGCCTCTTGCAAACATAAAAGATGTGCAATCGCGCAACCAAACGCACTCTAAGAAGCTGATTCCTACGTTTCAAACTCTATTTTTTCCATTGAAAACACGAACATGTGAGTTTAGGATGCAAGTACAACACGTGTGCTTGGATGTGGATCAACATTTTTGTGATTCTGAAATGCACGCACACATTACGATTATTGTGAGAGAGATAGAGAGGGCACTAATTCCAGGTATTGTGAAAGTCCAGCCTTGACAGCTTGACTCCATAATTGGTCCTATTTTGGTGGACACTACATCTGTGAAAACGTTGAACCAAATCAAAATCTATTTTGTACTTATGCAGAGTGAAAAAAATAAAACACAACTTTAAATCAATCACAACTTTTAAATCGTGCAATCAAACGCTGTCTTGAACCCCGCCGCCCATACTCTTCATTCATCCACAAAGCCAGCTATTCCCCTAACACCTTTCTCCCCTCTCTATAAAAGCCCATCCCCACATATAACAGTTCTCACTACCAGACCAATCAAAAAATGATTGCACACGCAGTACTTGTCTTGTTGAAGCTCCTCCTCCTCGTCTCTGCTGATTTCAACACGGGCATCGACATCACCTGGGGCGGTGACCGGGCTAAAGTGCTCGACGGGGGCCGGTCCCTCCAGCTCACCCTTGACAGGGACTCTGGCTCCGGTTTCCAGTCCAAGCAGGAGTTCCTCTTTGGAAAGATAGACATGCAGATCAAGCTCGTCCCCGGGAACTCTGCAGGGACCGTCACCGCATACTATGTGAGAAATTCATTCATGCAGATCAGCTTATGATATATATGTGTGTGTGTGTGCATATAGATATTTATATATAAGTTAATGCAGTTGTCATCACAAGGACCGACACACGACGAGATCGACTTCGAGTTCCTGGGGAACGTGAGCGGGGAACCGTATATTGTTCACACAAACTTGTACGCACAGGGGAAGGGCAACAGGGAGCAGCAGTTCTACCTCTGGTTCGACCCCCGCGCAGACTTTCACACCTACTCCATCCTATGGAACCAACAACAGATAATGTATGTTAAAAAAAGCCTCTCTTTCTGATCTTCCTGTCTTTATATTTCTATTATATTTCCTTGCCCCTACTGATCTTCATATATAAATTCTATTAAAAAATGCATCAGTTGGTACGTAGACGGGACACCCATAAGAGTGTTCAGGAACTCTGAAGGCCTGGGTGTGCCCTACCCAAAGAGCCAACCCATGCGCCTCTACTCGAGCCTCTGGAACGCCGACGACTGGGCCACGAGGGGTGGACTCGTGAAGATCGACTGGACCAAGGCCCCTTTCGTCGCGTCTTACCGCAACTTCAACGCTGACGCGTGTGTCTGGTCCTCCGCCGGGAGATCCACCTCCTGCTCCTCCTCGACCACCGCCCCGAAGAGGGCGTGGTGGTCGCAGTCTCTGGATTCTAATGGGGTGCAGAAGCTCAAATGGGTCCGCCAGAATTACATGATATATGACTATTGCAGCGATCGTGGCCGGTTCCCACAAGGGTTGCCTTCCGAGTGTTCACTCTCGGCTTAGGGAGCGTTTGGAATCGAAAATCGTTAACCGTGTTTCCAAATGCCATGATTAATTCAAAAGCTAGGCTCGGCTTTTCAATTATAAATGTCAATTCAAAACTGTTTTTCAGAAAGTATAAAAAGTAAGAATTGATGGTATAAAGTGAAAAATGTATGATTATGGAAATTAACCCATGTCCCCAGTGTTGAAAATGTGTTCAAATCTATAAGAAGAAACAAAGAAAGAATGAATTTTCAGAGATGAAATGGGAGACAGAGCAGAGGGTGAAGTCCATAAAAAGATCTCTGTAACAAAAGGTCTATTCAGATAGCAGATGGTAACTAAATTGCATTCTTTGGCCTTTATAACCCATCTCAACTCCTGATAAATAAAAAACCAAATGTGTTCTGCTTCAAATCCTGACATAATGGGTACAAGAGATCCTTCACATAAATACATTGTGAAAGATAGCACATACTGATTTCCAGTAAAAGTTCAGCTTCAGAATGTTTCCATGTCTAAAACCAATCTATAGTTGTAATACTATAACTAATACTATAACTACTACAATTGACCGGTCCCATTTTAACTTGCCATTTCAAAGTTAAATCATGGGACACTATGATTTTTCAGGTAACCAAACGAGATGTTAAGGTTTTGTTGAAGAAAAGAGTATATATACAAATATTTTCTAGTAGGGAAGAAAGCACAGCCCCTCTGTGCTCACAAGTCATATATATGACACGTAAGAAACTGTAACCTTTAAAAAAAAAAAGCTTTAACAAAATTTCCTTTTGGAATGCTTCTTGGCAAAAGCTTTATGCGAAAACATTTTGTGAATCCAATTTTTTGATAAGAAGCAATCATCTAGAAAAGATAAACTTTCCATTAAAATTCTAACGTGGAGGAAAGCAGTTTTGTTTGTTCAGGTTTTTTGTCGATGACATTCCAATAAAACTAAGAATTTACCCGATTCTAACATGGAAAACCACTGCAGGAGATCGAATCAAGTTATGTGGTGTATTCTCAGGACCCATCCTAACATGGAGAACCAAACATATAACTACTAAGTTAAAAAAAAATCCAACAATTAACCAAATCAAAGAAGGGTGTGCCTATGAAAATCCAAAGTTTCTCTCTTACACACAAGTGCACAGAATCATATGAAGTTATAAACATATAATAGCACTATGAAAACAATGGATAATCTTCCAGATCCTCAATCTATTGTAGACAACGTGATGCCTTTGTGCACTAAGAAGCTAAGGTCCACTTTGATGATGACCTATGAGAAAAATATGTTATCAGTGGGTGGAAAACGTAGTTGGTGTGCGGAAAGGACATTAAAGCACCCAAGTAACTTCTAAGAAGAATATCTGTCAACCAAGGTAAATCGATGAAATGAGACTAAGGAACATCATTTAATTACCAAAAGACCTCTCTAAAAAAACCTAAATACATATTGTTTTCAAGAAGAAAAAATTGATAGAGAGAGAGAGAGAGAGAGAGAGAGAGAGTGTAATGAGAAATTCAATCATGCCTTAAAGAGAATGCAGCGGCAAAAGTTCAAGATTCGGTTATAAAAAGCTACTTAAATTGGTGAAACTGCACAGAAAATGAGAAGTCCCCAAAAGTGCACTTTGATTATGACCCCATATATCAAATTGGGGAAGGATCTGAGGAGGGGCTTGGCGGATCTGTCAATGGTGGATCAATTCTGAAGGTATGTTGGATCTATAGCTCTCCAATCCGACATCTTACTTTGTCTAATCTACGAGACATTCCATCTCTTGCTTGGCTTGACAAAGCATTGGTGGACACTGACTGAGAAGCTACATTTCCACTCTCCCACCTATATGTTCTGACAATGGTTCCTTGTTTTGTAAGCACCCAAACTGCAAGTTCAAAGTGTGGTGGCTGAAGGTTGAGGAGTTTACAGAGGTGGTGTGCCGGTCTTGGGGCGAGGAGGTCTGTGGTCTGTCTGGGGCCAGAAATGGCTCTGAAGCTTAAAAAAAGGGCTCAATTGTTGCTAAAAGCTGGTGTGAGAGGCTAGATTGCTCAGAAATCAACAAAAATTGTTTCTGGATGAGCTATTCGACAAGTAGATAGGCTAGAAGAAGTGGAGAAGATAACCCATGGGAACAGAGTTTCAAGAAGTAGAGCTGAGGAGTTGCAGTGCATTTGCCATGAGGAGGAAGTTCAATGGAGGCAAAAATCAAGGGCGTTATGGTTGAAGGAAGGGGACAAGGACACTTTTAGGACATCCGATTAAATTGGAGCGATACACAGAAGATTAGTATGGCCCCTGCGCAAGGATGACACACAAATCAAGAAATGGTCCAAATTTTTGCCTACCGTTTCTTCCGGAAAAAAAAAAAAACATTAAGTTCTTCCATAAAGTTGCACATTAGATATGGAGGGGAAATCACATTTCAAGTAAAAAAAAAGTAAATCACAATTGGGTGGAAGAGTGGCAGCAGATGCAGAGGTCATTTGTTAATCACATTAAAATGTCTTTCATGTCCTGCTGTGAAACCTGATCACAGCAACTTTAGAAACCAATATTAAAAAAGAAAGTGCAATACTCTTCAAATTATAAAAATAAAATAGTAGCCGATATCTTGATCTAGTACACTAATAACCCTTGGTATCTCAGGCATTATCCAATCTACAACTTCAAAATCTAGATATTATTATATTGCAATAGTCAATTCAAGACAACAGAACATCCACAATATTTTGGAAACCTGAACATTAGCCAAACTAATTGAAAAGCTCACCATAATGAACAAAGAGAAATTTAGTGTACATATTATCACAACAAGATATACAGTGGACATGTTTAAAAATTTCATCCATGCATCAAGAGGGAATACAAAACCACACAAAAAAGTAGAATCAGCACTGAAACAGAACAAATGATGAAAAAAAGTGAAACAGTTATAATTTTAAGAACCAACTTGCATAAAATCATGGTCCCAAATGCATAATAATATGAGACGAAGGAAATAACTCACAAATTCGCAATAACACAAACTCTACTTGAAACATGTAAAAAAACACCTTTTTTTCCAAATCTCTGATATTCTTTTACACAGATTGAGACTGCAACTTGCGGAGGCGTTTAACAGCTGGTGTGACACCCTTTGAGCCCTTCAGAACCTTCTTCACTGAGTTGACCTTTCGCTTTGCCTTCTTCACAGTGGGAGTTGTCGTCATCTCCTTAATGGGTCCCGGGGAAAATCCCTTCTTGAGAGCACTGCCCCTCGGAGTAGCGGATGGGGGCAGCCTCAAGCTCTGGGGAGGCAGGGGATTCTGGGGTTTCCACACCAAGTTGTTTTTCATCGAAAATCTGACCTTTTTACCACTTTTTTCGATACTCTTCTCCATACCATTCTCCACAATAGTGCTCTCAACATCCAAAGCCTTTTTCTTCTTCTTCTCCACACTCTTTGCTCTCTTCCTCTTCTTTATGGGCTTCACATCACCTCTAGTGATCATGCCGGCTTCAGCAGCAACTTTTTCAAACTGCTTCTGAAGATTGGACAACATAGTCTCATCAAGATTGATCATACCACCGCCATCAATTTCAACCCCGCTCAAATCCTCTTCAGTCGCAACGCTTTCATTTGTATTTTCAGACGCCACCAATGATTCCTCAGAATGCTTTCTCTTCTCCTCTTCACTAGCATTGCTTTCCTTTGTATTTTCAAGAGCCACTGATTCTCTCTTGGATTTCTTCCGCTTCTTTAATGGCCTTTCATTGCTCTCTGGAACCTCCTCTGTTGCCACATGCCCCATCTCTTTGGGTGGGTCTCCATTAACATCCAAAACCGAAACATCGATCCCGGATTTTTCAAAACTCTTCTCCAATTTGAGAAAACTCTCATGAATGGAGAACAGCACCTTCCGGTTCCCCTGCAGTGTCTCCAAGGCCGAGGCCGAATCGAAGAACTTCTTTGAGATCCCCAACTTCAGCGCCACTGTTCCGAACCTCTCAACCTCCCTATCTACCTCACAATCCCCCGTCTTTTTGAGGTCTATAAGCTTCCTCCCGCTCAGAAGAAGCCGATCAAAGATTCTCGTTTTGATCTTGTTCAGCATCACCTTATCCGTCGATCTCTCCAAAACGGTGATGAAAGGCCTCAGGAACACATCTAGGGTTTCAATCGGCACGGGAAGGAACCCAAGGACCTCATCAAGGAAGACGTCGGCGATGTGGTAGTTGAGGCCATGAGAGGGGAACTTGTCGACGGCGAGGAGCGTCCGATCGGAGAGCACACCGACGAGGCGGCCGGAGACCTCAGGGTCCCATCCGTGACTCCTCGCGAGGAGGAAAATCTGCCTGACGAAGCACCGGACGAGGAGGTAGAACTTGTCGAGCCGGAGGTGGTCGATCCCGGCCCACTCGCGGCGGATGGTGGAGACGAAGGCGGAGAGGTACCGGGCGGCGAGGGGAAG